>JAVKLA010000090.1:17936468-17970019 GCA_034782735.1 Sagittarius serpentarius
GAATCACTTCCCTCGACCTGCTGGCCACGCTTCTCTTGATGCAGCCCAGGATCTGGTTGGCCTTCCGGGCTGTGAGCACACATTGCTGGCTCATGTCCAGCTTTTTGTCCACCAGCACCCCCAAGTCCTTCTCCGCAGGGCTGTTCTCAGTCCCTTCATCCCCCAGCCGGTATTGATGCCGGGGGTTGCCCCGACCCAGGTGCAGGACCTTGCACTTGGTCTTGCTGAACCTCATGAGGTTCATACGGGCCCACTTCACTTTCTTCACTTTCATACAGCCTTTATGTTATTTCACCTTGGGAGAAGGGAAACTGCACTTTGTAAATAACTGAAAAGTGCTGCCAGTTCTGGAGAAGACACAGAAATATGCTTTATTCTTTTACCTATAGAAAGATCTATGAAAAACAGTAGAAAGATGGATTCAACCACAAGGCAGATAGCTGGTTTCCAAACCCTAGAAAATTTCTGAGGTGTTCAAAGCAGAGGTTTTTGTTCAGTCACTCACAGAAATAAGGGCCAGCCACGAAAATTAGATCTCCAGTTAGATTTGGAAACACTTGCTTCCCACTAAAGTTCAGGCTTTCTGATCTGCGTTTAGATCCCTATCTGCTACAAAGACTACATTAATTTAATGTGTTATAACAAGAAAAATTCATTCTTGCCAGAGACATTAAAAAAATAAAATTCAAAGACAAACCATTCTTCAAAGGAAACAAGGGCCCCATCTGCTGATGCTTAAATGTACTACATTAACACACGCACTACAGTGCTACCACAGATAAAAAAGGTATTGAAATGAATCGCAAAGACAAATCACCACATTAACTGTACTGCATTCTTCTGTTATCTTTTTTATAAGTAAAAAAAGTTTTTAGGCCCTTGGGTCAATCAGTTTCCACTGATGCTGAGAGCTTTGTCTGTGAAAAAAAATGGGAGACTAGGAAGGAGATTCAGGCAGGAACCTAAATTTGCACAGCAGTAAAATAAGGGAATATAGCCAGTCCTATATACAGCAAAACAAAATTATGTCTACACACATACAATGAACAGTTACAAAAAATAATAAAATACTACTCTTTAAATCTCACCCAAAATGCTAAAATTATGAATGATCAAAATGTCCAAAAACACAACAGAAACATTAAAGCAGAACTTTAAGAGCAACAACGAAAGCAGGCATCTGGGAAATGTAAGTGTCAAACTCTTCTGAAGATTAAAACATCTTGTTAAAGAGTCTAATGGTTGTTTATTGCGAGTTCTTAAAAAACTAAGTGCTGTTTTGTTTACAGAAATCCCATACATCGCAGACTTTACATTATCTTATGGCAAAAAATGGCAGGGAGCTTAATGAAGGCAAAACAAATGTCCTTATTATGGACAAGAATATTTCAAACATTGTATCAACAAAGAGCCACCAGCTGAATTTACAATCTCATATGACCATATTCTGCAATAAAAAGTGTATCATTTTGGAAGTAGTAAAACATTTTTGTTTATATGGCTACAACATAGAAAAGGTTAGTTCTGATATACCTGGATGAAGCATACACCTGGCCTCTCTCCCCAAGGCTAGCAGCATGGCAAATGAACCTCTGATTAAAGCTGAAGAAAGCACTAAAGAAACTTGCTTCTGTTCTTCTCTGCTGGACTAGCCAGAACTGCAGCCAAAGCAGGCTAGGTGTTTATTTATACGAGCTGTCCTACACCCCAGAATTGTAACTCTACTGTGAAGAATTCTGGAGTCTGCCTTATCCTACCTAAATGAGTTTCTGTGCCATAGATCTTGTTTTCATGTATGATGCTGAAGGTCACCACTGGGCAAGACAGTCAGTGCTACAGGACAAAATCCCTTGAATCATTGACTTTCTCACGAAGTAAGAAATGCGTAATATATTTCCAGTAATTCTAACATACTGATAAGAGTTATGCAAATGTAGTAGACATGCATGCACCTGACAAAATTCTTGGTCTTCACTACCAAAACCCTATGAAACTTGAAATGATTTCCAGCTGGGCAGTGGTCAGAAGGCAACATGCAAAACATCTCACTGCATGGATAAAAACAATAATTAGAAACTCAGTGCTAGTGAATTCTTCAGTAAGCATGAATATAATCCGCACAATAAACAATGCTGGCCTGGCTTTTGACTGAATAAATTCAAATTCAAAGTAGTCTAAATATAGTTCCAAGATGTGCTACCAAAATTCCAGGCACAAACCAAAACTATAAATAAAACCACTTCTTCAGAGCATAGTTAGATCTAGTGTGGTTTTCTGGCATTTTCTCATAACTGTATCTTTAGAAGAGTTCCTGCCATCAGCTTTTGTATTATAAACCTATTTAGAGACGTCCACAGTCTGGTTATTGAAATATACTTCAGGCTGAAATATGTTAAATGAGGGATTTGCCCAGTGGAGTAGCTACATAACCTTGCCCACCTCAGAACAACAGAGCGTAAGACTAAGGTCCAGTTCCCTGGATACAGCACTTCCTCAGAATGAAATTTACCATTTACTTTAAGCACTAGCCTTCAGGTGTTTTTTTATAAAGCGTGCCTTTTTGGGCAGGTTGTTATTTGGTTGATCATTATCACTCATAAAAGAGGAAAACAATTAAAAGCTGTCAGAAATCAGCTTGTTCAAAAAAGTGCCTGGGAAAAATATGAGCATTCTCATTCTTGATCACAGATAACACAAAGTAACTTTACTTTCCCCCTTCATTTGATCAGACATCAATCTCCAATGTAATAATAAAAGTCAGGAAAAGTAATTATATCTGCATTAGTTACAAGCATGTTAAAAACAAAGCCACTGCAACTGAATGTTGTCAAAGGTGAATCTGCTGCTTTGGGTGAAGCTACATGTCACACAGTGAGCTGATCCCACTGGTTACTGCTGTTGAAAAAGGAAAAGCTCAACTCTGCCATCTGCTCACAACGCGTGCGCTCCTCAGCACCCAGTCCTATTGTCTGCTTCTGGCTCTTCCTGGACCTGAGCTCTTTCAGCTAGGCAAAACAGTGGAAAACTGACCCAGCAAGCAAAGTGGATAGGATAGGATCAGCCTACAGAATCAAGTCTAGCAAAGAGTTTTAAAAGCGCCAGAGCCTGTGCAAGGACGGGGCAGGACTTCATAACTAGGAGGCAGCCAGGGGAGGTAAAGGCAACTTCCCCGTTTGACACTGACAGTACAGCTGTGATTTGATCCTGAACTTCTCAGCTGTGCTTCTGCATTTCTGCAGCATTCAGAAACCAGTGTATTTTGAATAGTGCCCTGACCCTAACACTCTGTTGTCGCTCCTTCACGGGCATGCCAGTGTTTCACTTCTGGGTTTGTACACCTGCCTGGGAATTTAGCAGTATCTGGCTAGGAATGATAACATTTAGTAAGTACTTACTTCAACTGCAATCTTACAATCCAAATAACTTTCTAAAAAAGCAAGAATTTGGGATCTTGCCTTCATAAATGCTTCAGTGAAACACTACGGAGTCCAAAACCAGGTATGTGCTCAAGCTAACGTGTTTCAGTCTCATTGACTTCTATGGCGTGAAACATCTAACAAAGACCCATTTGAAATGAACAGTGTTAGGACCTACTTACGTCCCAACTACCACAGATGAACCAGCCACTCAAGTGGCTGGCTATTTCAATGCTTTTCTTGAGCAAACAGCAATATATATCACATTACACATATACAGCTGCCTTGTAAATCTTAGCTACTTCCACTGGGATCATGCATTTCCAAAGGCAAGTAGTTACAATCCCGATAAGCAAATCCCCACTTTTTATTGCCTCAGAAGACATCTTTTTAAATTAATGCAATGACTTGCTTATAATTCCTTAATGTTTTAAACTGACATCAATTTCATGATGGTTTTCCCTTTTTACTCATATACACACACATTGTTTTACATGACATTTCTTACAACTGCCCCCTCTCTATTTTATTTTGCCCTTTGAAAAGTCAGTTAACATTCTCTGACAAAGATGTAATATTGAATGAAAACAAATACATACTGTAGATAAACAGAAAATGAGAGCTGTAGCTCAGCAGAAATGGGAAGACATAATTTTGAAAATTTGGTGAAATATTTCATGAACATTTTTTAACAATTCCTGATCTATATTTTGATGAGTTCAATATTTTTTTCTCCTCTTTTCTGCCTTTCTCAACCCATCATACCACATTTTAGCTTTATAAGGGAAAACACAGCATTCCAGAAACCTGACTGGCAGACACAAAGGCAGGCAAGCACAGAGGGTGCCTTTTTGATTTAGTAATGATGACTTATGTCGTTGTTTTGAAAGACCCATGAAACAGAATGGAACTGTCCTTTCAAACCCAGTATTTCTATACCACTGCTTACGTTTGGAAGAAGCAGCTCTATTTTGGCTGCTTTTGGTCTCTTTTGGAGGCATCTATTGATGCTTACCAACATGTTAATGAACAGCATTGCAGTGGTGAAAGTACAGGATATGAGGCTTTTTTGAGCTTATTAATACTTCTATCAGCCGGAGGAGATGCTGTAATGCGACACCTGGAAGTGTGCTGTCTCTGAAGTGCTCCCAGCCACTGCTGGACCACAGAGCGACACAAGGGGCTGAAATGAACATCATCACAAATAAGACTTACACAGACTTTGCAAACACATAAAACAGAGAAAGCTGAGACTGAAGTTACAGGATAAAAGGAGCGTTCCCATTACTTTTGTCTTTAGTTAGGATCTTACCCAGAGTTCTCATGTTTTAAGTATAGTGCGTTATTTGCCATATGCCTAGATCTCATTAAAAAGTAGTATTACCCTTTATTTGTCAGTAGTTCTACACCTCCATATCCTGGGACATGCACAGTTTTCTGCCAGATGCAGGGAACACTGTGCACAGTGCATTGTGAAGCTGCTGAAGTCTAAACAAAAAAACAACAGCAATAACTAATCATTAAGCAAGAAAAGTTTTAGACATCAAACCCACAAATAAGGAAAGATTAACCTCCTTTTGATAGGGATATTGAGCTCCAGGTGTGTATGGGGATGTGTGATTTTAGAGTCTCCCCTATCTTCTAAGAACTTCAAGTACAGCAAGGAAACACTTGAAGTATTTTGTCCCTGTATCAGCAATTTGGTCCAAACGTTTCCCTTCCCAGGGAACTGTAACTATTTTACAGGTGACGACTGGGTGGAAGCTTTCTACCACTCGAAAGATATCTCATCTCTTACTACGAAATGACCCTTAAAATTGTTATTGCATTAGATTATAATTGTAGTGTATTTAGCTGTGAAATTGCATGGACGTTTTTGTGCCTCTACATTTCTAAGTACTCTCCCTACTTGTTAAGTCAAACAGCATTTTGTTTTCAGTGTTCAGTGCTGATTATCCATGGAGACAGAGGCATGCATGCACATGCACATGCACACTGTCTCTCTTGCTCTTTCACAGAGAATTTACGTCTGCTTCTTCTTGGGTTTTGTTTGCTTTCAGACCAAGGCTCTCTGCTCTTTCCATACAGAGGAAATCTTACAATAACAAATAACTATGTCCAATAACCTAACTATAATGGAAGTACGCTCAGAGGAAATTGATAGTGTTGCCAAGTCTCGTTATTTTCCTATGAATCTGGTGATACTTGCTATTTTTCTTAAAGCCCTGACTGCTGACATCATATGAATAAATGTGAATCTGAGCTTCCATTAAAAAAGTGTCTAGATTTCTCAAACACGAAGTAAAACCTTAAAATATGAACCAAATGTACCAAAAAGGTCTAAAACATCCAAAGGTAAACAAAAAAAAAAAGAGTGGTGTTAAATTACATCATAATTTAAATACAATTTCTTAATTTCAACTCAATCCTGAACACTTGGATTTGGCAAGTAGTGCAAATTGGCTAAAATCACGCTGGGCACTACAAAGTAAGGAACAAGAGCAAGAAGAGGGAGGAATTCTCCCGCCTAGGACATGAATCAGCTCCCCAGGAGAGAGTTTGTGGCACGGAGTTGGGGCAGTAGCACTGAACAAGAGCTTCACTGCCAAGTCCATCTTTGCTACCCACCCCTTGCTGTACCTCTCCCCCAAGGGGTGCTGTGCTTCAAGGTCTCCAGCTTTGAACTATTCTGAAAGCATTTACTATTTTGTACATCCAGATATTTCTTTTTGTCTATGGATCTTACAAGTAGAGGATGTGGTTACTTCAGAAGGACCAAAAATTTCCCTCTGTGCAAGTAAGTAAAGTTGGGGTTTATTTTTAATGGCTATAACAAAAATCATACATCATTTGTGAGCCAGTTTGTAATGGAGACTCCCACAGCAATACAGAGAACTGTTCACAAGGGCTATTATGAACACAGGATCTGGTATGCAGAGAGGATATTGCTTTTTCCCATGTGGAATTATTTTTAAAAGTAATTAATACTACACTTAACATAAATGAAGTAAAAAAAACAGGAACTCTCCGAAGCCTGCAGTTTAAGCCACAAAAAGGACATAGATGCGAAAGCCCAGACACTGGAACGATTGATATTTAGGAAAAGAAAGAAGCATTTTCTTATAATTAATTTTTAATTGATTTTGTACACTGAGAAGAATGGAATGATGTGTTCAGAGCACAGTGACCCACAGGCCTACGGCCACAATCCTAGCCTCTCTGCCAGTATACCGGCATCCTTCCCTTTGCACTGGAGGTGCAGGAAGGCAGCCTGGTCCTCAGCCACACTTCTCAATAACATTAACATGACAGAATTTACCCTATCTATCTCACACAACCTCAGATTTAGTGGGAGACAGGTCATGCTGCCTCCACTCTATTTCAAGGAATCTTATTAGTCTACAATACATAGTTCTTCATGTAAATTCAATAACTACAGAGAGAGAAAAACTAACAGAAAATATCTTACCAGATGGAGAAAATTGAAACATTACCCTTGTGTCTTTGCCAGCACAGATCCATTCTGACAGGTTGGAAATGATTTATGGTTGGGGGGGCATGGAGGAAGAGAATATGGGGAGAAGGAAACATACTTACACTAGCAGAGATGTTATTAACTGCTGTACAATGTTCAAATCTTTGCATTGTTTTGCATGCAATTACTTACAAGGCTTGCATATACAGCAATGTTTGCATGCTGATCTCTGCACGAGACAAATAAACCTCGCTTATATGATGCATGTTAGAAATTGCTTTGAAACCACTGTAGAAGACATTGTGGTAAAGAAATGATACAATATGGCAACTCAAAAGCTGCATTCAAGAAAACAGATTACCTTTGAATATATGAATAGGTAAATACTACAGCATGTCCAAGATTAATACTAATCATTACTATTTTAATATATAAAATGTTACGGATATTGCTACCCAGCAGCGATCAGGCAGATATCTAGTCTTCGTAAATTAAAACCAGATATTTTTCTGTATCTAATTGATTTTTACATTACATTAGGCAGCCAAGGCTGCAACCTTCCATGACACAGTATCTAAATAAACATTTATTAAAATATTTTAATTAGAATAAGAGGGAAAATATTGTTTCCAATTATGTTTTCAGAAGGAAAAAAATCAGACCTATTAAGAATTAATGTAAACATAAGTGTAATGTAACATTTAAATGCAATAATTATGCCATATGATTTATACAATTGAGTTACTTCTAATTCCTAAACTTTTAAAAAAGGACTACTTATACTATGTATTTATTGCCTCTTCCGTACTATGGGTTTGATCTTGAAAAATAGTAAGAAGGGACACTAAAATGTGAATAGTGATTTTACAAACTGAGGCATATCTGTATTGAGCAGAAACGCACAGAATTTACCTTATAAATGCACAAGACTTAATGGTCATTAATAACATTCCTCTGCCAGGGCAGGAGTGCCTTCCACTCTAAAATGCTGAAGTGCTTTGTCTGGTCTAGCTGTAAACGTCCCAAGTGAGCGGGCTTCTGTCATTTCCCCTGGAATACTAACCAGGCAAAAACTTATTCCCAGGGGATTCAGCAGGGATTGTTAGAGTCTCCAAATGACTTATAATTTTTTGCTATATACACGCATATACCTGTGTGCACAGATATTTTGGCCCCTCTATTCTTTTTTATGGAACAGCAAATCTCAGATCCTGACATGATTTAGCACAGGGAGATTGAGTCAGGCACAGCACTGATAAGTTGTCATGCCTTATTGAAGACATACATTTCTTGATAGTATAGGTCCACACCACCAGATATATACACATGAAGGGGAATTAGTTTATACCTCACAAACCAGGCAAAACTTGGTGTGAAAGTGAGGACAGCATCTTCTTCACTTCAGCCAGCAGCTAGCAATCACGTGACTGTCACTGCAGGGAAGCAGCCAGGGAGTCTTCCACGCCTTTTAGTTTAAGACATTATCACTTACCAAGAGCTGCCGGAAGAGTTTCTGGCTGTCACATGAAAATTGACTCACTGTTCTTGACATTGATATAATCATGTAGAGACATTAAGGATACTACAAGAATGGCTGGTTAAGGAAGATGGGGTTCCTACATTTTCTAAAGCAGTAATAAAATCCTGGCCCAAGGAAAGAACTTTTGAAATGGGCATTTCAGTAATAAATGTATGCCTGCATCACGCAAACAGAAATGGAGGCTCCTGAGGAAAACAGGCTGACACAGCCATATCAGCTGTCCATCTTTCCCTTGATGACTTTTGACCAGTTTGAAGCAAATCTCAAAGTACTGGGATTGGTAAATGACAGCATGACTATGCCATTTCAGTCTTCTCTTGGAGTCAATCATGCAAACACAGTGCAAGACCTTACATAACCTGTGAAGTTCACTGACTTCAGGTCATACCCTTTAACAATACATAAACTTCTTTGAAGTAAGTGAATATAGACACCTTTATTAGACAAAATTTGGGCAGTTCTACTCAATTACTTATTTTCTTAACAATGACTCTCTTATGAGCCTTGCTGCCTGTTAACTAGTGCCTTCATCATCCTCTCCAGAAATTTCTCTTTTAAAAGACTGCAGTTGTTCCCAGATATCTCCATAAAGGGTGCTATTTTTGTGCCCTTCATTGTAAAAGTATTCATGGAGGGGAAAAAACGAGAAGGAAAAAGCTAGTCCCAATCTAGACTTTCCAGAGGTGGACAAGGATGGTAGAAAACTCAATGTCAGACAAATATCTTGGAGATGTAAATACTTTCTCTGGATAAAAACAGTATTCTCAAATACAAATGTGTCTTACTCATCTCCCTCTTCAGCTCCAAAAGGCTAGTTCCTGTCATTCCTCATAATGTTTGTGTCATCATTGACTTTCATTCCCTTCCTCTTCCATCAAGTGTTTCTGCAAGTCTGTAACATACCAACCATAAAAATCAAATGTTTAATATTGCCCATTCATATCCTCTCACACACTACAAGACTGCTGTCCTGCTGGCACCCTTCCATTCCAGCTCCACTTTCAACCACTGCAGCATTACCACATAAAGCAGAGCATATGAACACACCATTACCATCTCCATCTTTTCTGCCATTCATTTTCAAGGCTTGCTCAAAAATGTCCATGGAGTCCACACTCACTTCTAGTCTACACCTTACTAGAGTCTACCAACAGTGAAAGAGCTGATATCCCCTTTGTTCTCTCTTCAAAAAAAAACCCCAAAACCAACACAAATCACTGTCTTCTTCAAGGCCAATATTTCACAACACAACATGGCTACAGTTAGTAAATTCATATTTAGTTTCCTAAATTAGTAAGCTCTTAGATTTTAAATACTAAGTGCCCAGCTGTTAGAACATTTAACAGCTTAGTCACTTGTTTATTAAAATCTTAGTTTTGGCTCTCTTTCACGTATTTCACTTACACAAACATCGTAACTTACTCAGCACAGAAAGTCTCTAATATCTTCATACCACTCTGTGTAACAGATCCCCTATATTGCCTTTGCATCCAACATTACATATAGAAACTTGTAAACGCCTTCACAGGAGGAGGAGGTAGGATTCAGCCACTATCATCCAGCATAAAGAGAAAAAAAAAACCAAACGACACTTCTGAAGTGCTTTTTAATTATAATTTATTTTAATTAACTTTTGCTATTTTACAGATGTTTTACTGTAAGCACATAGTCTAAATGTTCTATGCTTAATCTATGACTAAATTCTGTTTGACTTTTTTTTTAATGTTCTACATCAGAGGCATCAGAGTCAGAGTCCTTACAGATTTTAAAGATTAAGACTCTGCTGGAGCTCAGAGATACTAATATCCATTTCCCTGAGTTAGCACTGATGAACTTGAACATACCTTCTTGCGACAGAATTTGCAGTATGTGGCATTTTTTGTATGTTTATTTTTAAGGCAGTTACAGTATAAGAGATTCATTTTGGCAGTCATGTTATCTTCATTTTTACCACAGTGGTAACAAATACTCTGAATTTCCAGCAAGAAAACCCCTCCAAGTTTTCAGGATTCTTATTTTCATTCTTAACGCATTACTTCTAAGTATTGCTGTACTAGATAAAGATTTGTGAGCCATTGTGTTTAGCAGCTCCCTTCCAAGTGAATTACACCTCTTACCAACAGCCATGCAGAAGCAAAAGCTCAGAAATAATGAATACACTGTGCAGTGGCATTTTTGCCAGCCATGGGCTTCTCAGAACTGTACAATTTCCCCAGTGATTGCAGTGTCATTATAATAGGTAATCATTAGATTTATCTTTTATATAATTTGTAACATCTTACAGTATTATATGTACATTTATGTAGCCTCATTACTGCCAGGAGTCCTCTTTAACTGAGATGATAAGTAAATAAAGTAGAAATTACACACTAACAGGAACATGGAATATGTTGTTTTACTGTATGTCTGAGAGCTCCCTTTAGCAAAGCTAATCTGCGCAGCAGTTACCATTATTTCTACCTCAGTGAGCACTTCCTAATTGCTGTGTTATTGCTTGTGAAGAAAATATATTATTAAAGTCCACAACTTATGACTTGTTGCACATCTATACATGGAAGGAAAAAATCTTCTCGTTTCATCAGACCTTAATAGGTTTTGAACAGGATGATCAGCTGAGGCTGTTTTTCTCTTGCGGATCTGTTCATTACCATTTCATAATGTCAGTGGCTCCTTCTAACAGTCAAGATGCATTCATAATTTATTCAGAAACCTGAAAACGTTACTAAACCAAATCTACTTAATTCTCTATGAATCAGCTCAGGCCTATTTTGGTAGCAATTTGTAATGAACAACAATTATAAGCCCAAAGGAATCAGTATTCCTTTTTAGTTGTTAATGTTTTATACCCTGTTATTGGTCCACTGCCAGATAATGATCCATAGAGCATTAGAACTGTGTATTAATATTATCTTTACAAATGCAATAATACTCAGTGGCGGATAAAGTTTTGATGGACTCCTCTTGTGTGCTAGTTAAAGCTCTGCATTGTCAGTAAAAAACTCAGCATTAGCACTTTGTTCTGACGGGACTTCTAAGAAACAGTTGACCTTCAAAATTTGGCAATATAATCAAAATGGCAAACAGCAGCCACTGAAATTAACACAGAAAATAACTTCAGGATTCTTTAATGTTCAGAATTACCGAGATGCCACAGATATGCAGAAAGCAGGGCTTACAAAAGGATTTTAGGAAAAAACAGAATCTTCTGCATTCTTCCGGTTAAAAGTAACAATGATGAGATTTATCTCTTTCAGTGAGCAAGCCAACACTCAAGAATTCCTAAAAAGATGATCAGCTTTCATTCACTCATGGCCAGATTGTACTATTTTTGTCTGGTTTGAATACTGAGGATTACTTAATTTTACAAGATGTCTGGGGTAAAACATACAAATCCTTTTAAGAACTGCCTTCCATAGATTCTACCTGGGAATAATACTGTGCACTTATCTTACGAATAAATATTTGCCATTTTTAAGTTGTCTTAATACATAGCCAAGATGTGGCTGCATACAGAAAATAAAAAAGCCAAACCCAACTCTTGCAACCTAAAGTGGCTTCTGCACAAAAGGGAGAGTTTTGGAAAGTAAGAAGAACAGACTCTAATAAACATTTCAAAGAGAACACTGACATGTTGATTGTCTTAATAATGGCAGGGTTTCAGTACACTGAGACACTGTTTACATTTATATTATTGATGTTCCTTGCTAAAGATCTCACTTCCTGTATTTGACTCCTGACTAGTATATGTCATTCCCAAGCAGCCTGCATCACAACACTCATGAAGCTGAGTGGATGGTTTTATTTGTTTTTACTACCAAGACCCCTGAGAACCATGAAAACTAAAAAGCCATTCAAGAGTTGAGCTTGCACTTAAAGCCCTGTTTTGGTTTTTTTTTCAAAAATATATGGTTTCTATTGTCATCCAGAATGAATAAGCGATAGAGAGAACAGACCAATATATTTGTCAGCACTAGAGACCAGCCATAGGATGTCCACAGTGAAAAGCAGTTCAGATTAAAGGACGAGGGTGCATCCTTTCCAAAGCACCAAAAGACCTAGAGGCCCGTTAACAGGATCTCTCTAAAATATCTGGGCATCTAATAGCCATTGTCTACAAAGAGAGTTAGGATCCTGGGTGTCTTTAAAAACTCCACTAGGTGCCTCTACACCTTCAGGAGCTTAAATACTTCTAAAAATTTGCCATAAGGCCCTCAGCAGGTAGCTTCAGCAGTCTCATATGTTCTTTGAAAGAGGCAGATACAGAGAGATAAATAATGTTATGTTTTGATCAGAGCACTAGCAAACACCCAGCATCTTATGTATTCTTTTCCCTTTTACATGGAGAAGCTGATGACACAGTCAGGTATTTCTTTGATGCAAGGCTGTTTATTTTCAAAAATATGTATGTCCTGTTCCCCTGAACACAGTGGGAAAACAGCACTTGCTCAGTGCAATATGGTGCTTTTTTCTAGCCTATGCTGAAGGGCTGGCTCCCTTCTAGCTTTCTTTCAGGGTCATGTTACAAGTGTCTTCATTTTCCTGCCCATCCTCCGTCTGCCTCTGCCATACTGGCTCTGTCTGCTCTTTCCTTCATCCATAGCGCTCAGATGTCCTCTTCCTCCTCCCCCACAAGGATGAATTTCCCAGTTTCTGGTTTTGCATCTGGTCCACAATGAAACTCCTTCCTCCATGTAGCTCTGCTCCTGTCTGGTCTACCCTTAGCTTAGACTTCCAAGGGTGTCTCAGCTATCTTGCTACATAGCACTTTAGAGGCTTCTTACGTTTATGCTAAATGAATGGCAGCTTTTACATGTACCAGCTTTCATCAGCTCCCACATAATACACTGAACAGGTAACCTAGACTTCACATAAAGCTGTAAGTTGTGCTACTTTTTAAAGTAGCTTTGAATCCAACACACTAAAGATTTCACTATCAGATTCACATTTCAAGGTATGTTTTAACAAAAAGTATCTCATTAAAAACTCATGCATTAGCATTTTAGACAATTTGCTGGAATAAATTTTACTCTGAATTGCAACCCTTGCAATTTTAGTTCCCAACAATGACTTTGTATGCTGACCTAAAGATACTCTGCAGCAAGAAAAGAAATTGCTAGGGAAAAAAGTATGTGAACAAGGAGACTCAAGTAAGAGTATGGTGGGAAGGTGCAGCTCTTTGCCCAGCTCTCCCCATAAACAGAAGGAGTATGTAAATGAAAAGTACAAACCCAGCTTGGAATGCATTTTGATCTATCTAAACATTAATAATACACATAGAGGCATAGCTGAGTTTGTATTAGTGCTGCCAATAGTACATGCAATGTAGCTAATAACACAGACCATAGTAATTTCTCATAGAAGATGGTTCACAGCTAGTCCAATCACAGATTGCCACAGTGGAAACCACTGCAACCTCCTTGTTGCATTTCAAATACTGCAATCAGTAAAAGCATCAGGCATTAAAAAAAAAAAAACAAACTCTCTTTTTTTACCTGAGGCAAAAGCCATAGCTTGCTACTATAATACCCAAATGGAAATAATTAGTCTTTGGCTTTTCAAGTGGTAAAAACAAACAGGTTCTTCTACATGCAATTAAAACTATACCACATACTGAATTCACTGCTATTGATAGTTGTTAGAATTTTCAGGCTGTAAGCACAAGTTCCTAACAAAATATTGGTGATTACTGCTCCACTCTAATATAGTATAAATAATGTCAGAAAGGTCATACGATTCCTTCATCCTTAGAAATAACCTCAACAGGCAGAAAGCACCTTTCCTAACTAGAGACGGCACTTGTTATGCCATTATGATACAATGTCATGAAGCACCTTAAAAATACCCAGCATCTTTTTTAACAAGCTAAGCTGACTCCATTGAAAAAAGATTAACTTTCATTTCCAAGGCATGGGAATACGACTGTTTTAAACAAGGAAACAACACTAACACCACCTACCGTAACTCTTCCTGCTTTAGAGTGTCCTTATCAAAAGTAACTCAGAAACCCCCCTGGCATTAATTGTTGTTATGCTTTTTTAAGGGCTGATCTGAACATCAGAGAGAAGCCTTTAAGTATGAAGAAGCCTTCTGTTTGATGATGTTTGGGCTCAGCATGACATCTTTTTTCTATGTCCTGCTTTTATTTTGAATGCAAGATAATAACCAAACTGTAGTTAGACCTGGATAATAAGTGAAAAATGCAGTGAGTTTAAAGATCTTACTTCTCATTAGTGACATTCTGCCTAGCAAAATGAAAGGAATCACAAGCTGTAGTTAAATATTATTTCAGTTTAAACCCTCCGCTAGTTATCAAGTAATTTCATGAGGATATTTTCAAGACGGAAGTCAAATCGACAACTTTATACGATGAAGACACATAGAGCAGTAGGAGATAACAAAGTTTATTCTTTCAAGTAGGCTTTTTTCCCCCTCCCTTTTTGGAACCTGATAGTAATTAAAACATTCATTGGCAATCTGGTGACAAGACACTTGAGCTTGATTTAATTATGGATTGCTCTGGTTTTGAACCAAGAACAACAATGACTGTACGGAGGTTCACATTGCCTTTTCTCTTATGCTTCCTGACTATTTTCTCATGCCTGTGAGTGGTGGGAACAGAAAGAAAAAAACAAAGCTTACAGAAAAAGAACTGCCTTGAACAGGAAGTAAGTATTTTGCAATGGCTGAAAAAAATGAAGATAAGAAAATGACTTAAAAATTATTAATTTCATGGTCAGAACTAAAATATGCAAAGGTTCTGGAGACCAAACATTAAGGAAAAAGATTAAAATAAAAGGTGATGGAGCAGTATATCAAAAACAGTCAGGTCTGCAGCATGCTTGACACTAAATGAAAAGACCGACTTCTCTAGTGCTGGAAATAACCAAAGAACAGGAGTCAATCACAGCCAAAATCTTTTCCCTAGTGATCAGCTACAATAAATTCAACAAGGCACTGGGGAATTCCATCAAATGAAAATTGTGTGTTTGCTGTATTGACATTCAATTTGGGGACCAAAAGGTTGCCACCATAAAGGAAACACAAAAGCATTTTTGCAAACAGTGCAATGAAATTGTCAAAAAAGCAAACAAAAATAGAATGCTATAATTAAGGCAGGGAAAAGAATTAAACATATATATATATAATTTGAGGGCAACCTTCCTATCCTTAATTCCTAGTTCTAGTTTAGTAATCGGAGCTCAAAAACAGTGGAGCAACAGCTAAAGGGGAGGGGGGAAAAAAAGGAAAAAAAGAGGTTACCAGAGGGCTGGAAAGACTTCCATATAAAGAAGAACTGAAGTTTTAGAAATGCCTAGTGACCAGATCTGGGGAGAAAGCAACTTTTCATTTCCAAAGTAACTTAGGCTTTTTCCACACTGCAGATGCAAAGACATCTGATCCGACGGATAGAGACTCTCATCTCGAAGGTGTGCAGTGTGGAGACTTTTAAGTGAGCTAGACCCAGACCCAGAAGCACATACTGCATGGCAGCACTGGCTCTGAGTTACTGTGTCCTTCTAATTTGCTGTTTAAACCCAGGCTACAGCACCTGCACACCACCACAGTGCTTTGCAAGAACATTGCAGCCCAGGAAATTCAGCATAATGTCCACTGCAGCACCTAGATGTTCCCACAGACACATAATAGCTTATGTTCCCATTGCTTTGTGATTAAAGTTTGGGTCCTATGTGTCTAATGACAATGTTTACAAATGTGTGTGTTGAGATCTAGACAGACCCCTAGAAAGAGTCTCCTGAAATGTTCAAACAAATTGGTTACAACTTTTAGTGATTTCTATGGATAAAAACCTTACAGGCAAAGTTACAAACAAAATACAAGACCCTTTACACAAATTGCTGGGCAACAGCAGTTCAGCTAGAGTTGACTAGAAATGCAGTACTGATAATAAGGGAAAGGGAAATGCAGGGAGAGTAAACTCTGATGCAAATTTATACAAATATGGGAGTTACTGAGGAAAAGCAAGGGGGCAAAGGTTGTCTTTACAATAGAACCACAGGAATGGTCATGGGGGTCAAGGGGTTAAATGCAGGTACCGTGCAGCATGCACATGCAAATCCACTCCGAAAGAGATTGCTTTAAATAATAAGTATAATCTGGAGGGGAGGAACCCTCTCATTCTACCATAAATGTCTCCCTATTTCACTGAAGCGTAAACACAGAATAAAGAAGGGGGGTTCAGTGAAAAGATCATTATTAATCAGCCCTATGGATAGTACAGTATGTATAACCCCTGAGATTCATACAGGCACCTGCCTCCAGATTGGCTGTGTAAAGGACAATTCATCATAACTGAACATGTAGGAGTTGGGGAGGACACAGTGGTCATTGCCTGCACTGGAATTTATGATGGAAAAGAAAGTTAATTAAGTTCTGTGGTCAGTGCTTAAGGGAAAAAATGGAAGAGGTCCCAAATGCAATTCCTTGCTGGAACAGATATTTTGGCAGAACTTGCTAATTACTATATTAAACTGTTAATTTGGCAAGAGAGAACTAATTTTCTTACAGTAAGTTTTCAGGGAAAAATGCATAGAAACAAAATATTTTTATCTGGCCTTTTGTTGTCAAAAAGCAAAGTACACCTGGCATCTGTAGTTACGAACATCATTATAGCACAGCACATAACCGAGTGGCAGAGTGTGAGTAATAGCAGGGAGAGTAAAGTAAGGGGCTTCTGAAATCAGTCAGAAAGCAACTAGTTTAAGGAAAAATGCAAGGCAACTACATGCGTGACCAGATTTGGCTAAATTAATACAACTAGAAATCCTAATGTAGGATAATTCAATGCAATACATCAAATGACTAACAGGGCCCTTATTGCTTTGCATGATATGACCTGGCATTTCTGGTTTTGGCAGACCCAATAAATTATTTTTACGTTGCATTCTTATATATTCTTACATATATATATATTAAAACAAAGGGATAAATAATCCTTATTAAAGGCAGAAATCCTCAGGGCAAGACAGACATCAGGTACAATAATTTAGTCAACATCTGTTCCAGCCACATGACCTGGACTATCTGTAAGATTTCCAGTTTAAGAGCCTTACATGCCTCCAGTTCTCAAGCCAACTCTAAGACACTTCATTAGACATGGGCATGAAATATAATGTGAAGATCTGCATTCACACTCTTCAGATATAGCTACACACCAGAGCTTTTGCTTGTGACAGAATATGGGCCAACAGCAAGAAGCAGGAGCATTTCTGGTTATTTTTCCATGCTATTTATCACCCCATTTTTCATCTGCACTTCCCTTGTGGAGCTGCATTTCTCTTGAAAATTAAGCTGATCATAATCCCAAACCTCCTACCATGATACCAATGCTAAGAACTGGTATTCAGCAGTGAATTAGTGCAAGGTGGCAAACACAATTGGAAAGAAAATGCAAGTAAAGCTCTGCACACCAGTCACCATAAAATTTGTAAGCCAGTTCTGACTAGCTATTACACTCAAACAGAATAACCCAGTGGTCAAAAAGGTCTGAGAACAGAAAGTCCCAGATATGCTAGCCTGTGAAACAGATAGATGAAATTAAGAGGGAGTTCTGCAAATTCATAGCAGATAGGTAAACATGGAAGCCAAAACAGAGTGAAATGTTCTTTGCTTCACAAATACGTCCTCAAATGAAAAAAATCCACTCCCTGGCCAGCCAGGGTATTTTTAAAAGCTATAACATGAACTTAAGCTAACTCATTTAAGCAACACAAATTGTTATGCAGCTTCCCAAAACAGCCATCAGAAAAACAGAGCCATTGTTTTATAAAAGGAGAGCAAATGTAGTTTTTGCTTATATTTACTTGCTAAGTTCAGGCAAAGACTCTTCATTGGGCAATTCTGATAGATTCTTTCAACTTCATCAAAATACAAATTCAACCAAATAATTTTTGCTAACAAATCAATAGGTGAATAGGTGAATGCGAGGGATGTAAAAATACATCCCTTGAGCCTGGGGTGCAAAGGGAGAGGGGGAATAGACTTCTGTTTCATTTTAACCCATAAATAAATTCTAAATTTGAAAAAAAAAAAAAACAAAAAAAAAAAAACAAAAACCACAAAGTACCAGATAACAAACTGAATTAAAACTAAAGCAAACATTTGGTTATAGTGGGTTTAGTAAGGGAGGAATGATTTTTGTTTGTTTACTTTTTAAGCCCTTAATCCTTTTCAAATTAAGGCTTTTCCCATAAACAGCAAAATTCAGTGGGCAAGAACACTTGGTATCCTCAAGTATGCATTTTTTTACAGTGAAATGTTTCATAAAAAAAAAAGTCACTTCTACTTACTAGGATTTCAGGATGTATAATAGCATCATTGGTATAAAACTTCACTAAATTATATCATTTAATGTGAATGGTGAAGTGCAAACTACATGGAAAAGCTATATGCACATTTAGTGATAGGATTTGGCCCTCTACTTCATTTTTCTTATCTGAAGTAGAAAAAACAGAATTTTTTCTCTTAATTTTAATGCATGTCCATGCCTTAAACTATGTTTTTTACTTGACTTTCACCAACTACAGTATATGAAACCAAAATATATTCCTCTTTATACATATTTTATAATTTGTTTCAAGTCGCATCTTAAAAGGTATTTAACTTTTTCTCCTGGATCCTGATTTTAGTTAATGGCAGCAGAAAAGTCACTGTCCTTGATCTAGAATTGTTTAGTAAGGAGTCAGGGCTAGAGGCACATGAAAACATGTCAATCAGATGTAATTGCTCTCTAAAAGAAACCCTATCAAACTGAAGAACAAGAACTAACACTGAACACATGGATTCACTGCAGCACCTAATCTATTAATGAGCTCAGCTTGTTATTTTCAGGCTCGCTTTTCAAAAACTTCAACATAAGACACATGACAGTGAAGGACATTATTGCTTAAATAGTTTTAGATAATATATATTACAGGTGGAGCCAGTAATATCACCTGTAGTTAAGGTTGCCCAGAACTTCCCATGACACTTCCCTTGCCACTATGTCCAGCTTCAACTGCTTGGGCTGAAATTTTCTATACAGTCTTCCTCTGACTAATGTTTTTATTCTTTCATTAACTTGATGATTTTTGTTATTATTTTATCACCACAGGAGAATGAATAACATTAAGGAAAGAAGGAAGATAAAGGGAAATGTGGTTTTATCATAACGTCACAGCAGGCAGAGAAGACAACTTGTACACTCGAGGTGACTGGTCACGTTCTTGGCAATAGGTCTGCTCCTCCTCTCAGTATAGAATCCCCATGTCTGCTCTGCTTCTGGAGCTGGATGGGCAGTAAACCTGGCCCATCCAGTCCTATGCCCAAGAGCTCACGCAGGCATGCACAATTCAGTTGTAGATGTACACTGAGTCAACCCTGTTCCTTTCCATGTCACATGTGCACCGACCTGATTCACAAATTTCCACATTTGTTTGCTGTCTACAAAAAAAAAAAAATCTTTCTTCATTAACAAAGCATATGCCTAGTTGTGTGTTGGCAGCCTACTACTCTTAACAGTTACCATCCCTGACTGCAAAAGTTTATGCAGTTGATTTAAAGAGAAGTTCCTGGTGTTGAAATCTGAGAGTAGCAGTTAGTACGGCAAAATTAACATCTACTGAGATCAACAGGAAGGGATCCATACACAAAACCCCTGCTGTTAACATTCTAATGTTATCTGCTTCAGGTTGTAAACAGAATGCCCAGTAGCGCTGGAGAGTATACAGTATGCTCCTGGTGTACATCTTCTGGTTTATTTTCATTCAGCAAAATGTCATTCCTATGATCCATAGCGAAAAAAGAAAGACGGCCTCATACTCAAGACAGATGAAGGACTGAGAACTTCATTCTGACTCCCACTTTACCAAAGGATCTCAGAAGTTCCTTTGTGGAGCTTACACATAGATTCCATGAGTAAATACGTGAATTTGGGAAGCAAATACTAAAAAGGGAGATGGATTATTTAATGTAAAGAGTAGCACTGATAAGACATCAAACACACACTTAGACTGGAAATTAGAAGTCTGGGATTTTCAGGAGCCAGGTCTTGTTCACATCATAATGTTAAGTCAATCAGATCAGAGGTTCAGAAATACATTTTTCCTCAGGTCATCTTGGCAAAGACATGGGTTAAGAATGAGCACTTCTCATGAGGCACAGTCCATTTTTTTAATACTTTGGCCATTTAAACCCATTTGAGTCACTAAGGGTAGTAAAAATGCCTTTCATCTCTTCTGTTTTTTTCTTGGGAATTAGTTTTTGTTTAAAAGGCCCTAAGTTCAATAGAAGGTGATGGGGAGCTTTTGTGACTTGCCGTAAATAGTCTTGGATACCACAAGAATGTCCTCTTAACTTGTTCTGGATTTCCTAGCTGTAACAATCTGCGACGCTAACAGCCCAAGTGGCTAAAAAGAGTGTGCCCTTTGGGTTCAAGATGTCCAATCTGTAATTTCTGGAAGTGCTAAAAACATCTACACCTGACAGAAATCAAGAGGAACTCTACCAGAAAACATACAAATTATCACATACTCCACTAAGCATCCTGAAAAATCACGTCCTGAGTATCTTAGACAAAATACCTAGGTACATCCCTAACAATCATTCTGTGGCTCAGTCCTCCCTTTGTAAAATGGACATACAACTTCCCCCTTCCAAAGGTATCAGGAAAATTAATGTACAAATATTTGAGAAGCATTTTGCAATTATAGTGGTAAGCAGCCCAGATAAGCCTGTGTGAAAGTGAAAATATCTCTAATTAGAGCAGAACATGAGTATTTCATGGATAACATGAGTTAGGGCCACACATGAAACAACAAAACTAAAATCCTGAACTCAGAGAACATAACCCATCTGTGCAGTGAATGAGGCAGTGGTCCTGTAGGAAAAAAACCAGCATGTAATCCAGTAATTAAAGACTGTTCATGAAACATAGCCACAAAGCAGGCAAATGCTTTTAAAGGAGCAACCTTAATGCTGGCATTTCCTGACTTGAAAGTTACATTTTGCAATCTTAACATTTTCAAGATTTTTTTATGACACATAATATAGGCCCACTTAGAATGAGTGCATGCATATATTACATTAATATTTTCTAAAAATTCTTTAGCATTTACTGGGAAAAACTGGTCTTTCTCTTTTCATCCAACAAACAAGGTTTTAACAATTATACAGCTATAAGGACTGCTTTAGGGACTTACGCAATTGAAGCTTCTTGGTTTAAATTTTATGGTGCAAAGAACAGGTTGGTTAATGTTTGCAGAAAACAAAGGAAATCAGGAGAAAAAATGAGAAGGCTTTTCCCCTTTCCTGACAACACACTTCTATTATGACCCAAAGACTCTCTAATATCCATCCCTAATCCCCTGTCATCCTCCTGTAAATGCTAAAAAGTGCTGCAATTTGCATCACCTTGTGTGCTAGACATTTTTATATGAATGCTAACTCACTGAGAATGGTAGAGGCTCAGTTTGTAATCCCAGGTGAATGTGTAAAGGACAACTCAACTGAATACTGTGTAAGGGCATGGAGCATAAACTAGGGTGTCTCCTTGTAAAATCTAACCAGTATATGCAGTTGTTAAACAACCCAGCGTAAGCAAGCTTGTGTGGGGAATCTACATGGATGCACGGACTCCAGTTTCTCGAAGGCTGGCCCTGTCATGAAGCACAGATACACCCTGCATAGTTTTCTCTCAACTCCAGTTCACAAGGCTCATTTTCTAGATCTGAAAGGTGCATTTGTAATAGCAGTCATGTCACAAGCCTATGCAAAAGTCAGTTTGCCTCTCCTCATTTTCTTCAGCCACCAAACCCTCTGAACCTTTCCATGTCTTCTGAGATCTGGAGGCCTCTAACACTTTTTCTCCTTTCAGCCTGTTCACAGAGAAACTCCATAGTTTCTCTATACCTGCTACACATCTGTCAGCAGTTTCTTTTGAGAATCACCAGTCAGATGCAAATCTCCATTAGCTGCGGGAAAGCATGTCTGAGACCTAAACTAGCACTCATGAAAGTCAGTGGTCATGGGATTTGTTTTCCATATGAACCTTCCCACAGCCCACAGGCTACTACAAAACCATCAATTAAAATACTTGATCATTTCATCTACGTTTGTATTATTTTGCAGGGCATGCAACAAGCAGAAAGCCAGAAGTCATTTAAATTTCTGGCTAGCTTAGTCTGATTCCTAAGGCAAATCATCATTCTTTAGGGTACCTGGTAAGTTACAAAAGTTAAAAAATGAAATGTCCTTCCAGGCAGGTTATGTCAGACAGTGGACAACTGTGTGTTCTTGCACTTTCCTCTGAGGAATGTGCCTCTGGCTGGATTCATAGACAGAATACTGGAAATCATACTGGGTAATATTTTTAACTGCCTCTAAATACCTTCGGAAATGGCAATCTAGGGAACTGGTTCCGTAATTTAAACCTAGGCATCCACTCCACTGATTAAGCTAAGCAATTGTCCTCAACAGGGCCAATCAAAAGTCTTTACAAAATGTTAATAAAATCAGTCTTTTGAGTGTACCGTAGAATAAACTGATAATCAAGCAAGGAAGTATATGGTTCAGCATTCAGGGTGAGATTAGATATTTCTTTGCTGTACCAGTGTTGTTCCATCCCATTTGAGTCCAGGACCAGTGTAAGAAAGCTCATAGATTAATATGACTCCGGTTTAGTGCAGAGTTATACAAAATACCCAGTTATACCAGAAGAGAAACATAGCAAGATAACTTGAAGGCTGACGCAAGGTAGGTTTTATTTTTCAGGTGCCCAGAAAGCTGGGGGGTGGAAATTAGCATTTATTTCATGTCTAACTTACTCCTAAGATTCAAATCTGTCAAGTGTCCTGCAGTATAATCTTTCATCTCCAGCTTCATGAACCTGCATGCCAAGTACAGTTGGTCAGCAGATCTAAGATTCCCCAAGCCAGTACATCTGGCATCTAGGGTCACAGGGTGGGAGAAATGCTGAAGCACTATGTAGCCCTGGAAATCATCTGCCCTCTACAGACAACTTCATGGTAAAAGACGCCTCATTTTCCAGACTTACCCGAGCAGCAGCCTAATATCTACAAGATTTCAACAGAAAATCAGAGTCAACTTTCAGAATATGAGAACACGATTTTTAAAGATCAGTGGATCTTTGACACTCCACTGCAGAATTCATACACTCCTTTATTACCAGTTTACTCCTAAAGAAGCAACTCTATAGATTTGCTATTTCTATAGGGTCACAAAACCCCATACAAGCTTATTACACAGTTTCACACATTTCAAGAGATGTGATTTGATACAAGTCAACTTCCTGCTTTTCCACACAGGAATCAGAGTGTTTGAAAATATCTTCATAGAAAGAGGAGGTTAGGGTGGGGGTGGGAAGGCAATAAATCTTCTGTTGTCTGGTTATTGTAAAATATGCTATCATGGAAATACATTTAACTAGTCATCTTCTGTTTGGGGATTTCACAGTGACTGAGTTCCAGTTCATTACTTTGAGGGCTATGCTGCTATTGTCAAGGCCTCAAAACCAGTAAGATGGCCTAACCCCAGGTTAGAGAAGCTACAATAGCAGAAAGGCAATTATACTGTAGGAAAAATGTTGTCCACTAATCAGCTAGCAATCAATTACTAAGAAGAGGAGATAACCCTATCCCCACTCAAGCTCTTCAGTATTAATAGTGCCATCATGTAATTACTTTAGGCATGGGCAGGTGCATGAAAGGACAGACTCTATAGTACACTGCATCTAAGATTAATGAGTTCTGTCAATTTGCCCAGCAGACATCTGATTCCTCAGCTTTATGTAGCCACTAGTTTTACACATGCCTCAGGGCTTTTGCTGAAAAAATCAACTACTAATTTAAATACATCCAAAAATTTTGCATCTTAAAAAAATCCCTAATTTTACAAATAAGACAGCACCAAAAAGATTTCTAATACGAATATTAATACAGTGTGTTTTCCTATGTCAGTTATTCCTTATTTTAGTCAGAGTAACGAGTGAAACACAAGGTCCTGCAAGCATATAATACCTCCTAGAAAAACTGACAGCATACAATCCTGCAGTCACAACATCCTGAATTTCACTCACACAATCAATTCCAATAAGTAAAAAAAAAGAGAGAAAAAGATATGTTTCAGTAAATAAGTCATTGCTCAGACACCAAGACAAAGCAAACACAGAAGCACTTTGCTGCTAAGTTAGCAAACACGCTGAATGAGCACAGCTACCAAAAGCAGAATCATTCTCTGTGACAAGCTACAGCCTACAGAGTTAAGTCAGGGATACGCAGGCCTATGGGTCAAGAAAGAAATGGCTTAAAATAGAATTTCTATCTGGAAAGTGGTTTCTTTTTCCTTAAAGTTACATCTACTGTAGTCAGCAGCAACAGCCAGTTTTTAAAAAGAAAGGGTTCTCAAATGAAATATGACCAATTTTTAGAAACATCTTCCCCATTTGGTAGGTGCATCAACAACACCCATCCCCAGAAAAATGTGACCTACTCAGGTTTTTAAGAAACCTTCACTCTTACTAAAACCCTGTTTCAAGAAAGTGCTTAAACACTTGCTTAAATCTTTCAAAAATAATCCGAGATATTTAAAGTCATTTAGCTGCTTAAACATGCAGACAGTCTCTCAAAGATCCTCTTAGGCATCTCTCTGAAACTTCAGGCTCTTAAATACCTTTGAAAATCTGCCTCAAAGTCCTTGGCTGTAAATACACAGAGCCCTCAAGAAATAGCACACCGACCTCCATTTGTATTTCTAAGTGTAACCCTTCAATAATAACAAAATAAAAAAGGGGTTGGACTCAAAATCAAAAATTAAAGTACTACAGCTAAGGAGGTTACCACTTATCAGCCAAATTTCATTAACTGATTATATGCGAAGTCCAATTCCCTCAACTGCAAAAACTTAAACTATTAAAAGCCACAGGAACCATGATGAATGTAGTAAGTGTTACCTTTTTTTGCTCCTGCTGACTGGGGCTGAATTTGATCCTAAAAACACCAGTGCAGCTTCTGCAGTATCAAAGTATCAAACTCACTGGCCTGGAAGCAATGATTTTTTTATTTTTCAAAGTATTTCTTCCAAAAATTTAAGCCCCTAAATATGGGCCTAAGCCAAAACCACGAAAAAAATGTTCTCAAAGCTTTTCTGTGACAGGTACAAGAACTGACCTATTTATTTTTCTCCAAAGTCAATGTCATCCTATTTGTTCTTATTCCGTCACTTCTGTTTGATTATGGAAAACAACTAACGGTATCTATTTTTTTACCTTCCATTTAATGTCACAATTGACCACCCATGAAATCTTTCTCAAGATTACATTTATTGGATATTAGATTCTGCTAATTAATTCTCTGGATTAATTTCTTCTGAAGTAATGTTATCAATTGTTTCCAGTGAAGAAAAAACAGGCCAGCAGTAACTTGATTTTCACGTAAATGGATTAAACCTACACAAATGCAGTGGCTGAAGATATCATTGATCCATGTTCATCGGCTGCTGCTGCTCTTTCAATTGTTATTTGATATGGTAAAGGACAATAGAGTGGAAAATGGTTTTGATCTGAAGCAACTGTTTCTAAGAAGATACCAGCAACTCTCTCACAATACATAATTTACAAAATGTATTCTATGCATTGACAAGCACTAATCCCTAAAATTATAACTATTTCTGAAACTCATAGTTTATGGTTTGATCCTGAAACATGCTCAAGTTCACGTAAGACATTTCAATTGAAGTCACTTAGTATGCAATAAAAATGTGTGGGAATTACCAGGGGGAGGAAGTATTCTACAAATTGAAAAGAGGCAAAAAATATGAAGTGTCCTTGAAACTACAAACCGGATATCATCAGTTAATGATTTAACATAGAAAGGCAAAGACTGCTGTACTAGTCAGCATTAAATATGTTAAGGAGAGACCTTCAAAGACATAATGAAAACTTAGGGATACCTCTCTTTCTGAAAGCTACTGGGAAATTGTCACCAAAATTATTTTTTTTCTACATCTGAAAATATCCTCTTTTCAATTTCTTGTAACAATACTCTTGGAAATGCTGGTTTGGCATGTTGTATTCATTATGCACCAAGTGTTGTATGGTGGCATAAGACCCAGAAGTCCACTTTTGAACATTAATCTTTCTTGACTCTGTTCGGTTTTGACCACAAAACAAAGCTGAGTTTAAGCGTTGCTTCAACTCATGTCAGCTGACAAGAGGTTCAAAGGATACCAAAGAGGCTATTCCTTTCAACTCTTCGAATGTGGGAAATGGACTGGGAAGGAAGACCTGACCTTTCTATTTAGATTCTGCTCTTGTGCTCTCTCTTTACCAGCATGACACATTACTGACAAGAGTAGGCAGTTTTTAGTATGAAGGTGCAGGAAATTAAAGTTCAAGAAAAGAAGGAATGAAAAGTGAACGGAAAACAAATCTCCAAACGTTACCGAAGATACTACCGAATCCAGACAAACAGGATTTCATCTCACTGAATTTTATGTTTGATAGCAGGGATTCCTAAATTTACTTCACTCAGCTACCATCATGAGCAGCACTAAATAAGGAGCAGATAAACTGCTATCACTTCCTCTCTCAGCTTACCTCAAAACTTTCTGCTCCATAACCTCACTCCCTACAACACAGGATGCCAACACACGCCATTAGCTAACTGCACAGATTCAGGTCTCAGGCCCTACCCCTACCTAACCTTTCCATACCAGTCTTGGCCATACAACTTCATTCCAAATATCCAGGTCTCATTTCCTGGCAGGTTACTGCCGGTGTTGTCAAAGCACCAGAACACGCATAGCAGATAGAAGCTTGTAGCCCAGCTGCTTGTGTCAACAGCTGTATGACTGGGAAGCAGTTCTCACATCACCTGTACTATGCACTCTACAATGTGGGGAAGTATTTCTACAGATTTGCCTTGGAAACTCAGAGAAAAATTCTCATTTATTTTCCATGTGTCATTCCCACTGGATTCCAGAGACAAACTGGATTCATTACACAGCATTTCTGTCACATCAGAAAGCAACCCTTAATTTTGCTTTAAAGGATTTAAGTGGCCTTATCTGGCCTGCCTCTGCAAAACTCTTGAAACATTTTGCTCCATCCTTGCTGATTGTTTTACCAACAAATCTAACACTGAAATACATTGCCTCTGCATCTCATACAGACTCTAGGCAATCTAAAACTACCTTTCTTTATTTTTTTTATTTACCAAAATTTCAGTAGAAACACATTTTTCCACTGCAGAGTCTTCTGAAGCTGCACAGAATGGCAACTTTAATATTTTTTAAACTTGCTATAAATTCAGATAAATCCCTGTTCTTATTAATAATCATGTACTAAATATTTAAAATATTTTCATACCCATAATATTTACAGCCAGAGGGGTCTTCACATACTGTATCTTTCATTCTCAGTAATTCATTAAGAAAACGTTATGCTACAAAGAGGAATCTGCCTGGACATTGTGAGCAGCCACATTTCTTGTTTATTAAAACTGCTTAAGCTGTCTGTTTATGAAAGGGTTATCACTGTAGGAAACTTGCAATGTAAGTTAAAGTATGTCACGGTAATACAAAAAAAGGTCTGAAGAAGTTTCTGACTGTTTCAGTTCCTGCTAAGCAGAGTTATCACCAACTGGTTAATATACTCCGTTCATTTGATTAATTAGCTTCATAAATTAGTGCAAATTATCCTTTTATCTCTGTGGTATTAGCAGCTTTCTGTTTTGAACATGTACTCTGCCTGTAAAAATAGTGACTGCTTACTCAGTAAGTCTTCTTGCTCCTCACACAAAAATTCCTATCTTCAGAATCATATTTATTAACTTCAGAGACCAAAAGAAATAAACGACCATTAAAGTACTATTTTTACTCATGTTAGCATTGCAGAGACAGTAGCAAAAGGAAAGCAAGACAAATTCAACAGATACATTGTGAAGAATTACTTTTATATTGTAAATGCAAAACCAAACTTGAATCATTCCAAGAGGAGAATTTCCTGTATTCTACATACAAAAGATGAGATTACCTAGCTATAACTGAAAGCAGAGTTAGACCTACTGAAACTTTTATTAGTGATAATTATGCTTGATCTAGAAAGAATCTGACTTTGAAATTCAGAGACCAGTTGAGTTTGCTGAAGAAGCAGTTCAGAAATTCATCTTTGACATGTCATCTCTGCAAATGTAGTAGGGAATCACTGAGAGAAATAAACAAAGAATCTGATCCTATTTTAGCACTACATTTTTCACAGTACTACTGAAGTATACAGCAAAGGCTTAAACATTATGAAAAAAGAAACAATCCAGTCTTGATGTACATACTTGTTCACTTATCATGTCATCAGCCAACTTCCTTCCTGCAAACAGAAGTGAGCTGAATTGTTGAACAAGCATGGTGATGTTTTAGTTCATGCTTCTCCTCCTGTTTGTCCCACTATGACCAAAATATTCACAGATCTATTTTACTATGCTTCACATTTCTCCTTAAAACCTACTAGCACTGCAACCTCCGCAGAGCGTGACTTGCCCTTAATGGTCATGCAGGACAAGAATGGAAAATCATTACTGATCAGCTTTTTTTAATCCTTTCGTGACCACCAAAAAGCCCCCCAAAACTTGTCTAACTTGTCAGGTGATAGAATAACCTACACTTTCTTTCCATCATCCATTCTTACTCAATACTGCTACATTTAAAATATGAAAGAAAACAAATTGCACATTTTGCGGTGAGGTAGGGAGCTATCCTTTTTTAAAAAAAACTATTATCTTCACTTGCACAATGGCATGAAAGCAGTTAGAGTTTCTGAATCCTTTCAGATCAGAAACAAAAAAATTTGAAGGATATTTCTTAAGACCATATGTTACAATTTGTGTTTAAAATGACCTTTTTCATGAAGTTAGCTATAGGGTGTACCAGACTTACTTCCTGTTAACACTGAGCACTCACTGTAGTGGACTTCAATCTACTAAATTCCTATCTGATCTACCTAATTTCTAAGAAACTGCCTGTTTACTGCAGGGCTACTTTAACAGTTATGATTAGCTGTTAACATTACATGAATATTTTCTGGGTGTCAAATGCAAGAGGTTTCAACCAGAATATTTTCAGTAACACCTTTTCTCTTTGGTGTACAGGTTTGCTGAATTCCAAATTCAGTGTGCAACTCTAGTCTCGTCAAACTTGAAGGAAGCAGACGTGAACCTGAGAAGTTTAGAACTACACTGCCCAGATTAATCATATGTTTATAAGTTGTAATGTGCCTGCTTTTGTCAGATAGGCATATTTTATAAACAAAGTTACACACAAAATCGGAACTCTACCATAAATTCACTGTTTCATTATCATTATTCTTTTTTCTCTGTACTCTACAAATTGAATGACCTCTATCTGGTAACCATACTGGACAAGTTTTCCTGATTGTATTTGCTGGTTTGTTGTGTTTTGTTTTGTTTTTAATTACTAATCACTTCTTCCAGAAGTGCTCTTGAAAGAAACTATACACCACTGGAAGATCACATTTATGTAAGTCTAAGTAATAATCTGAGAGAGAGAAGTCGGTAGGATAAGGAAGAGAATGGAGTAGGGAAGATTTTAAATAGAAACCCAAAACTTCCTCTACAAATCTAATTGTATCATAGGAAAATTCAGGTTGGAAGAGATGTCAGGAGGTCTTTAGCCCAAACTCCTGCTCAAAGCAGGGCCGGCTCTGAAGTCAGATCAGGTTAAACAGGGCTTCATCTAACTTGGTGTTAAAAACTTCCGTGGATGGAGACTGCATACTCTATTCCAATGCCTGACTGTCCTCAAAAGGAAACAGTTTTCCCTTACATCCAATCAGAACCTCTTCTTTTTTTTTTTCCCCCAATTTCTGCCTGTTGTCTCTCCTCTCACCATGTACCACTGTCAACAGCCTGGATCCATCTTGCTGACACTCTGCTGAACTTGTCCCTGTTTATCAATGTCCTTCCTGTATTAAGGGGCACAAAACCTGAACCTGGTATTCTTGATGTGGTCCGCATGGCCTGTAGTGCTAAATACAGACCACTTCTAGTGATTCTCTGCAGTGACCCCCTCACCTCCACTGCCACATCTCTTCTAGTCTTTATTTAAAGCAGCTGAGAAGCTCGTAACAACAGCTCTTACAGCTCTGCAACGGAAGAGGTGTTACAGGCAGGTGCTCTGCCTGTAAAAATAAGCCTTTCAAAGGATGCAGAGGACTCTGTCACCATAAATACATTTTAAAGAGACTTTTTTTTTTTGGTTGCAATTCCTCATTAGGAAAAGAAGCACGTTCCACAAACACCCACTGCTGCTGCAGAAGGGCTTGCTCCTCCATACTGTGGTTTTTTGCCCACCAACTGGTAACATGGGACAAGCTTAGTGTGCAAGGCAGCTGCTTCAAAAAGAAAAAGGCCTGTTCCAGGTCATCTTTACTGATAGCTAACCTCATGCTTATAGAATTTCTGCAACTTTTTAATATATGTTATAGGATTACAGAACTGATTTCTTCTTCTTTCTTTCCTTCTTCCCCAGCATCTCTCTACTCCCTTCAGTTTCTGCAGACTGTGATTTAATATTCAAAGAAAACCCTTAATACTAATCACTCAGCGATTTGCCAAGGCACCCTGGGGACTCTGATTCCCAAGTCCCATTGAATTTCTGAGGGAATCTGGCACCAAACTCCTTCAGGTTCTTTTAAAAAATGTCATTCTTAAATTAATATTGTGCAACTGGAAGTATTTGCTCTGAGTATTAAAAAAAATCTTTCCTGTTCTGCTAGTTTAATTTTCTAAACGTTTCTTCTCACAGATTGACTCAATAGCCACATCAGGGCAAATCTAAGTGGAGTAAGAATAAGCTTCTCATTCAGTCACACAGTACACTCCTGCTTGATTGGAATGGATATTGTACATAATATGTCCCTGCAGATGTTTTCTCCAGTGGGGCACATTGAATTTCATTTAAATGCCAAGGCTCAAAATCTAAAACAATGTGACTTTAACAAAAAATCTGATGAGGAATTTGATGAGAAAATGGCAAGAATTCCTGTGGCATTTGGGTAACAATTTCAAGCCTTCATTTTAATAGAATAAACAGGATCATATTTCATTCAAATCTGGCAATGAGATGAGCTTTGGGTATTACATTGATATAAACCAATAAAGAATTTGCAAATTTGAAGCACTAATTAACAGACACAATATTAAATGAAAAAAGTTTGCTCGAGGGGCAAATATATTTTGAAGACTTTAAACTTTTATTAAAAGACAATTTTTAATAGCATCTTCCACATTTGACTATTTTGTTACTTTCAAAGAGGGGATTCTTGTGGTTTTAAACTAGCATGTTTAATATTGTTGGAATATAAATTAATAAAATAACAGTTTCACTTCTTCCTTTCTGAAATAATAACTCAATGTCATGTCACTTCAAGAGAAAAGAAAAATACTTCATAAATTGAACCTACACAGCCGAGAGCTGTGTAAGAGTATGTTAGTATTTTATTATCCACAATGAACTCCAATGCTACTTCTATTAAATGATTTTTTTTTTAAGTCTTACAGTGCTGAATCGAAAAGCACTCATATTTAGAACCTGACTGCACTATTACAAGAGTCCTAATAAAAACGTATAAACAAAAAAAAAACAATTTGGAAGTTTTGGTTTACCGGTCACACATGCACCATAGTAAGAGGATTTTCTCTACCTAATTGCAATGCTGCACATAGTAGTCTTCTTGATACTACAATATCTAAGACTTATGTATCTAAAGACTTATACTTCAGAAAATGGGAATGTCAGCTAGAATATTAAGGAATGAAATCTATGAGACCGACCTTCACATAGGATATTAGAGACTGTTTTTGAAACAAGTGGTTATTTCATCCTAAGCATAATACCATCAAAATCTGCTGATGATAAAGTCACCTGCTCCGACAACTCAGCAGCTGTGCTGCACTTAAAAGTTGTCACATACTTAATTCATTAGCAAGCCAGCTATCTTCTTGTTTCAAGAAATTAAGGATTTTTTTACTTCTAAATGTAAGGTACCATTTCCTCTTTTACACTCTATACGATTATTGTGGACCTGTATCTAATCCTACAATGTCAGGTCCATGCTCCCTTGTACCTTATCTCAGGTGATGCCTCCATTTTTTCTACCACTTTCATTTTTCTTGTCTTAATACAGTTGATTGTGGTACCTTTTTTTTTCTTTTTTATTTAAAGGAAAATTATGAGGTAAGTGTTTAGAAAGGTAATTGATCTGTAGTTTAGAGATAAAAGGCCTGATCTTTCCTTCTGATACTGAATGGGCATCAAAGTCAAGTTGAAGCACTCCACATGCACTGCTTAATGAAAACTTGTAGAAAATGGAATGTAAAAAAAGCCATTAGCTAGAAAAATAAATTACAGGAAGTTCTGCAACTTATTCACTGAAGATTTGTGTATCACTTGGATTCAAAATTTATACAATTTACACACAGACAAGCAATCCTGCATAAGTTTTATGAACACCTGATTCACAAAAACCCACATGTAGTATGTATAATCTGTATGCCCATAACTCTGCACCTGAGGAATGCCCAGAATAATTTGGAGCTAGGATCCAAAATGAGGAAGCCTGTATATTTCTAAAGGGCAGACATAGAAAGCTCACACAAAACCAAACGAAAGTTTGGAGGCAGAAAAAAATCTGTTTCTTCCTCTCTACACCAATGCACAACTCAGGATTACAGGGGACACCCCCACACTAGACACATTGTGAGAATTTACAGAGCATCCATGCTTTCTCATGCTTCTATCCCAACTTTATAGCCTGTTCAAAAACCAAGGGAGAACCATCTGTGGCATATTAAAAGGCATAAAGGCACTAATTGTGAATTGGAATACACATCCTCCATGGCAGAAGTCGTAGAATCATAGAATTACTTAGATTGGAAAAGACCTATAAGATGATCTGGTCCAATCGTTAACCCAGCACTGACAAGTCCCCCACTAAACCATGTCCCTAAGCACTACATCTGCACGACTTTTAAAAACATCCAGGGATGGGGCCTCCACCACTGCCCTGGGCAACCCGTTCCAATGCCTAGTGACCCTT
>JAVKLA010000090.1:17986189-18000032 GCA_034782735.1 Sagittarius serpentarius
CCCATCCCACTGGGTGGGGGGGAGTGAGTGAGCGGCTGCGTGGTGCTGTGTTGCTGGCTGGGGTTAAACCACGACACCTACAAACAGAAAGGGGGTTCTTGGGGTAGAGCTGACGGCATGCTTAGAAGGCGCACAGCATTCCAGGATAAAGAATAAAACAGGTATTTGCATGGCAACCTGTGATTAGAAGCAAAGCCCGTATGGGAAATAATTTCATATGTAGAAATTCTTCCATAATCACTCTGAACTCCGGCTTTACTAAGGCTGCATTTTAATTTCATGGGTGTCACCATTTACTTCATGCTTTCAAAAGAGAGCCCTCCAACTATCATCTGAAGTATTTAATTCTTGCTTGGGATCTTTATTGTGAAATCTTTTATTATAAAATCCTTGTACTAAAACAACTATCTTTAAAATAAAGGATATTGCTTCAATTCAAAATCAGAGCTCTTTTTTCACAGAAGTTCCATTTAAATTGCTTCACTATCTCTCAGTAATCAAATATGAAATGTAACAGAACAGCAACATAATTTGCTGTGAGAGTAAAATTTAGTAGAATCAATCGACAATAAGAAGAAATAGGAGCTCATGAGCACTATGGGTCCATTATAATTATTATTTTTAATTAAATTATTCCAGATATACATTTTCTTTGCTCCCTACTTCTATTGTTTGACTTGCCTTGAAATGGGAACTATGAGCACTTTGAAAAATGGGTTGAAAGACTCTCGTTTCACAACAGATTGAGTAGTTACTTCTCCATCCTCTCCCAAACCACATTTTAGTAACGTATCACAGCTAAACTCCTCCATGACTCACCACAGATACCCTCTGCCTCTTAAAGCAACAGAAAATTAAGAAAATATTTTCTCTATACCTCTATCAATGAAAGCACAGAAATCCCACCAAAGGTTTAAAGAGATCTAAAGAACTAGTCATGTACTGGATCTTGAATTTGAAGAGCATTTTCAAAAGTGATATTATTTTTAAATTAACAATCTCTATTAGTGTTTCCATATTGTGTTCCCCAACTACATACTAAATTAAAAAATATTAAAGATAAACAGAAGTCAGATAAAATAAAATACAAACTTCTTTAATGAGATCAATGGAAGGTTTATGCATTTAATTCTCATTTCAACTATTTTATAGAAGCATTTTACAGTTTCTTACTCTGCCTGGGTCTGGTGAAAAGGAATGCTAAGCGCAACAAGAAGGTTGGCTTCAGAAGCCTACTGGTGTGACTGAGTTTTCCAAGGTCATTTACAGTTTCAGGAAATCAATGAAACTGAAAAAAATGATGCTTACATGAGCTGAGCTTCTAAAACTTTTCTGAGAATGTGACTCACAACTGGTCTGATCTCGTAGGTGCCAGAGAAGACTGGCTTGAAGGTTATACTGCCTATTTCACTTCTTTCTTTTACAGTTAAATACTACTATACACACAAGCAGTTATCCTGGAAGCATAAAAAGGAACTTAGACCACCACTTATAGCTGATCTTCAACCTCCTTGGGAGAGGAAGGAGGGTAAACAACTGGGATCAACCAAACAAAGTCTCTCAGGAACAGGAACATTCCTCCCTAGAGGAAACTAAAAATATGCAATAATATGATGAGCGGGGAAAAAACTATTCCGTATTAAAGACCTCACAAAAAGACAGTTATTATTTCAGCCAATTGCTGCTACCATAGAGTCAAAAGAAGCTGTTGGATGAAAGAAAATGTTATGAATTTACTCATATTTTTCCTCTCAAACCAAATGGAGAAGCTTATTGTCCACTGCATTGCCAAAGACTTTATTCATAGATCCTCTAAAACTTTAATCCTCTTCCTGGAATTCTTCAATATGTACAAAAAGACCTTTAAAAAATTGTTAACTTACCATCAACTGAGAAATTGGTACCACATGGTGAATTGGGACAATTGCAGGAGACATAAACAGCACCTTCTTCCAAATAACTCTACAAAACCTGTGTCGGGGTGAAGCAAAACCTCCTAATCCACATTCAAGACAACATACAAACAGGAGAAAAGTTCCATTCACTAACACTGCGCACTATCACTTCTTCTCCAACAGGACAATAATTTTTTGAAACCTGAAAAATAATGAAGCTTTTTCTTCCTAATGACTTGGAAGGCAAAGAGAAAGTATATGCATGTTACTTTGAGTTCATTTTGTTGCCAGAACTCGGATGTTGTAACAGTGAGATGTCACACAGACACCCTGACAGAACAGAACTGACAGGTCTGTTAATTGCCAACAAAATTACAGCACTAATATCTTTTCAGTTATAACAATATTTTCATGATTTGAGGGGTCAGTCTCCGTTCCCCATGTTCATACTGTAAAAAACACTAATGAAATGTTGTGAGTAGAATTCAGACAGTTGCTTCTGCTCCCATCAAGGACAGAAATCTCCACTGACTTCAGTGTAAACAGAATCAGGCCCTTCATGTATATATTAAGTAAAGCAGACACTTCTGTCTCAGTTTTTTCTGAATACATGCTTTTGATGCCACAAAGGAGATACGACAATCTGATAAAAGTAATAGATGAAAGTATATTATTATCTACGCTATCTCCATTATAAGGTACAAAAAACTCTGTAGTGTCTGTATGTATTACCACAAGCTACAGTGAAAGCTGACCTGGTTTCTAGAGGACAGTTTTTAAAGTATGATGCTGCAGCACTTTTTGATGACATACTTTTCTACAACATTTCTCATGCCACTGAAGATTAGACATGTCTGCAAAACACAATATAAATACAGCACCAGAATTTTATCTCATCGCTTGGCCACTAGCTGTGAAGTAAATGTTTCAATATTGTTTTCTATATAAATATGAATCAGTAAGACTTTTGCTCAGAAATTTTTTAAAAGACAGAAATTATTATTATTGTCATTGTCACTAACAACAAGAATTACTACTTTTTAATTGCATGTTCTCTTTCCTCCCTCTTGGGAGACTCCAACACAGAATCCCTCTACAATGTATTTTAAAAGAACTGGCATTTTGAGTTCGATTTCTCTAGCTTCAGAAGCAAATTCTCATAGCACCAGGGTGAAAAACAGTAAAAAATCCATAGAAGGAAGCACAACTTCCCCAGTGAAGGAGTAGCCCTGTTCAGTAGGTCACAGATCCACAGGGAGCGACAGAAGGGTGGGTTTTGTTACACACCCAGCAGGCCTTCACGGAGAAGAGACATAGGCTGTTCTCATTCAGATGGCACATTCATTACACTTGGAGTAAGCCTAGTACAATCAGGTGACATTGTTTTCAAGGCCCAGAACACACTCTACTGAATTACAATTTAATACATTAGGAACTGCACTGGAGTAGTGCTGCAAGACCTCAGCTAGGTATGTGTGATGTGCTCTGGAGAGTTTAAACTCCATAGGGAAGGGCTTAAACGAGGTGGGAAAAAAGGAATGTTATTGACTCTACAAACAGGGAATCAAGTCAGAAAGGACTTTGGCAGAAAGCTACTGGATGATTACCCTGTATGAAGGAATCCCAGGCCAACTGGATCCCAAAATAACACTTCTCCTTGCCAAACACCTCATAGTCTCTAGCCTGCATCAATTATTGGAACACACACCATAATACTCAACAGTGCTGGTGTTAGCAAAGTTTTTTTTCCTGAAACTCAGACCATCACGAATTCAACACCTAACTTTAGAGAAAGACAGTTAGTGGGAAAAGGTAAGAGAAAAAAATGCAAAGATGCTGTTGATTCTTCCTGTCTTTGCATAATGAGACAGATTCTCAGCTAATACATAGCCTCATTTTTCCATTCACACCTATTGAGGTCTGATATTCTGCACAACTGATGTGTTTACCAACAGGGCTAAGAATAAATCTGTAGACCCAGCCATAGGACTTTCCAGACCCATACAAGCACATAATGTGGAGAAAGGTCATAGAGCTGCCCACATTTCTACCCTTTGCCCAACCACACCACCACTTCATCCACGCATGAGCTGAAGATTTGCTCCAGTCATCAAGTTAGTTGTCAGGCTTAATGACTGAGTTTTTGTACAAAAGCTCAGTTAAATCTAGAAGTGCACACACAAATTCCGACCTCCAGTGAGAAAAAAGAATGTGTATTTGTGCTCGTTTTAGCTTTTACTGGTTTCCCACCAAATCTCCTAATACTTTTTTTGACTTACTCCAAATTTTCAACTCTTGAATAACTACATTTGCAGCTCTGCTAATTTTGCTGCTCTGGGAACACAGCAAAATCTGGCTGCCACAACTGTGGTTCTTTTGTGTTCAAAACTGCATCACTTATGTATTTAAAAATACATATGATATTTATAAAGCCTACTCAAAACATTACCAAATTGTCCCATTTTCATGTTTTCATGACAATTTATATGTTTTCCATATGGGCAAGTGCTGACAATATGATACAAGCTTAATGGAACAAATTGTGGTTTCTCTTTATTGTCTTGGCATCAAAAATCTACCCTTACATAAAAATAACTCTCTCCACTATTTTCCAGGGATGACTTTTCATTAATGCAACATTAAGTGCTGCTCTCTCTCTCATTTTACTTAAAAACGTGCCAGAAATTTTCACTGCTCACCTCACCACTGTATCTGGGAGCATTACAAACCTATTGAAAGAAGCAGCTGATATCCAGAGAACGCAGAATTATTCAGATGAGTTTTCTATAAGCTACCATGAGCTCCACAAAAGACTCAAGTTTGGGAGGGGAGGGGAAAGGTGCCTCACTTTTTATCCACAGGCAGACAGAATGCAACCCTCCTATACTGCCCTTCTACTTCTGTTTTCTCCCTCCAGTTTCCAGAAGCAGGAAGAGTTAATGCCTGCAAGCATTAGAAGACTGTGTGCTAAAAGACTAAGGCTGAAAAAACTGACAGTAAATGATTTCCTTATAAGTTCTCAAAGACTCCAATGTGGCACTGGAAAGAGCTATTATTCCTATACTCCAACAGCATATGTACTTCAGCCATCTCCACCCAGTCTCTGCTGCCTCCATCTCCGTACCTTACTGCAGAGCTGTCCTTTTCTTCTACTTTTCTCCTCCTCCAATTACTGCTGTCCTAATGTAGAGAAAGCTTTCCCTGGCCTGGAGCTCCTCAGTAGGCAGTCAGATGAGCTAGCTTTCTCTTCATTTAATCTAGCTCCTACACACGCTTCGCAACATGACAGACATGTCAAATGAGCCATCCGCCCGGCCATCGACAGCAGTTTCTGGGGCATAAGAGAGGCAGCTGATGGAGAGGAGATTGTTGGAAGGAGTCAGGAAGACAGGAAGCTATAGGTAATATCACGAGTGCCCTGCTGAAAACTGACAGCTTAATGGGTATGATACTGCTGGTTATTTTACGTACCTCAAGTCCTGGTCTTTGAATAATATACTTACTACTGAGAAGTCAAAGCGGAAAATAGATTTTGCCAGAGTTAATAACAAAGCCTAATGCTATAGAAGTTGTGGGTAATAGGCACCACCTCAGTCACAGTCCAAAACGTTTTACTTCCTAAAAGCTGAATGTTGATGAAAGTTGCTGTGCTGATGGAACAAAAACAAGTTAATTCATCCACAGGAAAAGCAGCTGGTATCATACACAAACCTTCTCCTGGACAGCCTCTCTCTAGGATAGGCATCAGGCAATCTGTTTAAGAAGCAAGCTTAAAAGATAGCCGAGACAGACATTCTCCAAATGAGCTTCCTATTAACTAACTAGAGATATTCAGCCACCAATTGGCACTTCCTCCTACGAGGAGAAGAAAGCAGCACTTCCACCAACTGTTCTCTTTTGAGGTGACTCACCTCAGTGACACTACTGTCCCTAGACATGCATACACTTCCATTTGTAACTCCCACGTCTGATGGAAAAAATCTGCAGTGAGCACTAGAAAAGTGCATGGATTGTCACTTCATTTTTTAGCAAGGCTTATTTTTTATCAGTTATGTGGGAAATGCACTTCAGGACAGTCTTACGGCCTTCTGTACACCACATCATCCCATGCTCACAGCAAACTGACTCTTCCATGAATGTAAATAGGACTGCAACTTCAGCAGAAGTTTCCATTGTTGGTATTCTGCAACATCGTATTCTGTTTATTCTGACTCATGTTTTCTTCACCCATTATCTTAATTTTCTTTATTTCATTACATTTCCTTTAAAAGAGCTTGTGGCTGAGGTCTACGAAAGTTCAAGTAATAATTACTTCCATCTTTTTCTTCAGCAGGTTTTTTAAGGGTAGATCTCTCAATGGCCTTTATACAATGAGCATTAATAGCAAACAAAATGAGCTTCAGAGGAACAGAACCTAATAATGACTTCTCTTGTTTTACTTCTGGATTGTTTTCATATTAGGTGCAGTATACACATACAGTTTAATTAGGACAAATTCTCTACTTGCTTATGATCTCATCCTTTGCAAAGCTACCACGCTAGTAATGTTGAATAGGCTATAAATCAATCTGATGGTCACACATAATGTTGAATCTCTCTCACCAATTAAGCAGAGTTTTGGAAAAGCTCTGGATCCAAAAGTTCACATGATGAAAATTTTGGCACGGAGCTGAATATTCTCTATTAAGAAGCACTACACAGAGTAGTTAGCTATATTCTGTAGTGGTTCATTTATCACCTAAGCAGAGTCTTGATTAAACACCTGTCTGTTCCCCTTACATGTCAATAGCTTGTATTTCAAGCAACTGATTGCTCAGTAACAGGGAGAAAGTTTGCAGGCAGGAAACTGCTGAGTCTGTTCTGTGAAATATAATAGAATTACTGAAATTAGGTAAACTTCCTGGAAGCTGTACAATGGAATCCACTGCAGTCACCACTGGTAGCCTTAAGTCTTAAAACTTAACAAAATTGCTCATTTGTTCAAACAGCAAGTTGTCTTCAGGCCATGGATGATTCTTGTTTTTTCATGTAGCATCAGAAACTACATAGTCTGATTTTGAGTTTTCACTTTAGTTCTTCATGATCAAAGTGATCTAATAGTCACCAAAATCATTAATCAAATAACAATTTAAAAAACTGTGTTGCAATAGGATGAAATGGTACAGAATATTGACCATTGTGTACTCTCCTAAGGAATTTTGGTGCCTGGATGGACAAACAGGACTTTTTCTTTCTAAGGAAATTAACAAGTAGAAGAAATCTGTTCACAGGGAAAATGAAAATAAGATATTTTTGCTATTTCTCCAGGCTGAATGAATAGTGCTAACACTCCTAGGGTAATATGACCTATGAATTGGAATGGAATTCCTTGCTTTTCACAAACCATTTGAAAATTAGTTTTTCCACATTATTAATCATGTATTTAATCAATTTTGGTTACGTCATAACCATAAAATGTTCTTTTTCTTCTGGCACTTCTCTGCATTTCACCCTTAAAACTTCCTTTGCAGTTAAAATATCCATGCCAAAATGGTCACTAACTTTATGTGCCGTTTGCTAAACATTTTATAAAATAGAACCACAGCACATGTATTAAAAAAAAAAAAGACTATACATATTTCCAGGAATGATAATAGATTGCAGTAACATCACTTTAATTCTTACCAGAAATTCAACAGTTTTCTCTACTGGACAGAAGGGCTTGGCCAGCCCTGGTAATGGAAAAAAGCCAGAAGAAAATGTCAGGTTTTAAAAAATTCCCTACAGAAAGACTCCAAGACTCAAAGGACACACTATGTTTACTACATGATTTGGAATTTAAACCATTCCCTTTTGACTGTTTTCTGTATTTGGGGTGTACAAACACTGAAAGTCTAGACTCCTTTTTACATAAATTTGATTTTTCTACCTTAATTATTGTTTATATTGTACATCATTTAGATGTGATTATGTTATATTTAAGTATTCCTAAATTAATTCACATTAATCTAGTTACCTAAATTACAGTTGAAAAATTATTTTAATGTGACATCCTGTTAATTTGTTCCTTTGGTACTTCAGCTCTGCATCCCTGGGGCAATACAACTGTATCCCATCTAATGTAAGAGTTTCAAAGCTCCAATATAGTGTACAAACTTAGGATCGTAGGAATTGCCATACATGATCAGAGTCACAGGCCATTTAGTCTAACATCCTGTCTCCTGCAGGGAAGATGCTCCAGGGGAAGGTGGAAGAAACCCAGCAGTAGGCAGTAACAAAATATAGTTTGCAACGCAGTCATTTGACACAAACAATGAAAACAGTGATTTTAAGGACAGCTGCCATAAGAAGAGAGATGAAAAAACAACAATAAGTAACTGTTTTAAAGAACACCAGGATGTTTCTTATACTTTAGTCTTCATTCCAGTGACTCTTGATACACCTCTGATATTCCAGCATGGGCTACAACTAAAATTACTTTTCAGGACACAGCTATGGGCAAGAGAGAAAAATGTGAATTTATTCTATATAGTGCTGTTTAAAAAGCGCTCTCCAAGTGGCCCACAAATTTTTATTCAGGGGAAATATCTGCTTTTGCTTATCCTAGCTTAAATTAGTAGTAAATCTAATTGTACAGCCTTTGGTTTAGAAGGGCAAAATGGAAAGCAGAATTCAGCCATTATGCACCTGAGGACATACCTACACAGTATGTGAACCGTACGGAGGCTAATGATCTTTATCAACAACTGAATTACAGCAATCCAAGGGCTTGTGTACAGAGAAAGCCCTGACAAAATCACAGCTGCAGAAGCCCCACTTCTCTTACTCTGTCTGAAGTAGAGTATTCCACTAGGGCTCAAAGGCCTGATTTCCCCGCCCCCCCCCTCTAGACAAGATTTCAATCCACACAAAAACTGAGAAGAGAGACCTTAGTTCCCCTTCACCGAAAACTTTCATAATAGCCCTCTTCCACATCTTCCATGAGAAGGCCTTGCATAAAGGAAACTACTTACTGAAGAAGGTTTGAAATGAGCTTCCACAAAAAGCACAGTTCTTTTGCAATAAAACCTGCATCAAATTTTACAGAAAATGGGAAGATCTCCTTGAAGCACATGAAACCAAGCCTTCTAGCAGGGCTAAGACAGTAACTCCACATAAAGGAACTTTGCTTTTTAGTATTTTTTCTTTACATAGTAAAAGAAATTCAACTTTGAGATTTTTCAGAAAATTACATTAGGAATGTCACATGACAGCCCAGAAACTCAAAATCTTTTTAGCTCTACACCTTTTGCGTATACTTTACAGTACAGTCTAATTACATAATCACTTGTCAATATCATGTTTTTTCTCCCACAAACTCAGAAACAGATGTAATATCATACAATATTTTTCATTGCCATAATGGCCCAGTAGGTCTTTACTGACAGACTTTTATGTGATTAAATTCTCATCTCTCTTCAGTAAATATTTTATTATTTTAGTCAGCAGTCATATACTATAGACTTTTTTTTAACCAGCAGCAACGTTGCCTTAAGTTCAATTTTGAGATCAGATTTTACTTTGAAGCTAACTTAGCTGCATGCACAGGTATCCTACAAATGCAAGTCACATTTCACAATGTTCTTAAGCTTGTAGATGTATCTGACAGGTAGCCAAACTATGCAACAACAGTGGATAACCCATGATCAAAAAAATAACAGTGCTTTTTAGCTGGAAAAAAAAAAATCTAGAATGTTTTCTTAATTCCTGGAAAACAAAAAATACATCAAGAATAGAGCTTTGTTCTGTCCTACAAAGTTAATTAAATATAACTACCCAGATCATCAGCCAGGCTTGAAATATGGATGATCATACCTGCAATGTAAAATAAACCTGTGAAGTAAACCAGCTGCGACTTACAGAATTATCCATTAGACAGTACCCAGATGTTCGGGGATCAGTGAATCCATGCTTTGCCTCTGACCACGAGAACAGAAGACCAACCAGTGGTTAGAGACTGCAGTAGGCACTGCAGGTTTGGCTCATGCCCATTGAAAAACTGAGACAGGTAATTGATTTGCCAGACTCTCTGGCATATACAAAGTATTCAACAGCACAGAATGCAACATTATCTCAAGTGATCTGATAATTGTACTTCAGAAATAGTAGCTGACAATGTAGTCAAGAGCTGCCTCTTCAAGGGATTTTATAAGTGTGACATTTCTTACCTTTTGAATACTTAACCTTACTCTTGCTACATGCTTTTACCATCAGGACTGTTGAAGTGTGCAGAAAAAAATGGAGTAGAAAACAGCAGCAGTGAAAACAATACTGTCTAGTAAGAAATTAATTAAAGCTGTACGATACCGATTGCAAGAAATGTATTATTTTGCAATCTCCAGAAAATAAACTCAGAATACACAGTAATAAATATAATAGTCTCATAAGTGGAGCATTATTTACAGTGTTGGTGGGTAAACACTAACAAACCAGAGCTCTTCCATTTTGCTAAAGGATAATTTGAGGAAGGTGATCTTTTTCTCCCTCTCAATCTTTCTTGTAGGAACAAACAACAACTGATTTCCCTTTCCAGTTTCTTGTCTCATCCTTCTTTGAGAAATAGAGAGTTTGAGCTTCCAGCCAGGCTAGATAATTTACTAGTTACTATACTCATTAGCATAGCCAAAATTGACTCAAATTTCACTTGTGAAAACATTCAATTTTCTGTTTTAAAAGGCATATTAATATATGCAAAGTATTTCTGTGGCTCAGACTCAGAACATATTCACTAGCTGAAGCGTTCTTATGGCTCCTTTCCTCTCTAGGAAACTTACTGCTTTGGCTGGATTTTGCTTATGGAGTCATACCATTTCTGCCTGATAGAGATTAAAAAAAGCCAAACCTCCTGGGAAAATGTACTCTTAACTTAGAGCAAAAGAAAGGACATGTTCACTGAGATCAGATTCAGTTCTGAAATGGGGAAAGTCAGTTTAAGATAATATAAAAAAAAAGAAAGCTGTTTTGACATATGGTCTTCTTTGTACATAAGACAAGCAACTCTGAGAAACTGTTTCACTGTACCACATATAGGGCCCTGTAGGGCTTTTTCAGATGAAAGGAAAAGATAGTAGTGTGATCTGCACAGGTGTCAACAAGAGTCTAATCAGACAACATTGGGACTGCAGAAGGTAGGCACCTAACTACAAAACCATTACTACAAATGATGACAAACAGATGGAAAGAGCTTGGTTTAATGGTCAGACCTTAAAGTGAACTTGTAAGATCTATATGCAATAAAAAGCCTTTAATGCTTGTGCACTGAAGAAGTTGATAAGAGAATCAGTGATATACAAGGGAATATGGAATACTACAGTGCTACTATAGTATAGGTATTTCTAACAGGAACACTATCTTAATGACTTCTTTGTAGATGTTTTATAATGTAATCAATCGTTGGAACATGTGTGCGTGTGACACCTACAGTGTCATCCCTAAAACCAGGTTTAATCAGACATGTAGGCTGTAAAGACTGATGGAGCTTTGACATCGCTCAACTTTACAAGCCTTTCTCTGACTGTGAGCAGCTTTCTGTGACCATGAGCACCTCAGTATTTTTATAAATCTGGTCTATGTCTGCTGGAACACATGGACTGATTCCTACATGAAACAACACACCTATGTATGAACAAGAACTGCAGTTTCTTGTAAAAAACATTTACTCCATCTCTTTCTAAATAACTGCAGTTCTGAAACATATAATACATGGACACTTTAGATTAACAAACCTTTCTTTATCGCTTCTAGAAAAACTCTAATCTCGTTCCCAAATAGAGAAGAATATTTACAGAAAAATGCATTCAGAAAATGCAAACCAAATCATTGGAGCCCCACACACTTCAGAACACGGGTATCCTTAAAGCAATAAAACTTAATCTCCCAGATCTGTAAAAACAAACATATTGCCTTAATAAATATTTTCAATTGTGTGCCATGCAAAGAGTCTGTTGGCAGGCTCTTGATCCTTTACACCAAGAAAACATAACAGGAAACTCTAGGGAAACAGAAACATACCAGTGCTGGACACACAGTGGGAGGTGCTCACAAGTCCAGTGCAGATTGTAAAAGGTGTCTGAAGGAAATTGTTCAATTTATTACTCCTTATTTAAAAAGCAGTATATACCTTTGCTCAGTGCCTGGGAACCAAAGAACTTATGTGTAGGTAAGGTAGAAGACTGAACATTCCTCGGCTGGCGGAACTTACCCGCTCTCTTCACTGAAATACAAAAGCACAGAATTTGACACCCCCCCGAATTTGTAATTAACTTACTATAAATTTCTTCAATACCTGAGACATCACTGGGTAGAATGTTTGCATAATAGTTCTAAAATGCTAGTACTATGGATGGATTTTCTATTAATTTTAAACATAAATATGACTACAAAGATTGGCTTGAAGTATCCCTCATCGAACACTATTCTTATAGGTTCAACCATAAACAGTAATTTTTTTCCGTTGAGTAGAGGGGTAAAGGAACAAAATTTCAAAAATTATCAATGGCATGAGATGACCAGCTCAAGACATCATAAAGAGGTTTGATCGCCTTTGAAAAACTAGAGCCGGCAGCCAAATCACTCTCCACTCTCGAAAAAATACCTTGCTCTCTGAAATGGCAAAATAAAGAGCTTGTTCCTGGTGGTCATACCGCAAAAACAACACAGGGGAAAATAACGAAGGTATTAAGGTGACTAAGTGCAATAGAACCGTAACACAGAATGAAAAGGGCACAATCCCATCGCTGTTCATGAGCAGTGACTTGTTTTGCCTATGCGTTTTAATGGGGACAGGCACAAGGTATCTTGAGTTGTTCTAATGAAAGAGGGATGCACTATCCACCATTGCCCCAGAACTTAAGAAGGGCTGTCTTTGGGCATTCAAAGGTGCACAAAAAAGCTTGCTACCACTCCTCCATACACAGACTCTTGCAATGAAGTTAAAATGCGGCTTTTTGTACGAGCCATGTTACAAGATAATTTCTCCTAAAAAATAAACTCATAAAAAATGCTCTTAAAAAAATGCCTGATCTATGTTTTCAGCCCACATAGATATTAAACCTAGTTTCCTAGACCTGAAAAGCTAATTATGCATTCAATTAGAGTTTCTTAATAAAGATTAAAACTCTGAAGTCTATTACAAGCCCATATTTAATTCAACTGCCATTTTATCCATGCCATGAAAGTGTGAGTGGTAACAATGAATATAAATTATAATACATGCCATAGAGTGAATGCTATTTGTCCAAGTACGTTACTATAAAGAATTAAATTTTGCTATCGGTTCCATAATCTAGTTAAAATTGGTATTCTTTATTTGGTCTTTCAATGTAGTCCAATTTCCTACTTTGAAAAACAAATTCTAGGGAATAAAGAAAAGAGATTAATTTATCATTAAGACTCTGCTTAATTGAAGTCAATTCCGAACAAACTTGAATTCAATTTCTGCTCATTAAATTGAATGTGCTCTGCGTTTCTCTCTGCATTGCTTTGAGCAAGCAGCTGAGAACAAGGGACTAACATCAAAATTATTAAATTGAGGAGATTTTATTTGGTCTTCACATGCCAGAGCCGCTTTGATGAGGAGCTGTTTTGGCACTGAAAGGAAACGAGAGCAGCTGGAGGAAAAATCAAATGAAACTAAGCCTCGGAAAATTGAAGAAAACGCAAGCTTAATAATATTTAATAATTAAATTTCCACAAACAATAGCGGCAAATGAAGTAATCTGCAAAGTCGGTGAACTCATTTGCATAATTGATGCCGGTCCCCTGTAAATGAATAATGAAGATAATAAAAGATGTTGCTAAAAACGGGCACAATAACAGCAAATTTCATCAAGCCGCGCGCTCTGATTAATCTCCTCTTGCAAATCAGCAGCGAGAGGAGGACGCGTGATTACCCGTGCCGCGGCCGGCAGCAGGCGGCAGCCTGCGCCTGC
>JAVKLA010000090.1:18000222-18013144 GCA_034782735.1 Sagittarius serpentarius
CAGGCCGGGCGGGGGGCGCGGCCCGGCCCCGCGGCCACCTGCGCGCCTCTGGTCCGCCGCAGCCGCGCAGCCACGTACTCCGCCCCTCCTTGGCGGGCCGCCGCAAAGCTCTGACGCTCAGGCTGCCCTGAGCTAACCGCGCCGTCCTGCTCGGCGGCCTTCCCGCGAGCCCGGCCCCTCTCCTGGAAAACGCTCTGCCTACCTGCCCAGGTCACGGGACAAGGTCCCTGTATGTCATGGCCTGGGAGGGCCTTCAGAGCTGCCGGAGGTCTAGCGGGGGCAGTTGTGCACCTGGAGCGTCCGCTTGGCCCGTCAGTTGCACCGTCGCTCACTTATTCCCAAGAATAAGGCTAGCCCTAGGTGTAACCATCCGACCGTGACACTGATGGAACCCCTCATGGCTCTGCTCCGCCCGATGACAGAAGGCATGGCCCAACACCTGACACGTCAGCCGCAGCTCTACCTCGATGAAGAGTAAGCGCCGCAAGTACGAACTGCTGGCCGGGCTGTAATCTGGCTTAAGTGTTGGTAGCCATAAAACAATACTTTCAAACTTAATACTCAGTTTACCCCGATCTAGCTACTCCCACAAGGGTCCAACTCGGCAGATTTCACTGACACTCATTAGTGCTTTTCACAGGACTGGGATTTTTCACAGATTGCGAAAAAAGAGATGAGAAACCAGTTACGCTGCTTCCTGAAGCTGCTGCGTCGGCTGGCAGTGGACACTATGCATCAGAAATAGGAAAGTCTTCCAAAAAGTAGTATCTTTTTATAATACAGCCACTACCATTTTTTAAAGCATTTAGAAATAACCATTTAGGAAGAAATTACTTCATTGGGATTACTCATAGGAGTATTTAATAGGTTCAAGCCCCAAACTGTTCATCTGCAGATATAATTTAATATTTACTTTGTTGCCTTGAATAAGTGATCTCTCAGACCACTGAACGATTGCAGTGAACAAGAACTTTTCACTGTATGTAGTATTTAAGTGTTTTATAGACAAAGTACAAGATACCCTCTATTTTAATTTGGCGTTTTGCTCAAATCCTGGATCCACCTTAATGCCTACAATTTGTTTGAAGTAAAGGGCATGTGTATTTTATTACAGAATGGAAACTTCAATACTAGACACACTAAGGAGAAGCCTTTTATACCAGTCTAGTGAAAACAAAAAAAAACCATTATTTTCTCCTGTTTATGGTCATTTGCAAGCTGTAGTTCCATCTATTTGATTGGTGAGCTTTAACTCATAAACCACCATCTCACTCCTGTAAACACAAAGGAGAAGACTAGTTTGCCCTTTATGGCAAATATATCCCCTTCATCTTTTCTTTTGCACTGATACTAAACAAGTGTTTAAATCTAGTTATTAAATCTATGTACAACACTACAGAAACATGCAATACAGTTTGATATATCATAATTCATACAAATACATCGTGGGCAAATTGCATTCAGTACATACAAAAGCAGTTAAGGCATTCAACATAGAATGAGCAGTTTTTTCACAAGCTTGACAGGGAGGCCAATAACCAAGTTTACGATACCAGCAGACCTGGATGGCAAGAAAGAAGAAGGTTTGATTGTTTTATTAGGCATGTAGAGAATTGTTTTACTAGTGAAATAGGAACAGATCCCACTATATAGAATATAAATTCATATTGTGCAGCTAGGAGGATAGCTTTTCATCATACCTTTTTTTTTTTTTCCCTAATACTTGAGGAATAATTCAGTTCCCAGCATGAGTCAGGGCAGCATTTGAACTGCTACAAATTCAGCAACTTTGTCATTGAACCTAAGGATCCTCCTTTTGGCTGTGGATCGCTGAAGCACAAGGTCCTCCTCTGCTCGTAAGCACAAGACAGCAAGAGCCAAAGGAAGTACTGAGGAACATAAACCAGTTTTATATCAACCAAGATTCCTCCCACTAAACAGCACAAAGACCATGGAGCAGGAGTAAGGAACCTCAGTTCCAATGGGTTTGTAAACTTAGGAGTCAAAGATGCCACCAATAAGGGAGACTACGTTTAAAATAAATACATATGAATGGAAATTTGGATTCAATTTCTGATGGAAGTGATATATTTGGGGTGAAGGCTAGCTATTATAATGTTGGGTTATACGTGAGTTTAAAGCAGACCTTATGGTCACTCACAACTTGAATTACATTCAGACTTGAGTCACAGGGGCAGATGGAAGAGTTCTGGTTGAGCTTATTTCTATTCTTAACTTGATGAAATTCTGAGTCAACAAAAGGACATGATGGCCGCTGAGTGAGACGTGAAATAATGAAAGGGCCACAATGATGAGAAGACAAAGATGGGGTTTGTAATTTGCAGAATATGCATTGTTAAATTCAAAATGGAGATCAAGGAAAGAGCAGAATGAAAGCTGTGCTCTGAAGGATGTTACAGTTGAGGTTCAGTAGTAGAAATGATTATGATTGCCCTGAGTGATAATTTATGAAAAGGAGGAAAGAGGCCACCGACACATACAGTCAACGCCAAGTGCTTAGAGCATTCACACAGGATATGGGATAATGGCAAGGGAGGACTTAAATGTGTGTCCTAGTTGCGAAGCAAAAGCCTGTTTCCATTCCTGTTCTAACCTACAGTCAGACTCATTCAAGAGCTGACATTTCAGCTCTTAACATCAACAGTCATTCTTACGCCAAAAGCATATCCCAAAGATCAGTGGTGATTCTGAAAGGGAAATTTGTTGAGAATTTTTTGCACAGTCATCAGAGCTGGTACTTGAACCTGCATTTCCCAGGACAGAAACCTGCCTCTGTGGCTGGAACAAGTCTCCATCCTTTCCACCACAGTCCAGCCTAGAAATTACTTTTCCTACAGAAAAATATTCGACACCGGCATATTCAATAGTTTCTCATCAATGACCAACATTTTCTGATAAAATACATTCTCAGATAGCTCTACTGTGTTGTTAGGTTGCAATGTGTAATTAAATAGGAATTAATTGTAGTTTCACAATAAAGTATCTGGGCAAAAATAGAAATTCCACTGAACAAAGCTAGTACAATTCTGCTTTGCACAGAATCCAGACATATAGGTGTATCACTTGTCATAATTGTGGAAAGATGGGATAACCGAAATCAAAAGGAAAGGTTTTTAAACATTTCATGCTTTGATCCAGGAGTCATAAGGAGGATTTACTGGAATTCTTAATAGCTAAATATTTACAGTTTGATATCAGGCTATAACTCGGCATGTAAGGACTCAACCAGGAATGTAATTATTATTTTTTTAGATCAGTTTTGGGTAAAGTTTAGTTCAGTCATTTTTAACTTAAGCAACTGTAATAAAAAATGAAGTTTAATGGCTCGCAAAATTTTCTTATGCTTATATAGCAAAACTTTGGTATAAAAAATATACGTTTGCTAGCAGTTAAGCCATACTACTACATGTTGCTGATTCAAACATCACCTACTCCAGAATTTCTGTAGCACGGCCACAGCTGAAGAATTTGCATGTACCTCATCATATTGACAGTACTCAGTACAATTAGGGTTTTTTTTAAATATTTCCAACTTTTTTTAACTAATGCATTTCTCGAATTTTTTAAAACCCTAAAACTTAGGGGTTTAGTGTATTTTTCAAAAACAGGTGACACCAAAAAAAATTTATTGCATGTGAACCTTCAAGCTGGAAGAGCACTAGTGTGAGTTTCTGAAGGAAAGGCAGATAGCCATGCCAATTTTTATGAAAAAAAGTCAAATGAATTAGTGAATTAAAGGCAGGGTTCTCTCCATTCTGTCTTTCCTCACTGCCAGACACATCTCTCCTCCAGCCAAGGCCCAAAGGTGGGATGCAAGGTGTGACAGATTCGGAATTAATTCTATAGCTTCAGTATCATGACTCATTATTTTGTGTAAAATACGTTCAACAGTAAAAGTAAGTGTCAATGTGCGTGAAACAAGAGTGTATTAGGGGCTAAATGCAGTGGTGGTCCTTGTAATATGGAAAGTTTGAAAACTATGTCAACAGGCTTCAACAATACCCTTTACAATCAGAGCAAATGGAAAAGTTCAGTGGGATAGTAGTCACAGATTTTAAAAATCAAAAAGCAAGTATTTGATTGATCTAAGAAATGGTACTTGCAGTTTTCAGATAATAATATATGTTGATATAAAACTGATTTTATTTTGAAGAATCATCTTTTATTTCCTCCTCTTTTGAGCTTTAGCATTGTTACCCTGTTAGAAGTCATTATCAAAAAATCTTTGTCTGATAGCAGGACTGGGAATAATTAGATTTAGTCCAGTCCAGTCCAATGACTCTAGTGCATTGACTCAAGACCTGACCTTTGTTGACTAATTAATTAAAAGGACCCTGTATCAGATGCAAGTGTTGTGATTGTTTTTAAAGCCCTACAGCAATCTTAGTCAGAAAAAAAAGATTCTAGTGTGCTATTCTCAGCATATTTTAGTACAGGTATTTTTCATCTTTAAACATGAACAACTGTGTTTTTAAATACTTGTCTTTCCATCCAAAATACTGTTTAGCTATGAATTAGGTAAGCTCTCACCTCAATGAAACACTAATTCAGAGATGCCGAGACTGGTGCGGTACTGGATAAACCTATGATCTAAAAATGCAGGATCAGCTTTTATTAATGTCTACGTTTCCTTTCCTTCCTTTCTCACTCTCCTCCCCCTTCTGATCCTTAGGATGCCTATGTATTCCACGTTCTGGTCAACCAAACATTCTAGTATTGCATCTACATAGAATCCATCCAGAGAGCATCCTAAAATACAGATCTTCAGCACATCCGTGTTTTGTCCCCCAGTGTTCCAAAGAAAGACTGACAGAATTCAGCAACTCGTGCAGGAAATTCTTCCATTTTAAGTTCTTGGCTGATAGTTTTCAGGCAGAAGCAAATTACACTGTTCTTAGTACAAATAGACTAACAGATTGGATGAACTCTCATTGCCACTGGAGGAAAGGACTGAGGCTCATTCTTCCTTCTCCCCTGATTTCTACAGTCCCTAAGTGGAGCTTGTGGGTTTCATCTGCAGAGCCACTCAGTAAATCTGGCCAATGTCATAGGCTAAGTCAATCTGGGAAGTTGTGTTAGACCTTTTTGTACACTCTTTATGTTTCAGCTGCCATGTTTCCCTCTATAGTCATAGTTAACTTGTCAACATAATTGCTAGGAAACAGGCTTTCTTTGACCACTCCAATTGTTTATTTTCATTTTATCTTGAAATTGTATATGATGGTCTTCCACGCTAACTGGCCCTGAAGATCATAAACTTCAGCTAAGTGTTCTGCCATATTTCTAAAAAAGAAAAATTAAAAATTGACTTGCCGACAGGAATTCTGTCATACTTTTGGGACGGATTTCTTCCTGTGGGAGATTTCTCTTCAACCTTTATACCATTACATTGTTTTGTTGGCATTTTCATATTTTAAATGTTCCTTTTTCTTTTCTGTTTGGCTGCTCTGTAGCTTTTACTATGTTAGTAACGGAGAAGACAGGTAAAAAGTGTCACATAAACTTCTGACCATGGCTTAAAGATTGATAGAAGTATCACTAGAGATTATATTTCTTCTACCAATTCTCATAACTAGGGCTTTGGCTCATACTATTGTGTATTTAGTCATAGCTGGTGACACTTGGTTATGCAACATGCTTTTTCCTCTAGTAAAGGAGGAGGTTTATTGTCATACTATAACAACTTCCATATAACTGCAAGTAGCAATGGGCAGTTAAAATAATCTTATTGGAAAACTGTTGCTGAAGGGGTATTTTGCCACAAAGTTAAACTCACTATTTAATTGCACTAACAGTATTATATAGAATGAAGAAAATCCAAGGGGGAAATCTTTACCCAAAAATAGGCCTGTCACTACAAAACATTAGATTCTGGAACAATTTTCTCTAGCTTTTTCAGCATCATCACACAATTAATTCTAGGTGGTACTTTCAATGACACTCCCTCAGAGGGACAATATTAGACATTCGCTTGTATGATCTTCACCTTGTATGAAGAGAATGAATAAAAAATGAAGTTCTTCACTGTGAACTATTCCAGACTAGCTATTTTCATTTTAAAAACTGTTTATTTTACTTTGACAGTCTGAAGGTTAAATTAACTCTGAGTTTTCTGTTCTTTTACTGTGAAGCTAGCGGGAAGACTCAGAGCATACTGCTGCCTCTTAAGATGGTAAAGGAAGCTATAACATATGGCCTAAGTGTTAATACTCTAACACTATTAAATGTCTAAGTCATAGACTCATCAAAAACTTTTTGACCAGTGATACTTTGTTCTGTCAAGAGCATACAAGATCTTCATTACTGATACAGAGATACTGGAAATAAAAATTAATTAAGATGCTCTTTCAAAATAAATGTTTTCAGTGATGCATTTTGAATGCCATGCAATGTTTCCTATGCATTCCACAACATGTGGCTATGTACCTCCAGTAGAGATACTGCTACTGAGCCAGAGAGAGAAAGGATTTAGGTTCTTGTACACGTTCTTGTACACACACACTTGTGTGTACACAAATCTTGCACACAGATTTGATCCCAATACTGGATTTACTGCCACTGCTTAAACAGAAGAGAAGGTTTCGAGCACCCTGACAATGAAAAAAGCATAAAAGGGTGTCAGTCATGCATATCCCTTTGCCCTTCTTAATAACAAACTGTAAGTAGAATTTGGAATGTACTCTGCATCACAGATTTTGCAATTGCCTCCTCTATATCATTAGTGAATCTTAAGTGAATTCACATGGAAGGAGAGTTTTCTAAACACTGAGAATTTTTTGAAAAAGCTGAACTTACCAGAATCTGTGTGGGGAACTGCACATGTCACTGCAGTCCTGTCACAAAATACATACACTGCACTGGGCGGCTACACTGCGAGCACCATACCTCCTTTTTCTAGAATAAACCTGTTAAGTAGACCAATACTGGAGATACTTGCTACTAGTTCATACAGAAATTAGTTCAGAGCCTTTTGAATTACTTGTTCAGTGCTCTAGCTGATAAACCACGGCCTGTTTATTATACTATTTATGCCTCATTGTTCAAAATTTACTTGCCTATCATGAAAGGCTGCCATACTGTAACTAAATGCAAATCTTAAATACACAAAGTCTTATCAACTATATGTAGAATATCTTTTAAAAGTATATCTTCAGTTAGATATTCAGCGTGACTACTTGCCTAAATTTATTCAAATATAGCCTATAGGTAAAAGCTTTGTATATTTGTTTCCCTATGGTATTAGTATTAAAAAAATGGGACATTCAAGGGCATTTTATAAACGCAGAAGTATAATTCATATAGCAAATTAAAGCTCATACAAAATGTGTGCACTGAGGTACAGATTAACATATTTAATTTCAGTATTACCTGCAAACCTGGTTTTTTTCCATGCACTGCTCTAATTAGCCATATAAAATCAAGTCAGTATATTGTAAGCAATTATTTTAGTGGGAGTAGAAAGAGAATCTGAATTAAATATATGGTAAGAGATAATATCTTATGGAAATTAATATACTCATTTGTATCAAAAAAATGTGTTCTAGCTAAATTTTATAAGATAGTTTGGAGTTCAAAAATATGACTCATGTAGAAGTTGTAGTTTTATAGGTACTGCGATGTTAGACTGTGGAACTGCTTTTAAGTTCCATATTAATGTGCCAGTGCTCATTCTTTGATATCTACAGATTGTCAGTAACTCCTAATGTCATTTCATATTGTGAAATTTCTCATATTATGAATATTCACTCCCCCTACAGTCAAATGTGTAAACTGTTAGTAACTCTGTATGTTAAAAAGAAGTTTTTCTTCCATCATTTAAATGTATATATAATACTTGGCTCTTCATATTTTTACTTTTGTAACTATTCACTTGAGAGAATTAAATTATGGTGAAAATCAAAATGTAATTTTTGTTTCATTGAAATCTAAAAGTAATCCTATAAACAGTAACTTTTTCTTTCTCATTTTACCCTCAAAAAGTCTGAAAGCTAAATATGAAAATTATGTTTAAGGAATGAGAAAAGAAAAAATGATCCATGTGATAATAAACTTCAGCTGTCTCCTAATGCGGTTTCCAATTGTGATGGGATTCAGACAGCAGAAACCATCTTCTAGCAGTAAGAGCATTTAGCTGATCAAGTTGCTATAATTCAGGATTTTACACTCAATTTCAATTGTAGAGTCAGCAATACGTGCCATAGTTAAGTTCCCTTTATAAGAAGGATAATAGACCCAGACATTTCCTCCTACTCCTTGCTCATGATCTCAGGTTATCCCATGAAGACCTATACTAACCACATGGAAGTCTGATGCCTGCATAGCTATCTTGTGGCCTTGAAGCAACTCTTCCCCACTTCTTGGCACGGAAGTTGCTGTCTGACATAGCTGCCTTGTACCTCCACTCTGCCCTGGGAGAATGATAACACGGAATTTCATTGCTTGGAAGGGCCCACAAAAAAAGCAAGCAGATAATAAAGCCTTTTAGAAGAGAGGTACAAAAAATTGAATTATGTTTTTGCCTTCCTGCCTCTAGCATCACACAAGACTAGCTAATGTGCAAGACACTTCCTGGATCTAGAACGGTGAAGAAAAGTTTTCCCATCTTATGAAAATTCAAAGCTTTCAAATGCTTTACTGTTTCATATCTGGATAAACCAATGACCACTACAAAAACACAGTGCACACAAACATGTTCTACTTCTTCCTTTAGTGTTCTCTCACATCCCAGCTGAGTGTCCTGGCCACTTGGAAGTCTGAAATAAGTCATTCTCAAACTTCACACTGAAGCCTTTTCATCTTATATAAACAGAAAATTTTCATAGAGTGAACCTGTACCTGGACAGAACATCAACTACTGGCCAGTCTTAAGCAGCTGTATTTTTAATATATACACACACACACACACACCCCCCTAAGAAAAATACATATATATGTATATATACACACATATACACATATTCCTGTGAAACAGCTGGATTTGGACAAAGCATCACCTCTAGTGAAACTCATTCTGTTTTACAAATCCCAAATAGTTTCTCCAACTATAGCAGGTATAATTTCCAACCCTCTATATTAAAGTGTACAAGTGAAGGAAGTATGAATAAAATATTTTTATTTAAAACTTCCCTTAACATTGTAGGACAAATTGGCAACACGGCCTCAACCCAACCTCTAGAAATATGTGGAAGAGCTTCAGATGTGACAGCTAAACCTTGCACTCAACATAAAGTGCAGTAGGAGTGACAGAAAAAGTGGCAGGCAAATTAAAGAGCTACCTCTGTTTTAGCAATTTTTTGTGACAGCATTTTAAAAGTTTGCTGGGCAATTGCTCTAAAATGACAGTGTGCTGCTGAGTGGGTAGTGCACTGAGTACATAAAAGAACTCGTCAATAGCTATTTCAATAGAGGCTTTCAAACTCACAGGAACTTTAGTATACATCATTACATCATTAAAATACTAAATTCTTTCAGCTTTCACAGATGTAAAATTTTTGCTGCGCCAATTTTGCTAATTATCTCTGACATTTATGCTTATGGCATAAATGCTACATACTTCAGAGATGGTTCATTTCTACATGCTAGTTACTAGTCTGTTGGTTGAGTCAACACACTCGTGTTATCAGAAGCAAAACACTAAGTACCCAAATACAAAGAACTTTAGGCTCAGTGATGCAGTTTTGCATTTAATTTTTCTTCCTCAGTTTCTCCAACTAAGTCCACTTTTTGGGGTACTGTAAAGAAATTATTTCCATGCAGCATTTTAAATGCATTTTCATCTTATTGTAACAGAAATTATGTCAAGTATGAGTCGTGATTTTATTTCAAAAGAAAATGGTTTGCTTACAAAGCAAATACAAATATGGTCATGTAACAGGAAATACTCGAGTAATATTACTAAAGAAATATTTTGCATCTGCTCTCTATTACTTACCTTCTGTGTGCTTTTTCGTACATAGTCACTCAAAATTAATAACGTATCATTTTGGCATTTTGGAATATGGCCTTGCTTGAGCAGTTTAAAGATTCTCTGCATATTTCAGAAAAAATGGAATAGGTTTTCTTTCTCACACACACATCAGAGGTTTTCCAATCACTTTAACAAGTACTGTCTTAATCTTCCCAGCCAAAGTGACTAGTGACATTTTTCATCACATTACTCTGGCTGATGAGGTGTTAGAATAAGAATGATCCAAACTCAGTTTACATCAGAATTATTCAAGTGATTCTAATGCCTTTGGTAAAAAAATGTTAGTCCTGGATAAACTCTGCTGACAGAGGGTCAAGACAGATAAATACAGTTTTTCACTTCCATGTCACCAGTTTGAACCTATTCTGCTTTAGTACTGTCCAAAAATTATCACTGCTTTAACCTGTCCTGTGTGAAGTTACTAATAGGAAACCAGTACTAAAACAGATGGAAGAGAATCTGAGATATACAAGACTATAGTATTTTATTATATACTGAAAAGACTGTTTATGAGCCATAATGTTAGCATGTAAATGTGTGTGGGGGAAATAAATGCTATTCAAGAGGACTTACTATCAACCACCACAAGTATTTCACATTGTGTTCTTTTCCCAGTCCTTCATATGGATTTTTACTTGGTGTTATCTCATGACTCCTGTTTGTGTGCTTGACCTTGCATTCTGCTGCTACAGAACAGAGCCAATGTGACAGCCTAGTGCCAGTCACATGAATTTTCAGAATTTCTTAAATATTTCTAATTTTTAAAAGCAACATACTGGGGTAGTACTGGTGTAGCTAAAGCCAGTTCATTACAGTGGTTTTTAAAGCAACATAATACATACCACTTCCTGTAATTAGACAGGCTATAGCTGGAGTGAGCACGTGTCCCACACTAGTACATGCTCAAACCCAGACTCAGATCTGTTTCTGCATTCAGACAGGAAATACATGGGGAAGAAGTTACCAGTTAAATCGTACCCAGTCCTGTAATTAAAGTCCACACTGGAACTCCAGTGCAGTGGCTCCAGTGTGTCACAAAGTCCTATATCTATCAACCTCAATACCTGCCTTCTACCTGTCTACAGACATTGCACTGCTGAATAGCAGTTCACAGGCTCTCATTCACGAAATATAACAAATTTTGCACCTTAAGATTCTCTTTCACTTCAAAAAACAGTTTTATTCAGAGACTGCAATATCTAGATTCAAGTCAACAAGCACAGCATTACTACAAACTAATACAACCCTCTGAAGCCCAGGTTCTATTAGATCCTGCAAACCAATATGCAGGAGGTATATTATTATGTTAAAATGGTAATCTTAATCTTAAAATATTTATTAAAACTGACTTCAAAATTTTTTGGGCTTGAGCTACATAATGTTATTAGATTTTGACCAGTAACTATATGCATGATTCAAACACAATTCTAAACATCTGAATGGTCAATAGCTCTATGCTATTCAGGTATGCAAAGTCATCCTCATTGATTTTGTAAGAAAATGACCAAAACTCACAGCACAGCAAAGAAATACAGTGCTTTTTAAAATGATACAATGGTTATAAAACAATTCACAGTGATGCATATCACTACAGATAAAATGTGTATTTTGAAGGTTTGTACCATGTCTTCAATCACACTCATAGTAAGTGGAATAATACAAAAGCAACAGTACAGAGTTTAGATAATATTGACATTAAGCTATATATCAGCTACTACGTGTATTATGCAGTAAACTTAAACCTACAACACTAAGGAAATTCAGCAGTAAGAAAACAGTTTTCCTCTGTTGAGCATAGAAAAACTTGCAATAGGCATTTATCTCACTGAATTAACTTCTCCCTAGTTGCAACAGTCCAACTGGAGTGTCAAAGAATAGCTTTTGTAACACATGGGCTCAATCTGCATTCAGGCAAAACTCCCATCAAAATAAATGGGAATCCTTCCTAGAGCTCTGATTCTGAAAATGCTTACACATGTGCCTAACTTCAGGCTTAAGTAGCCCTATTGAAGTCCACAAGACCACATGCTTAAAATTAATCCCACATAAATTTGTGGGCTCAAAGCCTAAAGAGGGAGTACAAAACTGAGCCTCACATGAACAATGGCTCAGAGTTTCCAAGAGGAATTTCTTACAAAAACTTACATTGAGACTGCAATGCCTAACTCTTTTAGTCTCCTTTGAAAATCTCATTTGCCCTAGCTATTTCCTGAATAGTTCAAGGCTCCTATGGGCCAGGCAAAAAAGAGAACAAATATCCTTACTGCCTTAACTAACTCCAGCATTCATGCACTATATGAATAGTTTTGATCCAGATTGAGTTCTACGCTTTATCAAATGGCATAAATATCTAATATGATAATGCTAGACCTGTATTCATTAGTGCTTTAGTCGATGGGGACATACGTTTGTAATGGTAACACACTCTCACTTAAGAAGGAAAAGATCATTTTGTGACAGGCAAATTATTGCTGTATCTCATTAGGAATGTTATGTTCCTGTGCTGAGTTAAGACATACCAATTGCAAAGTGGTAATCATCATAATATCATCAAGATGTTGCTATATTTGAATATGACATGAGCTCACCACCAGATCAGCCCATTGTCACCTACCAGCTTGGAGTACAGGGAAGATACTGCTCTACAGTGACTCATGGACAGAGGAAAAAAAGTACCTACTACAATGTATCGCGTTTGCATGGTAAGGTTTTGGTAGCTGCGAGGCTACAAGGGTGGCTTCCGTGAGAAGCTGCTAGAAGCTTCCCTTATGTCCGATACAGCCAATGCCAGCCGGCTCCAAGACGGACCCACCGCTGGCCAAGGCCGACCCCATCAATGACAGTGGTAGCGCCTCTGTGATAATAGATTTAAAAAGGGGAAAAGGTTGCTGCACAACAGAAACTGCAGCTGAAGAGAACTTGTGAGAGAAACAA
>JAVKLA010000090.1:18013271-18035538 GCA_034782735.1 Sagittarius serpentarius
CCTGCAGCCCGGGGAGGACCCCACGCCGGAGCAGGTGGGTGCCCAAAGGAGGCTGTGACCCCATGGGAAGCCCGCGCCGGAGAAGTCTCCTGGCAGGACCTGTGGCCCCACAGAGAGAGGAGACCAGGCTGGAGCAGGTTTGATGGCAGAACTTGTGACCCCGCGGGGGACCCACACTGGAGCAGTCTGTGCCTGAAGGACTGCAGCCCGTGGCAGGGACCCCAAGTTCATGAAGAACTGCAGCCCACGGGAAGGACTCATATTGGAGAAGTTTGTGGAGGACTGTCTCCCATAGGAGGGACCCCATGCTGCAGCAGCAGAAGAGTGTGAGGAGTCCTCCCTCTAAGGAGGAAGGACCGGCAGAAACAATGTGTGATGAACTGACTGCAACCCCCATTCCCTGTCGTGCTGTGACACTGGAGGGGAGGAGGTAAAGAACTTAGGAGAGAAGTTAAGCCTGGGAAGAAGGGAGGAGGGGGGGGAAGGTGTTTTTAAGATTTCGTTTTATTCCTCATTATCCTATTCTGATTTGATTGGTAATAAATTAAGTTAATTTTTTATCCAAGTCGAGCCTGTTTTGCCCATGATGGTAATTGCTGAGTGATCTCCTTGTCCTTATCTTGACCCATGAGCCTTTCATTATATTTTCTCTCCCCTCTCCAGCTGAGGAGGGGGGAGTGATAGAACAGCTTTGGTGAGCACCTGGCATCCAGCCAGGGTCAACCCACCACATATGACAACCTACTAGGAGATTTATTTAGTAATTTGTTTCTAGAAGCCTGTGATTTTACAACTGAAGGGTGGAATATTTTGAAAGTTTCTGAGTCTACAAGGGAAGGTGTCTGATTTATCCAGCAATGCGATCTGTCTACAGCATCTTATTCTTATTACGTGATAGCCAGTATGTGACAAAATTATACAAATCTGTAAGCCTGAATCAGTTACACTAGACCATTTTGCATGACTGATAGTGGAAAAGGCCACTATATCCATATGGACTCCTTTTACTGCTAGCCAGCTCAGTCAGTCTTTGTTTAGTGAAAAATTGTACCCTTCTAATGAACAAGTCTTCAGATGTAAGAGAATTGTCTCTGACAAACAGGAGTGCCACAAAGGGTTCAAAGTCTCCTACATTTGATGAAATTCTCTCTCACATTAGGAAGTGTAAATATCAAATACATAGAAATTTGGAAAAATTTCTTCTCTATTATCTTACTGTAATGGGAGTTCTTCAGTTATGGATGGCTAGAAGGTGTTTCTAAATAGATTCCAAGACAGTGCTATGTGACAGAAAGTATCTCCCTTTTAAAATTTTACTCATAGAACTGCAACTTCATTTGTGACATTAAAACCTGGGTTTTCATCTGCCCCCTCAACACCCTTGAAACTCCCACAGACACAGTGACACAGAGCTGCACAGTGATCCCCGGGACCTCACAGACCACTATGAAAGGAAGAAACATGTTCTCTTCTTGCCAAGTCTACTGACTTGGGCAGCTGTGAAAGTTACAGACAAACAAAATAACCTAATACATACTCTAGAGTAACCGTGTTTTCCTATGCCCAGAACAGCACAAGTGTTTCAGTTACACTGGATCCAAACACAGGTGAATAATTTCTTTCTGAAGACCCTAATACAGTCTTCTTCATTTCTGCCTAGCTAGGGGCAGTCTGGCTCCAAAAAGATTGTATCAAATTTTAATAACTGGACTGATCTAAGCAACCTGTGTTTTAGCCTGATGATTTGCATGGCTTGTAGCTGCAAATATGTCTCTATATGTACTTAAATGTCAATTAGATAAGTTTTACATTTTTATTTATCTGTAAATTATGTTTTAATTCACCTAGCATATATTTAGGAACATCTAACGATCAAACAGAAATTTTAAGATTTTAAAATTACAAAGAAAATTGTCATTTACTATTGTGTTTGGCAATCATTCAGCTGTGAAGCTGAATGATGGTATTCCAAGCTTTCTGGCTGTGTCCTATTCTTCCTCCCATGGACAATCTCATCTAATTACAGATCCTTGCCTTTTATTGTTTTAGGCTTTCTCCTCCCTCAGCTACACCTGTGGAAAGTTAATCACAAAATAAAATGAAGAAACACAGAATTACTAATCTGGTCTTACATATTTCTCCACCACTATCAAAATGGTTTCCCATGATGAACCACAGGAGCTTACTGCCATTATAAAAGTGGAACCAGCACTTCCTTTTCCTTGAATATTTCCTCAGAAGTAAAAACAAAATAGGATGGAAAGAACTGAAGAAATTGGGCTTTATTCTTCTAACGGGGAAAATATTTTTTAAGTCTGTATAAGACTTTCATTAAGGGAATCTAGAAATAAGAAGAATGTGTTCCCATTGGGCCTGCATAGAAATTTCAGTGCAATTGTCAATACTTTCCTATTAATTTCTGCTATCCTTTCTCCCATAAAAGCAATGGTGCACACCTATACTGAAGAACCAAAGCTTTCTTTAGATGGGTAATTCTTCAAGATCCTGTGCTTATAGCTACCAGCTGTTTCTCTAGTAATCAGCTGTGTTAGTATCATCTTATTCAGCAAGGAAGTCTTAGAAATGTCTCTGCCTGATGCTAGGGAGTGATGATAATTCCATCTGACCAAAAGTGGTCCTGAACATCACCTGAGAGTTCAGTTGGTCTTATAAGCAATTCTCTGTCTCCAAACTCTACTGACTGTACCAGTCTTATATGGGATTTTGTTGGATCCATACTGAAGACAGAAACTTGGGACCTCAGACCTTAGATTAGGAATACTGACATCTTTTCCTCCTGCTGACACAGCTAAAATAAACCACAAGTAATATCAATACTTCTAGTATCAGGCATTTTAAATGCAACTAAAATTTCCTGTAAAAAGGAAGTCAGTTCTTTCACCCTGATTTACTGCACTGACAAAGGAACCCCTCCTGATTTACGTTACAGCATGTGAATGAAAGATTGGTATCATATATGTCGAAATGTTACCTGATAAATTTTTTAGAATCAGAGATTACATCACAAATATTTTTAATGAAATCTAAAAATAGATAAGTGAATTTAAGCCTCTAATTCATTAAGAACTAAACATTCAAGGCTAAAAGACATATGTCACTTCCGGGGGATTCCAAAGGAATCTAAATTTTTCACCAGAATTTTAGCATCATAGGAAAATGTGACAGTAGTAATAATACATGATATTATATACTGCTAGACAAGTTGGACAAATTACATCTGCTACTGAATAGATGTGGAAAGAGTCTGTATTAGAAAACTTCCTGCTGGGTCACAAACATACATCAGTAATGGTTTGTTTTCAGCACAAGAAAAATTGCCATTGTCATATTCCAAAGTGAGTGTAAATTGTTTTATTATAAACTCCCTGTTGGTCCCTCTTTAACTGAGAAATCATTCAATCTAAATTTATCTTCTCTCTGCATGACATTGCTGTGTGTTGGTATCACCAAACTCTGCCTCGGTAACAAAACCAGTATTCCCTTAGAAGACAGACTACACTCTTGATCTTAAGCAATCTTGCCATACATTAACTCTTGGTTTGCTCCCACTTACTTTGATTTGTAATCCAAGGCTCTCAATTTCACAAAGTCAAGGCTTTGTTGTTACTGATTCTCAAGACAATCTCTACAAACTTCCACGATACTTGACAATTAGACATTTATATTTTACATGTACGTATATTAATATATACATTTCGAAAACTTAAAACTATTCGCTACTTGCATGACTTCCTGTAGCTTTAATAGAGAGAAAATCCTAGCCCAGATTAGCAATGATCAATATACCGATTCCTGCCATTCTCCATTCAAATCACTTTTATTTTGATTTCCAAGTAAGCCAAATAATGCCACCTAAATGTACACAAAACAAATATGTAGCCTTTGTGTTTCTCCTTCGCATTTTTTACTTTTCCATCACATTTTTAGCATCTGATGGAAACAGGGTAAGTGACAAATACACAAAGAGAACGATGAAGCAACCACTAAGCCATCATAGAGGCTCTATTTAGCATGAGAAGGTCTTACTGTTGTCTCCAAGAGCTCCACCAAGGAAAGCTTTGTTGAGGATGTAATTTCTCACACTTAGTGCCATGAAATGTCAACCTGAAGCAAAATCAAATCCACCACACTTAGTGTCACAAACAGCTCTATTATATCAACAAGAGCATAGCTGAAGAAAGTGACTGAATCTGGGCCCCCAGTAAATAATTTTCTGCTAAAGATTAAAAGTGTTATACTTGCATTTATTTGTATTGGAAATATTATAGGTTTGATTTTCATATGTAAACATCTGTCCACATTCATAAGGGGACAGAGTTGTTCAAAACAAAACAGGAGGATTTCTTTCATTTTTCTTAATTGGTGATTACAAACAAGCAAGGCATCAGACAATAGTTCCTACCCACTAATTTAACCTCTGGGAAATAGGAATATATTTTGTATCTTACCACTCTTCACTGGAAACCTGGAACAATCTGTGTATTTTCTTTAAGAAAGGAGGTTGAAAGACAAGATGTTAGTAGCAAATGAGGTGATCCAGTCTTTCCTGTATCCAGCTTCTCCACATTCTTACTGCCCAAAGTAGCAGCCAGCTCAAACAGTGTGATTTGCACAGGCAAGCCAAGCCAGGTGATAGGTGCTGTCTCAGAAAAAAGCAGGAAAGCAGAATTGCTTCTCTAATTATGCTAATCAAGGGCATCCTGAAAGCATATCATTCATTCCTCTTTTACAGGGTTTTCCAGAAGAGGAAAACTAAGGAAAGGCATAGCAGAAGGGTGACTTTTTCCTCCTGTTACTTTTTTTTTGGTTTTTTTTTAAAGAATCCATTATTTACTGGCTGGAAAAAACAGCAGTCCTTCCAAATCTCTTTTTATAACAGGATTTTTCCAGTTCCTCTTCCACACCAGGACTTTTTTGCATATCAGGAGAAAGTAGAAGCTGCAAGTGGTGAAAAATGATAGTTTACTTCCAGGTGACTGTGAGGTCTTCTTCCAAATTAAGAAGGGAGTTTGTCTATTATTTTTCCGCAGTATGCAGAAATTTAGGCAGTTATCTGGAAAGCAGGTGTTACAACATGGCTTTGACTCAGCTTAAATTGAATAAGGGTTATTTCCTATGAGAGCAAAGAGAACCTGAGTTTGCCACTGCCCTTCTCTTGCCTGAGTGCTGTTTTTCAGTTCAACAGCATGTGATGGAGAAGCTGTGAGAGTTCCTGAAGCAGTCTGCCACTCTCCACTGGCAGCTAGTAGGTCCCAGCTAGTCCAGCTGTGGCTAATTTAAGAAGTCACAGGTGCAGCAATAATCTCGCAGCAGGAACTGAGTCATTGTGGATATTCTTTTGGACATAGCACTGCAGCTACAGGCCGAGATCTGTCTCGGGTATGAACTTCCATCAGATCCTGGAAGACAGTTAAAGTAATCTTCAGCAGGGACCTCAGAAGTTATGACAGGGAGAGAAAATTTAGCTGTACTCTGAATTTTGGACATCTGTGGTATACTGTATTATTCTGGAGTTCCCCTAGCCTAAAATTAGATAAAAATTAAGAGTATTTGTAAGGAAAAGCAGTGACAAGTATTCCTGCTACTGGCTTGTCTTTCCTATTGGGAAAGGCAGTATGTGAAATATTATTAGATAGTTTGCTGTAGCTGCATGATATCTGTTTATTAGAACCTGTTGATGTGACTAGGAAGCATAAACATTACATTTGCAAATCAAACTATTGCTACAGAAAAGCACACATCATCACAGTTCTTGTCTTCACAAGGGTATGTTTCAGAGAGGCTTACATTGGGTCAATCAATAATTTGTGGGTTTTCTGTTAAAAAAATCAGTGTCTCATGATATTCAAGCATAACTTTAATCTTTCTTCGGACAAGCATCTAAAAATGAAAGAAGAAATGATGTATTCAAATATAAAAGCCTTACAGAAAAAAAGATTTTCTATTAATCCAAGTCAAGAGCAGTAACTATGCACACAAGAAATGCATCCAAAATGCACTCTGCTTAGTGGTAGGATATCATTTATTCCAAAGCTACCAAAATCAGAAATCTCTTAATGAAGTATAACTATATAATTCAGATGCAAAAATGAAGAAAGTGTTCACCTTGTGAGGAAAGCAACACAGAGATCCCATTAAAGGAGAGATTAGAGCTGGAGGATGCAAGTTAGGAAACCAATACAGATAAAATAGGAATAAAAAAGAACAAGCGAACATTTGATTTCTGAACACTTTTGAAAAAGCACTAGTTGAGAACAACAAAGGAGAAGAAATCAAAACAAAGCTTGTTTTCTGACATTCCCCTGCCAAGACCAGAAAGATGCAGATAGAAAAAAGAAAAGCAATAACTGAGGATGATGTGAACACACTAACTGGCAGGCTGGAGAGTGAGTAACTGAAGGGACTTACAAGGTGAACAACATTCTGAGTGCCAGGAGAAATTACTTGTATGTTAATCATTCACAATCTGGGAAAGAATTAAAACGCCTACCAACTCGTCAGTGATCATCATTTCTGGGTTTTATTGCGGTGGGAGTATTATTTCAATGAAAAAACATGAAAAAGAGTTTAAAAAATGAATTTTCTGTTTTGCAATACATTTCAGTACAATCATTATTCAACTAACATAAAGTCCTAACTAGAAAAAGTACTTTTATACCTGAATCTCTTGTCCCATTTCAAAATTCAGCTAGTCACTATTTATTTCCATCTGTACATTTTAAAAAACATGCTCTGAATGAAAAATATCCTTAAAAGTAAATTTAATACCATGCTTTCTAAGGCCTCTTTCCTCCCATCTCCAATTTTGTTAATTCTAGCTGTTTGTTACTGCATAGCTTTAGCGCTCTATAAACATTGCAGGGTGGGGCAGGGTGAAGGGGTTTGGAAAGGGCATCTGGTTCAAGGTTAAGCTAAGATAAAGCCCTAACTTGCTTTAGGCTTATCTATGTCTCATCTCAACTGTGTGACGTGACCCTCTCTTCTTGCTGAGCTGCATTATCTGATTTTGATACTGTGTATCAGCTGACAGACTTCTTGTTGAGCTTTATTCTTGCCACGGTGGTTTCAAAAGGTGGCTGCAATGAACTATGGACAAATATTTAGCAAACCTAAGGAAATTCGGAAATAATTTTACTAGATAGTTTTATAGTAAACTATCTGAGAACTACCAGTAGTTCTCAAACACAATAGTCAGCTAAACCTGCTTTTTGTAATAAAATAAGTACAATTATTCTCAGTGAAAATAAAGTTTCATTAATTCCCAGTTCATTCTTCACAGTGTCTTGCCATACTTATGTTAATCCAGACTATTTTAAATTTACTCTGCTGTTTAAAGTGCCCTGTGAAACATTTTCAAAAGTAACCAGCTGGACAAGCAACAAGAGCACAAGTTAAGGTAGGAAAAATCAGCAGCAGAAGAAAAGGCTTTAGGGCCTTTATTTAAGACAGCCAAATGCTGTCTTAAGAGCAGGAGATGCCTAGAAAGTGCTGAGCAGGTTTTGAGAAGATTTCAGCTGAATTCTGAACTGATAGGTAGTGATATTATCCAAGCCACCAAACTTAAAGAGGCTTTCAAAGGTTTCAGCTTTGGCCCACTTCAGTGCAAAAGCAATTATGTCGATTCTAGAATACTTTTGACTTCCTGCATTACAGAAACACCTAACAGTGCTCTACCATTAAAGACTGATTAGAGTTTCGAGCTTCAGCTGGAACAGGTCCAGAGATGCTTACCTCTGCTTTTATGTGACCACTGAGTCTCAGTAAAAAAGGTAAATTTTGGATTTTGATCCGGTTCTACTCTTGTGCGATAACTGTTATAAGAAATCCTTGTCTTTTGTCTCCCACCAGCCATTCTAAAATGTCTGTTCCTAAGCACATGTGTTTGTTTATGAGAACAGCCTCAAAGAGCTTAAATTCTGTGTTCAGAACAAAGGACACTGCGTTTACCAGTAGATTCCACTTACGTTGCTTCTGCAGCACCCATACCTTACATGGTTTGTCAGAGCTTCTGATTTATAAAACTTAAAGTTATACTAGAGGACAACCATGGGCCCAGAAATACCCTAACTGTAAAATACTTGCTTCTGTCTGATTTGGCTTATTCAATTTCTTTGATTAAGGTTTACTGAAGGACAGTTAGGCCTTCATTACAAATGTTATACAATATGCAAGACCTGTAGGTTTTGTTATTCCGCTACCTTTTTGATGGCAAAAATAAATTTTCCTAAAACAAGACTAAAAATTATTTATGGACTATCCCCTGCTCTGTTTTTCATGCAGCATCTAAATAGTCAAGGTAATCCAAAGCTTAACTCCACATATTATGAAAACTACCATTTAAAATTAATTTATGTTTAAAATGACCTATAAAACCTTTCTTCTAAACTTCAGTTGAGATATCAGTTGCTTAAATACATTCAACACATTTAGCAGAATCCTATCACCTCTCCTGTTCTTATTTAATCAAGAATTACTTTTGCCAGCCACGGGAGAATCAGAAGAGCTTTCTTTTGAGTTATTCACAAAATGGTAAAATAACACATGTAGATACAGCAGCTGACAACATAAGCAGGGTCAGTATTAGGACAAACTGGCCAAAAAGAGCAGCTTTTGGCATAATTTTAATCAGTCCTTGGGTGCATGAAATGTCATGGAGTTTCATATGAAATGAAATTATCCCTTTCTCTTAGCTTATTTCTGTTCCAACTAATCCTCTAACTCTTTATTAAACATTATCTTTACCATCTGCTCTGGGTGAATGTTCAACACCTTGCAGAAGAACTCTGAGCTGATTGGTTTTTATGGGCAACATGATCTGAGTTTTATGCACATACTTAGGATTATGTCAAGGACAAAGAGGATGAATAATCCATTAACTATAATAAGCAAGAACCCATATCAGTGCAGCTAGAACATGTGTTATGTTTCAAAAGCAAGAGATGAATTAGAGATATGTGGATCATAAAATACCCATAACCCAGGACCCTCTCTGTACTAGGACATCATTTCCATACATACACACTCCACTAAACAGCGTTTCTGGAAGTGATGTTTCAGTCTTGATGAAGCAGACTTTTTAGTGCTGAAATGGCATTTCCAGGCCTCCAACATGCAAAGAAATAGCTCCACTGAATTGGACATTTACTCTAACATGGAACAGATGGTAGCAAAATATCTGCCCCACGCATAGGTCTTCCTACCACATCTATATGGTCAATAATAGAATGTTACTCTATTTTCATACTTTTTGTAAGCCTCTAAAATAAATCATCAAGGAACTACTACTGTTTAAAGTCACAGTCTAAAAATTTACACTTTAAAAAGTAATTGTCAAAGGTTAGTCAAATGTTGCCATCAATTAGATTCAGTTATTGCTTCCATTCTTTGATAACCACAAACATTAAAATAACATTATCACTGTTAATCATAATATTTAGTGTAATGTATATCATCCTACCAAGACCTCATTTGCGGCAAAACACATAATTGTAAGAGTTTGGTTCCTTGCTTACAATATTTCATGTAATTGCTCACCTCTTTCACCTTTACGCATCTGTTGCAATAATTTGTCTTCCTTTGGCTATCCTTTCGGACCAAAGTGTTTACCTTCTCTTCCACTATAAAGGTTTATGATCCCATAATGAACAACAATTATGATAGTATCTGATCACTGTGTATATTAAGGACAGAAAGTATCTGGACAATATGTCCTTACTCATCTCCTTGCAGAAGGTTTGCACCAGATATCTTTGCACTATGTTCTAAGATGTGACAGACTACTCTTCTAAACATTTTTAGCAATTTACAGAGAATTATTTGACCCACAGTTAGCAGTATACTTCACTGCTGTATCATTCTATACATAGAGGGAAGGATCAAGGTTTTCTACTGGTGTAAGTCATCTGGAGTCTGTTGATTTCAGTAGAACTATGTTAATTTAAGCCAACAGTGTGATCTATACACTTTTAGAATCAGTGACACAGAATTCTGAGAGAGGTAGACATTACTAACTACTGGATATACTGCTACAGACTATGAGGGCTGTCCACCTGAGAGCTTGACTGGCAACAGAAGGCAGGATTAAATCCTGGTATTAAAACCTCAGTACTCTACATGCTTAGGCTGACCAGGGTCCTTGACTTCTTACCTGCTCCTCTAGTACCCAGTAGATGCAAAACAACTAAGAAGAGAATCACTGAAACCTTCTGCCATGTACCATGCTCCAAACCACTGCCCTCATAGCTCATTGGATTAGAGGGAGATCAGATTAGACCCTAGCTCATTTATTGTATGGGAACCTGCTCAAGTTACATACCCTAATCTAAATCTCAAGTGTGCTATGCTGTAGATGAAAATCTACACAATAGTTGCATAGCTTGGGTTCTTGGTAAGCTTAGTTTCCTTAACTTCAAGACTCATGACCAGCTTAGAAGTACAACCTATTAATAAAAACAAAGAGAATAATAGAGCTGAAAGAGCCCAAAATAGCATTATATTAAATGGCAAACAATAACCTAGAATCTTCCTCTCCAAGTCCTCTAGCCACAGGCAGCATTCAGTGGTAGTAATAGGTAGGCAAGGAAGGATCCAGATACCAGATGCAACACTGCACCTTTCTTTCCTCTCTCCCTTTTCCTCTGCAGGAGTCCTCCACCCAGGAAAAAAACCAAAAGTTCACATTCCTCCTTTATCTCAAACACAAGCACAGAAGCCCTGGGGTTGAAGAAGGAAGTGAAAGGGAATGGTATAAGGAGTCCTTCTATAGGCATTTCTAACTGAGTTCCCAGCCTCTAACCATCATATTTTTGCCCGTCAGAACCACACTTCACTACTTCGATTAGTTTCAACTTGCAATCTCCCATTCTCAGATTTAAACAGCCAATGCATTCTTCAGTTAAATCTATTATATCTTGGAATTCTTCCATTTCATGGGAAAATGTATGTACCAGTGGAGTAAGTATGACATAATATGGCACATATTCTGGGTGTTGTCTACATTTCTGTAGTTAAGCCTGTTTGTGTCACAGAATTTCTCATGTAAATCATTGGCTGCTTAACACACACAGAGTGTTCTTCTTAGAATAACTAGTCTTTGTGAATCCCCCAAATCAGAACACAAACACCATTACTAAATGAAAGAAAGTGTTTTGAATAAAGGTATACGTAATATTCAGAGTAAATACAATTTAAGATAGAATATTTCTATTCCTGAGTAGACAGAAAAACGGGTTCCAAACACTCAAGTCTGGTCAGAGGTCTAGGCCACTCACCAGAAGGCACTCCTATCAGCTCCCGTCCTAACCACAGAACTTCAAAGACTCTTCGAAAGTACAGAATGGAGGGTTTTTTTCCTGCTAATACTTCCATTAAACCTCTTCATATGAAAGAAATTAAAGTTACTTTTCAGGTGTGCCTGTTGAAGAGTGCCAATTTTCAACCCAATGGGAATTTTAAAACAAAAGATAAACTTAGTACTTATTCTTGTCTAGAAAGTGTCTCTCCCCTCCCCAAATCTTATTTACATACATACATGTGATTTACCTGGGGTAGAAGGACAGTGGGAGATGTAGAAGAACCCTCTCCAAAATAAAAACCTTGAAAGTATAAAAAGAGGAAAGCAAGAGTTATATAAAGTGTTAAAGGGAAATAAAGATTTTATACATATCTTAACTGTTAGCATGAGTAATACACAAAATGGATTTAGTTTAGGTTACCAGCTTTTATCCAGATTATCCAGACTACCGGCATCTGGTTTAAGTCCCCTATGAAACCATCTGTAGTAATGTCACATGAAGGATTAGCCTTATCTGACATTTGTAATGAATATAGGGATGGAAGAAGAGGAAGGAGTGTGAAATGGAGTACAATTGTTAAAACTTAAAATCAGGTGAAACCACATCTTTATTTGCTGATTCTGATAACTGTGGGTTTTTTTCACTTTTCCAACATTAGTGTATGTATTAAAAAACAAACATATCCTCAGTGATGTTTTAAAGAAAAGCAGGCAAATTGAGAAAAAATAATGCATTTTTGTATTTGACCTTTTAAACGTAACTAGAACATTAAATAAAAATAAAGCCTAATTCTTCATGTTCAGTTATGACAGATGGGTGTGATCACAAAAACATCAAAGGCAGGCTTATCCTAATCCTGTAAAGTGGTAAGTGCCTCCTGAAAGGTCCTGAGTGCCTTCTAATCCTACTGAGGATAGGCTGCAAGTGCATCAAGAGGTAATGGGAGTAAGTAACAAAGGTAATAGTGGGCTTTCCTGTCCATAGGATGAACAATATGTATCAAAAATATCTGATATGTTATGAAATAACCTGATTTATCTACTATAGAGATCAGAAAGTGGGAAGATGTGTGTTTATCTTCCACTCTCCATGAGCTTACACTGTATGTATAGCATGGCCTTAGGCACAGTGCATGTGGCTGTAATTCAGAAAATCTGGCTTCTCATCCAGGCTCTGTTATTTGCACAATATTGCACAATGCCACAGGACAGTATCTTTACCTCTTGGCATCAGTGTCTTTTTTCCATAAATGGTGAAATTGAAATGACCTCAAGAGATCATGGAATTGTGCAAAAGTGACAAGACATAAGAATCTATTACTAAGATTAGTTTTAATGCATCAGAATGTGTGATGAAAAAGCTAATTTTTGAAGCAGAAAGAGAAACTCAAATTAAATCCTAAGAAATGTTTTGATTTGGAGGTTTCCCCTTTGGGTGCAATCAAATATTCAGGATAGGGAAAATGAGAATAAAGGATCCTATAAACTTGAGGCAGGTAGCACTACCTTTGGAAGAACAACCAAATTGGAATGACTGTTGATCAGGTCAAGTTCACCAAGAAAAATCTTTTCATTGTAAGATGGCCAGGTGAAAGGTATAAATGAAGACTGGGCTGAGTGTTTTGAGGCTAGGTGATATGAGAACATAGTAAATAGTACTGCAGTGGAGTGTAGCAGCTAAACAAACAAGGTATATTGTGACAATGCCAACCACTCCTCCCCAGTTTAAAACAAGCCTGCTAAGTCACGCAGCAAAAGTACCTTGTGCAAAGTCACAGATGATATCTAGGGTAGCTTAAGAACTAAGCCTCAGCCAGTTTTATCTTGTCTCAATGAAACTCTAGGATGATTCTTATTGGTCATATAAGACATGGATATCTTATTTCCTTTGCTGAAATGGACATCATTAATAGCTGATATTAAAAAAAGGCTTCTTCATATGTGAATTATTAGATGTCACATGTCCATGAGGTAGCTCAAAGCTTTTTTTTTTGCAGATATCCAGATACTGCTGTTACCAGGCAGAATGTCACTAATAACTACATTTTATAAATTTGTATGAGGCATTTTTATAGCACATGCTGTATTGGCACCATTGCACAATACTGCATGCAATTACTTGGTTGTTGCTGTTGTTGCTGAGGGCCAAGCTCTAACAAATTAAATTTAGAGAAGGGAAATAGGCTTATATGCAAATGGAATTAAATGCTGACACAAGGATAAAACAGCACTGGATTTAGACAGGGCTCTCCCCCCGACTTTTTAACCAATCATTAGATTTAAATTGAGCAGACAGATTCATCTTCGATTTAACTCCACTGTAATCAATGGAACTGCAGCAGGGATGAACCTGGAGCAGTATGTTTTTGACAGTTTTTATGCAATGGCTACCCAGAATGAAGTAGATGAAACAGATTTTTTTTTTTTGCTTATAATTTATGAAATTATTTCCCTGTCCCCAAATCCTTACATCAAGAAAATGAGTTAGTGCATAAAAATGGATAAAGTAGGCAGCTGCATGCCAAATACCAACTGCTAACCACAGGTTCTGTACCTATAAACCCAAAGCCAAAATATTTATCTGACTTACCTGTGATCCAGAAGGAACTCCCTAATGGTGTAAGTACAGCTGGATAATTGCATGGTTTCTCCTCAATATCACTTGTACTGTATAAAAACAATGAAGTACATTTAGTGTTTCTATAATATTAGTATCACATATAAATAATTGCCAAATTTAGAAAATTATGTTCTTTGGTGATCTATAGAAGACCTAGGAAGAATAATGACTGTTGGTCTGATCATTGCATTAGACGAGATCTGTATTTCAGTAAACTTTTAGAACCCCTGGTTGCATTTTGTGCCTTTATTACATGACTGCTCCTATACGTGGCTTCCTCCCTTACCTGTCTGCACTGGCACTTCTTGTGGAAAGAATAAATTGTTTATCAAAATACTTTGTAAATTAATGTAGGACCAAAGGACTCTGGCAATATGCACTGTATATGGAACTAATGAGGAACTAGGGATCATTGCTTGTACCAATCTGACAGACCCTGATTTTTTTGGCACCTTGTTTTTTGGCACCTAATCCTCTTCATTTTTCTCTCTCTTTCTAGTTTTTCATTCCTTCTTTTCAGCTGACAGCTCATTGCTTATTCATTTATTCATGGGTCTTATTTTTTTGGTTTTGAGGATTCTTTATTCAGCGGTAAGTTCAGACGAATTACAGTTTGTTATTCCACACAGCCACTTCCCTGTATTAAAGCCATCAAATGATACAGAGAACTTCTGCACAGGCATGAAGTTTTACCCTTATTGTGTCACAGAATTCACTCTTACATTACTTTCTCTCACACAAACAAAGTTTTAGCTTCTTTTTCCCTTTACACATATAATGCTATTTTAGGTAACTGCTAATGGTTAACCACCTATACTTGAGAGAAGCATAATGGACTTCCTGCTGGCTGCTATGACATAGTCACCATCAGCCAGACTTTGAAGATGATCTGTCTGAAATATTAGAGTAGTACAGTGCTTTTTATTTTGAGGCCAATGGAGCCCCTGGGTCCACAAGAGGTAATTAAGAGAAGTCTATTGTCAAGAAATAAGTCCATGCATTGAAAACATTTGTTAACTGCTACAGTAGAGTTATCCTCAGATGGCAGAGCAGCCTTGGGACTATAGGTTCTCTAGGCAAAGACAACAAAGCAGATAAATTTCAAAAAGCAAAACTAATTTCAAAGCAAGACTCACTTCAGATCAAATAGCCTTAGCAAAACTTCTATTTCATTTGTACACCTTGATTTACATACATAAAAACAAGAGGTAAGAATCAAAGACAAATACCTAGCATTGCACTTAGAGTGGTGGGATTACTGATCTTTGTTTACATTTGCTGTTCTATAGCAAATCACTAGGGACATAACAAAACAGTTCTTATCAGTACCATTATACTAAACAAAGGTGCTAGAATCAGGTCTGAAGCACATACAAACTTTTTTCCTTTCCTCAAATATATGTATTTCCTTCTTCCCCACCATCCGAAAAAAATATACAGATACTTGCTATCAACACATTTTGCTTACTGGAGATTTCTGAAAGCAGAATTACTTTGGCAACATGCAGTCCTATCAAAATATGAACAACCAAGAGAATTACTGTGGTATCATGCATTTTAATGAAAAGCTAGTTCCAAGAAAAAGTTTAAGTTATGAAGACGTAAGCCAATAAAAAGTGAGGAAACCAACTGCTTTCATAATACACATCCAGCTTGAAAGAGAAAGAGAAAATACTACCTTTGCAAGTACATAACTGTATAACTTACAGGAAAATTAAGATTTTACAGTTCAGCTACTAGTACTTTCCAGAACATGAAGCACAAAAGCCTGAGTATTCCCCTTTTTTCAAGCAGTAAAGTTTTCAAGTTTTTACCCCGTTTGTATTTGTTACCACCTTCCCATCATTTATATTTCATTGATTTCAAAACACAGAAAATGGCCCATCAAAGTAAAACATTTTATATATGTTACAAACTGTATTACAATCCTTCTAAGTTTTCACCCTGGAAACTACAGTAACTTTCAAGTAATACAACTTTATGCTTACTTTCTGGCGTTCTAGTTCTAAACATTTTGTTCTGTTTAGTGATTCAATATGATCTGGTAGTAGCATACTCTAGAGTATTCATTGTTCTTATGTGAAGAAAGCAGAGTTGGAGGTGGTAACTAAGATTAGCATGAATTCAAGGGTATAAGCAAAACTAAGATACAGGATGTCTGCTACTTAAGAAGTCAAATTGCATTAAACTGCCCCTTTGAATATTACTGATATTAGTAAGAAAGTTTTCAACTCAAGCGTTACAGGTTTTTTTCTAATCTTTCAACAGATGGAAAACAAAGAGCATTGTAAGGAGAGAAACTTGCATCAGGTCTTACATCCAGAAAAAAACTTGCTGGATTATTATCAGCCACATAGAGTAAGATTAACAGCTTGCCTTGAAAATTCACAGTAAGTCGTCAATTCATTTTTAGATCTTTCTTCTACTCTAGCTTTGAATTTCTCTTTTTTATCTACCAAAATACCCAAATTGATTTGTAGTTGCAAGAATGTTATTCTCCATGTGCTTCTTATGTCTGCAAAGAATCAGTTTCAAAACCAGTTAGGGCATTCCAACAGAAAAGAGGCTGTCCACGTAATGAGTTAATTCACAGTCATATTATAGGGTTTTATGATGAAATAAGAAATAAAATTAATCTATTTAGTACTCTTTAAAATGCCTTTCAGTTCTGCGGGGTGACTGGCTGCTGTTCAGTGAAATCTCTCTGCTGCTCTGGAGCCCCCTGCCGTAATGTGACTACATACCTTGCCCATGCCAAGGCGACAGGGGCGGCTGCCTTTGCCTGGCCCCTTCATCTGGAAGAGCTAGTTAATTAAATCCACAGCTGCCAATGGTGCACAGCTCTCAGATGGACATAACATCTTGTACTCTGAACACTCCCTCTGCATTTTTCCCCAATGCTAGAACCCTATCTCTGTCTCTCACCCAAACTAAATGATGTTCCTAAAAAAAGTTTTGTATTCCTTTGGGAAGAAAGTAGTAAAATGGAGAGTCAGAAAAGAGTCTTTTATACAAAACAAAAGAAAAACAAAAAGGATTCAAAATATTCAAGTATGTAATCATAATAGTAATCAAATGAGTATCCAAAATAGAACTCGAAAATGGGTTCATTGTGAGAAAATGCCCCATTAATTGGTGAGCAGCCACAACATAGATAGAAAAAACAAATACAAGTAAAAGGAATCATCCAAGCACTGAATCTGAGAACTATTCAGTGACAGCATTTTACCACCTCTAATATGACGAAACATCCAGCTTGCTAATACATAGTCCAAACAGGGGTATGGAGGCAGGGGCGGGGCGGGAAGTTAGCTACATTTTCAACTCAAGTTGAAATGAACCATTGGATGGCACTGAACTGTGAAACAGGAGAATCTGGATTGAGTTTGCAGTGCTGTGTCTGACTTGTTATGAAATCTGAAGGGGTCACTACTTGACTCTCTGCCTCAGTGTCCTTCATTTCTATTCTCAACTCCGGTGAGCTACAGAAGGTACGGACCAGTTCTCACAGCGGGCACCCCTATGCCAAAATCAGAAGAGTGACAGAGGGGTGTGTGTGAAAACATTCCCAGACTAGCTTTACTCTCACTGGCCTACTCAACTATCTTAGTGAGATTTTAGTCACCCCAATAAGCACTCAGGATGTCTGGCAGATTTTTGCATCCTGTGCTGTAGTCCATGTTTCCTGTCAAAGTCCCTTGGTAAACTTTCTTTCAGCTGTGCCTACCAGCCCTTCACTCCCACCACTTAATTACAATCTGGAATAGTCACTTTGTATAGGTGGCACCTGGATCTTAACTGGATCTCTTAGGTATCACTTTATAACACATAAAATTAGGTGCTGCTGAAATACAAGCAACTTTCTTGCACTGATGGTTTATTGATGAAGTAGCCCTGCTTTTCTTCAAATTTGGTGTTCAGAAGCATTTCCTGCAATTCTGAGCAATTCATACCCCATCTGCCTAGAGTGTAGGTCCCTGCAGTTAGTGTACTGAGCAGTCAAAAAGCCGGTCCATGCCCTCTACACCAACCCCTGCAGCACAGACACATACTCGTAACGTGCCAGGTAGCAGATGTATTGCCTCCTTGTGCAAGCACTGCAACAGCAACTGCAGAGGTGGTAGGTTAATGCCAACAATATGATGCATATTTCCTGTGCTGAGGGAAACTGCATCTTTCAGGAATTGTATCAGGCTCTGGCAAAAAAATAATACAGCTAGGGAGAACATATTTCCATATGAGTGAGCTAATTATAATTTTGGCTCCTAAAGCTTTCTCACAGCCAAAATACAAAGTCCAGCTGGCATGTCCTTCCGCCTGCCTGAAGGAAATAATCCCAATTTATAGCATAATCAAAAATCATGTTTCCATATTTTGGGGGTTTTATAAGTTACTGCCAATACATCAGCCTATGGAAAAGCCTCAGATTGCTTTCCAAGTGATGGAGTGCCAGGAAGAAAAAGTTTCAATGTATACACATTTTACTGCCTCTACACTGGTTTAAAAAGCACACAGGATTGCCTGGCTGAAAGTGAGGGGAAAAGAAATACCAGTCAACTAAGGACTTTGTGAATCACATAGCCCTGTGCAATTAAGGGGCCATTGTTAATTTTCAGATTGTCATAAATCCATTGGAGAATTTAAGATAATTCAAAAACCCAATTACAATAGAACGAAGAGGGGACCGGGCAATCAGCTGAAATGAAATCCAGCCCACAGAAACAAAATGCTGCAAGAAACCACGCCTGGGGAGAATAAAAAGCATATGGAACTGAGTGACTGCACACATATCATCTTTTAAAAAGCAAGGTTATTCGGTATGAAGGCAGAGGGTGTTGCATGGCTCTGAAAACTGTTTTGCTAAGTACATCAGGTCTTACTTTTTTCAGTCAATTATACGCTAAAAACATTGAAACTACCACAGATGTACAGGGAAGCAGCTGTATGGTTTTTACTCACTATACCTGTAGTAATAAATAAATAAATATCTCTCAGAAAAATACTATAGCACTACTTGCCCTCAAATAGCATTTTGAGTACGCACCTGCAAGGGCAGATAAATCGTTCTACATCTCATAACCAAAACACTGCACCACAAATAGCAGTTTGCAGTGATCAAAACAGCATTCGTATGTCTATTTTTAAGTAATGTTTCTTTAGAGATATAATTACAATTTTGATTACTTGTGCACTGATGTAAACTAAATGAAACATATTCTAGGTTTTATTGAAAAAATGTAAGGGACTAATCCTACAAACTTTATTAAAATGAGCAAGTCTTAAATAATCAACAACATAGACTTCAGCATGGCTCTTTATATATGTAAGAAGTTTATGTAGTAACCCTAAATGACTTAAAGCCTAGACATGCGATCTTGATTAGTAAACTTGTAAACCAAGGATAGGAAACCACATTTACTCTTTGGCTGATAGTCATCTTGTTGGATCTGTAGTACCTGAAGTGTTGTATAGCTTAACATTGGTTCAGGTTCTGAGATTGTAAGTTGAATACGGTACACCTCCTGCCTTCTATAGTACATTATGACTTGAATGCAATTTTCTTCGCCACACTCATCCACTCTGCATTTGTATACTCCAGTATTCAAATTCCTTCGTTTTAAGTCAATGCTTGTCCAAGCCATCCTGCCTAACACCAGAATCTAGATGGAAAGGGCTTTGCTAGCTAAGTGCCTGAAGAAACTGCTAGTTTCAGCAATTTCTGCAGTTGCAGAAATTCTGTAACCTTCTTTCAGCAGTTCAAAAATGTGCAAACTTAAAGCATGCTTTGGATGACAATGAAGACAGAATGGAAACCTGCCTCTACTGCCTGCTACTTCAGCCTTTGGCCTTTGTAACACCAAACGCTTCAGCTGTTCCCTGTGCCTCTCCTCAGCGTGCATTACGTAATTACACTATAAAGGGTATAGTTTGAAGTACCGGTATTTTTTGACCTCCTAATTCAATCTGTTGCTACATTATCACAACATATGTATCTGTTGTAACAGCAAAGCACCTATCTGTCTCCCAGTACTAATACCTAGTTATTTACTAGCAACTACAGCCAGAACCCTGATTTTCTCTCAGGATCCCTAAGGATTTTCTCTCTTATCAGTTAAATACAAAATTCCATACTTTACACCTTGAGTGTCTGGGTATCTTAACTACATGCCCTTTTGAGATAACATTTCCTTGGTAGGGATCAAGTTTGTGGCCAACCAAAGCTGAGGAATAGCAAGCATTCAGGACAGGAATTATATAGCAAATTTACTGATAAGATAATACAAGGGAGGGCTACCAGCATCATGTAGCAGTGAAAATAGCCTCCTGCATCCAGAGAAAGAAAATACCAGGCCACTGAGTCGCATGTTTGGGGGTAGTGGCAAGGATAGGGGAAGAGAGAATATTCAAAAAGCCATCACTGTCACATGGTAGGAAGGAATGGACTTGTTTCTGTATGGACAACAGCACCAACTGGAGCAACCAGCCCTAACACATCAGAGGTCTTAACTCAGATGAGCTCCTGAGGGAGGATGCAGTTCTCCAGGTCTGGGGCTGCAGGAATTGCCAGGGCCCTCTCCCTGGGGCTGCGGCAGGTGGAGGCAGTGTCCCCGCCTGCAGCAGTGAGCTAGCCGTGTGTCTGGCGGTGAAGACAGACCACACCATCCTGGACTGTATTAACAGCATAATCAGCAGATTGAGGGAAGGGAATAGAGACTCATCCCTTGTTAGACCACATCTGTAATATTGTATTTGGGTTTGGGATCTCTACCACTAGAAAGACACTGGTAAACTGGTGAGCCACCAACATGGTCAGGGACAGAATATATATACATATATGTGTATATATATATATAAAAGAATTCCATGGAGGGTAACTAACTGCATAGAAACTGCCATAAGCATTTCTTGACTCACAAATGGCTGTGGGCTAGAAAAACATATAGGTGATATATTTGCTGTATATTTTCATATTTTTCTGTAGGTGGGGTTTGGGGGTGTTTTTTTGCTACTCTTAGAAGTAGAATACTGGGCTAGACAAACCTTTAATGTGATTCAATATTAAAGTTTTGATAAAGATTATTTTCAACTGTATCAGTAACATGCTAAGTTTACTATCTCAAATATCCACACAGCATAACTGAAAAGAATCCCAATAATTTAGAGGGGTTTGAATTAGCTCCTTTTTTCCATAAGGAAAGTATGAGGTTCAGGAGACTGGAAGGCAAGATGAGACATAAGAGAATCAATCTGCAGACATGGTCCACGAAAGTCTGAGAACTACCAAATCACTAAGTACTCAAAATTGTGTGCAAAATATGAATAAAATATTGATTTCATTAAAAATGTTAAGGACTACTTAATTCAACAACATTTTATATGTTTGCATATTTATTTCCAAATTTGCATATCTGTTTGCATATATCTTGTAAAGCTGAACGTTAATTATACTTTAAAATCATGTATAAATTGTAACCAAGAATGTTGTATGAATTTTGGAAATAAGAGACACACTCAAGTACCATTAATTATGAACTGCCATTTAAAGCACACTGCAGCAGTCCTCATATTGAAAAAATATTGAGCCCTTGACAAATAAAAAAGGCAGCAAGAGTTATTAACTGGTCTAGCTGATTAAATGGCATCTTCTACAAGCATAGCACAGAAATTTTTTTCCTCTTTCTCCCTCCAGAGCATGGCTTACTTTTACTCAGAAGAGACACTTGACAATTTGCTGGCCAAGATAAATACTGCTATATACTCCGAGTATGATACACTGGTTTACAATTTCTGTTTAGGGTGATTCTCTTTTTGAAGTTTTCTTCATATAGAAATGACAGTAATATGTAACAATAGACAAATAAAACTTTATGGGTTACTTTAATGGACTAGTGTCAAATGAAGTGAGTTGAAGTGATTTTATTACATGCTAATTAGATTTGTGAAATTATTCTGAGTAATTTAAAAAGCATTTACACAAGGTCAAATCTCAAAAAACCCAGACTTGCTAAATATACAAGATATGATGATCTGACTATCACTTAAAGTGGCAATTAGAGACAGTCAAATTTCTAATAGTTTTAGATATAAATCCAAGGTCAGGTATCCCAGTAATCATTAAGAGCCAGGAGTTTCCTAAAAAACTGCTCCTTGAGACTATTGCAAAAGTATTATTTGCTCTTGTTAACTTTGAGAAGATGTGTAGAATCATAGAACGGCTTGTGTTGGAAGGGACCATCAAAGGTCATCTAGTCCAACACCCCTGCAACGAGCAGGGACACCTTCAACTAGATCAGGTTGCTCAGAGCCCCGTCTAGCCTGGCCTTGAATGCTTC
>JAVKLA010000090.1:18035638-18053736 GCA_034782735.1 Sagittarius serpentarius
TCCAGGTGGGGTCTCACCAGAGCAGAGTAGAGGGGGAGAATCACTTCCCTCGACCTGCTGGCCACGCTTCTCTTGATACAGCCCAGGATCTGGTTGGCCTTCCGGGCCGCAAGCGCACATTGCCGGCTCATGTCCGGCTTTTTGTCCACCAGCACTCCCAAGTCCTTCTCCGCAGGGCTGCTCTCAGTCCCTTCATCCCCCAGCCTGTATTGATGCGAGGGGCTGCCCCGACCCAGTGCAGGACATTGCACTTGGCCTTGTTGAACCTTACAAGGTTCATATGGGCCCACTTCTCAAGCTTGTCTAGGTCCCTCTGGATGCATAGATAGAAGATCCATTAATATTGAAAGGGCAAAATTCAAACTTACAGCCTGGATAGAGAAGGCTTCGCAAGTTTGTTAGTGCAAATCAGCGTTCCTGCCCTTAACAGTTACCTGTCTCTGAGAAAGGTTATCCCCTTGAGCAGGGACAGCAGAAAGGTAAAAAGCCACACCTCTCTCTAGGCGCTCCAAACCTGACGTCTTAATTTACACGAACAATGAAGCTGAGTTTGCATTAACCCATCGGGTTGGAAAGCATACAAGCAGACATACAAACTCACCTATCTTGTTCTGCTAGCTTTGCCTCAGGGGTGGTAATATCAGTGCAAGGAGCAGAATAACAGCCAGGAGCAATGAAGTCTCAAACTTCTGCATGCACTATGCAAATAGGACCATCTCCATCAGCTTTAGTGATGTTGCACATACAGATTGAATTTGGCCTGTATAGGTCTGGCGTAACATTGGCATATCAGCCATTCACGCTCCTTGTTCACACAAGAGAACTTTATTCAAATCTATGGAAACTTTGTGTGATCTGTATTTCCCATTAGAAATATAGACCACTACAGTGAGAGGGAGAGCCAAGAGACATGCCATGGAAATACAGTTCTGTGGTTACCACTGTGTTAAAGTTTGATTACAGGAAAACAGCCAAAGAGCAGCCACCTTACACACACAAAACTCGCATTTAATTCTGTGTTCTGTGAGACACCCATTCTCCCCGCACATCCTTTCTTTTTCAGCCCACACTTGAGACTAAGCAAGTGGTTCCATTAGAGAGCAAACATACTCTAGCACAGAGGGCTATTGTTAACATTTAACCTTGCTTCTACCACCATGCAACCACTGTTCACACTTGCAGAGCTGAGTTAGATTTGCACTAAATTTTAATAGCTGCGGATTCATGGTATAATATGGCAGTGGTAAAAAATCAGGGCCAATTTTCTTGCTCTGCAGGAAAATAATGTGAAACCCCATGAGATTTGACTTTCAATTTTTCACGATTTTCTAATTTTTCTTATTTTTCTCTCCCTTTTCACAAAAAAAGTCTGCAGAAGGAAAGAAACCTTAATTCCTGTGACCTTTCCTAAAATCACATGCCAACACTTCTAACAGTAACTGATTCTTGGCCTTGGTTCTTTCTCCTGTATCAGCCATGTAAGTATAACCCCGCCTTGCCCCCCCCCAAAAAAAAAACCCAAACAAATTCAAAAGCATAAATGAACAAAGTGTACTTTTATCAACATGGCTCTGAGTTGTTAGTGAATATTAATTAACCTGTTTAGATCCTGAGGTCGGCTATATTTTACAAATATGTGTGCAAAGTAAAGCAAGAGAGCAAAGTGTAGAGCTTAGAGAACTTAGTATTTAAAATTAGCAACCAGCACAGCATTAAGTATGGCTGTATAGAGCAAACAACTTCCACCATGGTTAAAAATGTAATGACTAAGTTACCAGCCATATGATGCTTTTCTTCCAATGCCCATGCCCTTCATCTAGAACCATGGAGCATTTATTTTGAAAAAAGGGAAAAGGGTGCTTTTGCTTCTTGAAACTAAGACATTCCTACAGATAGGAAAGAAGAGAAGAACCTGACAGGATCCTGTATATTTTCCATTCCAGTGAGGGTCTATAGAGAATGAATAACTGCAGTGCTGGACAGGAAGCAAATAGTTCTTCTTCCTGATAGATTACACTCTAACAGCAACAAAATGTCATGGTTGAGGTACTAATGAATATTAGATAACCCATCTGTTTGTAATAGGAGCATTCTGTATCTCCTGTAATAGAAGGCCATCATATTGATATTTTGTTATAGAAGGGTCTAGAACTAGACTTTTTGAAGAACCGGGATCCAAATGCAGGTCTTTGCTGTAAAGTGCCAGTTACAGGGATAAGCCAAAATCCTGACTCAGTGCTATGCACTCCTCAAATTCTAGTATGACTTTAGGTATCTAAGTATAGAATCCATTTCTTTTGCTGAGCTTTCATGATTATAGTTATCTATTTCGGTAAACATGGAAGTAATATGGCAGAATGATTTAAAAAGATTGCAACACATGCTAAACTAATATAGCTCAAACTTTAATTTGCTCTGTTCCTTTATTATGGATTGCTACTTAGACACAAAACAGCAATTGTATCAAATCTGGGACTTGGTAAGTAGGTGGTAGTGGTATTAGTTAAAAATTGTTCACAAATACTAATATAGCAATTCACAGTTTGTGTCATCTTTGTTAATTTTAGTTTAAGTAGGTAATTCTTTATGGTCTGATAATAATCATTGTAGTTTGGCATATCGAAGACTTGCAAGACTAACAGAGGTAAGCTAATGTCTAACTAAAATCTTTTTCTTGATTTTTCAAGACTAATTTTCCTGTCAAGTGTTTTGGCACCAAATAAGTTTCTCAGCTGCAGCCATCACTTGTTCATTTATGCAAAAAGTACAAATATCAGTGTAGTTGTTGGTGATTTTCAAATGCAGCATGCCTTAGATGACTGCTTTAAAATATGAAGCAAAATGTGGAAGACCTGAGAAATGTACTATTTAGCAGTCTAATTTTCAGTGTGATTCCCAATCCGTGAAAGAAATGGAGACAGAGGAGAGACAAATTTAATTTTCTCCTTTTTCAAATTTGAATAAATAATAATTAATACAGAAAAAATCCTGTGAGAAAGTACAGGGAATTTTTTAGGATGATTGCCATACCTCGTCATTGTAGTCTTATGGATAGACTATATTCTGATAACATTTCACGAAGAACTGTGCAAAAGTAAGCTTCAAATTTTATGGACATTTTGGTCTCATTGATACTTGTGAAAAAAGGCCTGTACTTATTGCAAATACACCTTTAAACCATTAAAATGTTAGGTAGCTGTGGCTGGAAATGGCTTAAAAGATAGCCCACCAACTTTTGGACTAGTCTGCTGGCTGCAATTGTAGCCATGACAAAAAGAGATCTCAGGCAGAGTTTTCTCCATTGCTTCCATTTTACGAGAAGCTCTCTGAACATAACAGTGATCTACCAAGGAAAACATAGGGGTTGTGCTCTTTTGCTGGTCTTACGTATTTTACAGAATGCCAAGATGATGTTGTTTTACAAGATGCTTAAAAGCTTATTTATTGCTTTTTGAAATACAAGGGAGACACAGTTTTGCTCAGTGCTAATCAGAGGGGATTGGAAGTGCCGAACCTTTGTCAATTTTTTTTCTCACAGGTGTTGTTGCTTAGCGTTTGAGGCATACTGAATATACTTTTGTTACACTTGTTATAAACTTGAAGACAGCATTTTATGTAGTGTATTATCAATTACTCCTGCTCAGCTCTGTGAATTCTGCCTGGAAAAATGTAAGAATATAACATATAGGCAGTTTGTAGCGACAGTCCACCTTTTCATGCACTCTCACTTGCACAGAAAGCACTAAACCAACAAAACCTCATTCAATAATTTCAGGAAAGATAGAGTCTAATCTTCAATACCTTGATTTTTGCAACTAACAGGCTAATCTAAGTGCGATAATACTACTTCATCCTCAAACACCCTGTTCTATAATGTGTAAGCAGTGATGTCAGCATTGCAAAGGGCTGTATGGCCATTTTAACGACGCTATCACCTGCCTTCTAGCTAAGTGTCACTTTTTCAATGGTTGTAGAAACTCCCACAGCAGAGCCTGTCCAAAACTCAGTAGCAATCACCTGATATGGTTAACCTTGTGTAGCTTTGGGGTTTTTAAACTGGCGATGTATTTCATTCTAACATGAAATTAAAATGAGGCTTATGGAGGGAGAGAGAATATAGGCGATAGGGACCCCTCACGAGTTGGATACAATAAAACTTTTGCTGAATGTACACAGAGTTGGCAGACTCTAAGAAATGCCTGTGCACAGATCTACTCTGAGCAATCTGATCAGGGAAGGGGCAGAATCAATGCCATTGTGCATAATAATAGAACAAAGTCTTAACTACCTAGAAAGAGGTTTTCCTTCTTTTCTTTCCCAATATTGAAATGTCCAGTTTAATGAAGATAAAACCAGTGCTACTGGCTTATTCAAAGACCAGTCAGTTGTTCTAGTGGAAAAGGCAGAGTTCTCATGCTTTGAGAAGTGCCTGTGCAATATATGACACCAGAGAAAGCACAGAGCTCAATGACGCTTGTGCTTGTAGGATCACTTAATTTGGCTCTGAAATATGAATGCATTTATGGCTTTGTAATCTAGTTTTCAGATGAGTTTTGCAAGCTAACTGTACACGCAGCCTTACGTTTCCAAATGTTGTACCAACCTAATTAAAAGGAACAGAAAATGAAGATTGCTTCTTAACGCAAAATACTTTTCTAAAAGGATCAGTATATGAACATAAATGTATCCATAGATATACAGATATCCAAACGTACCCATCCTTAGAGTAACTGCTTGGCTGAGTTGAAACCAACAAACAAGGAACTCTGAACGTGGGATTCCCCCCGGCTGTGTATCGGAATCCCCTGGAAACCTTTGTCTTAGTCACGTTCTGAAAATTATTTCAGCTAGGGGGCGTTCGACTAACATTTTTTTACATGACTGCACTTTTGACATTAACCTGTTAACAGCAGACGTGAAAGAAGCCTCCTGTTGAGAACTGTAAGATAAAAACCCCAATATCCTGTGCTGATTTTAAATTTCTCCATTGCTTTGTATTCAAGGGCCTCAGACTTCACTGTGAAGTTGCAGCAACACAAGTAAATAAGTATCTCATACAGGAACGTGCCTGCAATTTGTTCATGCTATAGCCATACTATAAGCACTCTAATACAGGGATACCCCCAAAGCTCTCTTATTGTCAATGTGTGTGATGTGCATTACACCAACACAACGAAGCCATAATCCACAGAACAGATTACAGGAGCAACAATCTTGCCAGTATAACTTCATGTACACAAAACTTCTACTGGCATAAAACAGAGATGTTATCCCAGCTTTCCTACTTGTAACAAGTGACAGCAGCAGCATAACTATAACCTTAAACATTTACCGATGCAACTATTTCAATTTGAGATACTACATTTGGGGTATTTACAGGGGCAAAAGCTTCCTATCAGTTAAAGCTTGGCTTCCCTGACCATATATCGCATGTGGCTCCAGGTCACCAGCGCCTCCACCTTGCTGCTTAAGTTTCCTTGGTGGAAGGAGCTCTAAGGCAGTTTCATCTTGTGTCCACCCACCAGGCTCTGCGAGAACAGAACATTTATTCCTGCCTCTTCAGTGTAGGCAAGATGAGTGCATCAGTACCTTTTAACTGGCTGAAATAAGAGACCCAGAGTTCAAAGTGTTGGACCCTTTCTAAGCATGTATAACCTGGACAATGAACAAAGACGACAAATACAGGTCTATAAGCATGGGTTAGATAAGGTAACTAGCCTGAGGTAAGGCTAGTTAAACACTGAAATTTGCCTACAGAAACTGTAAACTCTTCAATACTGATAATTCTCTGTCTGGCATGTTACAGGCTTAGCTGACTCTGTGTTGGGGCAGGGGATGTGCTTAACAGAATGCTATGATACCCCTTCAGTCCATATTGTAAGAGATTTCTTTTGCTTCCACCTCCCCATCCGCAGATTAAGAACACAGGAAAAAACACATTGCAGCAGGTGACTCATTGTATTAGTTGATACCCTGTATTAAATTTTATAAATGAGAATTGCCATAATTTCATGGGTGCCACTTTAAGAAACAAAATATGCTGAACTTTGTGCTGTGGGAAGCAAAGCTGAACAGCACCTCAGCACTTACGGTATTACATATGGACTTTTGCTTCCTCCTGGGAGCTGTTTTCCTTAGAAACAAAGCTGATTCCTATTTTCCACTTTGCTGATAGCTCTGTTCCTGCATAGTTTGTACTATGGTAGGAACTATTGTGCACCCCTCCCTCTCCTCCCACCACTGCATAGCCACACACTTCCTTTTTTCCAGAACAAAAACCTTTTCCAACTATTTAAGGAATTTCACAAAATTATATTCCCTATCCTTATATAGTGATAAAAATTATGAAAGAATTAGTTCCAAAACATACTTTCAATAGGGAAAGTGTAAATGTTACCCAGGAGCTATGTCCCTACCAACTTTGTATTTAATTTTAAAAGTCATGAGAGAAAAGCTTTTGGGGAAGATGGGCTCCCAGACCCAGTTCTGGTTGCGCTACCTGGGGTGAACACAATTTGATTTCAGAGCATCACTGATGCAAGGGTTCTCGAACCAAAACTTACTATAAATTCTGGTTACCTTCAGATATTCCCAGTTACTGTCTTACGGAACTACCATTTGGGATTTAGTTCACAGTCTGCAAGCAGTAATGATAGAAAATCAAGTCAGGGCAGGTTACTACAGCTTAGCTATCAGACTCCTTGAAAATACACTCTATAACCTTTAGAAAAACAAGCTTCCAATAAACAGAAGCAGCAGATTCCAGTCTATGATCAAGAATTCTCTTATCTCTTAACCTGGGTTCACAGGCTAATGAGACTACTTTGAGAAAACTGTCTTTAAGTGTCTCCCCTTTATCCTTTCCAGAATTCTGCAGGTTGTATGGCTCATTACATGCTTCTCATAATACTGACAAGCCCCTGCCATAATCTGTCTCCTTGCTGCCCGAGTGCAGGAACTCCTCACATCATATTAAAGGGCCAGAAGCACAGGACATTTCAAGGACAAGGAGGTGGCAAAGCTCACTGACTGCAGGGAGCAATTGTTATACTTTCTTAAGGGAAGTATTTCATCTCTTCAGGAAGTCTGGAAGATATACTTCCTGAGAGAAGGTGGTTCAGTGCTGATAGAGCTGCTAATACAAACTGTATATAAAGACTACTGTCATAATTTAAAAATTAAGAGATATATGGCCAACCTTTCAGCCTTTTCCCTCTCCCAAAGTCAGTATTTTATTGTTTTTAAAGCTTTGTGTTGACACAGTGCTAACTGAAGGCAAACATTACAAAATACAAGCACAGGCCAGCATGTCACTTTGCACAACAAAAATAGAATGGGGCAGAAGTGCTACAATGCCATCCAAAACATTTCCAGGCCTAATTAAAAAGAAAAAAGACAACAATTTTAGGCTGAGTGAATTCTCCTTGTCCCAGAAAAAGGAATGGATTCAGACCCAGCCAATGGAAGAAAAACAGTGCCACACAGTATTACATGAGAAAAAAGGCCTTAGCTAAACTCTGTAGCATTCTGTAAATGAAGACTGAATGAAGAAATGCAAGCACCTTAACACTGAAAATTACTGTCTTTTGTTACAATCCGTAAGAAAATAGCACCTGAAACTGGAAGCAGAATTTTTTTGGAACACCTTATGAACTATTAACTTGGTTTAAAACATCTAACCACACACACAGAACAGGAGTGGAGTACTTGAGGTGAGGGAGTTGTGGGGCACTCTACTACAAAACACACACCGAGCCACAAACTGATTTGTGATTAGCACAAGGCAGTGGAACAGCCCTTGATAATCAAGCCTCGTAATAGGATCAGACTAAGACCAGAGCTCTTCTTGCCAGTAGCAACCTTATTAGGCAAAGCACCACCATTCCCCCCATTTCTAAACAATAATTTAAAAAAAAAAATATTTTTATTGATTATGCCTTTCTTTTTGAAGAACAAGTTTTCAAACAGCATGATGGCACTTAATCAGTGCTCACTGTAAGCCTAGCTCAACTTTCAGTGAATTCAACAAAAGGATTTTCCTTTCGTATTAATGGAGCTGCAGTATGTCTCACTGCGCCAAGCTTACAGAGAGTACATCACTGTAAATGTAGTCAAGTTGAAAACAATGTCACTGCTTGTACACGTAATGATAATTTTATGCAAGTAATGCTCACAGGAAGGAAGGTGTTCAGGATACAGCCCTGCTGATACCTTTTGTGGCATAAAATCACCTTGGCAAAAAAGAATAAGGCTGCATATACTGAAGTTTAAAAAAGAGGAAAATACACTTTGCTATACAACAAGACAAAACTAAAGTGTCTTTGGATACTTCCTTATCACACAAACCCCAAAATAGCATGGAAAAATTCACTCAGCAGTTTCAATCATCCATCCAGAAAGAAAATAAGTGTTATTCATTTCATAACAATTTGTGATGGTTCTGAAACAATAAAGAAAACATGCAAATTACACCAATACAATAAAGACTTGATTATGCAACTGCTTTGCCTGTTTCACTGCAGCAATAAGCAAGCAAATAAGAGACTGAATGGAACACAATTTAGCAATCTTATACTGCAAACGAATATTCACTTGTATTACTGGTTCAGCTACTTAAAATAAATAATTTTGGTAAATCATTATCATTAGGGGACCTTAATGAATTTTCACAAGCCACATCACAATGATCCTGAGACTAGTTTCATCGTGTCTGTGCTCCACTTCCAGATTTTCAAGACAGAATTGTTTTGCTCTCAAAAGACAGCAGAATACTTTTTACAAAATATGTTCAATGAATTTTTAAGGCGTCAGAATTCCATTTTTCAGAGTTAATATTTTGAAATAATCTTTCCGAAGTACTTTCTAAGTGAGAATACTCAAGCAGATTAGAATTTACAAGTATATTTTAACCTCATTAGAGCCAATGGAAGTAAAGTACAAGCTTAAATGTGGTTTGGTTTTTTTTTCTGAATCAGGATATTCTGTTGTATTTTAGATTAAGACAGAACAACACTGATAATTATATTCAGGCAGCTTTCAGAGTGCACATACAAGATATTCTTTACAAAACATAGCAATATAATATGCTAATAAAAGTCAGTTATTTCTTTTTTCCAGCTGTGGCAAGAAAAAACACTAACAATGCTGTTTATGGGGGTGGTAAGAGGAAAAAGGTACCTTCTTTTCACCTACATGAAATCTAAATTTAAGAGAAGGTTTCTCTTCCCCGGTTCCTTCTCCTCAGAGCCATGGACCTTTCCACACCACTGTGGGTGAGAATCCACATTTAAAATTTGATTTATTAATGCTGCTTGAAGCATCGTTAACTCATCCTTCATGCCCTATGAGCTGCGTCAGAAGGGGTCAGAGAGTACTAGTGCTGGCCAGCAGCCAGTGACAGCATGGCGAGCAGCCAGCCATTCTGCTATGGACTGGAGGGGGTTCCTGAGAGAATTTGAGAGTTCTTCTGTATTTCTACCTCTATTACAGCCCAAGATCTCCTGTGGAGTTTGCATGTACAGCCTACAGATACAAAAGGCTATGTTCCTATTGCTGTATTTTTATATTGTTGACTAACAGTTATTTGTTCAGTGAATGATTTCATAAGGTAACCAAATCAGCAGTAATATTTTTATACAGTTTCAAGCAGCTTAAGTGCATGAACTTCTTTCAGCCAAATCATATCCACACATGACTTTGCAGAACTGATAATTTAAGGTAATTCCTGCTTTCCTTGCAAGCTGGGAAAAACAAATATAGGAATTAATGATACTATCTTGTCCAAGTTCCCTTTTTAGGAGGAAAATAATCTTCTTTGTTACAGTTTCCTGTACTTTAACATTCTTACCAATGAATTACCGGATTTGGTCCTGAAGCATTCTGTAACAAGATTTGGAAAATTTGTACGTACATTATGAAATGAAACCAAGTTGCACATGGCTTCCAAGAAAGTAAATTAATCTGAGCTTGTATATAAAAGAAATAGACAGTATGGGTTATGGAGAAAAATAAAAATGCACTTTGGCATGGTACAACAGAAGTAGGCAATATCACCAATACATCATTCTCTCATGCATATTTACAAAGATCCATATGTAAAAGCTCCCACCCACAAATGCACAACACACAAAAATGCATAGTTCTTTGGGAAATGGACTTTGTATAATCTGATAAAAAAACTTTACTGTGGCATACTTGAAAATAGATTGAAAATTATGGCCCTGCTTTGAACATTTCCTGAAATGCACTGTAATATCAGTACAAAGCTGACAGCATCAATCAGGAATCTTCAGAGATGCTTCATTTGATTTTTCAGAGAGATGAGAAAGCAACAAAGTGACTGGACCAAGCAATTCCAGATACTTACAGCACATTAATCAATTTGAAATGAACTCCTTTTGTCTGCAGCTGTAATGGCTTAGAAAACATTTCCTAAACATAGAGATAATATTTTCTTTTCTATTACAACTGGTCAAACTCTGAGACTTATACAAAAATTAAAAAAAAAACACACACCGAACAATAGTAGTATTTTTTTATTAAAGAGCATGATTACAAATGTGAAATCATGGTTACAGAAGTTCAAATAAAGCTTATTTTTTAAATTCTATCTGACCTTGGATTTGACAAAACTGTATGTGGGTCAAGATTATGAAAGGGCTTCCATTATGTGGAGTTATCTAAGTATTGTTCAGACTGGTTTTCAGGATGAAATACTAGCTGAAGTTTGTATTTACTTCATGTGCAATCACTTTAACCTTGCTATTTGCACAGCAGATGTCTTCTTCACAAGCCTACAGAAGCTATTGACTATAAATCTTGATAAGATAAGCTGTTCATTCCTTGCTTGTCAGAGCACTCTAAAAAGTCGCATAAAAGAAAACAATTACTGAACTGAGGCAAATACTAAATGCTGATCCTAGAGTTCTTACGGGGACTTCAATAGGACTTCTGTCCAAGTAAAACCAGCAGAATTAGAACCATTGTAAGAAAGTCATTATACATAATTCAATTCACTTGTGAAATTTAATTCAGATGAATGCCAAAACTGCATTTATAATTTATTCTAATTGGCACCATTTCTGAAATCTCAATAGTTAAAAAGAAGATGAAATGAGCATAGTAATTCAGCTACCTCCTTTATCCTTGCATCTACCCATTCAGTCACCAGTCACCAGTGACACAAGGTGTGGCTAAAACAGGAGTGAAAAAGCTTGTATTCCCCATCCTATGGGGAAAGAGAGTGGGCAAGACTGCCAACGTAATAGTTTAAATTAACAAAAGCCTCCACTAAGTGCTTTCCACTATCTCTGGAAATAGTTTTGGAAAGCAGGTTCCATCCATCTTTCTGCTTTACTAAGTTGATTAAGGAAGTTTGTTCCACTTAAAAAATGACACCAAATCAACACAAGAGGAAGGATTGAGGGCTCAGACCTCCTGTTAAGAACAGAAAGGTATGAAAAATACACAGCAAATGGTATTTTGGGCACGTGTGTCTTCACAATAGTGGATAAAAAAAACTAGATGAGCTGGACTACCCTGCAGGGATGGGAAGATTGCTCCTTCAGTTGGAGACTTATTAATGTGCTCAGGGCAAAGTTTCTAATTGATCCCAAAAAAGTCTGGCATTTTTTAACTCAAATTAGTTGCCTTCAGAGAACTCGCTATAAGGAGAAAAGTCTTACTTTCTTAATCTCTGTCCACAAGGTGAAAGACAAAACCACCAGTCCAGTTATTTCAGTTGTCTTCTACAAATGAACTTTCTAGAAATACAAACCTGATTCTGCTTTTACTAATGTGATGCTAATGAGCTGCTCCTGAACTTTCTGAAGTTGATAAGCAGTCAGACTATTTTCTAGGGCAAAACTGACTTTCTGTGGGATGGTAATTCACTAATGCTAAGCATCAAAAGATGCATTGTGATTGAAGTTCTTTTTTATAGGATTCCATGCTTTGGCTTATAATATTCTACAGCCTTTAGACATCTGGGAATCTCAAAACAAACAGAAAAGTTATCTGCAACCCTACCTTAAAAGAAGACTTAATGGATAAAATAACCAAATAACTGGCCAATCACACATGAATGCCATATGATAGTACCACCTTTAAAGCATATGTACATAGGGACAGGCCTCAAAAACCAACATTAGAATTACTAGACATATGCTGTTCAGATAATCTGTGTATACTCAGTCCAATAAACTAGATTTACTCAATTCATACAGGGGATTCTGCACTGGCAAGTCACCATTTGTGTGCTGCAATTCAGTCTCCTTTGCCTGCATGCTGTTGTCAAAGCCTCCTGAAAAGCAGAGATTCCCTGCTGCACTTTCTGAATTAAAAGAAACAGAAATTACTGAAGTATGCAATCGTGACTACATCTCCTTTAATACTTAATTAGCTATCCAATCAAAGAGTGAAACCATGCAAGATGATATGACTGATTGAACTGATCCACTTGGATTGTTATTTATTACATTGTTCTTCTCCAAGTGACCAGATTCTTAACACAAGTAATGAAGACAGACATTCTTCGGTTTCTTAGAATCAAAGTTTAACAGATCTGCTGGTGATTTTCATAGCTCCCCCTCTCAGCCTTCCCAAATGTCTTTTCAGCAAAGTAATTTCCATTCATTTTTGCCAAGTCTTCAAGTTTTTACTAAGTTAAAAAAAGCGTGATATACCCGTTTTGAGAGACCTGAGAGTCTGCAACTTTCAATGTTCTCATATGAGTGGTAGGCCCTACTATCTGAGTGCCATGACCCAAGTGTTCTTTCATAATGGCCGCACACAGTAAAGAAACTGTTTTGAGGCCATTTCAAAGTCACCTCTTACATGGAAGAGAAGAAAATAGTCATAAGATTAGATATGTAACCTTCTGAGGATGGGAAGTTACATGGTGACAGTGATGTGGGTGAGCTGTAGAATTAGGTCTGTAATTGGAAAGCATTCCTAATAGACCTTGTCCTGGTTTCAGCTGGGATAGAGTTAACTGTCTTCCTAGTAGCTGGTACAGTGCTGTGTTTTGGGTTTAGTATGAGAAGAATGTTGATAGCACCCTGATGTTTTCAGTTGTTGCTAAGTTGTGTTTAGACTAAAGCAAGGACTTTTCAGCTTCTCATGCCCAGCCAGCAAGAAGGCTGGAGGGGCACAGGAAAGATGGGAGGGGAGACAGCCGGGACATCTGATCAAAACTGGCCAAAGGGGTATTCCATACCATGGGACGTCATGCCCAGTATATAAACTCGGGGGGGTTGGCCAGATGAGGAGCGCTGCTTGGGCATCAGTTGGCAAGTGGTGAGCAACTGCATTGTGCATCACTTTTTTTGTATATTCCAATCCTTTTATTATTATTATTATTGTCATTTTATTGTTGTTATTAGTGTCATTGTTAGTTTCTTCCTTTCTGTTCTATTCAACTGTTCTTATCTCAACCCACGAGTTTTACCTTTTTCCAATTCTCTCCCCCATCCCACTGTGGGGTGGGGGACGGGGGGAAGTGAGTCAGCAGCTGTGTAGTGCTTAGTTGCTGGCTGGGGTCAAACCATGACAGACCTAAAACCAGCAGACTGAATAAATGTGATGTGCACATGAAATTCATGATGCAGACCTATTTGCAGGAGAATATGCACAGAAGTGATTACTGTCTTAATGACAAATAAACATGACATAATGTTATCTTTAAAGGAGAAAAATTTCAAACTAAGATAAACATGATCTATCCATCCTTCATAGGAAACATTCTCATTGCTAGAAAGCCACAGGCATTGTTTCTATTTCTCAGTACATTAGGTGCATTTCCTTTAGCCTTGTTGGACTGCTATACTGCCTCCTGGTACCTTTTTGTAACGTATCACAAATCTGTTACCTGTTAACACATACAAGATCATACGATCCAGATGCATCAGCCTTCCAGACTCCTAAATTGTTCAAATACAATAATTCCCAACTTTTAACTTTGGTTTGCACAAGACATACCGATACATATACAGCTGTATCTGTATATATTTCTCTGCCTCAGTTCCCACTAAGACTTTTTGGGGGCCTTTAATCAGAGGTTAAATCCCATCTCTTGCATGTTGTGGGCACCATAGATAGACTTTTTTCCAGAAAAGTGTTATTAAATAGGGCCTGTGTGCTTGAGAACCACATCCTTTCTTTCTGTTAGAGCTTCACCTGACAAGGCTGATGACAAACCTTTCTTTTTTTAAGCACCATCTTCTCCCCGTCTCTAGCACACGCACATACTTGGTACAACATAAACAGTAGATTATTTTCATGCAAGTTGGTCAGTACGTTTTTCCAGAGATTTGGATACTTGCTACAGCATATTCACTTCACTGACTTAATTCAGATGTTAATATTTCCAGATAATACTTCTCCAAACCAGATACACTTCCATGATCTTCATGCTTAATTCATGCTTAGCTCACAAATTTCCTCTTTGAAAGAGCTTCCACAGAAAAAAAGTAAATTCAGACTTCAGCTAACAAGCAGCAGAAGTTTCAAAGGAAAAAATAAAAACAACCCCAAACATTACTACATTTCCTATGAAACTTAATTCCCCCATGCATACCAGTACTCAAACACACCTCTACAGTCCACAAGGAGACATCCACAATGTCCAGTTCTACACTCTAACACACAAATCTAATGCTAAACCTGAAAGTAGACTGAAATACGCTACTTCTAGTGGATGTTTGCCTCCACTGCCATCCCGTGTTCTTTTCTATTCCAAATCAGCTTGCATGTTGTAACCCACCTCCTGCTCACAGGAGAGGAGGGAAAACTTAAAACCCACATTTCTACTTTGAGAGAGTAACAGGACAAAATTCAGTTGGGGAGGGGGGGGGAAGGGGAAGAGAAGCAATTGAAAAAGATAAGAGTCCTTAAACACCTAAATTTTTTCCGACTATGCCTGGTTCATATCTCCAGCTGTCAGTCTGTCAAGCCTGACAATAACTGCAGTGATAGAAATCTGCTAAAGAAAATAGGATGTCATGAACAGCCTGTTTAACGGAACAGTGGGAAGCTCACATTAGCAATAAACACAGGAAGTGTGAGAAGTCTTGGCAAAAGCCAAGTAAAGTGCTACTTTCCTGCTCTTTACTTGAGCAGTCCTTTTTATTGGTTATCTTTACAATGGAGCAGAGAAATTCAGGACTTCTACATGTGGATTCATAGGTATGTTAATGTAATACCATATGATTCCACCTGTCCCAGAATAAGAATGCTTTATTCTGATTCAGATGTTCTGCTTTTAAAGCTTTGATTCATAATTTCATGGAAACATGAATGTGAACATGGAGAGCTTGCTGGACTGGAAATGGGCCTTTCAATGTGGTCTTCTGCTTTGGTAGCAGTAAATCTGGAAAGGAGCACCAAATTAGTGCATGATCTGTTCTGCAATCACAGGAGGGATGTAATGGAAATCAGTTCAGATTAGCTACAATATTGGGACTGAAATTATTCCTGAAGACCACACGGTATCAGAGGTTAAAAAACAAAACAAAACAAACCTGAGTAGAACAATGGAGTAGAATGCTTTTTATCTGTCAGTATGGAAATATGTATAAGACAAGAGGTCACATACTGGTTTTCTTTGTTCACAGTACACACTAGTGAAAAGGACATAGTTTATTTCTGATTAGAGGTGGATCTGAAAAATCAATCATTTTCAGTTAGCTTAGAAGAGGCCAGCTATGGGAACACCACCAAGCTTAGAGGAGATCAGCTATTGGAACACCACAGCAGTTGGAATATCGTACTCAATAAGAAACATACAAAAGAAGGTTTGGGAGGGGATTAAACATGACGGAACCAGAAAAATTCATCTATGGTAACAATACACTGAAAACAAAAAAAATCCCAACAATGCTTGCATTTGTTTCTTTTGGGGAGATAATATCTATGTGATGAAAAATGGTTGAATGATCAGTAAGATTAGATTTTATTACAATCCAAAATGAAAACCTTTAGAGGTTAGCCATGCTGGGAGATCTAGAATCACTTTCTGATGAAGCAGTTAGAATCACAGTTATTTGCCCAATTAAGTTACACAATCCAGCATTAAGCTTATGAAATAAGCAACCTGATATGGTAAACAATTTAAAATCCAAAATGCTACAGGACAGATTGAGAGCATCAAAACTTTATGGCCTTGGTCTCATTAAGAAGGTGCAAGAGACCAAAACCTTTAGAAATTTGGGAGAAAAGCGAGCTCTTCAAGTCCAGAATAAAGCTAAAAAAAACCAACAACTCTGCAAGTCAGGAACTGTCCTATGGCAGCTGTTCAGAGAAAAGGCTCAGATGTCCATGGATCAGCAGATAGGTACTCTCAGTAACTTGCAAAAAGATAAAAAGCCTACCACTTCTGTATATACCCATAACATTTTTTAAAAGACATTTTCTGCTAGAAATCAAGGAAGCATTAGAGAAGCAAAGATGAAGAATAAAGAAAAAAGTAGTCAATACCAAATATTTATTTACACTGCATGTGGGTAACAGCAAGGTTCTGAAGAGTACATTTTGAAAAAAACAGAAGAGTATACATTAAATATCCTCTCCCTCAGTGCACACTTTGAGATACTGTTTCCTAAGACTGCTGTTGTTTGGCTCAGGCTTGAAACAAATATATTTCATCAGAAAAAGAAGGCATTTTGGATGGGATGAGGAGTACAATGGTTTAGACATTCAAGATCAAAATCAGAAGAAAAGCACAAAAAAAGTAGCTCTAGAGAAAAGCAGGATCACACCAGTACAAATCACTGTAAGGCATACTCTGACAATGTACCTGCCTCAGGAAACAACAAAGACTGCAAAGATTCCATATACGTATTTTTAATTCATTCAAAGGAAGTTTCTACTGTTTTAAGATAAAGCAATCTCAAAATCCTGGAGTGTTCAGTACCATAGTATACACTTAAAAAGTTGGAAATTAAATAATTACAAAGCATCCCTCACGGCTGCAGGACCTCATCAACAGGAAAAAGCTAAGTTGTCCTTGGCCCCCTCCAAGAAGATACCTTACCATGCAACAAATATGACCAAAACCAGATAATCACCATTTTTTCCTAGCAAGAAACATCTGCCAGACTGAGAAAACAGGCATTGGCTAGCTGAACCATAAGCCATTTGCTACTACTGTCTAACATTGCCTAGCAATTCCCTCCAGAGAATACAGATCTAGGTTTGTAGCACACAGAGACAAAAACCTGCCAACTAAACCTTGATAACAGATTAAAGATGGGTACTTTTTAAAATGTGATGTAGATAAAATGGAGTAATCTATGGCTGGATAATATTATGAAAAACCCTTCTTTCAAAATAAATACAGACCAATTGCCAAAGCAACCAGGGCAAGTACCTAATCCCTCTCAAAATTACAATAGGCATTAACTTAATTCCAACTAGTTGTAAGAGAAGATGAGTCCTTCTCAATTAGTCTCACTTCCCAATGAAAACTTTGTTGAAAAATACTAAAAACATGCAGTTGTGTATGTCAAATGATTTTTCAATAGACAGGATACATACCTGAATTAGCAATACTTAGCAAATTTGTGTAAGGTTAATGTAAAAGGATCACATAATTTCAAGTGACAAACTGGTTGAAAGACACTATTCCAGACAAAACTGCCTTTGAGACGTGTATTCCAAAGTATTTCAAACAATGTAATTATTTAAGCAGCACTCTTTCTTTTCTCACTTTTGCAAATCCTTTAGTAGCCACACCCCCGCCTTGAACTTTGAAAATCACCAGTTTAAAAAAAAGAGAGTCACTGATACGTCTCAGCTTCCCCAGGCCAACAGAAGGAGGTGCAAAGGCCAAGGCTTTTTGTTCAGTTTTCTGTCAGTACTCTTGTAGATGCCAGTACCAGGGAAGGAACTCAACCACAGCAACACTTATAAAGATTATCTGCAGGAACTACGCTCTTCAGAAAGAATAGCCCCAAATCCATCAGGCATTAGAAACAGGCAGAGATGAGGTACACCTAACTGGCTTTATTGCCTGAGAAGGTGTCTTGGTTTTGGCTGGGACAGAGTTAATTGTCTTCCTAGTAGCTGGTACAGTGCTGTGTTTTGGGTTTAGTATGAGAAGA
>JAVKLA010000090.1:18055419-18067036 GCA_034782735.1 Sagittarius serpentarius
CAAGAAAGTTGGGAGGGGAGACAGCCAGGACAGCTGACCCAAACTGGCCAAAGGGGTATCCCATACCATGGGACATCGTGCCCAGTATATAAACTGAGGGGAGCTGGCCAGCGGGGCAGATCGCTGCTCAGGAACTAACTGGGCATCGGTCAGCGAGTGGTGAGCAACTGCATTGTGCATCACTTGTTTTGCATATTCCTATTATTATAGTAATTACTATTATTATCATTATTTTCTTCCTTTCTGTCCTATTAAACTGTCTTTATCTCAACTCACAAGTTTTACTTTTTTTCCATTCTCTCCCCCATCCCACCAGGTGGGAGGAGTGAGTGAGCAGCTGCGTGGTGCTCAGTTGCTGGCTGGGGTTAAACCACAACAGAAGGCCTCAGCTATGCAAGAACCACAGAAGATGAAAAGCACCATTCCAGTTCATAGCAATGTTAATTATTTGTTCGTGCACTATTATCAGGATGTGTTACCTTGTATTTCAAACACTGCACACTCAGCCAAAAGTATAACAGCTGAGGTTAAAATGCATGCTGCAAGGAAACTTTAGTTAGCATGTAGAGAAGTTATGCAATTGTGATATTTAATGGGTTCATTTGCCTGGGAAATGAAGATAGGAACAGTGATCTGCAATTTTAAGTGACCAACCTAATTGGGGAGAGGAAGACTGGAAAGGTGCACTACAAGGTTTATGTTCCATTATTCAAGTGAATAATAGTAACAGTCTTGGAACAAACTGCAACTCTTCTGGTGTTATAGAGCAGTTTCTTAATATAAAAGCAGTATTCAGATATAGACTAAGAAGAAGTGAGAATTCATATACCAGGAAATTAAAGATGTGTAAATTATTTACATAGCAGATTAACCAAAACTGAAAAATGAATTACAAAAGCAAAGGATAGGGAGGCAGCAAGGCCAGTGCATCTGTTACATTCTCAAGAACAGCCATCCTTTTTTTTTTTTCAATCTAATACTTAAATTTGGTTTTAAACTATTTTAGCTCTTTTCCTTTTTCTTGTTTTTCATTTTTAAATAGTTCTGATTTTCTGCAGGACTTCAGCTGCTGGCTGCAGAGTTTTGGGCTCCATGCAGAAAAAGAAAAACAATAGCACACAACCACCCTGAAACTGATTCATTGTTCTATGATCTTGCATTCTTAAGTGCCTGAGTTCCCTTTAAAGCCAGCTGCACAAGGGATCACAGCAGTGGGCAGAGGGAAATATGCAAGCCTCCTCAAGAGCTCCCTTCTTTTCTGTCAGGATGTGTCTTTTCAAGGTGTGCAAAGGAAGAAGGCATCAGAGACATCTGGATTAAATGTTTCCTTGAACTTTTTCTTTTTTAATTTTCTCTCTGTTTTCATATGACTGGGAAACAGGGGTTTTCACCTTGATTGGCATAAGAATTCCAATTGCTTACAAGGTATACTGACATTAACAAATCGTTCAATTAGTTCATTATTATTACGAAAAGTACAGTATCAATGGCAGTTAAGGTTTGAATAAAACAGAAATTTATCTCATGTTAGAATGCAAGATGCATCTCAGTATGCTGTACTCTGTAAATGATTCACTGTGTATTTTAACTCTTTGCCAAAGAATCGGAGACTTCATTTTTATTATATTGATTATTTATGCAATCCAGCTTCTCCATTTTCCCTCCCAGCCCCAAGGACAACTCGAACCAAAGGTATTAAGGCACTAAGATCAACTTCTCAAAAGCAGTTCAGACACTTGGACACATAAGGCTTGCTTCCATTGAAGTAAACAGAAAAAATCCTCAGAACTAACAGGAAGGAAAATCAAGGTTTGTACCTTGTCACACATGGAGTTCCCTTAGTGGAAGACTTCCCATGGAAAAGAAGAAGAATTCAGTCTTAAATTGTTAAAAGGAATAAACTTACTAAAATACTAAAGGAGAATAATCACTACAGAAAAATTATCAGTTTTAGCAGTTTGCCACTAGATGGAGCAATTTAATATTAAAATTTCCATTTATAAACAAAATTGTCTTGAAGTTACAGATTTTTCACTGACACACCTTTCCCATTACCAAATTTGTATTTTTCCTTTTTATGCTACGGACACTTAGAAATACAGTGTCCTTGCAGATTATGCAAGTAAGGAGAAAGCTGCATATGAATAAACACAAATGGTTCTGTATTTTACTTGTATTACAACAAAGACTGGAAACAGTGTGAGGTAAACTGCAGTTCTAAAGCACTTCAGTTAAACTAATTGTTTCATTTATCCACCAATCTATACCACATAATCTTCAGAAACATTAAGCATTAAGAAATATTAAGCAGTTTATCAGAGTATTATGCTCTCTATTCACCACAGACATCGGAAGAACTTTTTGCCAGCAAAGATTATTCAAAACTAGAAGCCTTAAGCCTACCCTGAACCTTAGCCTAACTATTATATATTTAGAATTTTTCTATATTTTAATATCAAAACTGAGAATTAAGAAGATTTTGTACTGGCACATGAGAAAAAGAGACTTGACCTCGTTAGCCTGAGTCCCAATTTACGTCAGTTGTACCCTGTAGAACTACAGTGCCTTCTGTCAGTGCAAGACCAAAAGTTGAACCTATGTCTACCTAAATTTCAAATGTTAATTTCAAGCAACAATTTACAGTTTTTGCTATCCAAAATCCGTCCTGGCAACATCCATCTGTACCTTGTAAAGGTGACACGTATGTTTAAAAAATAAATAAAACAACAGTGTTGTTGCTGAACGCCACTCTGAGGCACCAAAGGAAGTAAATCCTCAATGATTACATGGGTCTTACAATCCTTCTTAAATACTGGATTTGCTGGAAAAACGGGAAGCAGTAAACAGAGTTAAGGACAGCCTGTGAATGGCAACCCCCAACTGACCTCAGTTTCACCTTTTTCTTTTAAATGACTTCTGTTGTATTATACTTAGGAAATATTCATATTTTTGTAGTATGATTTGATAACCTGAATGTTACGAAAACAAGTTATAATATACTGTCTGCTGTATCTGAAGACTGCATGCCTTATAATACAGTATACAACTTTAATACCCTGCCTATTATTGCACTTTTCTAACGTTAAATCAACTTCTACCTGCATAGCAGGTATAAATAACAACTGGATTTACTGTTGTGTTTAGGTCCATGGTGAAAATACATGCTTTTAATGTCTAGATGTGGTGCTTTCTTCTAATAATTGTTAGTATTATCTATCATGATTAATAAAAAACAAACATTAGGCTGCTTATGCAACTCTTGAGGTAATTATGCACTTCTGTCCTACAGAATTCAGCCATGGTTCCAAATATACTGAGGACATATATCATTGATCTGTCCCCATCATCTCCATCATTATTATGACCACGTTCAGCTCAGGTCCAATTAAGCTAAGCTCTCCTACCTCAATCAAATAGTCTTTAAGGACCCTACAGTTCAAGATTGGCCTACTATATGGATCTCAGGGTGGAGAGAAAGAATATAGGACAGGAGGAGGGTAAACCTTATTATTTTATTTTTAGATTATTACACTTCATTTTCATGCTTTGCTCCATCACTGCACTACTTCCAGTAAGGGCGGGCGGGGAAAGTGTGTGGGGGACAGAAGAAAGCAAAGAACGAGTCAAGAGGGAAAGAATGAGAGGACACTGAATAAGGCATTCCATTAGTTAAGAAACATTTCTAATACTTGTGTAAAAGCTGCCTTCATAAAGCTAACATGTCAACATTGCAGCAAGCAAAGAGGTAAATGAATGTAAAGAAAATCCAGGTTATCATGTTTCAAATATCAACCCAGTACACTTCAGCCCTCTCCTCCATTAACTCCACCTCAGTGTTTGCCTCCGGCTGGCTGCTCCTTGACAGCATAGATACAGAAAACAGATCAAGGCTCCAAAACATTTTTCCACACGTTCTTCAGTAGCTTCTAGCCACATTTTTCTTACAAAGAAGAAACAAGTTCACTAACTGCAAACTACCTGCTAGCCAGCAAACCAACTTCAAAGTCTTTTATATTTCTACTAGAATATTTCATTACGTGATTATAACAAATGGTTCAAATCCAAGGCCATACTGACAGTGTGGGATTTCAGTGAATGCATTTCAAGATACTTCGAAGCTACTTAACCCAAATTGATTCATCGTAGTCCTTTAGACATCCAGTGTTTGCTCTATAACATAAAAACAGTCAAAACCATAACATTAGCTGTTTACAAGAAAATGCATTACACTTCAAAAAAAAAAAAAACAACTTATCACTGGCATCTGTGTATCTAAGCAAATTAAGAGAAGCACAAGAATTTAATTGTTGTTGCTCCTTCAGGTACCTAATCATTTCACTTTTCAGTCAAAAGAGCCACTCCACAATTAACTCTGCAACTAGTCTCCAGTATAGAAATCTCACCTAAGCCTTTCTACATTGTGTATATTTTCAGGCAACATGACAATGCCAGCAGATTCATTAACACAAGAGAAAATGCCTTTGAACATCCTGAAAATGCATGAAAGTTTCAGTTACAGCAACTTAAAAAGGTATCCCAAACGGAATGTGTGTGATTAACTTCCCTGCTTGCCCCTATTATGACCATCCCACTCCATGGTGGTGGTAGGGGAGTAGAAAGAAAAAAGGAAGGAAGAAAAAGAAGGAAAAAAAAAGAGAGATACTATTCTTACATTCTCACTTACGCTTAAACAATAGTTTATTAAGTGGAATACACTGTAACAAGCCATCTCTGAACCACAGGGTTCAAAAGCAGTAGAACATGAATCAAAGCAATGTGAAGCTGCACTAAATTATACAAGAGCAAGTTTGTTTCCCATAGCATGAGAATAAAAGAATTGGGGGCAGGGGAAGACAGGGAGTGAAGAGAAGGAAGGGAGAAGGGGAAGCAGCAACATATTTGGTATCAGCACTAACATTTTTTGAATGCGTCTTTCTCTTGATATTGTTTGATGCAATTGTCATTTTCTCTGAAAGCTGTTAAGCTCTCTTCTCTCCTGGGGATGTCAGTCCCAGCAGAGCAAGAAGAATGCAATTAGAGCTAGCTATAAACCTGCCTGGTAACTCTCATTTTAAGTGCTCATTAGATGAAGATAGAACTGCCCTTTTAATTCAGAGACACTGCATACTAAGTACAAGTTAATAACTACTTAGGACTTCAGTCCCTGACAGAGTTACATATGCAGGCTACTGTCTCTGAGAGGAGATAAAGATGTGGAGAGAAAAAACACCCATTAAGTTAATCATAAGCAAAAATCATTACCATCTAAGACTGAGTGTCTGATGAAGTCTGTTGCAGGATCATTTGGCATAGTTGTTTATAATGTCCACAAACATATATGAGAGCTAAAGAAAACTACATCACCAGACATGGCATTGCAGCTGTGCATGTTTTCAGGCAAAAGACTTAGTTCCTGTTTCTGCCAGTCTTTGCTGTAGATTTCAACACAACAAATTAAAATTGGTTGAGGACAACCAAAAGTTCACAAGTCATACGCACTGACTTCCACAACACAGGGTGAGACCAGTCTGTCAGTACTGTGAGGCAGAGGAGAATGGACACGACCTTCTGCCTTTTACACACCCTGCTGAGAGCTGCTAGCAAATCTGCAGTCTAGTATTGCTGGCAGCAACAGACTTTCCAAAGGCAGGTCAAATCCCACCTCAGAAGCGTGCAACAGCGACATCTCTGCAGCAGCCTTTCAAGCACAGGTCTCCTACTTGCCAAAGATTTCTCTGAGGATGCCCACGTCTGACTCATCCTTTGCAATACATTTCCCTTTTGTCCAAATGTGGACTGGGACTTCAGCTATGTTGTGACTCTCAAACTGTTTGTTTGTTGGTTTGTTTTATATTTGTGAAGTCTTTTGTAGGAATTTGATTTTCCCAGAATAACGGAAAGTTGCACACCCTAAAGCTGCATGTGAAAATCCCCCAATTATCTCCAGATCCCAAATTTTCTAGTGTCTATTCATAGTAACTTTTGGTCACAGCCACCTACATTTCTTCAGAAAGTCAGTCTTCTTCATAACAGGGTAACATACTTTGAACCATTCTTCAATGCATCTTGCCTTGTTTTTGTAATGAACTAAGGTACTTCAGATCATCCACCATTTGAATTAATGTGCTTGCAATTCACAGAAATACAGCAATGAGACAACCAGGAACTATCCAAAGGTATAGTTATCTTGCTTGTACTGATCACTTATCTGTATTCTTTGAAAATAAGGCCTTGATGTTACCAATGCTGCACCCTCTTCACTTCAGTGGATTCAATGAAGCACAAGAGTCCATCTGTGCAGAGCTCATTGCAGAAACACCACCAAGTATGTCAAGCTTGATCCTATAATCAAGTTTAATTAGAATCACTGGGACTTAGCATAGGTGTAAAGATCCATCACGTTGATCCACTTGTAGGATCATAGCCTTAATGTAAAGACAAAGCATTTTGTTATTACTTCAAATAATCCAACTTGATCTCCTTTAAAGTAATAAGGTCTGATTTTACAGCTTGTTCTGCACACATAGGGGCACTTCCTCTCCACATGGTCCTACTGACATTAACTGGTGTAAGGCAGATTTTCCCTTGTAAGAGAAGAAGGGAAAAGAAGAACAGGAGGCAATAACAGGAATGAACCTCCTTCCCCTGGAGCATTCTTTTCTCACTGACTGCAAGTCTTCCCAGGGTCCAGAATTAATAAAACAGATAGTAAGATAAGGCTTGTTGCACTCCATTCCTCATAGCATCTGCCTGCTTGGCTGGGTGATAATATGCCTACACGTAGCCCTGGGTAATAGTATGTAAACACAGAAGACAAATTTTAACTAGAAAGTGTGCAGCAATTGCTAAAAGGGTTATGATTACATCACAGTAATCCACTCAAAAATTGTAAGATTAGCTGTGTAATTAAAAGAGTAATAAAGCAATAGTTTAAGAATATGCAAAATTTGCAAGCACCACAAGAGCTAAATAAACTTACATAGTCATTTTAGTTTTCTGTTTATGACATGTCATCATCTTGTCCTCTTCACCATCAGTGGCACATGAGTAAGAGCCTCAGAGAGCTCTCATGCTCTCTTCTCTAAGAAGCCTTTTCTTACATGGAATTTGCTTTAAGAAATCTGAGTAAAAGGTGGGTAATTAACTCCTATGAAATACTATGGAAGAAGTGAGTTTTCAGGACAGGAAACAACATTCTCAAGCTAAACACATTAAAATTATCAACATCTTTGATTTTTTTCTCCTCCTATCGGGCATTTTCTTTATTAAACACCAGCAAGTTAGTAGTCTAAGAAAGATTATTATATTATTTCTTTTTTTATCTCAAAGTTTAACCGGATCTAGACACATTTCTTTCTAAATCTATTGCGAGACTTATTACTGGAAGCTCTTTAAAGCAAAGCTTTCTCCTGTTCCCACAATGATTTGAGAAGCAAACCATGAAGATGAAAAGCACTATTCTTCATTAATATACTATTTTTTCAACATCTCCAGGCTGAAGTAAACAAACAAAGAAGGCAAAGATGTATACATCCTCCCATCTAATTTTTCGTGTGCCTCATAGCTCCAGGATTTCACAAGATTTTCAGAGGATCCAACCTAGAAGGACAACTATGGGAATACCAGAGTAACACTGCTATGTCTAGAAGTCAGGGAGAACAAATGGTTACATTATTAAAAATCTGTTGCATTGCTTGTTTTGTAGTGTTGTGGGTTTTTTTTAAACTAATGTTGGGACTACATTTCTTCTACTTACATGTCTTTATTCCTAAGCGAAAGAGCTTAAAGAAAATGCTATCCTAAAGTAGACTTGAACTCTGAATTTTAGCATTCCCAGAGAGAGAGAGAACCATTTCCTTTAAAAGGTATCAATATTACTTGCAAAATTAAATAATCTTTACCCCACCCCATCAAAAAGGTCACTAATTCCTAGTTTGTTCTGTGCCTAAAAAGGTGGTGGGCTGGCCTAGTATTGCTCTGCCCCCACTCACCTACTAACACAGTGCACGTAGAATGATACCTAATTTCTTCCTCCCCAAGAGTTTCATTTAGCCCATTCCCAAGTATGTCTCTACATTGTTGTCCCTCTAGAATACATAACTAATTTAAACAAGCAAGATTAACCAGAAGCTTAAATAAAAAATTACTTTTTCCTGGTAGAGTCTTGCTGATAGTAAGTATAATAAAATAACAACTAACACCTATCTGGTGTTCTTCACATGTCCTCAATCCTCATTTCTATATGCATCACCAAGTGAAAGCAAGCTCTTCCTTAGATGATATATAGGACTAGTTAGACCTATTCTAAAAAATACCATAGATATTGCTTACAGTATCCTGGATATTTTTTCTGAAGAGTTTTGTACTATGCTCAAGGGTTCACAAGGTGTGCTTTGCACCACCCGGAACACTGGAAGCCTCAGCTATTTACTTTTCCAGGTCTTTGGGACAAAGACTTTAATAACACAACCTGAAGAAAAGTAATTAAAGGCATTATCCAACGGTACTGACATCCTTTTCATTCAGTTTGCTTTTCTAGCATGTTAATTGAGTGTAGGGAATAAGCTAACAGAATAATGGCTGAAGAAATAGCATTCAGATATTTTAAGGCACGAGCTGAACACAGGATTCCATATAATGCTAAATTATTGGACTTACGTACTTAACTTCCTTCTATTTTGGGACTCACTCGGAATGTTCTCTCTTGCTCAGTAATTCACTGTCACAGTACTTAAACGTAGAGCTACAGTTGTCCAGCACTGCCTTGTGTTTTCCAGACTCTGAAGGAAGAATGATTAAGTATCAGAGATTTAGCTAAGCTAATGCTGTTCTTTCAAACCAGTTCCTTTTTTCATGCCTGTACCACTACACTTCTATCAAAGAATCTAGGACTTTGTCCTTCCAAGTTGTGTAAATAACATTGGGAATATGAAAAGGATTATAGGCCCTGTCTTGAGAGGGATAACAATATGTTTTAGGCTACACTGAGTAGGAAGGCTAGGTTAAGCATGAACTAAAGTCAGCTGCCTGTTTTAGACAGAATCTCAAAGTTTCACTAACTTTGTTGACACCCACTCATACATCTACGAATTTTCTTTGGGCACAATCTGTGTTTTCCTCTGACCACATCTTGTAAAATATACACACTAGCACATTGATTCCTCCTCCTTTGCAGTAGGAGCAGGCTAGCAGATGAGCTGCAGTAATGGACCACATACACACTGACAAATATGCAAAGTCACTAAGTCACAGTAATCCAGTCATTTCTGATTACTTCTACATATCCTTAAACATCTGTTCCCAAAACCAGTTCAAATGAATTTTAAATACAGGCTGGCATCATTGTATTATGCTCAAAATGAGAAATTACTGTTTAAATGTCTGTCTTTGCACACCCCCACCTTCTTCTGCAATGTGGTGAAAACTGCACCATGCTCCACAAGTAAAGCCAATTCATGCCTTTTGACAAGTGACTACTAAACTAAGACTACTTCATACAACTGACAGCAAAGCTGTGCTAGCACAAATTTTACTGGATAATATGAAACTTCGGCTATGGGGAAAACTGAGCCAGGAAATCTGGTGAAGAGTAACTAGGATTCCCACACACAGCCTTTTTCACAATTAAGTCATACGAATGATTTCTGAATGATTTATGTACCTTGTAGATCTTGATCACATAAAGATGTTTACCTGATGCCCAGACTCAGAAAAGTGACCTACGTAACTTCCCACCTTAGCATTCTTCAGGTAGTTTAAAATTGCACAATAGGTAAAAAAAATCAAAGCCAAATTGCATTTGAGGAATTTACATTCAGTACAGGTGTATGCTTCAAAAGTTTTATGCAGGTGCTAAGCAGTTCCTGATACAATTTAACACAATTTACCATTTAGCCTCAGATGTTATATATTCCTTTGTGATATCCAAGATATGTTTTCCTCACTGGTTGCTGTCATATACCAATGCAGGAGTGAACAGTAATTAAAATCTTGCATTAAAACTGTTAACCCCAGATTTATGAACTTTCCATATTCTTTGCAAAATAGTGACTGTTAAGACAACTGGCAGTTAAAGTTTTCCTCCAGCCTGTAATTATCTGGCCACACAGAACAGAAGTTAAGCCATTGGCTTCAAGTGGATTAAGTCTGTACGTAGATTTGTGTATGTGCAAGATTATGAACTATATCAACAGTTATTAGGCATAAGTCAGTGAAATAGTCTAATCTCTGTAAAGATGTGCATTGTTACCGTAGAACTATCTTAATGTCTTTTATGTAAAATAAACTGTGTGCATAAATGTTCATAAACTTCTTTCACACTGCATGATAGACAGTACTTCAGACTGCCTAGTTTGGTGCTTAACAGTGGAAGTATAAGAACACGTAAAATGTTTCAAATTTGCTAGGTATAGTGGTGGTAATTTAATGTTTACTCCTCCCATTCCCTTCTTCCTCAAAGAAAAAAAAAAACAAAACCAAAAAAAACCACAAAAACCCAACACTCCAAAATGTATCTTGCAGTTCTAGAGCAAACAGACTACTATCGGCCAGCAGCCATACAGAGATGCACTAGCATAAACAGAACAAATGTTCATGCTTGCATGAAGATGAATCTATCAAAAATACCTCAGTCTATACAAGTTTGCCATGAAATGCACAGATTAAAAAACCAGTTTTAATTGCTTCCACACAGCATTCTGCGCGAGTTCAATGAATCTAATGTAACATGGAATATTAAGCTGGAATTAGAGTGCATGTGTGTATAGACTAGCCAACAGAAAGTATGTGTTTATGGACAGGTAAAAAACCACCAAAAACCACCGACACAGGCAGGAAATTGAGAATAAATGCTAGTGTCACATGCTGCCAAGAAGGAAGAGAAACCATTTCCTCCCAGACTCTCAAACTGACTCTGAAACTCTCAGCAGCTTATTACTCTGCAGACTAAGTGAGCAGTGCCAACCCCCCCTCAAAACTCACCAAACACCCCAAGTACATACGTTTAGCCCTTTAAACTAGTAAGAACGGCATTAACAGCCCCCACTCACCACAACCTCCTGGGCCACTGCTCCAGGTCCCCAGGGCGGCAGGTGGCTGCCCTCTCTCCGGGCGCTTGAGACAAGCATGACCTCTCCTTCCTGAGCTAGCTGCTTTTGCTAAAAAACGGCCAGAAGGTTTTACCTGTCTCCTAGGCCTGGCGGAGCCGAGCCCCAGCAACCCCCAAGACCAGGGATATGCCACACGCCTCTCTCTCTCCCCCCCCCACCCCGCTCCCGCCACTACAAGAGGAAACGACAGGACTCCCAGCGCTGGAGCTTTACAGAAGGGGGAAGCGCGGGGACGCGGGAGGAAGGCGCCGAGAAGGCTGAGGGGGGCTGAGGCGCGGCCTCGCGCCCTACCGCCCAGCCAGCGCTCCGCGCCTCGCGCCGCTCTGCCCGCGGGGGGGCGGGGGCGGGCTGCCGGCCGCCTCCGGGGAGCCCGCTCTTCCCCCCCACCGTCACGTGCTCCGGGAGCCGCAAAGCAGCGGCGTTTTTGCGACAGGGTGACCGCCAAATGGTGCGACATCCGCGGCGGCCGCAGGAGCAGCAGCCGCGGCGGCCCAGCGCTGCCAGGGCCG
>JAVKLA010000090.1:18076885-18145062 GCA_034782735.1 Sagittarius serpentarius
CCCAAAGGCCTGAAAACATGGTGCAGAAATAACAAATTTGAGGTAACAAAGCGATTAAATGTTTTCAGAGTTCTCATGGTGTTGAATTCTTGTTCAGAATTTATCAATTCTTTTTCCTTGTACACATTGACAAACTCTGGGTGTGTTATCTTCGTAACTCGGTTATACCATTAGAATCTGGGACTTTTTTTTTTATTTGCGCTGTTGGACTGAAGGATTATCTTTAGAATAAACAAGGAGAGTGGTTTTGATGATTCCAGATGTTCCAAAGCTCTACTAACAACTGGCTTATTTGTGTAATGTGGGCAAGAAACTTTATGCCAGTCCGTAGATAAATGGAAAAAACGTGCTTTTTTCTGCTCTTCTACCTACTCTTCTTATTTCTTTTCTGCAGGAAGAGGAACATAACCCCTTTCATGATAGGTTTTAGGACTTGCACTGTTTATATCACTTAGCTTGTTAGATATGAGATTGAAATTGCTTTTTCATCATTGTGATGCATGTTATCTTATCACTTGGATTTTTAAGTAACATAAGTCCAAAAGCCTTCAAAATTATTGCTGAGAATTTAGGAGGAATGCAAATTGACTGTGTGGCCTGTTGTTTTTTACAAGCATAATATGTAAAACCATCCACTGCTTTTCTGCTTCATGTATTTATTTATATGGGAAGACTTTGTAAAACAATTAAGTGGAATGTGTTTTAAGAGGATGTTGCCTTTATAGACAGATCTGCATGTGACATGACAAGATTATTTCTTCCCTAACTCTGAAATCATGTAGGCTAAAATTGTAAGACAAATGATGACAAAGAAATGTCAGCTTCTCTTAAAAACAGAAGACAACATTATTAACCTCTGAAGTTGTAAGGATGTATGTTGCTGACAACCTGTCCGGAGCACATGGGGAACTACACGGGCATAATGGGGTGGGGAGACAGAATTCAGTAAATTAGACTCTAGCGGAAGATTACAGAAGACAGAGTCAGACTGAAGGCACTATGTCAAAGCCTTGTATTGGAAAATATCAGAATAAGCATACTACAGATCTACAGAACATTTTAAAATCAGCAAGGCCTTTTTGTAGAACATGTTCTAAACTTAGTGGCAGCAGTAGAAAAAGTAAAAGTACTGTAAATCATACATGCCTGACTACTAGTGTAGCATTCTTGAACTGCTGCCCATTTAGGACTCGGCAATCTCCTTTAATGGAAGCATGTTTTCTTCAATATTTGAGTTTGTTTGTTGCTTATTTATAAGCTCATATGAAGCTGGTGGTTTAGGATGAGAATGACTGGATGTTAAAAGTTACCATTTGCAAATTATAATATCTGTATAATTAGAGATCCTTGGGAAGATTATTTAAATTTTTTTCTTGAAACTTAACCCATTATTTAATGATTTTTTTCTTCAAGTTGCTAGGATGTGTCTTCAGTCTCTCCTCTCCTGAAGAGATGGAGATAATGACATTTTAAAATTTAAAACAGGTAGTACTTTAACATTAGAAACAAATAATTTATTTCAGAGAACTTTTTTAATTTTTGTTTTCTGCTTCTTTATTCATACCAGTCAGTCTGAGTCAAGCTAAGTATTCATCTGTTGGGAGAAAAATGTAATCAGTTTTAACTATTCATCTTTATCAAGTTAGTTCAAATATGATGCCTCATCACATAAGCCACTTCACAAAGTAATATCTAAGTCTGACTTTTTTCCTTTTCATTTTGTATGTGCACTTTTCAAATAAAATGAGTATCTGTGGCAAAGTACATGGCATTCAGCAGCAGCTAATTTTTGTTTTGGGGGGCAAACTCCTTTCATCAATTCTGCTTTCTGTTGTAACATACTGCAAAATGCAGAAACAATTTATGATTCTTAATTTAAATGCTTTAGAAATAGGTGTTCACCTCTATTAGTTTTCTGTAAAAGACAGTGAGTTAATGTATTCTCAAGCTTTAATTAAATTATTTTGAACAGATTTAAAAACAAATCCTTAGAAGTTTAAGTGCAGGAGGAAAAAGAACATTGGTCTGCTGTAGAATAGTATTCAGTATCATCTTCTATTTTTCAGGTTAGCAGCCAGCACTAATACTGAAGTGTTCTTTTTTAAGTATTTCTTTTTGATGGGACTAACTCAGTGACACAGTCAGGGCAGCAGCTGCCGTGCACGTGGGAATTGGTTTCTTTAACTCCAATTTGATTCTTGAACCAGATGACCTTGGGTATGAAAGAAAGGCAAGGGAGATGCAAGTTCTGCAAGTGGTCTCCCATTTTTGTAACTCTTTCCTTTCTATAATAGACAATACTGTTTTATGAACTCAAAAGGAACATTTCATTTCTTTAGCATTTGTCTGCCTTCCTGTCTCTTGCATTTAATTGAATTAATTTACTGTCAATTTAAGGTTTATACAATACTTCAAGTAAACAGATTTTTAAAACTTAACTACAGGCATCCATATTCTGAATTCATTCACATACATCTTCTGAACTATGCAGTTGAATTATTTTTTTCTTGATTTACATCTAGCATGTAATATTTTCTGCAGATTTCCTTCACTAATTTTTGTCTTGCACTTTACTAACGATGTATGTTGAAAATGTCAGATGTTTCTAATTACTTTTATGAATTTTTCCACTATTATAAAATAAGCTGTCTACCGTCCTGAAGTATTTATGTGTTTCTTCATCGTAATGAGTATACTTGAAGCTTAGTACAGTCAGGTATGTCTACTGGGAATTCCTGAAAATCTGAGTTACAGCAGCAATGAGCATTTTGGTGGCATATATGGGAAATGATCAGAGATGCCACTTTCTCCCTCAGGGTTAGCAAAAGGAGAAGGGAAGGGCGGGCTGGCTGTGGTTCTGGCATCTTCAGAAAATGGGGAGAACCTGTGTCTAGGCAGAAGCATTGGCTGTACCCCAGAATGTTAATAATAATGCCAGTCTGCATCCTGGCTAAGTAAAACAGTGGGAGGGGTGTGAAAAAGAAACTAGTAATGCTCAGAGAGGTCAGAGAAGTGTACAGTTGAGAGGATGCTGGCCTGAGCTAAATATAGTGTCTTATTTTGGAAGGTGGTGTAGACAGATTGAGACTGTACTTTATTTTTGTGTAGTTTAATTTCTTTTTTTATTATAGAGACTGCTTTTTATTTTTCTCCTGTGACTCTTGACCTTTTTAGTAAAATGCTTGAAAGAGCCTCAGAAAACACGCTCTCACTCACCACCCCCACCACCCCCTTTCAAATACAGTTGGGAAATAGCCACAACCTCCTAAAATTTAAGTTTCTATCAGAATATGCTTTTGTCTCTTTGATCACATAAAATAAGTATCCCTGCTGGTATTTCTCAGTCAAAAGTTAGTTTATATGTTTTTTGTCTCCTAAAGGTGACATGCTTCAGATTAGATAGCTCATTATAGGGGAATATATAGTAGATACTCTTGGGAATGCAGCAGGTTAAACTTCAACCATAAATAGCTTCTGACTGCAGTAATTTCTTTCTTTAGCTTAAAAGACTTCTTCATGAAGGTTCTCTGAATGTCATATCTAGAGTATTTTTTTAGCTCTTGGTTATTAATAAAGCAGAATATTCTACTTCTGTTTAACATATTCTTCGTGGTACAGTTTTGATTACTAACTAAAGGTTTTTCACAGGCTGCTAACTAAAACACTTCTGAACTGGAATGAAGTGGAAAACTTTTAGCCTTGAAGAATAATGTCTTGAAAGTTATGAGCATATCAAAATTAGTTGCACTAGAATATTGGCAACAAATATTCCTAGAACATTTTTTAAAATTGTGCGTGAGAAAACTACTGTGTACATATGCCCTGTAAAATAGGGTGAGCTTTTAATATTAAAAAATGGATCAGTTTAGGATAAACAGAGGTTAAATACCATGTTCAAGATTCCATTCACATGATTGGTGCTGGAAAACACATAGAATGCATGTGTAATCTTACCCAGCCTGAAAAGGGAAGGGCATTGAAATCACTAACAAGTATGCCTCATTGTGAGCTTTCTGAATACTCAGCAGTATAAAAAGCAACCTATCATTCCCCTAGTTTAATGCTGTTGCAAGGTGAGAACTTTTGCCATTATTATGTAGAGTTGGGTTTATAGCATATCCTTTAAGATTTATAGGCACATCTGTACATGATGCATTGAAAAGCTGTTGTTTTATGCTGCTTTATTTCTGTTATGTTACAGGTCTTGTCGGTGCATTGGTTATTTGGAAACTGATGCTTCCCATTTTCAATTTAGCTGATACTGAAATTGTGCTGGTAACAAGAGCTAGATGGAAGAGAGTCCTACACAAGTATATATGCAAAATGGGGAACAGCTTACTTGGGAGATGTAACTTAGACTGAACATGAAGAGTAAAACTTGTTAAATGAGCCTTAAGAAATCCTTCAGCTAAAATCCTAGACTTATTCAACACTTCTTACTGTCAGCTTCATATAAATGTCAGAGATCCATTTTGGGTCGTAAGAAGGTAGACTCGGATTACTGTACTGCATGTCAGTGGGGGATGAGGAGTCCTAAAAACCAAGAAAATGTAGAAAGTTTTTAAAAGCAAAACTTTAAGCAGATTTGTATTTTGAAATGTAAATTTAAGAATTTTTTGTAGTCCACATAATCAGTAAGTGAAATCACCTGCCTCGTCTTCATTGCTATTGCATATAAAGCAGTTAAATCAGGAAATGTTCTGTTTGCTTGTGTTGTAGGTTAAGATGGGCTTCTGTTTCTTCATTACTTCTCTGATACCTAGGGAGTTCTTAAATAGAAAATGGACATTAAGAGCCAGTGAGAAATTTGCTACTGTATTTTAAGAGTCAGAGACAGAAGGGTTGCAAAAACACTGTTAGAGTGTATCACAGCATACATCAGTGATACTCTGTAAAAGTCTCAGACAAGTGGGGATGTGAAGTAATGCTTCTATAAATAACTCTGTGTTCATCCATAAACTTTTACTGGAAAAGCATGGAATGAGATCCCTGCATCTCTGCAAGCGGAATTTTGGGTGTGGCAATTTCCCGATTGTGAAAAGTGATCTTTTCTACTGACTACCTGTAATGATGAGGAGAGGATTTAAGAAGGCTTTTCCATCCTTCTTTTACTATTGGAGATGAAAACAGGAGCAGCATTTCCAGCTACTTGGAGTGTAGGGTGTGAACTTAAGTAACTTCGGAGCCAAAACTACCATGAAAGTGTTCTCAATCCTAGAGTATGAAGACATAGATCCTTGGTATAAATACAAATATATATCCCTTTCCTGTAATAACAGATTCAGCTGCCAAGCTGGGGAACCCATAAGCTGTGGTGAAGGCACTGTTGCACAGTCCTAGAAAGCAAAAAAATCTGGTTCCTTTACCATGGTCTACTATTCAGCCACTTGGCCTGCTGCCTGATAAAACAGATGTTAGTATTATCTCTGATATGTATTGCTGCATTTATAATGTACAAAATAGTTGGCTGCTAAAGATGATGGCTTAATTAGAGTGGAATGTAGACTCTCAGCTCTTCCATTAGTTTTGCAATGGCTAAAAATAGCTCCTGTAAAATATAGTAAAGTTAAGTGGACTAACATATCAGTTATCTGTGCTGAAAGCTGGCGTTGCTAGAAACAAATAGACTATTTTTTTTCCGAATTATAATTATCCATCCCAGAAATAGAGATTCTCATACGTGGATCACTTTGTAATTTTGAGATTAAAGAAATTAGCATATTGTTCTTTAACAGTGTCCTGACACTTGTGTGTGTTATTGAGAAATTCCTGTTTAACTAGGATTTACGTCATTTCAATGATTTAAGATTTCTAACCTGCACTGAAAGAACAGAGAAGTCCCAGATTGTACCGACTTGTTTTTATAGTAAGGTGTTTTAGCATTCTGCCTCTGTAGTTTCGTTAGAATGTGTAACACTTTAAGTACCACCACTTACAGATGTGGCAATAGCTAATACTGTAATTTGTGGATGAGCAGAATGGGCAATCTGTTGCATTATCTGAGATAGATAATAATACCTTTTATTTAGGTAATAGTAGCTATTATCTAATTCATTTTTATTATAATAGAAGAAAACCACCTTACAAATGGGAGTGGACCCATTTGTCATTAAGTATTAATAACTGGCGTTTGGGTTCCTTGTGGTTTTATTTTGATATTTCTGCGTAGTGAGTAAAACTTCTTCAGAAGATAAATGTGGTTAAATTTCTGCTTAATGTTAACATTACAGCCATTGAAAATGTGTAGTTGCAATGTGAACTTTACATTACATTAAGGTAAGTACATTTTTTTGGATGCTTGCCCAACAAAGTATCACCTTTGTACAGTGTGTGTTGTGTTTGAGGAGGAGTTATCAAAGTCATGAGGCATGATTGTGACTCATGGCTGTTGACTGACCTTTTTACCTTTGAAAATCTCTTCTACCAAATTAAATATCATATCTTGTCACTTGGATAATATAGTAGTAGTATTTTTTCCATATCTTTTTTCCCAATATCTTGAGCTATATGTGTAATATTATTCTGCTCTGAATGTTAGACAAAAGTAGCTAAATATTTTATATGAAAATAACAATAAAAGTGTTTATATTGGGGTGACATAAAATTATACTAACTTTCTATAGCAGCAGAAATGCTTTATTTTAGGTGTTTGCTTTAACACACACTTCCAAGAGATACCTTACTAGTTATGTTTTACTTGGGGAATGGGGAGAGTGTTTATCTGTTGTGGACAGATTACTAGTTTCTGTATTACTAGTACTTAGAGGCAAATTCTCCACACAATGTTTGCATGACCTTAACTTTATCTTAAACAGTTCTGTTTCTTCAGTAAGTTATGTTGGGACTTCAAGCATTTCAGAGCAGTAAAACAACTGTTTGCACCAAACTTGAGCTTAATGTAACTACAGAGAAATCAATCAAGTCAAACTGAGACAAGCCTAGTGATAAGAATTTCTCTCAACAAAACCCTTGTTTTAGTCTCTAGCAGTAATTCAAAATGAGTGTATTAATTTCTAAAAGAAATGGATACCGTGCATACCCATATGTAGTATTTGGCAGGAATATTAAAATATACACTTTATTTTAAAAGTACGTACTGTATATATTCAGGAAACAATTCTAGGCCATTAGGATGAAGTTGTTTATATATTTACATGGTACAGAAAATTACAGATGTTCCCATGAAGAAAACAGTAATTCCATGTTTATTTGAAAGTGTTTAAAATTACAAACAAAACAACCCCAAAATCCATCAAAACCTAAGTCTCTTTCAATGCTTATTTTTGTTATCAGTTTTAAAATTGAAGGGTTTTTTTTCAAAGCTGCCTCAAACTGTCAAACATACAAAAATAGTAATTTCTCTGCTGTTTACCAGTCTTCATATTTCTATTTGTGTTATGGGATCTTAAGAATTTTTCCCCAAAGTATGTCTCAAAAGAAGACTAAATTTTCTAGATCAAATTTGGAAAATGCAAAATAAATTTGTGCATGGAATTCCAGTGTTGGCAGTAGGAGATACGACACACGTGCATGTCTATTTTTGCTGCCCAGTACATTAAAGGTACAGCTGCAGTTCAGTATCTGTGCCTAAGGGACTTCTTTTCTTAAAGGATATTGTGCTTCTTTGAACTTTCTTCTTTTTCATTTATTGAACTGTCATTTAATCCACCTGATTTTCCTCATCTTTTAAACAGGAGTGTGTATATTATGAATACATGCTATGATAATGTTATAGGAATTAGATGAGAAATTATCACTTCAGTGCTTCTACTGTGTGCATCTAGGTGAGGCTGTATTTTAGGGAGAATTACTTCAGTCTTCTTGGCACAGTTCTATGATACATCATTATTGGAGATACTTCCAGCATGCATTATGGTATTAACAGTTCATAAAATCTTTTTCCTTCTATATGGAAAGAGCTCGTTTGTATTTCAGCATTTAATAGAGCTTCTACTACTGTGTGTGGTCTGCTTGAAACCATATTAATTATGTAAAATGCAGTTTTCTTCTGAGTACATATTCTGCTGCTTTATCTTGTTATACTAACTCAGTTACTGTAGCACCACGGATAATCATTGGTACTTCACATGCACTTAAAAATGAGATGCTAAATTCAACTAAGACAGCAAAGTCTCATAGAGAATAGAGGAGTGGCATTGTTGTAGGCATAATTTCATATGCTGATCTTGTTCCTGGACACATGTAAATAAAAGTTGTGACAGCAGGCCCCGTTTATCGTAATGGGGATTTGTGCTGTTTCTTTTGCACATCTGAAACTAGAGAGGGCAAGGTTTTTTTCCACTGTGCTGGGCTCTGTTGGAATTTTTTGGCTGGGAGTAGGAGCTTGAAGTTACAGACAAAAGTTCAGGAACTGCTGAAGTGTCTGTACCACACGTGTTGCCAGAATACCTAGTCATGCTTCTTGGATGCTGTAGCCACCTGCTGATCTCGGATTCAGGTGCTCATTGCTTGTGCTGTGCCATAGCCTCTGTTGAGTCCTTGCAATCATGAGAAAGGTGATTGTGGGGATTTTCTTTTAATGTCATGTTTCTCTGCAAGCCTTCTTGCAGGTTCTTCTGCTATCATAAAACCATCAGGAGCTGCTACAATGAGACGCAGCTGAAGGCAGCATTTCTTAAAATGTTTTCCTTCCATGGTGAGGAAATCTCTCTCTGTTATGCCCCTTTCTATAATCAGTGTTGGCACATCACTGCATGGACACAACTTCCAGTTCTGTAATCAAGTCTGTGCTGCTTACAGACTTTTGGAGAGCATGCTCTTTGCGTTAGTAAATGCTGGCCTAATCAGGGATTATTTGTGGCTGGAAGCCTAGATGTTAGCAAGGAATCCCCGGAGTATTTTATCACCTGTTTATGTGCAATGTTCTGGCTGAGGCAGGCCACACAGCTTTTCCTATAGGTGCTGTAGGACTGAGTGCTGCAGCCCAGCAACTATCGTGTGATTAAAAGCAAACATTACTCCTGAAGTGTTTATTCGGGCAACAGCTGAAACTAGGAGAGGGGACCAGCTGATTGAGGACTGTAGGTTGGACATCTCTATTTTAAGGAATGCTTTTTTAGTCTATTTCATCTCTTGTAGATGTAGCCAAGCACTTACTATTTGCACACAGGAATTGAACCTCATTTAATCAGTGTCCTACTTGAATTCATCCACGTATAATGCAATGCACTATGGATCTTTGTGCCTTTAATAGCCTCTTGTTACAAAGCAGAGACCTGTGACTTAGATTAAATTTAAATCCTGATTTGTGACATGTTAGCACAGCAAACTAATGCCAAGATCTGTTAAGCCTCCAAGGTTGTTGGTTTTTGGTTTTGTTTTGGTTTTTTGTTCTTGATGTTGGGTGAATGCTGAGATCTTGACCACAATCACATTTGCTTCTGGCCAGGAGGAAATAGTCCATGTAGTTCCAGTAATCCAGACAAGCCATCACATCTGGTTTTATGAATGACTTCAGGGGGGAAGGGAAGTTTGCAATTGATTAACATTGTTCTTAAAATCAAAGACTACTGTAGTTTCAGGAATTACTATAGAGAGCTTCAAGGACCTTGGCAGTTAGCTCAGAAAAACAACTTTTTTTTTTTTCCCTAAAAGATTATTCAGAAAATTATACTAAGAGACCTAATAGTTCCAAATCTGTACTTCCAGCTTTTCAACATGAAATGAAAAATTAATAAACATTTAGTCTTTCTGGATTATGGTAATTAAATTGTACATAAGATGAAAATCCTATTTTTATATTTGAAATCAGTATGCTTATATTAAATAGCAAGCTTTTTTTACTATACCTGTCAAACAGGTTTTCTTATTGTTTAATTGTCTATTATCTACTGAAATGGTTGCTAAAATTCAAGAGCATATAAAAATGAATGCTAATAGTTTAAGGAAAAATGTACACAGTTTTACTGTGAGTTTTGATATGGTCTTTTCCTTTTTTTTTTCCTAAAGGTAGGTTGAGTGTGTGCTAGTAGCAAGTCAATGTGAAGTGTAAATACTATTGTGCATGAGTACTCATCAGCTGTTAAGCATCCTGTAGTTTAAGGCTCCACTTACGTTTCTATAACAATCCCTACCAGAAGTAAGCAATATGAATTCTTGCCCTACTCAGTATTTTCTGTGGTGAATACGTTATAACACAGTGCAGCTGTACTGTGCTCTTAGGAGCAAGTCTTTGGGAGGTCTTAATGCCCAGGATTTTAGAGTTATCTTTTTCTTCTAAGAGGTGGCAATTTGAGGATCTCATTTTGAATTGGAAGTCATTCTGTTTACGCAGCTTCGTGGTACTCTCTTCTATTCAGCAGTACTATTTTGATCCTTCAGCAATTTAGATGTTTTATTCTTAAATGGGAGTTTGGCTGGTAAATGCAGTTTGGCAAGGCACCTGCTTCACCGATTATTTGGCTGAGAATTGACCTGAGGAAAAAGTGCGGGGCCCCCATGGGTTTTCATAAACAACATTACTACTCTCTTTCACCACATCAGCCAGAATAGACTGTGTGTATTAAAAGACATACTCAGACCACTACCCATTATTTTCAGCAACTATACTTAAAACACTTCCCAGGAGTACAGAAATTGAAGGCTGGCATCTTGAATTCATCTGTATAAATAGATAGTCTTTGAGCCAGCAATCAAAGTGAGGTTGAGTCATTAGGCCATTGCAGTAGGAAAGCTATATATATGGGTTCCTTTTTTGTGTGTGTTTTGGGTTTGTTGTGGATTTTCTTATTTGTTGTTTTTTTTTAAAGCAATAATATCTAATTTGTGGCCCTTGATAGTTTATTGTAGTGAACATAGCTTCAGTTTCATTATATGCTGAAAGGTTTCAGAAATCTCCAGGCTGGCTCATAAACATGTATTTTCCCATTGCAAAGAAGTATGCATCACTGCCTGTAATTGCTTTCTGTACAGCTACAGCCCAGAAGCAGGTTGTTCTGAGCAGCACCAGGTGCCTGTTGTGCTTTTCTGCTGCTGGGGCAAAGAACTGGGTCACCAGCAGTCTGCTGTGGCTCAAGGGGGAGAAGGACGCTACGGCAAGTGGTCCAGTCCTGGCACCACCCAACAAAGACTGGCACCTCTCTTTTAACCAGCAGTCAGACCGCTACCAGAACTACAAAAGAAACTAAGGATCAATAACTGGCTGCCCATTCTTTTGTCTTACATTTTAAAGCAGTGAGGCCTGTTCTCTGTTTTGCTAGCAGGAGTGGTTTAGTCATTATGTGCTTCAGAGCATTTCTACTCTTAAGATATTTTATGTTAAATGATTCTCAGAGGGAGAGTAAAGGAAGTGGCAGTGCTAAATCCATTGATGGTTTCTTGGCATAGAGAATGTGAATGATTTCTTCCATCTTTGCACCCTGCCTGCTTGAGCAGTGCAAAGGAAAGGATCTGGCCCCCACCTCCAACCGTTGTTTCTTTTGACATACTTAGTTTTCAGGTTGAGGGGACGGAACACCTATGTCCTAATGGATGTGAGGCTCAGCCTGGGAGGGAGTTTATCCAAATGGGGAAAAGAATTTTTTGAAAGAATATTCAGCTCTAACAAGAGACTTGTAATAGGCTGTCATCAAATAAAGCTGGAATATGCTGTGTTTTAAGTCACTTCTCAGTTTAAAAGTAGAGTTTGAGTTTGGCATGTTATGAGGTGCTTTTCTTAAAGAAAAAATCATACTTCATTTCTCTTACTCAGCTATTAGACATTCTGTCCAGTTGGGTCCATCTTGGCATTATCTCTGTCTTAAAATGAAACATTGCTGAGGCTGCTTATCTCTCCAGCATGAGGATCTGTCTCAAACCTTCATTGCATCCCAGCAGCAAAATGTGTCGGCACAGGAGCAGAGCAGCTTCGTTTGCAGAACACGCTCTTGCTCTGCATTCACAGCAACCTTCAGGGTCACTGAGTGCACGGTTGCCTCCTTGGAAGACTGTTTATTTCACAGTGACCTTTGTGCCAGGTGACACATCTAGGTAACTAGGTGACAGGATACTTTCAGTTCAAAAGTATAATTAACTCTGGACGACAAGAGAGACAGAAGGAGTATCATCTGTGGCTTTTGGGGGGATTTAAAGGTGACTGTTTAAATGCACAGGCAATGTGACCAGCTTCCAGTGTTAGCATCCACGCTCTTGAACTCTTGGCTGTCTCAGAAGCAGATTGAAGACTCTGTATCCTGCAACCCTTAAGTCCAGGGGCAAGGGTGCTGCTGAGGGCTGCTCAAGCTGAGGAGAACTCTAACTTAATTACTGGAAATTTGGAATGCAAATTACTAATGATCATGGAGATCTAATTTAACTGAAGACTTGTTCCAGATATATAGTCTGTAACAAGGGCTCCAAAAACCTCGTTATGGAAGAACATAAAATCCCTTTAACAGGTGGGGTGTAGGGCTTTTAGAGGGATAAAAACCTCCCCTGTAACAAAATATCGTATCGTTCAATAGAGAAACAATTAACTGAAGTCTCTTTGGGAAACCCTAGTCAAGAATATTTCTGAATTATTTATATTTTAATTACATTGTTCTGTTTGAGAAGTGTACATTCTTGGCATACTTTTAGAATACTTCAGGTGCTATTGGAATACAGAATAAAAGTTTTCTTTTGGTTTGGGTGTTGTTTGTAGGGGTTGGGGTTTTTTGTTTTTGTTTTTTACATTTACCACTTGTCTTTCTCCTGTGAACTTTGAAAAGTATAATACCATGCTTTGAAGGAGGTGGATGATGCGTTTATTTCCAGGAAGCTTGCAGAAGTGCAACAGATTACAGTTTAAAAATACACACTTTTTTTTATTTACAAACACTGTTTTGATCTCTGTTTTTAAAGGCTTAATAGTAGTATACTAATCTTGAAGCTCCTTTTTTACATCCTAAATTTTGTATGTGTTAGACAAACAGGGAAATCAAAGATCTGACTCTAATTTGGATATACTTATTACTTAAATACTTAGCTATACAGTTGCTATATGAATTTATTTTCAGTTTCAGTTTCTCAAAACAAAACACTCAACATGTGGTGGTCGGTTTCCTTCATTATGGATGTGAACCTTCATACTGAATGCTCATCACTATTGATTATTCTTTTTATATGCCTATATATGGAAAGTGTCATGTATTTCCCAGTACAACTATTAATAGCCTCTCTCCATATGCATAATTATTTATTTTAATATGCACTAACAGAAATGCACTTACAGGAATCACAAGTGCACTTTAAGTATAAATTTGCATGATTTTTTTTCCCCTTTCGTTTCTTACTCAGTTGCTTGTTGTCTTTTTCACTGATAGACAAATTCTGTGGCAAGATGGTGGTTCCAACTACTTTTAATATTTAAGAATCTTTAAGTTGCTAACTGTTTGTACTAAAAGTAGCAGCTATGGATAGAAATGTTTTAATAAGAGGGGTTTAAAGATAATTTAGTAAACTTGTAAAATTACAGTTGAGGACTAGTAGATTGGATCTTGCTTATGGAAGGCAGTATCACTGGAATGTGCATAGGTTGAAACAGTTTGACCGGCATTATCTGTTAATGTGTATGGCCCAGGCACAACCTTCATGATCCTCATTTCCCCAAATTCTTTTGAAAACAAACAAGTCACTGTCAACTATATCTAGAGATCACGTGTTCTGGGACATTTTTACAGTTTATGAGCCCCATGCTGTGCTGCTTGAACTCCTTCCTGAATGGTTTGTTTCTTTTTTTCCTGGTTTCCTCTGCTGTATTGTTGATGTTTCCAACAGCAAATAGTGATGACAACTAATTTTACAACCATAACTTTTGAATTTTTAATCATCCCTTCAAATACCTTACTGTCCACCCAGATATTTCAGAAGTCTAGGCAATTTCTTCATTGTGTTTAAGAAAATTTACTGTAATTTTGGTCTTTTGGGTAGTTACAGATCAGGCCACACATTTACTAAATACATCCTAAATTATGACTAGATCAGATTCTAAGTTCAGGAGAGCCCTTCTTTGATCTTCACTCCTTGGGTAGGACCTAGTGTCTACTCGTTGTACAGTGCCCATGTGTAAGATAGGAAGTGTTATTATGTATGTAATTAATTGTATTTGTGCTTTATTAATGTAGATTCTATAACATGCCTTTGTACTCTTACTTCTCAATGATACGTAAACATACACTAAGCACAAGCATGACCTCATATGTACTGGTGGTCTGAAGACTTTTCATCCCCTGCTCCCTTACTGCACCAACTCCTATTCATCACTGCAACTTTTTTTTTTTTCATTTCAGCCTATCTTGTCTGCACAAGAAAGTAAGATTTTTTTTTTTTAAGTGAAAGGCTTTACTTGAGGGATTTAAAAAAAAAAAAAATCTAGAAAATTTATTTTCCAGTAACATCTTGATAAATCTTTATAAAGATGCCAGTATTTCTTTAAACATTTGTAAACATCACAAAGTTTGGGGTTTTTTTACTTTTTTTTTAACAATCTTTAAAAGACATCTATTCTAATGAATGTGTAAAAATTCATCATAGATTATAATTGTTAGAAGTTAGTCTTATTTCCTATATCCATTTGGTCTATTAAAACACACAATTAAATCTAGAAAATTACAAATGCGAGTCATTAGCTCTGAGGCATATAACTGCCAGGCAAGCAGCCATGACAAATCCAGAATTATTTAAATCTCTTGGTGTTAAAAATAGGCATAGTAAAGATGTCACTAAATTTAAAATAAATCTGTTGTAAAATGTAACTCCGGTTAACATGTAATGTCTTGTGAGATTGTTGCTTTAGGGAAACATGAGTGTAGACCCCTGGTTAGTAAACGGTGTTACAAAGGGAGTATTTAATATACAGAGGCCTAAAGCCTAGTTATTTTAAGTGTGCAGCATGTGTTGTCAAGAAACAGTGTTTCCTGGTAGTTATATTACTGTTTTTCTTTCTAGGGGGATGCCAAAAGTCTTCTAGCCTCTGAGAATGTGAGCACTGGCCAAAAGTTGGACTTTTCAGATACAATGGTACAGCAGAAGCTGGATGAAATAAAGGACCAAATCAAGCGGGAAATAAGGAAGGAACTTAAAATCAAGGAGGGAGCGGAGAACCTCAGGAAGGTCACAACGGATAAAAAGAACTTGGCATACGTGGACAACATTTTGAAAAAATCGAATAAGAAGTTAGAAGACTTGCATCATAAGTTACAGGAGTTAAATGCACACATTGTTGTAACGGATCCAGAAGATGTTGCAGGTACCATACGTTATTGTGAAATCAGTTTTTCCTCTTAGCTTAGATAAGCTGTATCCTATTTAATTTGAAAAAATTGTTCTGGGAACGAGCAAATCTGTAGCTGGCGAGTTTGTTACTTACATATGCCTGTTTGTTTTGACTCTCAAATAAGTGTCCAGCCCCTTTTGAGTTTTAATTTTTTTTTTTCTGGGGAGCACTGTATTTCACAGACTATGTAATGATGCTCTAAAGACTAACTTAACATGTACCAGTTCTTCACTTTTAGTTATTACTATATTAAAATATTTTCTCAATCACTATTTCTTAACAGCTTTTCACTGGATAAAAACAAACTTCAGTAGATCTTATGGTGACTTTCTCTGCATTACACTGTAGGCATCAGCATTAATACACCTTTTTATTCTATGGAGGGGGGGAACTATAACACTTGTACTTAAAAGTTTTGGGTGTCTTTTTTAAACTTAAATCTAACTTTGAAAATTTGTTTTTCTGTTACGCAATTTATCTGACTACCTTATCAAGCATTTCTTACTGTGGCAATGATTTATTAAGTCTTCAGGCTTTTCCACACTGAAGCTACCATTTTAAAGACAATTTGAAATTGTTTTCACAGAATCACAGAATGGTTGTAATTAATGGTTTTAATTAGTATTTTCTGTGGCGTGGCAGTGAGTCAATACTAATTTTGAACGTATTTGTTAAAAATACCAGGCTTGGTATTTTAAGATGGAATGTTGTGAAAGTAAACAGTCCTTTTTCAGCTTTGCGGAGTGACTTGGGAGATATTGCCAGCCTGGTGATTTCACATTGCACAGACTCTTCTTGGCAAAAAGTTAATAAATGTGCACAAGCCATCGAAGGTGTTTATGAAGTGAATGCCAAACCATAAGAAACTTGGGCAGTAGAATAAAAGACTGCATCATCCTTATGAAGAAAGGTTGGTTACAGTGAGAATTTAGGAAAGTACTGGCAGGCGATGTCATCAGTTCATGCTATCTGGCCCTGTGACATGCTGCAAAAGTGTTGGAAGCGTCCATGGTGGCCTGCACAGTATTCTCTGCCTTTTTTGCTCTTGATCTTCACAAGATACAAGGGGCAGGGGGTGAGGAGGGACAGCTGGAACTAGTGAGGCAAAGTAGTTGCTGCAGCATGAAATGGAAATGAATACAATAATGTATACTTCATAGATAGCCATTGGCTTTTTAGTAGGGATGAAGCATTCTGTTCCATACTGGCTAAGGTTTATGGAAATCCACTTCAGTGTTGATGGTAGCGTGGCTTTTAAAGGATTGGGAAGAGTGGAACAGCAAGAAAATTGTATACAAACAGTGTATAGATGGAATATAAAAATCTGTGCGAACATAAATTTGTGAAGTTCATCTAATAGTAGAATTTGAAAAGTGGATGAGCACAGAATGCTCTTGTCGGAACGCCCCCTTCCAGTGTAGTGTTTTAGAACTCTATCACAATGAGTTAATGAGCAATATTGTCCTTTTGTGCATGACTCAGGAAATGCAGTAGACCTTAAGAAAGCATTTACTAGTTCTAAAGATATGGTTTGGGTACAGAGATCTAAATGTTGTTCAGATCCTTAGTAGGCTTCTGAAAAGGCCAGCAGTGCCATTGCTTTTGTAAATAACTGTTAGCAGCCAGGCTCATCTCACCTTGTGCTCAAGTAAGAGGCTTCATGAAAGACTCAAGGGATAAAAGACCTAGGCTGATAAACTTATGTGCTTCTACCTGCTTTTGATGCATGCTAAACTTCTTAGTACTATGTTTTTAACTTTCATTCTGTTCAAAGTGTCATTCATAGATAGCTTTTACAGTCTTCCTTAATTATTGAAAAAACTTATGAATTCTGTTGAGATCTTTATATTCTCTGTATAGTATCACATCAGGTATTCTTATGTAAGATGCATTTTAATAGAATGTATTGCATAGCCTTCTGAAAAAAAACCTAGTCTTTAATTCTTTTCATATCTCTTTCTAGATCAAAGATCTACAAGCACCCACCCTCCAAAACTGAAATGCTTGAGGTTTTTTTACACTGTTTGCCTTGTAATTTAATTGCCTGTCTCCTTCCTTATTCATGGTCACTAACTCACAGAGGGGGAGCACTATCAGTAAACATTCTGTCTGTCTTGAGACTAATGGGTGCAAGTCATCAAGGTGGTACTCTGATTTTTAATACTGAAGTCTTAAGTTTGACTTAAGGTATTAGTGAGCTTGGCCTTCGCGAGAAGGTTGGTAATGTAAAACCGTAAATATAAAACATGCCGACTGGGGGCCGCTGTGTGTGTATACATATATATACATAATATTCAGAAAATACATGGACACATAGCCCTAAATATCACTGCCATCTGACAGGAGATACCTCTGTGAAGAGGTCACAGGTATCTCAGTTTGGGAATTCTTGCTTTTGCTCAGGATCGACAGTGAATTTAATAACCACTTACTGATGAATATGGGAGCTCCCTGAATAAGTGCATTGTTTCCAGAGGTTAGCTTTATTCTAAATTACAGTTTTTCACTTTAGCTCATGTTTGATCTTTCTTTTTCTGGTCAGTTAGTGATAAATGGTTTAAAAGAGAAGAAAATAGATGGGAAATTTTTAGACTGGGCAGAGCATGAATGCTGAAAATAAAGAGGGTTCAAGAGCTGTGGGAGTCAAGGTCTGTGTTCTCTTTATTTACTTTAATATTTTTCAGGGGTGTCATATGTTTTTCCCTGTCTTCTAGAGTACATTGTATAGGTTTTTGCAGGTTCTAAGTAGCAAAGTCAGGATGAGATCCATTGAGAAGTAACACTGAGAGAATCGTTGCCTACAAGATGGTGATCCCTTTGACCTATCAGTCCTGAGCTCTGAAGATTTTTGGACTGTTTCTGTTGACTGGTTGAAAGGTCATTGTGGTAACTTGGAAAAGTAATTTAATCTTTTCTTGTTCCTGTATCTGAAAAGCAGGTGTGAACATATATTTGTAAAGTGCTCCAGACTTAGAGCTGAGAAGTGCCATGCAAGCTGTTGTGACTTTTACTATTGCTTATGGTATCGAGTAGTAACTTACATTACTTTTTTTAACGAACCACTAATTTGTAGTGTAACTTTGTTGTAATCAGCACAGGGCAATTGATACATGTTAAAACCATTAAATGTAGTGTTAATGAATCTACTATAGAAAAATGTGTTTTAATAACATTCCATTTCAAGCCAGTCAGGATGGTTTGATGGTAGTTTGCCTACAGCTGAAAGCTTTCCATGTCCTAATGCCACAGGAAATTATTTTCACAACTATTTGAAAAATTGGTATTAAACCTTAACCAAAAAGTGCAGTTTGCTAAAAAGCTATATTATTGAACATGAGGGTAGATTTGGCAGTGGATGTGCAATTCAAAAACAACTTTTAGCATAACATAGGTTTACTTTACATTATGGGGTTGCTGGTGAATCTAGATTTGTTTTAGAAGTGGGACTTTGTACCCAGGTCTCCTTATCATGCAGAGTATTAGTCATACTAGGACACTAGTTTTAAAATTTGTAGGTCAGCACTTAAAAGTGAAGCAGAATGCAGCAATACAAAATGAGTAGGACAAGCCCAGTGACTATTACTGTGGAAAATCTGACATTTATTTTAGTGTAACATGGGGATGATTACTTTAGTCTTGGAGATGAAGAAATTTTGTATCTTGAAAACATACTTCTACACAGTAGCACACATTAAGTCGATACTCTTCATGTGTCTAAAAAGTAGCAGTAGAGATTGTGGTTTTTAATATGACTCAGTGAAGTGTAAGATTGAAATAGCTTACCTACAGCAAGTCACTGATTTAATGAGGCATATAGTTGATATGTAGTATATATATATAAATTGGGAAATTAATCTGTCCCATAGAGCTGAAGTAAAAGTGGATAGGGAGGTGAGATGATAGAAAAACCTTTGAGGGAATTGAGGAGACAGGATAAAATATGGAGAATGTGAAATCAGAAAGACAAGTTCATGTCTCCCATTCTCCTAACTTCTAAGCTATCCACTTTACATCAAATTTGGCTGTAGGGGTCACAAGGAAAATAAATTATTTTGTTTTGTTTAAGAATATGACTAGCTGACAGAGTGAGAGACTGTTTGGGGGATTTCTTTGTCCCTCCAAATGACTAGGTTAATCTATCAGACACCAAAGACCAATTACTGGAAACTGGTGGAGGTAGCAACCAAATTGGTAGAGGTAGTGACTTTTCAGACAGCAGACTCCACCTACAAGGCTCATATCCATAGGAATTTCATGGTAACTTTTGGGAACCTTAATATAGAATAACATAATTGAAGCCATTTGAAACAATCTCCTTTCACTTGTTTAGTAGTTTAAATTGGCTGTTACAGAATTGAAATTCAGTTTAACTTCAAAAGTTTCCAGGAGGTCAGTGCTGGATGCTCTTTGAGTGCACAATGTCGACTGCTGCCTTGGACTTACTGACGGCTTAGTTCAAGTGCTGATGCAACCATCTGACTCCCTGAGAAAAGCCTGATGATGCCTCTTTCTCCCCCTCTCCAGCAATGCCTAAACATCTATCGGGTATTTCTGTTGGGTATGACACTGAGGCTAACTGCAATTAAATGTCGTCAGATAAGATAAAAATTAACTGTTAACCGAAGGGCTCTTGCTGCTAATTGAGTAGCTTAGCAGCATGCTGCGGTACTGTCTAGGAACCCAAATTCGGAAAGTTACATGGGATCCTAGATTTCATGCTGAGCTTATTGAAGAAATAGCATACCTAGCATCTGGGGAAGAGTCCCCAAAGAAATGAGCAGCAGTCTCAGAAGAGTAGAGTGGTGTCACTACTCTAATAAATTTAGTTTAGAGGGGAGTGCTGGTAAAAGGCAATTTAGAAGCAAGAAGTTTTCGCTGGTAAGCACTATGCAAAGACTCAAACTGGAAAGGTTTTCAGAAGAGCAAAGTTCATGGTTAAGATAAACATTTCAGACTGAAAACTGCCATTGTCCTGATGCAATCCAGACATTTAAAAAAAATTCAGTTAAACCATCACTATTAACTTACTGTAAGTCTTATGATTATATTTTCATGAAAACAGAATATTGCAGGTGCTGGGGAAGCAGCACTGCCGCTATTCCAGCAGCCTGCATGTGTGCTAACAAGCTGCACAAAACTCATTCATGTTAAGCAGCGACATTCATAGTTGTTCAGCAAAACCAGCATGCTAGTTACTTGAAGTCAAGTTCACTTGAAACACATCTGTCACTTCACTTGATATTGACTGTCAAGAAGAAAATGCCTGGGGGCACTAATCCATACCCCAGCAAAGCTCTTGCTGTCCTGTGCAAAGCTGGACTTGAATGCATCCAATACAGCAAGTCTTATACTGTCCTTATTGACCAACAAATGTGGCAAACTGGAGAATCTCTTCTTTTTCCCAGTCCCCACTTACCTACTTGAGTGAAATACCAATCAGGTATGAGTACTTAAATCTTGTTTAACTTTAAGCATATACATAAGTCCCATTTATTGCAATTATCTGGATGAATTTATTGCTTATTTGTGTTATGAAGATGACTAAATGTGTCCAGATGAGATTTGAGCCCCTCTGTATAGTGCTTTACACAAATAGATCAGAGATAACTAGCCATACCAAAGTGATTACAACCTCAGTAGATACTACAAAGAGAGAGGGAAACAGCTAATACATATGTAGCTTGTAGTGCTGCTGCTAAGGTTGTCAGTGCTTTCCATAATAGGACCAGTTTGGCTGGCTGAATTAAAACTTTAATCTGAATTCTTCTATAAGAAGCTGTCTCAGGCAGCTTACTGAATTGTAATGGGGTTTGGGGGGGAGGAGGAGTCACTTGGAAGCCATTCCTGAAAAGCTGTTGGTAATCCTTTTTTTAAAGGAGAAAAAAAACATCTTTGTTAAGAAACAGTATTGTTCCATGTTTGGGAGTTTAGTGAGCAGCTATTATGCCTGAAGGCAAAACATAATTTCTTTCTAGCAATTAGTCCATACTTTGCTGCTGGGTTACTAACAAAGCATATAGTAGAACCATTTAAACTAAAAGGTAGAGGGTGGTTTAAGTCCACAAGTGCAGACCAACTCTTGACCCAGGTAAGTGATGTGGCTACACCTTCACAGTGCAGACACGCAAAGGGAGATAATAACAGCTGCCTGGGCAACCTAAACCATGGTATCTCTAATTAGTCCTTTGCTTGCAACTTGAGTGTTGTGTTAATGCAAAGGAAGACTGCTTGTGTGCATCTTTAAAAGCTGTGAAAACAGACTTCGGGAGCCCCACAGTCTTCCCAGGGATCATCAGAGGGCTGCGATCTGTAAGTGGTAGATGCTTACATCATAAATCTAAAGTTGGTAAATACTCATTTATACGATTAATCTACTTTACAAGGAGACTTGACACTGTGACTTTCAAGTTTCACATTTGTTCTAATTTTGAATAGATTATTAGATGAGGATTAGATGAATGTGAAGACGTGAGAGGAAAGCATGTTGTTAATCCTTGTTTTATAAATAACAGATTTAAGGTAAAGCTGTTCAAGTGCAGTTTCACAGAGAAACCAAGCCAAAACATTGAGGAGAGGGTGAACGACAAAACAGATGAGGAATAACTCAGATTTTTTTTTTTTTTTTTTTTAAACCTCTGGTATTTTCTATACTACCTTTAAGTAGCGAAGATGCAACAAGAGTCTTGAAGTGGGCTTGAATTGAAGAGTGAATTAGCAGCAGAGGAACTTATAACTTCTCTCTACCTGAAATCTGTATGTAGCCTCGGCAAAGATTGCAATTTAGGAGGAAATTACACAGCAAACTTGAAAGTAAAGTGTATTAAATCTCCAAAACTAGTTATCAGAAGCTTCTACAGAAGAAATACGAAATGGCAGATAAGACTTCTCCTCCCCGTGACACCTTATAATTACTAATTTTTAAGTAGTGCAATGCCTGTGTTTTCTAATAATTAAGAATTTCAGGAACTTCATCCATCATCCTAGTTTTAATTCAAGAAAAATTAATGAAAATTGGAAAAAAAGACTGTACTGTTGGTATTGGGTGAATACCATCTTCCAGGACACCAACTGTCATTTGCTCATAGAGAAGGTGTTCTCTCATTTGTTAGGGTAGAAGAAATCAACAGCAAAAAAACCATTATTACAGTGAACATGATTTATCCTCTTTTACAAAAAGTTTGAAAGAGAAGCCATTGGAACTGTTAGGGAAGATAGTTAGCTAAAAGGACCATTGTGTTGGGAGATAGTTAAGTACTAGGAAATAATCCAGTGGCCACTTATTTTCAGTTCGTTAACAGTTCATGTTGCAGAAGCTGAAATATGAACCAGTGGTTACTAGACTTTTCTAGAGGAGTTTGACCATATAATTTGATGGATAAAACTAACTTGCATTCCATTAAATTAATCCAGCAACATGGAGACCTAAACACAGTAATATTGTCAAACGAAAAAGCTTTATCCTTCCCACAGATCACAGTTGTTCAATAACCTGCCTGCCTATATATTCAGTTATCCCAGGATTCTGTTATGATTCCAGAGCAAAAATTGTTCAGCTTTATGACTAAGGAAAAGGCTAATTTTATCTATAATTGACATAAATTGTATCTGCAGTGTTCGCACTAGAATTGATGAGGATCTACTAAATATCTGTATTTAGACCGTGCTCATTAGTATTGAATATTATTGTCCAAGTTTGTTTTTAAAACACTTCGATTTAAAATCAGGAGTGTAAGAAAGCCCAATGGAAATCTGCATTTTTAATTGACTCAAGACATTCCAGAAGAAATAAATCTCCTTTGAAACGAAAATAGACCTAGCTGCAAACCTGCCTATTTTACCACCCCCGGAAGTGATTCATGTGAATTAGGACATGTGTAGGAGTCACTAGGCTTTCGTGAGGCTTTTCATGTTAAGGCGCATTTGCAGTGCTGTTGCAAAGTAGCTCTGGACGGGACGGTCAGTCTTAATACTTAAGTATGATGTTCCAGCTTTGTTTAATCTATAACTTAATAGAATAGAGTTTAGGGTGGGTTTAGGGGGAAGGGTTTGGGGTTTGGTTTTTGTGGGGTTTGGGTTTTTTCTTCTCCCCCCCACCCCACCCCCGCACACACTACATCTTACCTTTAATTCACAGATTGTCCTAGGACTCCTGATACTCCAAATAGCGATCCTCGTTTTTCTACTAACAACAGATTGATGGCCTTAAAGAAGCAATTGGATATAGAACTGAAGGTAAAACAGGGAGCAGAAAATATGATACAGATGTACTCAAATGGCTCTTCAAAGGTAAGGCTTTGGAATGCTTAAAGAACATGAAATGACTGTGGATTTTCATGTTGCTGTGGTATGAATGTATAAACAGTATGCAATTTCAGTATTTTTAGTCTGGGGTATATATTTTTAAATAGTTATGTCAAATCTGCTACAAATTACTATATCATTTTTTGTTGTGGTTTGATACCCGCTCAAGTGATTGTTCTATCAATTTGTCCACATGCAGTTCAACCTAGATAACAAATCCGGCTTACTAAATTTAGTACATCTAGTAATCTTTGATCATGTGTGATTCACTTAGCAGCAAAGCTTGGTATGACACTGACTGGTATCTGATGCTTTTCCTAGCTCCACTAAAAAAAAAAAAATCCATTAGTTTAAAGCTGTAATGTGCACGATAATTACACAAAAGGTGGCATTGCCAAGTATGCTTCTGAAATGGTCATCTAGTTGTAGTTGGCAGTAAAAAGATTTGTACCAAATATTTGTTTTAAGAAGATGTGTGTAGTATTCTGATAGAGTTATAATCTGCGTTAGTACACGTGCCACATACACATAAAATACACGTAAAAGTACCTTTTTTTCCCCCTCCCCAGAAGTGTGGTATTTTAGAGGTAGCATCTGATAGCATCAAACTGAAATTAAAAATAAAGCCACACTTTTTTCTAGATTTGGATTTTAAACACATGCTTGCTTGAGCTTACTCTGTCTTGATAGCACCAGAAGTTCTCCAAGGAGGTGGAGGGGAAGTGTTTGCTAACCCCTAAATGGGTTTGACTTACTACATGGTCCTAACTATGTAATAAAATTCATCATACCCTAAGAATCCCTGAACTCAACTGAATGACAAGCCAAACCTTTTAAATGAAGAAAAAAAAACCAAACCCAACAACAACAAAACCCCTACATTTTGAGTGTAAGGCAGTCATAGTTCTCAAATGAGGAAAAAAGGGAGGGGGAGGGAGGGGTCCTCTACTTACCTGCCCCTTCACCCTTCATTAGTTACTCATTACCTGTTCTTTCCATTTGCTTTTACTAAATGATTAAGGAGATGTATTTCCAAACTAAGGGGAAACATAAGCATAGATCTAACAAATAGTACGTATTAGCTTGGTTAGATGTTTCTGTGTCCAGACAATAGTAAATAAAATTTAAATGTTCCAAGTTCTTAACTGACTGAGCCAAGACCTAGCTAGGTCAGTGAACTTATTAAACCAGTGTTTGACTTGAAGAATAGACATCTGTGAATTGCGTTGCTACTCCTTGTAACTGATAGCAGAAAGTGTTGGAAAGGAACTTCATGTTTCTGAGTGAGTTTCTGCTAGAGACTGGTGGAGAGGCAGATTACTTCATATCTTCCTACTTTCTTAGACCTCAAAAAAACTACAGTGAATGCTGCTCACTCCCAGAAAAATGAGTTCAGACTAGATGGACCGTAGGTGCCATCAAGCTGATTCTGTCCCAGCAGCACTTCTGTTGAACCAGCTGGTACTTTAGTAACCTTACCTGAAAGTGACCTGTAACCTACTAGCCCAGGGCAGATGGAAGAAATATCTGGAGTGCACCTTATGACTAAGGGCCTGGGAATGCTGTCCACACACCACAGTCCCTCAGCTCCTGGAAACCCCGAGTCTACATCCTCTGGGGCCATGTACTTAACATAAGGTACACTTAAAAATAATAATCAGGTGACCCAAATGGATCAAAAGCCATACGTAAATTGTGTTCCTAATAAACCCTCAGTAAGTAACCTTATAACAGCCTGAGAAAACTTAACTAAACACTCGAGCTATAATATTAGACATTGTTAGCAGGCTTTGATCAGACTAGCTAGAAAGGATAAATTCTGTCTTGCTTTATGATTGAGGCATGTAATTAAAATTGATGATTGAGTCTTGTATTTGCAATTGGTAAATGCTTAAATCAGCCTACCAGTTTGGGTGTATATAGTAACTGGGCTGGGGAGAGCAAGCTGGAAAACACAAAAGCATGGCCAGCTGCTTCAACAAACAGGATGGAAATGGTGCGTATTCATTCTCTCATGTTCTTAATACTCAGTAGTGAGTTAATTTGGCATGTTTGAACTGTGTGCTTGAGCATGGTGATTATGTTTTTAAAAGCAGAGCTTAAAACAACTCAAGTGTCTGGATGAGAAGAGCAAAGGGGCAGAAAATTCCTAGTTTGAATTCAACCCCGGTAATCTAGTAGTTCTTTAAAAAGTAGTCGCAGGACCCTCTTTAAAACATAGTAAGCTCTTTTGTGACCTTTATTCAAGTGTACTGTATGATGTAATTTCAAATCTGTTGTATTATTTTCAGACCTAAATTTAATGGAGGGGGGTCATTATTTGTTTCTCAAAAATGAAAAAGCAGTCTGTTAATGGTAATAAACCCATCACTGCATGGGAAGGTTTTCCCTTTGTACTTGCCCTACTTGCTTCAGTAACATTCAGCTCAACCTATTTGGACTTTAAGTGTTTCTGCAATATCGATCATGTTTCCTTGGACTTGTGTGGATTCTCTGAGATCCCACGACAGCTTTGCAGATCAGTTTTACAGGTACTGTTAGTACTTCTATTCTCAGGAGGTTCCTCGAAATACTTTGTATTCAGCCTCCAGTACTAAAAGAGCTGCTGAGTATTATAACACATCCATTTTGATTCTGAAGATGGGATTTCTGTCTCTTGAAAACATAAGGATATGTCTATAATCCTGAATTACCTCCGTTCTACACATTGAAGGGCTGATGTTGCCCCTGAGCAAGCAAATCCATTGCAGTAAGAGGATATGAGGGACAATGAAGAGCAGCAAGATGAAAAATAGAAGTGAAGATATAGACAAAGAAACACTTACAGCATATTTATACATCAGAATGATGCATGGATAAGGTTTAATACAGGATTCTAGAGTTGCTTGTAATCTGTTACTTCGATCCTATACTCTGCTGTAGACAGTGGTTATTTCAAAAGTTGACATCTGTATTTGAGAAGGCATTTATTTAGGAAATTCAGTGTACTCCTCAAATAATTGGATATCTAACATGGAATCTTAAAATATGAAAACTTGTGATATCTCTGAAGTGTTGATTGACATTAAAACTTAAAACCAAGGGTTCTGAGACTGTGGTAGGCAGAGGGGGCACAATTTGTCCCCATGCAGCCAAAGCCACCTTATACGTATGTCTTGGTGTATCTACCCTGCAGAAGACAAGGCAGCATTAAAATATCTGAGTAAGTAATACATTAGGCAGAAGGTTATAGAGGAGCTCCATGAAGGTAAATGTCTCTCTTCTCAGCATACTGATTTTTCTCACAGTATACTTTATGGTGCCAGTATTTCTAGCTCTGGCTGCCTGTGCTACACTGCAGTTCTTTGTCTTGGTTGTGGTAACTGGAAGAATTGAATTTCTTTAACTTGTTAAATAATTGATAACTTCATTATAAAATTAAAAATGTAAGTATAAACCATATCCATGGGAAAGTAATTTATTAATGAGATTGCAGAGTGGCTACAAAATGAGTTAACCAAAATACCCTTTGGGCTATAACAAATGCGATACTCATCTACACTGACTACTATTAATTACTATGATTGATTGGTACTGCATTGACAGGACAAATAGACTGCCTTAAATTTTCTTATACTTTTTTTTTTTTTTTTTGTTCTTACTGCGAGTCAGATCACCTTTAAATTATCTGGTAATTCCCAGAATATACAGAGAGCACCATGCAGCAGCCATAGAAGCACATGCACAGTTCCACATCCAAGAACCATTTGATAATCTATTTTAAGTCAGGTCTCCAGTAGCTGGAGGACAAAAAATGGCATACCTAAGAAACAAGTGGATGGCTGTCTGTGCTCCTGACAATGAAGTGGTATTATCAGTTAGTTTGAAAGTTCATCTTCAGAAACGTTCTTTTCTAAACTTCTTCTTGTGTTACTGCTTTTGAAAACAAAAATAGGTTAGCTTAGTTTATTTAGATGAAAATTACTGTACTTTAAGTTGCTGATGAAATAGCTAATGAAGTAACCCTCATATATTCTGTATTTATTAATGCAAAAAGATCTTCAGCTTTGATTTGTTCAGAAAAACATACTGCAGACTTATTTATAATGTGCTATGTAAGCTAACTTCATATTTCTAATTTCAAGATTGAAAATCAGCTCAAGTGAATTAGTACAACGATTTTTGTATGGATTTAGTCTAGCAAATTTGTCTGTTAGAAGAGTTCTTATCAAACTCACAGTAAATTTGAGTCATTCTACTTGAGTGGAGGCATTTTTGCACTTAATACCTTGTCCTTTCTTTAGTATCAGCTTACAAAACATTAATCTACACATGTAATGTTGCTAGATCATTATTCAGCTTTAAACAGATATAGTTTCCATGGGAATGGCTTTTATAGTCTTTAATCAACCAGAGTATACCTCTGTCCTAACTTAATTTCCACTAATACCCTAATGTGGTTAGTTGAATTGGTCTGCTATACTGAGTGAACTAAATAAATTTAGTTCTTGTTCCTAAAGCGTGTGGGTTTTGAAGCTTTCAATGTGTTTTGTTCCATGAAGAGTTTACAATTTTAACTTGTTTGTTTGTTTTAATAGGATCGAAAACTTCTTGCCACAGCTCAGCAGATGCTCCAGGACAGCAAGACAAAAATAGAAGTTATAAGGATGCAGATTCTTCAGGCAGTCCAGACCAATGAATTGGCTTTTGATAATGGTGATGGAGTAGAAAGGAAATATGAATCATTAATGTCAGAATGCCATGTAGATATGTACCCATATGCACACAGTTATCATAAATTTCTAGTAGGAATGTTAGACAAAGCTTGCGTGAACCAAAAATGATCCAAGACTGGGCATACCATTGTGTGTGTTAGGATGCCGAATACGTGTGACTTGAAGCAAAATACCTTAAGCTTAATGAAGAGAAATACAATCTCTTATTCATCATTTTTATACTTTATGCAGTCCATTTTTGCTTTGTGGTCTTTGTTCTCCCTTCATGCATGCTTTCTTTTGTCTTAACAATAACTAGTAATTTTCTTTAAAGCATATTATCTTTTCACTAACCTAAAAAAAAAAAATCTGACGCAAGTACAAAGCCTGCTTGTCATACTTAAATAGATTGACCTTATTATTAGTAATGGGAGCACAGATGGAGGCAAATTTTTGCTGTCTTTATGGGTATTTAGGCTAGATTGATAAATAAACAACTATTTTAAAAACAACAAAAAAGGCAGTGTTTTTAAAATGCCCTGACTTGAAATACTCATGCAGCGTTTCAGAAGTAGTTTTAAACTTGCATTTATTTGGAAATCTTTAAATAAAAAAGAAAATTACCCCTGAGCTATAATAGCATAGTGTAGTATAAAATTGTGGGCATATTGGTACATCTCTAAGTCTTGAACTTTATTCATATGCATTTCTGAGTATTGAAGTTGTATGGCGATGCTCATAATCAGGGCCTGGATATATCCTAGATAATGAAAAACTTGTATGTGTGTTTTCTTTTGTGGGGTGGGGGTGGGGGTCGGGTTTTTTTGTTTTTACACTTGGGACACTTCTGGCTTTTTTTTAACACCCCTTCTTAGCACATGGATTATGTGTGTCATTTGTTTAAAAGAAAAAGAAAAGCATTCAAGCTCGAAAGGGCTTTCAAATGCCCTTTTGTGTTCCTGCTACTCTTAGAGCTTTAAACAGAAAGGAATATATCCAGGAAACTTTCTAATTCTGTTTAGGAAATCTGAACACTCTTAAGAAGTGGACATTAGAACGGTTAACCCAAACCATTTGGGGAAGATGGCGTATGGGACCTCTTACATTCTCTGTGCTGGCAGAAGCCAGATTCCCTGGGATTTCTTGTGAAGCAGGAGAATTATCGGAAAAACTGATCAGGGATCTACTTAGCTACAGAGTAGTTTGAGAGATAAATCCTCAGAGCGGTTCAGAAACATGAAAAAGTCTCAAAATCTCCTCTTGCCAGCTAAATGATGTTTGGGAGATTCTGCTTTTGTCCCTTAACTCCCCTGAAGACATGTTCTTTTTCTCGCATCCTTTAGCAATTATAGCTCAAGGAGTAGGACCTGTTTATTGGATTGAAGCCCTGATCAATTATTTCTTCCTTCAAATGATGATGCTTAAAATGTCATTGTTGCTTTTATGACATACTTCAGGCTTTTCTTTGGACTACCAAATCTGCCTCTTTTTTTTTTTTCCCCTTTTTTTTTTTCTTTTTTTTCTGCCCTCCTCTCTGTTTATATGGGGGAGGGGTTAATATTAAAGGAATTAAACATGGGCATGGTCTTCAGTGAAGATTGTTTGTTTATATCTCTTTGCAGCAAAACCTGTGATAAGCCCTCTTGAACTCCGAATGGAAGAATTACGGCATCATTTTAGGATAGAGTATGCTGTAGCAGAAGGTGCAAAAAATGTAATGAAATTACTTGGATCTGGGAAAGTTACGGACAGAAAGGCCCTTTCAGAAGTAATTTACATCATTACAATTTTTGATACTTTATTGTAAATGTTCTTTCAAGAAAAAGAATTGAAATATCTCAAATTTTTTTTTCTTTTAAAAAGGCACAAGCAAGATTTAATGAATCAAGCCAGAAGTTGGACCTCTTGAAGTATTCACTGGAACAGAGATTGAATGAACTTCCTAAAAACCATCCCAAAAGCAGTATTATTATAGAGGAGCTTTCACTGGTCTCTTCACCCACATTAAGTCCTCGTCAAAGTGTAATATCTACTCAAAACCAGTATAGTACACTGTCCAAACCAGCAGCTTTAACAGGTATGATTTATGGAGCTTTTCTTATTTTATTAAATGGTTTAAAGCAAGTTTTTAATGCCAACTTTATTTCTTTCTGGACATTTTTCATTGTTGTTCTTTTCCTAGATAAAGGAATTTAGAATTTCCAAGTGTCTATGCACCAAAAAAATGCAGATAAGTTTCTTTGATTTATTTATTGACCTTTTTATAATCCTATGGAAAAAGTGAAGTTCTGGCCTTAAGTTAGGTCACTGTGGAACAATATTGCTGGCGTTTACCTAATGCCTTTCATCTTTAAATTATTAAGCACTTTAAAAGGTGGGTAAGTATCATTATCCCCATTTTACAGATGGGGAAACTGAGGTGCAGAAGGGTTAAGTGACTTGCCCTGGTCATACAACAAGTCAGTGGCAGAGCTGGAGACAAGCACCCAGCTTTTCTCCCAGTCTGTTTTACCCACTGGACCACACTGGCTTCGTAGAAGGTGAGATTTATGCCGCCAAAACATGTGCTGTGTTTCTAAACCAAAGAGGGAGACCCTAACAAATGTGCACGATCTATTGAAGCCTCTGTTTATTAGTGTGATTTGTTTCCCTTGGAATTCAACATGGAGATTTTTTTTTAAGAGGCTTAGCCTCCTGTGAGGGAACAGTACATCTATATATAAATATAGGACTTAGGAACTTCTCATAGCTTGGGTTCACATGGAATTGTTGTCCTTCATTGGAAGTAAACTGTTTCAAGAGATGAGCCATACTTTAAAACTCTTAAATGTCTGCCTCCCAGTGTTGTTAAAGAAAAGCAAATACTTTTGACTACTTGGGAGTCTAAATTTACTTAATAAGTGGTCGTATGAGAATTACTAGTACAGAAAGGTTTGGTTTTTTGTTTTGTTTCCTAAAACATTTTACATGTAACTATTAAACCAACTATTAACAGAGTAAGTTTATTACAAAAACAATCTGTAATTCAAATGTTACTCTAGTTATACATGTATAACTAAAACCAGAACTTAGTTTTGAAGTACTGCGGGGTTACATTTTAAAATAAAAAGAGGAACTCTTCTGCTGAGCTGCAACAATAATAAAATGGAGCAAGTCTACTTGTCTTCCATTTTGGTTCAGTAAGACACGTAGCAAAGGGTAAAAAGTGTCAGGACCTCAGCCGAGAGCCCTTGTAAAGTTGCAGAGTGGCGAGGGGAACTTGTTCATCATATGGAATCTCAAATGATCAGTGACTATGGGCAGGAAGTAGCGTGTCTTCGTTTTAAAGCAGCTTTTTTATTATCATTCTTTTCCTGTAATACATAATCATGGGTCAGATACGTTATAGTGATAAATAATTCCTCTTTAAATGTGATTTACTAATACATATGAACAGTTTCTAATAGGAATTATCAAAACAGAGCTACGTGCTTATGAAGTTCTTATTAGTTTCGTTTTCATAGTGGCTACACAAAGAGCTTTTTTATTGAACTGGATTTAAATGAACAGTGTCTTTGTGTTTTGCCTCTAACACTTTGTGAAAAACAGATCAGTGCTACTGTCATACTTTTTAAAGTGCATCAGTGTAACTTTCTGATAGGCATCCAGTCCTTATACAGGATTATAGCCTTTCTGCTTATTAATTTCTTTTTTTCTAAACCTTTCTGATTCTTGGGAATTAAGTATTCTTTTAACCTGTTTCGGGAGCCAGTAGCATGTCTTTGTCTTTATAGCCTAATGCTTTGCTGTCACTTACGGCTGTTAGTTCCCTACAGGATGGGGTTTCTTCTCAGAATGGTTTCTTGGTGTCTGTTCTGTGGGCTATAATGTTGCCAGACCATTTTTAGGTCAAGTCTGACTTAAGTTTCTGTTACAAAAGAGTACTTTTTAAGTTTCATAGTAAAGTACATTTGCTGTCAAAAGAACACTGCATTTAGAAGCTGCATTTCTAGCTGACAGTATTGATTATGAACTGACTAATTTCACCACTTCTAATAGTTAATTTTGTTAGTGTCAGTGGTGTCACAGTTTTACAGATGCAGTCTTGTACAGGATGAGGTAAGCTTACCGCTCTTGTAACCATCTGTGGTATTCAGATGTTTTTGTGCTGCTAGAGGAAACTCTCTTAAATTAGAACAGCAGCCTCTATACCTCATTTGGTTAAAGATGTAGAAGATTTTGAAGAGTAGCTTCTTGTCTCAGCTGTTATAAATCCAAATTCAGTCAAGTTGGAACAATTCGATGATTTTAAATTATGTACTAGTTCAGGTTCGACTTTAGCATGCAGCAGGCAAATGTAATTTCTGAATGTACCTTAAACAAACTTGTAGTCTCAGTAGTCAATGTGTTCATTGTAATTACTGAAGCGATGTATCCAATATTAATTGGTTATATAAAACGCATAGAAAATTGTTATTGTCCCATCTGCAAGATCCATCTTTTTAATAAGAAACTTAAGATTTGTCATAAAAAATGAGATTGCTTACATCATGAACCCAAGTCAGGTTCTCAAGCGGAGAAAACAGACACAGAACAAAAACTTATTTTGTGTTACTTTGAACTGTTGCTCCTTCTAGAAGGTTGAATCCCACGTATTTGATTTCTAATGCTTATTTTCAGTATATTTGTCTGTCTTAGATCTGTATTTTGTTTTCATCTGGTATTTCTGTTATACCCTGCAGGGGTCAGAATGTGAGCTACTGCCATAAATCAGTCGTTAGTCATTCACTTTGTTTACTTAAGAACAGAAATATTTGATAAATCATTGTCTATCTTGTTCCAGGTACTCTGGAAGTTAGGCTAATGGGCTGCCAAGATATTTTGGAAAACGTCCCTGGTCGATCAAAAGCCACATCAATTACACTACCTGGTTGGAGTCCAAATGAAGCCAGATCGTCTTTCATGAGCAGAACCAGTAAAAGTAAAAGTGGGAGTAGTAGAAACCTTCTGAAAACTGATGACTTGTCCAGTTCAGTATACTCTTAGTCTTTTATTTTTATGGATATCTTTTACTTACATTTTAATGTGCATGCCGTGTTCTGTAATTTAAAATGCTAAATTGATTTGAAGCTTTAAACTTACCTGTTTCTTCATCTGTTGGGAAAAAAAAAGAAAAACACAAAAGAAAAACACAACCACACTATTATGCCTATAAGAATCAATTAAATATAAGATTACATTTTTAAGGGAAACTTACTGAAGATTTTTTTGTTTGTGGAAAATCCTCTTAAAGATTTAAGCTGAGTTTGTGTACTTTACTTACAGATGAAGTCTGTGCCGTACTGAAGCTGGATAACACTGTGGTTGGTCAAACTAGCTGGAAGCCTATTTCCAATCAGTCATGGGATCAGAAATTTACACTGGAACTAGACAGGGTAAAAATATGGTCTTACATCATTGACGGCTATAGTCAATTCTTCAGATTAGTTTCTTGTTGCTTTTTTCTTTTTCCCCCGTTGTGATTATGTGCAAGTATTCCCATCCTTAACAGAATGAGCTCCCTGGGGTTAGTATGTTATGCTGGGCTGGCATTCTAGAAACTTCACCTTTTCTGGCCTACAAACTGACATGTTTATCCAGGAGCTAACACTTAGCATCTTTTTAGCCTGTGGTATATGGTACTTAAATTTTTATTAGGATCGTCAACGTCTCATTATTTATCAGTAAATTCTAATATCAGATACAGTTTGGGTATTTTGGTAAAGCTATGTCATAGAATTTTTACAGTGCTTCTATAAAAGTGTTCTCATGTCAGGCTGATCAGTTCTTTGGGAATAATAAATAAATTCACTGATAGTTCTTTCCTAGAATTTTAAATGTTACTTGGAAGACTCAAGTATCAAAAATGATAGTTGATGTTTCTTTCCTCACACCTTTTGAAGAGAATTTGTTATATAGGTTTAATCAAGCATTTTTTTTTTAGAAACCTGATAAATCATTGTACTTTAAAGTAATGTGACTTTTTTATCAGTGTTTAAATATAGCCTGAAAATTAAACTATATTTTAAAAGCCTAAATGTCATCTCCAGTATGTATTTAAAACAAATGATGGGGGTGAGGGGGAAGGCACTTTCCTGTTTTTGCTCTCTCCCTGCCTCACCCCACCCCTCTGAGCCCCAAACCAGATCTTTTCCGTCTAGGAAGGAAGCAGTTTTAGACCTGTGGATAGAGAAATTCAGGTTCCGGTTAGGAGGAGTGCAGAAAAAACTAGCAGCTGTGGAGTCTTGAAGCCTTGATTATTCTCAGATTAAGACTAGAATTAGCCAAAGTTTAGTAGCTGCTCCTACCAGCCTCGTATGTGTCATGGTCACTATTTAAGAACTCAGTATTAGATGCTTTTTGGTGCCAGAAAAGGACCTGGCTTCTTCTAGGCATGACCATGCATCCTTCTGTATTTGAAATGCATGTTCCAATCGCCATCATTTTTTTTATCTGTTGCTGCTTCTTAACTTCTGCTTCTTTTAAAACCTTACAGCTATCATATAAAGACAGTGATGCATCATGATGGAATTACACTATGCTAACTGAACTTAGTAACATACAATGCTGCTCTTACATTGTATTGCAGGATTCTTCACATTTTGTAACAAGCATATAAGACACCTTAACAATACATAAATCCCACCAGCAAGATATATCAGTAGTTCTTCTTAGTTTAAAGTTTTTGGCCCCTCTTCGTGACCATGTTACAAAAACTGTATGTATTTCTAGAGATACTGTATAAAGTCTTGCATCGTGATAAGTATGCAGATACTAAAATGTCACTATGCAGCTGTGAAATGCAATTGATACTTGTAAATAACATGGAAAACTAGTAAAGTTGAGGTTTCTAACCACAGGTAAAAATCTGTTGTTGGAGCTTGAGCTAAAAGAACTTGGACTAGCACTTCTGTTAGACTGACGCAGAAAGTCAGGTGACTGTTTGTGACTCTCTTCTACTCTTGGGGGAATTTTGCACTTACACTTTTATTTGGATGCTGGCTATCGCATCTGAACTGAAGTGAAATGCTATGATCGTCCTAGCGAGAGCTTGCTCAGTATGGCTAGTTAGCCCTGGCACTCTTTTAAAGTCAGAGCTCTGCATCTTGATCCTGGAGTTGCTAGATCTTATGATTGTACAGAGGTAGCTCTTCCAGAACAATTACTAATAAGTAATTTCCTGTGTGTATGTTTCCTGTTGTAGTCACGTGAATTAGAAATCTCAGTTTATTGGCGTGACTGGAGATCTTTGTGTGCAGTAAAGTTTCTGAGGTTGGAAGATTTCCTGGATAACCAACGGCATGGCATGTGTCTCTATCTTGAACCCCAGGGCACTCTGTTTGCAGAGGTAAGAATGTTTCTTTGAAGCACTTGAGCATATTTGCAAGTGTTATATTGCAGAACAGTTTAAGAAGTTTTTCTTATACTTTTAAGAACGCATTTTGTTCTGAAACTTGAATTATAACACGCATTATTTGAACTGCAGGTTACGTTTTTTAATCCAGTTATTGAAAGAAGACCAAAACTCCAGAGGCAGAAGAAAATTTTTTCAAAACAGCAAGGTGATTGTTTAATATAAACGTGTAAAGCTTAAAAAATTGTACAGATCTGTGATTTTACTTTTTTTTAATACAGAGACCTAATATTTGCCTGTGAATAAAGCTGTTGATAATGAAGGATTTGGCATTGCATGTAGAAATGTTTTGTTTTAGAATTCCTTATTATGCATTAGCATTTAATAGTGAATAATTAGGAATTGCTAAGGAATATGACAAATTCAGTTCTTCATAAACTATAAACTGATTAATATGATTATTTTTTTTTAATTATAGCTTTTGGTAATAAGTAAGGAAATTACTTGCACTCTATTTTCTTTTTTTTTTTTTTTTTTTCCCACAATACCCACAGGCAAAACATTTCTCAGAGCTCCTCAAATGAATATTAATATTGCCACTTGGGGAAGGCTGGTAAGAAGAGCTATTCCTACAGTAAATCACTCTGGCACCTTCAGCCCTCAAGCACCAGTGCCTGCTACTGGGCCAGTGGTTGATGCACACATTCCTGAACTAACACTGCCAGCCAGGTAGGTGATACCTACAGTTTTTAAGTATGTTTAAGAGCAAGAGTAACAGTGAGATGTTTGTGCCCTAGTGTACGTGATGTATGTCAAATCTGTTTATTCTGCAAGACTGCAGACTTTCCAGTGTTTTAATTTTGGACGTCCATTTTATAGTCAGATCTACACACACAAGACTTGTTTTAGGAGAAATCTACATAACGTGCAGTTTTAAGTTGGTTTTCATGCTATTAAAACAGTCTCTGCTATACACTGAGGAGTTACTTATTTTCTTGCCAGTGACTCTCCTGTAGCCAAATTGGACTTTGAACTTGAGCCTGAGCCTCCACCTGCTCCACCCCGTGCATCCTCCCTTGGGGAAATATGTGAATCTTCCTCTGAGATAAAGTCTCCTGATGTGCCATCTCAGGCAAGTAACTTTAAGAATTTTGGGCTATACAGTTTAACAAGGTTGCGATATTGGCATTTTTATGATGGATTTTCTTCCCTTATATTTTAGCATATGCTCCCTTAACTTACAGAATTGTCTCAACAGAATGCTACAATTACTCTTGGTGGCAAACTGTTTCTGTGGTTGGTATGTTTAATTCTCCATGTCATTGGTTCCACCACAGAAAAAAAAAAAAGCCCAAAATCATTACAGTATTCAGGAAAAAATGTTTTTATTAACGAAGAGCAGAATGACTGGAGCAATAGGTTTCATCAGTCCGTTACAAGCTTGCTTATCTGTATCGTCTGAAAGTATATCATTTTAGCTTAGATAATTCTTGTGTTAAGAATTTCACATGCTTATAGTAAAATTTCTGCCTTCATTTGCCTTCACAATGTTTTAAGTTTTCAGACTTCTTTTTCTTCACAGGATGAAGTAACAACTTTTGATTTTGAAAATGGCAGAAATAGTATTGTTCCAAAACTCCAGCCTGAAATAATCTGTGAGCCGGATGCTCCCCATTCAGACATAAAATACAGCAGCACCCGAGAGCCTGAAGATAGAAGGTAAAAATGCAGTGGTTTTGCTGTTGATCTGAACAATATTTCTTAAAGTTAACAAACTAGAAGGTTTTTGACTGCTTTTTATTTACATAGATCACAACAAAGATTTCAGTTCAATCTGAAGGATTTCAGATGTTGTGCTGTACTGGGCAGAGGACATTTTGGAAAGGTAAAGGTCAAAAGGCTGTATCAAATGTCAAGGCTATATCAAAAACTAGATATGGTTCTTAAATGAATTGCTTGTCTTCTGTTTTAGGTGCTGTTGGCAGAGTACAAAAACACAAACGAGATGTTTGCTATTAAAGCCTTAAAGAAAGGAGATATTGTCGCTCGTGACGAAGTAGACAGGTCAGTTCGTAAAATATAATACATGAATTCCAGAAATCATGTTTTCTTTCTGCATGCAACACAACTGTAAGCTCTGCCAAACAGTAGTTAAATTCAGTGAAAGAGCAAAACAAGTTGTCATCTCCCTGCTTGGCTGGCTGCTGCAGATGTGTAGCCCTTCTTTCTGGGCAAGGAGGGAGCACTGTAGCCCAGGAATTCTGGTTAGTTTCAGTGCCCCTCTTGCCATGCCTGTAATACAGCTCTGACTTAAAGCTGAACCTGTTTTTTCATTTAGGTTCTCTTGCAATTATTCTAATTACTTGTTCTATAGACTTCCATCACGTTTCAGGAGGACAGTGACTATGTTTTCTTCACTGGCAGAAACACCTATGATACTACTTCTCAACCTGTAACATACTGTCATACTTTTTCCATCATATTTTCAAGTCCTGCGTGTACTCCACTGTTTTTTTATCTTTTTGCCCCAAAACTCAGATTTTTCTTTGATTGAAAGTGAAGTGGCAGTTACAAAATGGTCTAGTTTTAGCACAAGAAGGTGCTTTTACAACTGTCTGATAGTGACTATATTCATTTGACTTGCAGGAAGAAGGATAACTGTATTAAGAATAAGCTACAAATTAACCAATTGGCTTAAGGAGAAATAATCTGGAATTACTACAGATAATGTCTATAACGTTGTTACGTTTTTCTGTTTTATGTATTGTATACAATTAAAATAAAAATGGATTGAAGCTAATGTCACATGGTATCGATGCATACTTGATGCAACTCTGAGTATTTGGAAGGAAAATTGGCAGAGTACAATTTTCGTAGACTGCTAGGTTTCCTTTTTCGTTTGTGAAAGCTAAATGTAACTTTGTGGAAATCCTGGCATCAACTTAATATGTGTGCAAGTATTAAAACCTCTGTCTTGAAACAAAAAATGTTCTGCCCTCATCCTGAGGAACAGAGGAAAAAACGTTAAGGTATAAATTACCAACAGTTTCAGAAAAATTGTGGTTCAGGATTCAGCTTTAAATTTCTACTGATTTTTCTGCTTGCAGCTTGATGTGTGAAAAGCGAATATTTGAAACTGTGAATAGTGTAAGACATCCCTTCTTGGTGAACCTTTTTGCTTGTTTCCAAACCAAAGATCACGTTTGCTTTGTAATGGAATATGCTGCCGGGGGGGATCTGATGATGCACATTCATACTGATGTCTTCTCTGAACCAAGAGCAGTGTGAGTATCCATCCCTTTTTGTGGCATTAAGTGAAAGGCATTTTGTTCAGTGCATAATAACTAGGATCTCTATCACCACGTGCCTCTACATTATGTCATTTCAGTAAATACTGTTTAAGTTTTTAAAAGGGTCAGAGATTCTGACTGATTTTGTTAGAAAAAGATGTGCAGGTTTAATGTGCCTGAATCTACGCTGAATTCAAAAATTATATACAAATATTTAATGTTTATAATACTACTTTTTCTTTTTTTTTAAAGATTACATACATTAAAAAGCTAAATGAAAAGTTAAAATAGCAGACAAGGCTAAAAAAAGGAAAGAATAAGCCAAATTAGAAATTCTTCAATACCATAGCAGTGGATACTACAGAAAACTTATCCTCCAGGCCAAGCAACCATACTACAGCTTGAAAGCTGCAAGTTTAAGCATTTTTGCTACCTGGCTTTAAAACTCTGACCTTATATAAAACTAACCTGTACCTGAAAAAGCAATCTGTAATCTTCAGAGGATGGTTTATAAAAAAGATCAATAATAATGGACTTAACATTCTGAAAAGCAAGACTAAAATCCATTGAAATTTTACCTTTTTCAACAGATTCTATGCTGCATGTGTGGTTCTTGGACTTCAGTATTTACATGAACACAAAATAGTATATAGGTAAGTAGTCACTGACCCATTTCCAACAGATGAACTTCAGCTATCCTGGATAGTACTGAGGAAACATCAGTGATGCAATTTTGTTCTCAAATGTTCATTTAGAGATTTGAAGTTGGATAACTTACTGCTGGACACAGAAGGCTTTGTGAAAATTGCTGACTTTGGTCTTTGCAAAGAAGGTAATGGCCCTTAAATCTTCTTTCTAGGGGAATTCCATAGTCTGACTTACTCTTGACTGTTCCCTGACTTTTGGACTGCTAAATGTGTATAGCGTATACTTACCCTGTATCATCTGAAGGAACAAATACATGTTTGATTGTACGAACGTGGAGATAGGAGGAAGTTCCTTAGCAGGGAAATACCAGGAGCATCTGTGCACAGCCCTGTTTTTTAAATTTATTTTTTTCAGTTGTAAGCAGCACCTATTCTGATTGTTACTTCATCATATCTCTGCTTATTATTAAGGCATACTGCTGCATTTTACAAGTTGGCTGAAAAAGCAGTAGGTGCTTTTCCTCATTCTAAGTATGTTGACACTGTAGAATGAAATCAGGTACCATTATAATCCATACCTCACTCTTACTTTTTTACAAATTCATGATCTATTTTTTCAACTCTGAAATAGTCACAACTTTATATGGAATTTATACGCAAAGTATACTATAGCTAAAATAGAGAAATTTATCCCCAAAGGGAAGTCTAGATGCTAGAAAGTTACTTTCAAGCATCCCACTATTGGAAACTACCTTTCAAATAAGACATAAAATAGAGGTAACAAGTGAAATTAGTGTCTTTCTCAAACCCCATCGTGGAGGGAAGATCTGGAAAGGTCCATTTCCTTCTCCGATTTGTATAGCCTATCCTCCCTATCTTTCCCTTTTAGATCGCCTAAGAGGGAATTTAGTAAAATCAGTAGGAGTTACAACATTACTGTTGTCTTCAGTATCCTGTGACTTTAGCTACAAATGAGCTCCATAAATGACAAAAGGAAACAAGGACAAGGAAAGCTTTTTGGTTTGTTGACTACTACAATAAATGATTTCCTTAAGGTGTTTCTGCAGCACCTCCACTTCAGTGTCACATCAGTCCTTGTGGTGCTGATGCCCCAAACTATGCCCCTCTTGCAAATGTATAGGGTTTATTTTGCTCAAAGTTGTTTCACTACGCTCCATGTTTTACTTTACTATATGTAGTTTTGCTACTACAGAAGCATCTGTAGTAGGCATGTTTGACTAGTGTACTAAGTTTTCTTCTGCTAGCTAGTAGAAATACAGCATAAGATTGTTTGTTTGTTATCTTTCCAAGCAAAGATAACTGGGTGACAAAGGTCTAACTGGAAGCTTAATTTGGCTCACTGCATATAGTTAGGGATAGAAAAACTTACACGGAAGCACACGTGGAACAGGGGTGTGGGAGGGAAGAATGGGGAAATGTTTTACCTCATCGCCTGAGCCTCCAGGACAGGCCCTGGAACTACAGTACCGGCTGAAGTCGCTCTAGAGAGAGGTTTTTGTCGCTGGAGGAATAGGTTGTAGAGTGGCAGAAAATATTGCTTCCTTTTCATTAACTTTTCAGGAATGGGATTTGGAGACAGAACAAGCACATTCTGTGGCACACCAGAATTTCTTGCTCCAGAGGTGCTGACAGAAACTTCCTACACAAGAGCTGTAGATTGGTGGGGTCTTGGTGTACTTATCTACGAGATGCTGGTGGGCGAGGTAAGTTCTAGTAAGATACAATGGAGTCATGAAACTAATGTATGTTAAAAAGGTTGCAAAACTCAAGGTACCAGCCTGTCAACATTTAATATGCCCTACCTGTCACAGTTGTATCAATACTTGTATATACAGTATGTGTAGGCATACCTATTTTTATAGCGAGCATCTTCATGTGTTTCATCAAGAAAAAGAAGTATTAAATATTGAGCAGCTACTTACCTGATACTAGCTGCTGTAAAGCCACAGAAGTTAAGTCGTGTGATGAGCTTGAGTTATCAGCAACTGTGGAAGTGAGTAAGTTGTAGCTGGTCCAAGACTTAACCTCTAGATTTTTGTTTTATTTTGTTTTTAATTACATCATTATGCATTAAATCAAATTACAGTAATGGCACATGAAATATCAGTGTGTCTAAACAAGAACACAGCACGTCTGGTTTGGGGGGAGCTCAGTTTCCAGCACACATCTGCTACCATCAAATCTGGATACGTACAGCTATAGCAGTCTTCTGCTTTCAAATGCTTTTGGGGAGAAAATGAACTCCTTAACTCCTGTAGCTTGAATGGAAGTGAACTTTAACGCATAAAACTGGATAGTAGTGAAAGATTATGCCAAACGTAATGCTGTTCACCATTTGAATTACACATGCGCTAAAACAGAACGCCCCAATTCCATGTAAATGAGCTGGTATAAATAAATTACTATTGAATAGTTATTAACCATTGCATATATTGCTTTACCTTCTGGTCCATTTTGTTATGGTATGTCCCAGGTAGCACAGTGATGGCTTACATGCCAAAAACTGGAGGAAAACTACAGCTTTGCTCTCATTTTGTTCTTTTTCAAAAAAGATGATCATTCAACTTTCTTTTCAACCTTTTACCTGAAGGAAGTGAAAGCTTGCAGGGTGTTGCCTACACCTGTCAGGCCACTTCAAAAGAGTTTGAAAACCCTTGAGCTGTAACATGCTAAAGATACTACAAAAACAAATCAGTCTTGACCATGTTACTTGTGAATGGCAGGTGTCACAAAGAAGAGCTGATACATACTTTCTGCATTCCCTGTGTATCTTGTGTCAGAGTTCAGAGATGATCCCAGTTTTAGGTGTTTCTGCTTCTGAAAGCACATTTTTAAAGCATAGTCCTTCAGTAAGAATTAAGGGATAATACCAACTTGCCTTACACTTTTCTGTCTTCCTTATGGAAACTACCCTATCTTATTCTGGGAAAAGGAAGACTTCATTTCAGGGTGTCTAATTCCAGACTGTCAGCTGAATATATGTTGTTTTCAATTGTAACTGGTTTTTAAGCCTGTTTAATAGCATTTTTTTATTACTTTCATTATAGTCTCCCTTCCCTGGAGATGATGAAGAAGAGGTGTTTGACAGTATTGTAAATGATGAAGTAAGATATCCACGATTTCTGTCTACAGAAGCCATCTCTATAATGAGACGGGTAAGAACATAGTAATATTATTACAGTATTCCCCTCTTATCCTGTTTCCTCTTCAACATTAAGGAGGTTAATTACTTTTGTGAGGAACAAAATACTTTAAGAACCTATGCTTATTTTTTTTGCTACAATTAAATTTCAGACTTGCTTCATTTATGCTGTGCCATGCTGCCTATCACTTTAAATGAAAATTGTCAGTGCCATTCCACTTTATTTGGGAGCAAGGTTTTCTTTTTAAAATGTGAAACCACTAGAAGCTCTATTTTCTCCCTGAACTAAGTTTCCTTGTTGGATCTACCTAAAGTTCAGCTCTCTTTTCTCCTAGCAGAACACTGCTGCATTGACCTATTTAGTAGATTAACATTGTCACATGCATGTTTTAATCCAAAGATTTCTAAATCTTTTTGGTTTCATTCCAACTGGGGCAGAGAACACCATACACGTGGCATCTGCAGTCCCATTCTTGGCAAAGAACAGCTGATTTTGTTTATGATTGTTATTAGTCCTATTCCTTAGTGTAATGCCTGTACTTACTTAAAGAAGATGCTACAAGCTGTCTAAGTTAGAAGCTTATCACAGTTGATAAAAAGAAGGCATCTACTGGAGGTGATTCAAAGCCTTTGGAAGCAGCCTCTCCACTTAAATTTGTCTGACACTGAGTATCAGTCTAGCACCCAATTCAGCAATGTGCTGCAGCATGTAAGTTAAAGCATGTCACAGTAACTACTGTGACATTAAGTATTTAAGTAATAGCATAAATATTCTATAGCTTTAAATGATTGCTTACTCCCAGGGAGAGAGTGTTTGTCTATAGAAAGAAGGCAGAATACATTTTTACGGCAGTACCTGGGGAGGGAATTTTTTACTGTGAAAATTACCATGCCGATATCCACAGGGGACTGCTGTGCTGCACCCAGAATACGCATACCACAAACTTTGTGCTCACAATTTACTAGTTGTAGTTGTGCGTCCACTGTTCCTGTCTGAGAAATTCTTACGTAATATAGTAGGTGTTCTTTTTTGATGGCTGCATCATGAATTATCAACCCAACCCAATGCTGGGCACTCTGCCTGCAACAGGGGTCTGCTCACAGCAGCATGATTCACAAGTGGGAGCATCCAACCTCTGGTGTTAACTAGAAAACCCTTTTTATTTTGCTGGGTGTGTAAAGCAGCATTCAACCCTCTCTTGGTAATCAACGGCTGTGAAAGAGCTGGGCACAGGAGACAGCAGAGTAGTCTGTCTTCTGAGCCAAGCAAGAAATACGAGCTAGCTTATGTAAATTCTGTATCCTCTCCAGCAAAAAGCACACTTCTCAATCTGTCTGTGCTGAATGCTAGCCCCACAAATCACCTCAGGTAGCAAGACTTGGTACCACGGATCTGCAGTGAGTCAGGTTAGTCTGTGCTCTGTGTTCAGAGCTAGGCTGCTGGTGGAATTGTGCTAACAGGTTCAGGCATCTCCAAAAGAGCACTGCTGTCTTTAGCTATGTGCAAGTAAAGTTTTCTCTTTCCCTGTCTTTGAGGACCAAGAATTTTCTATAGGTCAGGCAATTTCACTGCCCATCTAATAATCTTGGTGTTGGCTCTTACACCGTAGCACTCATCCTCCCTACTTCCTCCCCCTGCCCCTGAATTTTTGCACTGACATCTCTTGCGTGTTTTGTCAGCTGCTACGAAGAAATCCAGAGCGGCGTCTTGGAGCTGGAGAGAAAGATGCTGAGGATGTGAAAAAGCATCACTTCTTCAGGGTGAGTACAAACTAATATTATTTCTAAGGACACTAAAGAGTAGAGACAGGAAACTAAACATCAGTTGGTTTATTTTACAGCTAATAGATTGGAATGCTTTACTAGCCAAGAAAGTAAAGCCTCCTTTTGTCCCCACCATTAGAGGACGAGAAGATGTCAGTAATTTTGATGATGAATTTACCTCTGAAGCACCTATCCTCACTCCACCTCGGGAACCAAGGATACTTTCAGAAGAAGAGCAGGAAATGTTCAGAGATTTTGATTACATTGCTGATTGGTGTTAACTTCTAGACACTGTGAAACCCCAGCTGACTGGCTCACAAGAATGCCTCTCTCAGAAGAATACCGACCCTTCAATTGCTCTCTGTGCCACCTGTAGCTTCTGTTTTTTTAAAAATCACATGAAGATCCTTTTAAGTACTCTTTTAACACTCTTGTGAAGAGTGGCCTCTTTGTATATTATTTTTTTATCTGAGCACTGGAAAGCAGGGCTATGGAGTTCTTAAGCCGAGTGGGAGAACCCAGGTTGTATTAAGCTTCCCACGCATGGGCACATGTGGATCTGTACTGTTCCTCTCACTCTCCTACAGCGGATAACATCGCTTTTTAAAGTATCTATCATCTGCCTTAAGTGGGAAAAGCAGACTGTGAGCTTGGTGATCACTTATTTCCACTCAGCCACATTGAAATACAAGTTTGGGATACTGATGACACTCACACAGAACATGGTTCTAGCTGGAGAAGGCAAAGGATTTCAGTTAAATATTACCTTGTGCAGTCTGTAAAGCTACACCTTTCTATGTACACCTTCATCTTGTGTTCTTAAAATAATGGTATTTGAGAACAGATATGCCTTGTTTTGTAAATTTTCTATGGTATTTATTAGGAAAAATGCTGAACATCTAGCCTTTGAGATAACGACAGTGTAAGTGCTTCCATTACCAAGAAAAATCCAGAAAGTTTACCAAAGCCACTTGCCAAACAGTTTTGCCTTCAAGCTTCTTAAGCATGGCTTAAACCCCTGGTTGATAAGACGAATGTAACAAGGGTGTTGCTCAGTCTGACCCCACAGAGCAAAGCATACACATGTCCCAGGCCCATGTGCTTCTGTACTCAACCTCATGCCTTTCCTGCTCACTGAGTGGACAGATAAGTTAACCAGTCTGTATCTAACCACCTAGATCATCCTGTATCTGCTGTATAATATCGTATCACTTTTAGAAAACGTAAGGATTTTCAAATGTATACATGCTGTGAACATGTATATTTGGAAGTTGTAATGTATTCATATGTCCAGGCAAGTAATTTAATTATACCACTTCATTAACTTTGCACAGTGGCCAAGTGAGCAAACAGAATGCCGAGTGGAAAAAATATTTCTATACATACACACCACAGAACTCCAGAACTTAGATTGGCAGTTACTGAGGGTAAAAGCAATATATTGTAACAGAATGTATAAATATTTTTGATAAAAACAGTGTATATTTTATAAACCCCTTAACACTAAAAAGCTGTACCTCAAAAGTTGAAAAGTAATTTAGACCAGACACTGTGCATATTTGTAAACCAAGACCTAGTTTTGGCATCTGGTGTTCTGTGGGCAAACATTAATTCTTGGAAAACAAATTTCCCACGCGGTCCTTAGCTCTAGCACCATTCAGAGCTGATGGCATTATCTTATCTCACAGGTTCATCCTAGCCAGGAGTTTGCTGTTCATGGGCTAAGACAACAGCAAGAATCAGCACTCAAATTCAAAACTTTGAATAAAATTTACAAGAAAAAAAATGCAAGCCACTTGAGTGTGCAATGCTGAGGTGGTCATTTAAAATCATGATGCTGGACAGACCTGCATGGTCAGGCAGGGGAGAGGCTTAGGGAGGGGGAAAAAAAAGAGAAAGAAAAAAAAGGTTAATAGGTCTAAATCAAGCATCCCCCCCTGCAGGACCACAGAAGGCATCTTTACCAGCGCTACAAAGCACATTTGGCAGAGTGAGTCAACTTTTCAGCATTACTTGTTTCCAGATTCTAATTAATAAGAAACAAATTATGTTCCTGTATCTAGCTGAAAGAAATACTTTTGAGGTACAGTGAGCTTCACCCTTTTTGGTTCCCAAATATATATATATGAGCATCTAACAGGGTGCTTAACACTTATGAAAGTATCCTCCAAAATACCTTTTTGTAACTATGTCTTGTACAGAAATCTTTTTTTAATCTAAGTAAATCACTAAAAAAAAAAAAAAAGGAAAAAAATTAGAGGGCAGGGTAATTTCACCCAGTTAAGTTGAAAGAAAGCACTAATTTTATCTCTGTAGTTTTTTAAATATTTTTAGGCAGATTAAGATTTTAAACCCTAGATTGTAAATATATTTTGCTATACTTTATCTGTATGTGGCTGCTCAAGCACTTTGTAAGGAAATTAGGATATTTTAGAATGGTACACTATGCATTAAAATGAAATGTGCCTTTAACAAATGTCATTCTAAGTGTTTTGCAGTCATTAATATCACAAATTAAAGTTCTAAATAGAGTAATTTGTAAATTGTGTCCCAAACATGATTTTGCTGGTTTTTTTGAAGTGATTTGTCATGTTTTCTCCACAGGTAACTTCAGAAAAGAACTTGCAATCACAAGGGGACTTACAGAAACCCAGTCTCTTAGTGGTAGCTCAGTGTATACTTCCATTCATTTTCTTTTAAAAATCAAAATAAGTAATTACCTCTGAGCACACCGTCCTTCTGAGGCTGGAAGAAGGCCGCAGCCTCTTGTGTGGGGGAACAGCCCTTCTCAAGGGAGCAGAAGACCATGTCTACTGAAGTCTGGCCAGCTTCCATCAGCATTCTCCCTTCACACACTTCCTTTGAGAGCAGGAGACAACAACACTCCCTCCCCTTCTGGGTAGTTCTTCATTATAGTCTCTTCCTGCCCCCCAGTATATAGGAAAGCTCTGTAACCAAACAAAAACCTACACCCAACCTACACTGAGCTTGTTCTTTAAGCACAGAACCAAGCTTTCTTTTCTGAGTGCATTTAGCAAAGCAATCTTAAGAACAAACTAAAATTTCACATGAGACCATTGCCTGGAGCTGCTTAGCTTCAGTACCTGAGTAAGCAATCATTCCAGAAACTGCTGGCTCCAACTGAAGATAGATGGTTTCAAGTATCTAGTCTAAACTGGTCCTGAATTAACATAGGCAGTGCCTGAAGATACTCTGCCCTGGCCTTTGTTGTGCATGGGCAACACAAGCCTTCAGTGTGGCCCTCTTCTCCCCGGCTTGCTGCTGAACTGCCTCCCAGCACCACCACCACCACGCACACATTAGGAGAGGACCCAAAACCTGTGAACCCCTGGACTGTTGTCTAGTCAGTCCCCTCACTTGCACTTTAGGCTCTACTTGTCATACAGCCTTTGCTACCACTTAGCTTCTGTAACACAAGAGGGTGGTAATTTGCTAGAACCAGCTGCAGAGCTGCCACAACCACCTCTCCAGCTCCCCACACTGATCTCTGCTCACCCCAAGGACTGTGGGTGTGCCATGCACACAGACATCCCCCACACCAGCGAGAAACAAGGAGAGCTCATTTCTGAAGGAGAAACTTCTGTAAGAGAAGTCAAATTCCTTAGCTTCATCAAAGCAGCTTAATAAGGGGTCATAACTGCCTAAAAACAAACTCAGATTTACACTTTTTTTTTTCCTGGAATGCTTCACATTAACTGTAATCTACTGGGCCCAGTAGTAACCGGTTTTCACAACATCCAGCCTCTTCAAGCATACTCCTAGTTCTGCCTCTTTGGCTGCACCGTTACTACCATCTCCACACCAAGGGAGGTACAGGAACTGCTTGCAGAACAGCAGGAAGAGGCAGGTCAAGCCAGGATAGTGCATCTCTGCCTCCATCTGCTGTGCTCCAGAGCTTTGCACAGATGTATTTAAATTTCAGTCCAGACACACTTTGCTGTATGTGACAATTTCAACTGCAAACACTCACCACTCACACGTCAAGTGCTCAATGCATAATGCCTGAAAGCATTTAAAAGAAGAGCATTATTGTAAATGTAAGTTTCAAGTCATTTTTAACCTGCATGCAGTAGATTTAACACACTGACCCATGCCAGGAAGTACGCTCACAGTAAAAGAACATTCACCTTTGCATTTCCAATCTGTAACAGTACATTAAAGGTCAGGCCCTGCGCCTATTCAAAGCATCACACCTTCTCCCCCTGAGGAGGCAGGCAGAGCAGCTCAGAGCAAGACAAGGAAGGCCCTGGTCACAGAAAACTTTGCAATGAAGTTTAAGGAAATGCATTAGAATACAACCCCTCCAAACTGCTAAGACCATCACCTTTAACATCTGCACCAGAATTTTTCATGACTGCAACCAGGGGCATAACAGAACTGTACAGCCTTTGTTACTTGTTTACGTTGAGCTGCCACATTTCAGTAGAAGAGGATTAAAACTTAAACCAGCAAGGAAACAGTGAGGGCTATTGACAATCAGTGCTATTAGCACTGGGGACACAGCCTTCCCCCTGGATGGCTTAGGACCAGGTGTGCAGCAAGCTGACCCCTCAGCTGTTCATTGGGGTAATTAAAATGAATTTGCACCTGTGATACAAAATTAACTCAGGAACCAGAAGACTCCCAGTTAAGTACATTTGTTGCTTTGCACACAAAGGGACACTGTCAGGAGGCAACTAGTTTTCAAAGCTGTTAGGTTGGGGAGGGCTGAGTAACTTCTGGCCTTCACTCCTCAGCACCTAGTACATCATTTCAAACAAGCAAGTGCTCTCTTGGAGCATCACAGTGCCAAAGGCTTAACCACGGGCCAGCCAGACTGCGGGGGGACTGGCAAGTCAGAACACTTAACAGAAACTTCTAGTGAAAGTGTTTTTTACCTTCCACTGTACAGTACCAAGCATCACAAAGTTCTCAGCAATTCAACTGACATTACGAGTCCTTACATTTCTCTTTAGCTGCTTTGTCATTGTATCAAATTCACAGAAGCAAAGCAGAGATGCATCAGTGCAAAATCAGGGAGACTGCGCCAAGGATGTGACTAACCCTTTCACAACACATTTGGACGCCTTCAGCAGCAGTTGTGCAAATACACAAACCGCTTTTCAGCAACTGCTTGCACTCTGGGCTAAGTCATCCACACTCTACCGCACAGCTAACTACAAATACTAAAGCCACGCTATAGATTAAAAATTGTCAGGAAAGCAAGCATTTAAGCAGCCTTGTGACCAAGTCTGTAAGTATGAAGCTAACTCTACCATTCTGTGGACAGCGTTCCAGCTCTCAGCCTGTGGAACAGTATGTACATGTCAAGCTGCAGTCATATTCAACAAGATGGTAAGTGTTTTTGGAAAACAGTTTATTCGGGAATTACATATTTTAGATTTTTCCAAAATACATCTTACTAGATCCCTACAAAAGAAATCTAAATAAGTACAACAATATGAAATTAAGTTTGTTGCAACAGTCATTAAATATTTACTTCCACTAATATATACATACAAAATGCCACACAATGAGCTTGTTTACCCTTGGAATGTGTGCTGCGTTCCAGCAGTTACGCTCCATCTCCATATCCTCCAGTTCCACAACATGAAGACTCAATATTAACACTTTGTACATCCTTTATTATAGGCAAAAATCAAAAGTTTGTTGTTGCTGGGGTTTGTGTTTTTCAGGGTTTTTTTAATAGAAATGAAAAGTAACCTTCTGCAATTTCACAGCTGTGGTAGTTTGTCTACTGGGGTATCAAACTTGAAGTCTGCTGGGAAGAGATCTGGAGCTCGAGGATAGATCAGCCTGTACGATTGTCTAATCGTAACATCAGCCACACCAGCAATATCACCAATTTCTAAGACAAAAAGCAGATAAGTGATTAGTTTTTACTTTTGCCATTTGTACTGAACAAACCCACAAGCATAATTTATCAAGAAGTGCTATACACTTAGCTTCATTCCTAGCTCTCCCAAAAGGTAAAAATAGTTTTAACCATGGTGACTCATACTTTGCATACGTAAAGTCTTCTCACGTGCCATAATTCAACTTACACTATCCAGCTTGGAATAGTAATCAGTTTCAACTTGGCAGAGGGCCAAGAGTGCAAAAGTCATTAGAAACATCTACTGCAAACTCTACATGTGCCCAACAATATTCTAATAAGTCGTCATGAACATCAGGATCTTCATGTTTGGGCTTGAATTAAATATAAGCAAAACCGGCAAAAAGCGGTACCTTCAGCTAAACATGAAATACATGTACCTTAAAATGCACAGAGAAATAAGTCAGTGGCACAGAGCACTCTTTAACAAGCTGAGGAAACACTTGAGATGCACAGAAACTTAAATTTATTCAAGATTTAAACCAAGTTTGAAATCTAAAATTTGACCTGCATGAAAGCCTTCAGGACTGTCTGAGGACACTGAAGTGACTAGGGAGTCATGTCTATATCCATGGCAGGCAGCTGTATTTTAACAATCACTCTTAAGAGACATAATCCAATAGCTCAGGGTGAGCACGGATGAAGGCACCGTACTTGCTTGGGCTCTAGATCACTCACATGCCCAGGGAACTGCCAACGTGAAGGCTCCAGGGACAGAATAAGCCATGATTAATACAGAACAAAGCACCACAACCTGACAGATACAGGCTATTCTTAACCTAAAAGCATCTCTCCACTAAGAAATCGCTGGATTTTTAACATTTCTGATCTGAACGGGACTAGACACATCAACAGAGCTTCCACAGCCAGCTACCAGCACTTGGATCCATTTGTCTCACCAAGTTCTAACCACCGCACCCTTGGCTCCCTTCCTTCCCCCCACGCACTGCCCCCACACAGGCCGGATTCTCTTGCACCCTGGAGGCTGATCCATGCTGCTCTGAAACTCAAGAGCATCCCTGAACTCTTTACTGGCTTCCTAAGAGCCACCCTACCAGAGAAGAATAATGCCAAAGGTGATCTGTGACCAAGCCTGCTGTCCCACCAGTTTCAGTCTTTGTTACAGGCTCACAAGAAGTCAAGGAACATGTACTAATGTACGAGATTCCCCGCCTTCTAGAATGATTAAAGACTCAATGTAACCTAAAGCCATAATGCTATCTGCGACTGCCCCCCAGTTTGCATTTGGAGTATTTTAGAGCAGCAGAATGTACACATGCAAATATTAGCATGGGTTAAGTTAAAGTTATTCTCATTTGAATGCACTGGTCTCTTGTGTTCAAGAATCCAACTCCTAGTGCTAGAAGAATGAGAACTCAAGTTTACACTGAGCATAGCCAATTACTCAATTTTCACTTCAGGGAGTGGGAGATCATCAGTCCTTGATGCCTGCAGTTAGAATGGCAGCTTATCATTACCTGCACAGACCTCATGCAACTTATACAGTAACACTGAATTCTCTTTCAAGCAGCAAGCCATGGGTAAAAAGGAAAGAAAAAAAAAAAAGTGAAGTTTTACCTTTTTGTGTCCTTTTCTCTGCAGAAGCTTGTGATGCCATGTAAATAGCTGCAGCTGCTACAGAGATAGGGCTTCTCCCAGGAACCAAATCTAATTCCACAGCTTTACGGGCGATATGCGTTGCTGCCATTTGTACTTGTTTGGGAAGACCCAGATTGGAACAGAATCTTGACATGAAGTCTCCAGTTGTAATCAGATCAACACTGGTTTCAAGAGCTTTCAAAATAAGTTTAAAACACCGGCCTATTTCCTTCTTCGAAATCCTGGACACTGCACATATTTCTAAACAAAGAGTAAAAATTAAACTTTAGGCTTGACAGCATTTACTCCCCCAAAATAATCAAATTTGATTCTCAGTATTTTAAGACACACAAAGAAGGCCCATGTCACGAAGGCCACCATCACTAAATAAGCTTTGCACATTTGTGAAACTTCCAAATCACTTCAGCCAGGGCACGTTTTTCTTAAGGAGTTAATTAATACAGCTTGCTTAGTGAGGGAAATTTGGCCAAAAAGAGTTGTATCCCTGTCAGGGAAAAGTTGCACATACTTACTACAGAACTGTTGGTTCAAATTCAGTTACAACAGTCCCCACCATCCTCTAATCAAAGCAATACCTTTTAAGTTTCACCAACACTGAGAATGACTTTCAAATGCCAATTTATTTTTTTAAATGCATTATGACCAAAAATCCCATGCCTGAGCACTTCACAAATATAACACATTTCCAGACCCCCTCCTACCCTCCCTCCCAAAGGTGAGCTGTAGCTGAGAACAACCAATTCAGCAAAGTCGAGGAATTAGAAAACCAGCCTCCTACAGTGACAGTAACTAGACCTTTACTTCATAGAAAAATTGAATGTGTATTGCTGAAAACTTACCTTTAAATGTTCTTGGAACACCCTCTTGCCTACAGGCTATGTAGAGACAAGCAGAAGCAATAGCATCATTACTCCTTCCCTTCAGGCTCTTTTGCTCATACACTTGCTTGAATAAATTATTTGTTCGATCCTTCAAAGCAAGAAGACTAACTTTAATTAACTCTAGGCCATTTAATTAGCAGCAATATCAAAAATTCATGTGCTCATTATATTATGCTAACTAAGTCAATGCCAGAACAATTTAAGGGAGGGAGACATGAACTTACAACTATATTTCTAGGGAGGTTGATTCTGTCTGCCATGTTCGTAATTTCTTTAAAAGCATTCATCATTGCACGATCAGAGCTGCTCATAGTTCTGCGATTTTGGTACTTTGAATTCCCAAATTCATCAAAGCTTGCTGCACCGGTGCCCTGAAAAGAAAAATTTTTATTGTCAATGAAACACAAGCAACTTCCTCCTCATTTCAAGAGCAAACATCTTTCCAGCTTTATACACCTTAACTCAAGGCATTCAGTTCAAACAGTTGTGCAAAGAAACATCACTGAAGTAAATCATACACTCAAGCACTGTTCCAAACATCAGGTTCTACACTTTGCACAAGTCTCAAACAGTGCCTTGATTTCCAAGGAACACAGATTATGCAGGGATTTTTCCTTCCTAATTTAACAATAGTTTTAAAGAATAAAACAAATAACATGTAGCCAATGTGTGGGTCTCAGTACTCCTGTCACCAATGCTGAGGTCCAAGACTACATTTTATGCCACCCATATGTCAACTGGGCTGCATCTGCACTGTGGCAGACTGGCGAGTCAGAAAAACAAAATTTTATGGCCAGCTGGAGACCAGTTGTTACAATGATAACTCAAATATGAAAATGAAGGCATGGGCAAAGAGAACATCCAAACCAATGACCTATTCAAAACCAATTTGATACTGTGCCTGCTAGCAGTTGCAAGCCTTAATTGTGGCAAAAGGTAAATATCCATATAGTCTGCCTTTACAGGAAAACCACAGACCTCTTAAAAGAAAAGCTTGAGTTCTTAGGAGAAGAGCCACCAACTCATCCTGGCAACTTCAAAACAAACTTCCAACGTGCTTTTTTTTTTTGGACCTTACAACTGATAGTACAGATTGCGTACTTCTCTTGAATATGCCATCAATTTTGCCCAACTAAGAGGGTCTAAAATGTTTAAGGTCTTCAATTAGCCATCAGTATGAAACATGTCCTTAACAAGTAAGGCCATGCCAGATTAGTAATAGCTGATGATGACAACATGGCCTTTAAGATCAGAAGAGCAATGTCCGTAATTTATATTGTCTACTTATATGTTTGCTGTTTGTGGGGCCATGAGTTCTCTCAAGTGGAAAACACTTCTTCACGACAATTCCACGTTATGAGTAGAAATCTGGACTCTCTGAATCAGCAAGCATTTATTCCTTGCTGGCACCTTCAAACAATTTAGCTGGGCAGAGGCGTCCAACTTTTTCATTGCAGACAGATTTGGTCATTTAAACAAGCTGATACAGCGGCCGCTGCAGACACAGACTACTACACTGTTCTGTTTTGTCAAAACCAGTAAGCATGAAGCAGATCTTGATCTATGACTGACTGCTAACCTGGCTATTCACAGCCAGTGCTTGCACATAAAGTTCTCAGGTTGAAGACTCAGCAATGTATCAGGATGCCCCGGCGGTGCCCAGGTGGTACAAAGTGGGGCCAGGACAGAGTGAGCAAAGGGCAGACCACCCCCTGGCACTAATTCATTCCTCTGAGCTGCCCAGATGGAGTCAGAGCTCATTTCTTCTTTCCTGCCATGTTCTTGAGAATTGCCCTTCTATTTTAAAACAGCCTCTAATTCTATAATCTCTCCCTGGTGCACATCTGCATTTAATACATGGTTTTTGGCTGACACTAATAACACTCGCTCTTGACCATTCACTTGCACCGTTCCAATTCCCTACACCCAAGGAGTCCACTTACACCCCATTTCTGACAAGCTCAGTGGATATCTCTGTTGTTGAGGCCCATATGTGTTGTGCACACACACTCTGATACTGCTGTGGAGATCACTGACTCCGGCACAAAACCCTCCCTCGCAAGTTTCCTTAGCCCCTTGAACAGGCCCTCTATGACAGATGCTAGATTCAAAGATCCTTCTTGGGGTTTTTTTCCCACTCCTTCAAACATCCTTTCAGATGAAAGAACCACCCAGAAACAATCCTGGCACCAACGCAGCAGAGCGCTGCTCCAAAGGCAATCCTCCTCCCTCGACTGGATGAATACTTCCAACTATCCAAAGGTTCCCAGTAAGGTTTAAAGGTAAAGAAAGACCAAGAATCAAGAACATCAAACTTCAGGCCACAGAGAGCATTACAAACATATCTGCAACACTAGACCTCCCTTTCAGAAAGTATGCCAGAACAACTTCCCTTGGCCCAAAACATACACAAGTCTCAGGTCAAAAGGCTCCTCCCTGGCCATCACTCACATCCCTGTTCCCTGCAATGCATTACAACATTCTTGTGCATCACGGACTCCTACATTAGCGCTAGGCACAAATGCTCACAGGAACTGCATGTGCTCAAAATCTTGTAGATGCCAGAAGAGTGACCACGGACAAAGGCCTATCAACCCTGACAGCAAGTCCCCAGTCCCTGTCTATTCAGGCTTCATACCAGGTAGTCCTTTGCCAAGAAACACTGCTGGGGCCATCAAATATTCCCCTTCGCCACGGGGATTTTCCCTGGTCCACTATACAGCACCTAAAAGATTTTTTTTTTTTAATGGTTCTCCTTAGCCTCTCATTTTTTACTTTTTGCTGGTACTCATGGTTACCTTTTCCTTTGAACGTTTGCTTATGTATATTGAAACTACCAACACAGCTATAGGCAAGTACTGTTAGCCACAGGATTTTACCCTGCCAGTATAAGCACTCTCCAAGAGCCATACCCAATATACAGCTCACAACTATAAGAGGGTTGGAAAACACTCTTCCATCTCAACCGCTTAAATAAACCACAGCCATTCTCCCTGCATTTGCTATTTAAATGCACTGTCTACTTTCCTTCTGGAGCTTTCAATTGAGGGACAATGCTTCGTTGGCTTCAGCCCTTGACAACCACGTTAGCAGTCTCTTTCCCTTCATGGAAAAGATAGAAGCCATACAGTTTTAACTGAAATGAAATAGACTGTAAGGATTGTGTGGTTTACTGTTGTGGCTCTTTACTCGTATCTTTCCCATCTCAGCAAGAAAGGTACCTGTCAAATTCAGGAGTTCCACCTGTTTGGCTTTCAAACAGAGCAGAAACCTCATGGATATAATCCTGGAAACAGCCTTAAAGATAGCTAGAGTGAGAAAACACAGTCCAGTGAACAGTGGTAATCTCTGAAGGGGCTCAATGGAGGTTAGGTTTACAGTGCTAGCAGCCAACAGCTTTGTACCCCAGTATATCCCTTTTAATAGCAGAAAGTAGAAGCATCACCAACACCATCCACTTCATTGACTTGATGTTACCCACAGCACCAAGGAATGCCCTCAGATCCGGCAGCCTTTTTGCCCAAATCAACTACCTCATTATACCGTCTGATGGATCCTTTCTTCTTTTTCAATCACCAGCCCTTGATACCTTGCCACTGCTTATCAATATAGCACTTTTAGATCCAGGCCATGCAGTCTGACAACAGCCAGCTTCCTTCCAGAGGCATCTGATCTAAGGATAGGAATTCTATACCAAGAGATTGCATTAGTTTCTTGTTCGACCAACCTGAATTCTCTTGTAGTTGCAGTCACTACAGAGAGGAATAGATTAACTGCAAAGGGTAACAAAAGACAACTTTTTCCACAAGACAGGCAGCACAACTCAGTTTTCTTTTAGATTCATAGGAAAGAGTTCTTTATATCAAGGCAGATCTAGAAGCTGCTTGTTATTTTTTTTTTTAATTTTACATGAGGATTTTAGAAGTAACGATAATATTCTGGCAGTCAAGTCACAACTAATGCCAATCTTCACCACGTCTCCCATTGATCTGCACTGTCATCAGATCAACTGCAGCACACAGAGTCTGCTTTCAGAGAGATGCAGTTCTGTGCCAACATCCTGAAGATCTGCCTGAAGAATGCAAACCACTTCCACCAGAGCCAACTATGCTGTTCATCCTCCTCTTCGCAGACAAATTAATCTTTCTTCCAACGCAGGCTGTTGCTGCCTCAGACAGATGGGTCTCTTAAGTACTAAAACCAATTAGGAACTAATCCCTTTGCATGGGCAAAGCAGCCCCTCTTTTGCTGCTAGCACATACAGACCACATACCCCCAGTAGAAAGGAGTCCCAAAGCAGCACCTCCTGGTTTCAAAGAGGAGAGACTGACAAATGACTCTGTGAAGCAGAACTGCCCCCCTTCCTTCACTATTTCAAGGTAACAGCCAGTCACCAGAACTTTTGTGCCACGAGAATTATCAGTGTCCTTCTCTTTTGGATTTTCCACAACACAGGTTGTGCTTTGGGGGTTTTGAGGGTTTTTTTTTTGTTTGGTTTTTTTTTTTGTTTGGGGTTCGGGGTTTTTTTTGGAGGGGGGCATGGTTTGTTGTTTTAAAAATTCTATTATCTGAAGCTCTGCCTCAAGCAGAAAGGAATACCTCTCTTCCCTGTGCCATGCAAAAGGCTAAAGCACTCTCTAGCACACAATCTGGGGTCCACTCCAGGCCATTCTAAGAATTGTTGTTAACTGAGGAAATACAACTTTTCCCTGCTTCATCCTCTGGAATTCATGAAGACTGTTCTGTACTCTGTCAGATAATACTTATCTTCCTCATGACTACACCAATTTCACCCTTGTTCAACCACTGTGCCTATCTAGGTCAATCCCCATCCCAGCCTACTGCTGACAGGGACTTTAGAAGACTGCTTGAGAAATGTACTGCTTCCTTGGTTTAGTTATTTTTGCTGTAAAATTCATGCCCTTTCTGCACCAATAGGAAATTTCTTCAGCATCTTCTGATATAAGCCATTCTCTTCCTTCCCAATGACAAAGGACAAATGCAGCTCCTGATACAGAGTTCTCCTCAATGAGCTGATATCCCAGAGCCCCTGCTCACTGGCAAGACAAACACAGGAACACATCCTGGTTTGTCAAAGGGATTCCCGATTTCCTGTAGAAAATAATGTGTCCCTTCTGTGATTCCTCCCCGTGCAAATAAAATATCCACAGTAGGACAGACTGCCCCCTCCACATGCTCCAACGTGATCCTGGCAGTTGCAGTACTTGGGAGATTTTTACTCACAGATCTCACAGGTTAAATCGTGCCACACTGACATTCCCGCATCTTGTCTTCACTGAATGGCTACACTCTTTGCTACAGCAAGTTTGGTCATGCCTGTTCTGGAATGTTCTGGTTAACAGCAAAACTTTCATTAGACGCATGTCCATCTCTGAAAATTTTTAGTTTTCATTGAAAAACAAACTTTCACAGACGTTTCTTTATGTCCTTAATTCTCTCACTGAGGCTGATATCCCTCTTATTCTAATAGAGGATCTGAACCTCCAGTGAGAAGAGGGTTAACAGCACAAGTCACTGCTCACCTGGATAGAAATTCTGTCTTTAGCTGAAGTACCTTTTGTCTTTTCCAACACACAGGTTCTAGAAGAGCTCAGAAGGTCACCCTACCTACTGAATCAAACTGAGCTCCCAGAAACAAGCCCTGTATTTACACAGTCCCAAAATGAGACAACAGTGTGAACCTGGAGCAAACAGTCCATTACTCCGTCTGTCTATAAAGGTGTATTTCTGATCTTTATCACAGCTGACCAAATCAGCAACAGAAATCCAAGCCTCAAGAACTACAATCTCTCTGGACCTATACATGTGACATTTAAACTCCTGTGAAGTGGTGCTGTAGAAGTCACTGAGCTACTTATCAATGCCAAGTTTTTTAACGGAGCAGTGCAGAAATTTGTTTGACTGAATGGATTCCAAAAGCCACTATAAGGCATCCCAAAATCTGGTGGGCAGCAATGCTTGGAGTTGTCCAAAACACAAGCATCTACTTGGACAATCCTTTGAACAGAAGGTTCCTTCTTCACCAAAGGTGAAAGATTAGCTGTCCGTACCAGTATTCACTAGTCGACTTCCATCTCTTTGAAGAATTCTTGGTTGAGAAGTACGGTGCCCACTCCCCTATACGTATCCATGCATATTTAGGTATGTCTGCTTTTCATCTAGCAACATCACTGGAACAAAAACTTCTGAGAAATCCTGGTGTGCGTGTACCACAACACACAAAACAGCAATACAGGTTTTAACAGTTATTTATCAGCAATTGGACCACCTTCCATGAAACGTTCAAGAAATCCACAAAAAATCAATTTGGATCTTGCAGTAAAAAAGTGTAACACAAAGTACAAAAATGAAAACTTACCTGGGTCACTACTTCAATTAAAGGGAATGCATTTGCATGATTAATCTTGTTTACTCTTTCATGGGGAACAGCAGAATATGGCTGTACTACTAAATTTCAACTCAAATATACATTGAATACGTTCTTCTGGAGCACTAGCACCACGAAGGAATTCTACATTTAGTGCTTTAACATTTAGCGGAAGAACACGTACAACATGCATGTAGATCTCTGGGTCTCCAATATGAATCCGATACAGATTTTATTACAAAAAAATGATAGTTCAAGTTGGGCAGTACTAAATACTGAAACCTCAAAACTAAGCACCTGTTATTTCAGAATCATCTCAAATACACATGGTAAGTCAAAGCGTTTCTTTAGAGATTGCAACATCAGCTTTTCTATTTATAGCAGCATACCAAAGAGTGGTAAATAACCCCAGAGCACCACAAACTACTTTTGTTGAAGAGGTCAACCCTTTCCTGCTACCACCAGGAAAGAGCTACATTTTACACACCACTGAAATGTAGGAGTTCAGTTTAGACAAAATCTCTTTGTAAATAACATTCTCTGATTAGTTTCCCTATGGACATACAAACACGTACTTGACATAAAAACACTCAAACTTAGTAAAATCTAGTCTTTTAAGTGTTACCTTGCCAATCATTGTACTCAAGTCGCCATCACTCAACAAAGGATTCTGGGTATCCCCAACTCGAGATGGATCTTTCGTTGCTTTGTCATTGCTGAAAGTTCTCCACTCTGACCCTACGTCTATGACCCGGTCACCTGAGTTCACAGAAAGCAATAGTCCACATTAATATAACATTTTGAAATATTTCATTAAATGCTAAGTTACACACCCAAGTTCTCCATTATAAGGCGGCAGTCTCTTGGCATTCCCAAACAGAACAGTAACTTGCAGGACGATGTATCAAAATGTTTGGGATTTAAAAATTAAGGTGAAGGCAATGGGGGAAAAAAAAAAAAATGCAACTAGAGCTGCACAGAAAACAAGTAACTAGAGAAATGCATCCAGAACACAGAGTTACAGGTTATCCTTAAAGAATATCACGGGATCTTCAACACACAAAAGGAATCAAGACTTTGATTTCAAGCTGGAGGTCATGGTTGCGTATGGATGTTCTCAGCACTTAGACAAGTAAGTTACTGTAACTTAACAAGTTCCCTCACATTTGCCGTGTGTTCAAAGTGAACATGTGAATTATATATCATGCACACTCTCATTAAGCTGTAGTATATCACTTCTGTGCCTGAGCTCTAGGTCCTTGGCACTCTGAAATATGCCACCTTCTAATCCACCGTAACATTTTGCAGTTCAATTCTTGTTCTTGAGGGGAGGTCTGACCCTGCCCAACTCCACTTCTGTTTGTGATGCTTGACAGTATCAACACACAATATATATATACACAACTATTTCTTCTTAAACTCAATCTACCCTGTTATACCTCGAAGAGTTTAAATACAGATTCAGAGTAAGCAGAAAAAGCACTAAACCCACATTCTCCAAATGAAACAACTTCCCTTGCAGTCCTCCATTCATCTCACATTCACCTAAACCTTTCCTACAGCAACTCTTCAGATTGAGAAATAACTCTGACCAACATTCTGATGCAGGCAAAAGCCCTACAGTAATCACAACGATACAATCTTAAAAAAAAAACCACCCAAACAAAAAAAAACCAACAGACCACCACACAAAAAAACCACCCACACCCCCTGCTGCTGGCAGTGCATTCTATTCACATCTGGTAAAAGCTGCATCTCAAGGGTGTTGCCTCCAGAGCAATACTACAGAATTTTTAAGAATACATGAACAGAAAAGCACAAAAAGAACACTTTCCTTGGTGTTTTGCAGTAAAGCAAATTAGAGCTTCGTGTAGGGTACCAGAAGAAACTTCAATATAATTGTCACCCTGCTTTCCTAAACCCGAGGAAAAATACACTGCCTTTATCAGTGTTTAAGTGTGATGTGGAAGAAATGTCTGCAAAAAATAAGTAGCACTGACTGCAAGAAAAATTTCCGGTATGGAAGTCTTAGCATGAAACCACAGAGGCTGATTTAACCTAATGAAAACATAAGCAGAGAGGCAAATGCATTCTGCAAACAACAGTAATACAAGATATGAAGCTGGAGAAAATACAAGAGCAATGGACAAAGTGGTGCAACTGCACAATTACCTGGGGGGCAGAATTTATTCTGAATGAGGAACTTTATTCTTAACATAAAACTATGAGAGGAATATGCTTGAAATTGAAAGCTGTGAATGAACCATAAGAAGACACCACAACCAAAAAGAATAAATTTAGGCTAGAGGTGTTCTCATCAACATTTGCCAGACATGCTCACAGCTATGTTCCACCTTTATTTACTGCCCTAATGAAAACCAAGAAGGGGGGGTGGGGGGGGGGTGTCATCAGAAACTAGAAGGTTAAGAGTATAGCACAGTAAAAGAAGGCACATATCCCTTCGTTCTGCTACAAAGGTCTTTCCCCCCTTGCAAGCTTAAATTAGCAGACAGCTTGCTCCTCTAGCTCCTGGACTCTCTGTAAATACTTGATTCAGTAATGCTCCTTCTATGGCCTAGCAGTAACTTTACTTTAAGACAACCCCCCCAATACTGTTTATAGCATCTAAAAAAAGCAAAATGTACTTAAAATTCTGGCATGGTATAAATAGAACACTGAGTACAGGGCAATGATGTAATATTTTTTCCACACAAGTGGGAATGACCTAAATGACTCACTCAGGGATCTGCCTCTTGTGAGTTATGAGCCATTCCTGCTATAACAAAAAAGTGTTATATCACTGCCTGCTTTGGCAAACATACTACAAACAGAGGATTGAGACTACTATTTCAGAGTGAGAAAAGATTAAGTAGAACAAATCACTAAATATAAAGCATTTGTGTACTTAAAATGCAGTATGCACATATCTTTATTTTGCCAAGAAATCTGCTATTGGAGAAAAGAAGTTTTTCTGTATACTTAGTGTCTTATTTAAAATATACAGAGGTCCTAGGAAGTGCATTCCACCTTTCAAAAGGCTCCTACAAAAGTGTGACACAAGCTAGAAATATTAACAAAAATGGAACAAATAGGCCAAAAGGTTTCCATAGATGGAAAATATACTCAGCTACAAGCAGCTAATTATCCCATTCAATAAAGAGAGTGGGGGGAAAAAAAGAGCGTGGCATTTTTTATTTTTAACTCTTCAAAACATAAAAACTACTTTGGAACTGTGATGTTAGTACAGATGCATTTAAGCCCCACCCTAAGCGATCAGAAAAAAAACTTAAAATACTAAAGTCTCACAAAAAGCAGTGTAAGGAATCAGCCTCGAAGACTGGTCCTGAGTTAACATTTCAAGCGCTAAACTGAATTTGCTAGGTCATACACTACTGATTGGCTTTCCTGACGCACCTGGAAAACAGGTCTGACAGTCAAACAGCAGAGTGAAAAAAGCTCCCAATAACTACCTTATAAAATCGTCTCTGCTTTCTCACATCATTATTATATTGGTTTTGGCAACAGTACCAAGCTGCGATAAGTACGGGAGTGGCCGCATACTGCCTTCACTACTTCCTTTTGATGCAGTCCTTTTGAACAAAAATAAGCTTCACTAGATATGGCTACATTAGACACTCCTTTATTTAATTTTCATCAAACAGATGATTTCAACTCCTCAGCTTCCTCCTCTGAAGTACACACAAAACACACAGTTTAGAGGACCAAAAATCTTTGTGGAAACAACCTCCAGGCTGATACCCTGAAGCATCTTTCTGAACATACAAGTTTTTCCTCCACTGCCCCATTTCTCTTTGTAAGCCATTCTTCCAGTTTGCAGTTACTCTTTAAAACACAGTCTAATAGACAAACACACAGCCTCTAGTGGAAATACACACTGCAAACTTCACTGACTCAGGTTACCCACCATCTGAAAAGCTCATTTAGTAAAATGCAGAACTGTTATTTAGAACGGAAAACCTCAGACCAAGGTTACTTTTCTTCACAACTGCCAAATGCAAAGAGCATGCGCTACAGAAATGCAAGAGTAAACTCTGGTCAGTATCAAAAATTAAAATACCGTTTTGAACAGTTTTTAAAAATTTGCTTAAAATATCCACACATCATAAGTTATGCATGTTTACTCCTCCCCTAAAAACAGAAAGTGATTTCTCAAAGAAAAATATTTTCACTCAACGAGCCCTGAATTTGCGCTTACATATTTGTAGAGAAATAATACCAGCTATATTAATGTTGCAATCCACTTGCAAGAATTCATGATACACATGTTTTACTCTCTTTTTTCATGTTGTATTATCTGTTATACAAAGCTGCAAATTGAACATGTTTAGTCAAAACAAGAAATAGGATGAAATTCAAGCCTCAAGTAATGTTATCTTCCATATCCAGTCTTGAAACGGTTCTAAGAAGGTATGTTAAGTCTTTTTCACAGGAGCTCTATGTACATGCAATGTACATTGCATCAAGTTCTACATATTAACTAATACTTTAATCTTAACATAAATATCGTATTAAAGTTGTGCACTTTAAAGTACCAAAATACCTATTGTTTCTACAGAATGTTTCATTCTTACAGTTAGTTAAGGAATCTGCTGCCATCTAGTGAGCACACATATTATACTTTCACTTAAAAGCATTTTACAACGCCAAATTTTAAAAAATAAAGAGAGAATAACAATTCCTTTCAGTCAGCTCCTTATTAACCAGAGTAATGAGGTGCTGAGACAAATTATAATGACAAACCTAGGTAGCAGACTACAAGCTGAGGAGAGTCGTGAAGACATGTACATGCACAGAGCCAGGCTGAACTGAGCCCTCTCTTTTCCAGGCTAAGAGTCTCAGCCCTCAGCCTCTCCTCATACAGGAGATGCTCCAGTCCCTAAATCACTTTTGCTATGTTCTGCTGGACTTGCTCCAGCAAGTCTTTCTGATACTGAGGAGCCCACAGTTAGACACAGTACTCCAGACACCTACTCCTTCACATCTATTTATTAGCTTACACACTGTCCCATACAGTAGTACTCAACTTTATAGCTTCTGTAATATAAACTCAACTTTTTTTTTTCCATTTTCAGCTTTAGAACTTCTATTTAAGACCAGATATATTAAATGTTCTCAAAGAATAAACTCGGGGGGGGGGACACGGACACGACACCACAATTTTACAGTCACAGCTTTTTCTACAAAGTTTCCAGCCTTTTGCCAGATAGTAATATTCTTTGCAAAAAGTTATCCTTTTCAATAAATTGTCAACGCCACAAACGCACCATCACCAACAGCAACACCAGCCTATTCACAACACTCGGCTGAAATAACAGAACCTGAGCAGGCTTTGAGATGTTAAACAAAAAACAAACAAACAAAACAAAAAATCCACACAAGACTTCCACTAGTTTCCAGACTTCAAGAGGATCATACCAGTACCAACAGGCAGTTATGGAATGAAACAGACAGTATAGCACTGTAGGCAAATGACTGTTACAAGAACAAAGGCTTAGCAGCTCCTGTATATCCAAATGATGACAAATTTAAAAGGACTTCTGGGCCTCCTAAGTCATAAACTTGTAATAATTTTGGAGGAAGCAAATGAGAATAGAAGTGTTAAACAATCCGCTGGACAAGTCCGGTCAGTTGAAGTTGTACCTCTCCAGGACTTGTGGCCTTTAAAAGACAAACAGCTCAAGTACTCGTAAAGGATGTTCCAAACTACAGAATCTCAACGAAAACATGTTGTGCCTGATCTACAATATGTCACAAAAATAAAAGGTTTTGGACTCTTCTTCCGTCAGAGGAGTTCAGATCATTTCTAGCCCTTGTCTGCCCTAAACCACTTTGCCAATCTAATAAGGAAGCAGGTAAAAAAAAAAAAAACATTCCCTGAATAGGTTTATTCAGAATGTTACTATTATTTCACTAGTTAAATCTAGTACTACTACTCATGGAAGCATTCTTCATAGTGGCTCTCAAACACTTTTGGTTCCCATCCCAGAACTCACTAACGAGAAAAGTCTCGTCCACCCTCCACAAAATTTCATGCTAAGAGCCGTGTTTATTACAAAGCCTGACTAAAGATGCCAACTTTTGACATCTAAAGTCCAAGTTTCCACTGTTACAAGCATTATTGCTGAAACAGCTAGAACAATCACCCTTGTCTTTAAAGCTGAAATGGGTTAAACTTAAAACACAGACTATTTGAAATGCTGACTGAAAAAGGCTAGCAAATTGCTTCCTTCATGTTACAAATTCCCTGCGTAAATCAAGCATCCATGAATGCTCATGCAAAAGTCAACTATTCAGACTGTCTTTAAGTATCAGCATCCTTTATAGTTAGCTTTCCTGTGGATGCAAGGACTAACTTTTGTCAGACACTTTCTAGTGCTCTGGACACCAAGTGCAGAAGCAGTTACCCCATATAAGGTGCTAATACATATCCATATCTAAAGATTTCTGCCTATTTATTTAATTAATACTTTAAACTGAGATTTCACATTTTAGTTTTAAATATTGATAATACTCACAGAAAGAAGTAACTATGAACATACACCCAAGCATGAAAAGATTTTTCACCGTTTGGAGGTACAAAGACCATAGAATAGATGTAACTGCGTAACTGCCCTCTACTGGCTCCAAGTCAGAAGTACTTAAGCACCTTCTCCACTTACAGGATACTACCAACAGCTGGGGGCGGGGGGAAGGGTTTCTTTGATTGCATCTATACATAGATGCTTATTTTCTGAAAACCAATCTTATCCCTAATGACAGACATCCTGAGTAATGGACTGGCCAGCAGAGGCCACCATGAAAGCCCTTCCTACTCGTTTGTTATACTGTAGAGAAAAAAAAATTATTTTCAGTATAGTTAAGTCTTGGCTGTTCCTCATAGACCATAGCTGAATTTAAGATGTGCCATTTACATCTCAGACTTTTCAGAAGCATTAGCCAACCAAATATTCTGACAGAATTTTATAACAGCCTTATTGCTCACCACAAGCTATTGAACATTTTTCCCCAAAATTCTTTAACTGAACACAGAGGTATACAGAGAACATGGAATAAACATCTGAACACAGGTCATAATCTGATTCAAAGCTTTAACAAGTTGACATGTGTCCAAGGATTCTCATCAGCTGAAGACAGACTTCTGCTTTTTTATTTAAGGCGGCTATCCAAAAAGACTCCATACAAGAACACTGTTCTTCTCTAAGCCACACCTGCCTACTGAAGCAGAGCTAACCAGTTAGAGAAAATCACTAAGTGCTGAAAATAAACTCCTCACTGCTCTAACTCCTGCACACTTAAGACTACATTTAATGAAACTATAGAGAAGTTTAAGGAAAGTCATAGCTCAGAAAGGTATTCCTACCTAGCTGAGATGCTACACAGCTGTACATGCCACTAGACTCATTCTTATTCCCCTCTGAAATTCAGCTCATCACCTTGCTACATCAAGAAAATTCAGTGCTTTGTATTCCACTTTCATTCTGCTTTCTTCAGCCCCTTCTGGCATACCAGCTGACTTCCAGCCTTTTTTACCGCCTAGAAGGTAACAAGCAAAATATTTACCTGTCAAGAAAGAGGATTTACTAGCCTTGTGTTCTTGAACAAAATACTTCTCCCCCCACCGAGTCTGTCTGAAGAATGAGATATGGTCAACATTTTAAATGAACACAGAACTAACTACTTCTCCAAACCTTAAGAACTCTCTTCATGAATTCTCAAGCCAGCACATGAACACTTACCATACCGTATATCCTCAAATGATTTGAGAAAAGTATGTATAATAAACACAAGACTTATGACAGCAGATAAACTTGGACATAGACTTGTAAAGTTTCAGATGAGTGTCAATCCAGACTAGTATCAAAATTCCATGGATAATTATAATTTAGGTCTCCAACTGCCTTTCATGCAAAAGGCAATTAGCAGGAGGAAAAGTTAACAAGTTGGAAACAGTTACCATGAAAAGATGGAACAAAAGTTAACCCAGGAAAGGTAACAGTGAAAAAGCAGATGAGAGTTTTTAGTAGACTGAAGCTGTATTTTGAAGCAATAATAAAACAGCCACTAGCTCCAGTTATACTGACACCACAAGGTTTAATTGTTTTAATACTGCACAGCAAAACAGCACAGTTTATTTAGAGCACGTGAAAAATGCTGTGCAAAGAAAAAGCAGCATACTGGTTTTAAATTAAAATTTCAATCTGAGACACACAGAACACCATCTATGAGTACAAAACAACTTCAATCAAAAACCTTTCTCAAAAACCCCTTTAAAAAGCAGTACTTCCGTTATACAGCTTTGCCCAAGACACAGAATTCAACTATTAAAGAGATCAGCTCCTCCTTCTCCTAGCCTCCTGCTCCCCCCAACTTTTCCATTGCTTCACTGTTTTGGCTACAAACCTGACAAATGCAATCTCAGTCATAATACTAATTGACATGGTTTAAACCCAGCCAGCAACTAAGTACCACACAGCCACTCACTCCCTCCCTCCTCACAGTGGGATAGGGGAGAGAATCAGAAGGGTAAAAGTGAAAACACTCGTGGGTTGAGATAAAGACAGTTTAATAGGGAAAGCAAAAGCTGCACACGCAAGCAAAGCAAATTCACTGCTTCCCACATGCAGGCAGGTGTTCGGCCATCGCCAGGAAAGCAGGGCTCCATCATGCGTAATGGTTACTTGGGAAGACAAACACACCCCAATCCCCCCTCCTTCTTCTTCCCCCAGCTGTAGATGCTGAGCGTGATGTCACACAGCATGGAATATCCCTTGGGTCAGCTGGGGTCAGCTGTCCCGGCTGTGTCCCCCCCGCCAACTCCTTGTGCACCCCCAGCCTCCTCGCTGGCGGGGTGGGGTGAGAGGCAGACAAGGCCCTGGCTCTGTGTAAG
>JAVKLA010000090.1:18145093-18181132 GCA_034782735.1 Sagittarius serpentarius
TTCAGCACAAATCCAAAACGCAGCCCCATACCAGCTACTGTGCAGAAAATTAACTCTATCCCAGCCAAAACCAGCACCCCAATAATATGAATTTCATCTCTCATTCCCAGAAGATGGATTACAGAACCTGAAAGTTACCTATGCACCAGCTATTTTATACTATGACACAGTTTTACATTTAATAAACTCAGACCTTTTCCAGAAATGTGAAACTTCAGTACTTTGCCATAGCAAGCAAGAAAAACATCAAGTGGAAATACATTTAGTTTAGTCAAAGACTCTTTGCTCTGATTTCAGCCAAACTGTACTAAAAAAATTTAAAAAAAAAAAAAAAAACAGTGAAGTCACATCACTACATACGTTACAACAGTAAAATATATGCAAAAATTCAGCATTTACCATTTTGCCCCACATACACCAGCAGTGCTCTGCAGACACCAAAAATCACAGTATTTTTAAATAAACCTGTAACACTTCTTTTGCTACAGAGTATATTGAGTATTCTGGGGTTTTGTAACTGTTCTAACTGATCCCCTTCAGTGATAAAGATCTTACTAACTTTCAGCCCACCCCTAAACATATTCTCAGGGGGCCCTGTTCACATCAGCTACACATCATGACCGATGTAAGCATCGAAACACAAATCCACTACTCCTCCATGTGAGAACAGGAAATGGAATCATTCTCTCTTAAGGGGAGCATGTATCATGGAATCTGCAACAAATACGTAAGTTTTCTCATTTGGAAATGAAATTTTGTCTTCACTCCTTTAAAACACCCCTACTTCACACCCATCTCCAGAAAATAGGCATCAAGAATTGGATCTGTTTTTCTCCTCCTCTAAGTTTCTTACCAGACCAGAAAATGTTGAATGTTCACACTTCTATTTGGTCATGCACTCTTCAACTATTTATCGTCTCCGATTCAACCAGTTTTCCAAACTAGCTGCTCGATACCCTAGCTAGTGAATTGGACATATGCAGGTAAACTAAATTGCTGAAGGAAGGCAAGACAGAACGAGAACAATCAGCACAATGAAGGGTAATGTTAAAGCCTTTTAGTGACAAATTCATAGAAAGGCCTACTTAAAAAACACTGCATGCTTAAAGAAAAAACAGTTTTTACCCTACCACTAATGTTGGCTGTAAAGAGGACTAAGACCATTTTAAACACATTTTAAAAATTCAACTCAGCAAAAGTTTGTATTAATATTCTTATGAGTCTGCTCATCAAAAATGCTGACAACTTGAACTAAAGAAATCTCCAACACTATTGATTCAGAAGAGATCCTCTAAACCTCTAAAGCAAGAATACCTTGTGACTAGGTAACAGAAGGTACATGAAGTGGGATTTCTGATAAACTCCCAAGTTCCTAAAAATGAAACCTATCAAGCAAAACATTTCCCTCTTCTTATAAAGCCAGAATTATCTTAAAAGTTATGAACTGCTCAAGATGGGCTTCTCTAAACTTTGGTTCAACTTCTATGCCATCAACACAATACGCTGAACATGGACCAAACTATTCTTAAGCAATAATTTAGAAGCCTAGTACCATGTTTCAATAGGAAATATTGCTGTGGACATTTGAATTTTTAGCCAGCGAATTCATGATAATTCATTTATCTTTATCAGAATTTACGCAATTTAAACCAGCACTTCTTTGAACAAAGCAAGTAACGATACTCCCCCTAGCCTTTTAAATGGTTTGTCTCATAATTTTAGAGGAAACTGGTACTCAAGTTTAAATATTTTAACATTTACTTTAATAAACTATGCGGAAGTTTGCCTTTTGCATAAACAAGACACCTGGCTAAATTAGTACTGCTTTTGCTGCAACTTATTAAACCTTCAGCTTTATGCTAACAGCTGTATGAAAATTTTTAATTTGGTGTAAGACAAGAGCCAAAACAAAATCAGCACAGTCTAGGAGAAAGGGATATAAAACCATCTGAAATATTTAGCACCACTGAATGAATCACCTGAACATGCACCCTCAAAACAGAATTTTCTTTTGGTCATGGCATGTCTAAAAAAAAAAATAATAGAAATAAATGAGGTTTAAAGAATGACCAGAACACGAGCATGAAGTTTCCAATGCAAGAGGAATAAATACAGTAAGATGCACAATAAGATGCTCATCCTAAAAAAGATACTTAAAAATGAATATGCAGCACGTTCTATGACAACACTGTTCTCTCTCCCTCTCTCTCATTCCAACAAAGACAACGCCTAAAAGGACTTTCGTTTTAAATATTCCAGTATACTTAGAAATACAATTTAGCCTGTGGAAGTTGCTGCCATATGAACCAAGTGAAAGAGCTCAGCAAAACTCCAGCAGAAAAACTGGATATTTACTTTGTACAGTATTAAAAGCCTTAGGAGAAGTAATTAACAAAAACAGGTACTGGCAAGGATATAAAGAGAAATCCTTCAGGGCAGAAGATAACCTCTAACTAATGGGAAACTGAGAATTTTTTTTTTTTTCATAAGCAAGTTATTTGACAAAGAGCTTTTATTACGTTTCTTATACTTTATTGACAAACAACAGTCACGATTAAAGACAGAATACTGGACTAGACAGCACAATGTTCTAATTCAATATTACAACATATTTTAAATTTTCAATCTTTAAAGAATTTGATTCTTTTCATAATGCAACAAGTTACCAGAAAACAGACTATTCAAAACAGTAAGTTTTAGCCAACAGACTATCATAAAAGAAAACATTTAGGCATCAAGAAAAAGCCTTTTAACACTCAAATTATCATATATCAGTTTTGTGGGAAAATAAATCTACACACACAATTTAAGTTATATGATAATCCATAAAAATCAGAATAGCTACTTACCTACTACTAGCCCACACTCAGAACAAATCATATCACCAGCTCTGTAATCCTCTACTAAAATGGAATCTGGATGATTTGGGCAAGTCACTCTTGGAAGTACATCCAAACTAAGAAAAAAAAAAAAATTAGAAGTATTAATTATTTTTAATCAAGCAGGCTGCATATCCAAAAGCGTAAGAGTTTCTTGCTGAAAATAACACTTTAAAAATACAGAACTTACAGTGATTTGAATGACAGAATGTTAACCTAAACACTTGAACTTCACCTTTTATTTAAATGCTGTAACACTACAGATGACAATCAAGATTTCAGGTCATCCTAAATTCCAAATTTTGTGTGATGTACTTTGTACCAAAAACTCTTCAAATTAAAACACTTAAAATCTAAAGAACAGACTTGATTAAGTGTAGTCTAATTCGCAGTCTATCACTAAATAAAGCTCCCCAAGAAGTTAGTGGTGATTGCTTCTTTCCAAATGAGCATTCTCACTCATTCTAATCAGATCAGTATTACTTACCAGGTTCTTAATTCAGGAAGTAGTGCACACACAAATGTGTATTTTTAGAAAATAGCTGATTCTACCACTGTTTTATTATTTTCAAGTATTTGAAGAAAAAGTCCCATTTTAAATTAAGCAACTCGTTAATTGTGAGATCTTAACAAAAAACAATCAGCTCATGAAGGGAATTATGTGACAACTGCTTCCGATAATAGGGATCTGTCTCTCTCACCCCCATGCACCTTCAAGAGTTACAGCAGATACAAACAACTTCCTATAAAGCATTAGCACTATTTAACACAACAGCTTTAATTACTGACAACAGTAATAACAAACTGCTTCTAACCAAACGTTTTAAAAGTAAATACCTCATTCAAGCTACTAGCGACTGTTCAGTAATTCTGTTAAAACCAAGCATTTCAAAATTGGAAAAATATTTACAATTGTGGTCCATATATTCAAACAAAGCCATTTTGCTCAAGCTAAAAAGCAGAGAGTATGGAAGTTGATCACAAAAAACTTGTCATAGTATCCACCAACCTCAATCTGTGCCAAAAAATAACTTCTAATCTAGAAAATATCCTATTAAAAGTTAAATTAATCCGAGCTCCCCACTTACCCACTAGTCCATTATTTCAGCCTAATCTACATTGCATCTTTATTTTTTACTTTTTAGATATTTCTGATGAGTCAAAAGTACCAAAATCCCCGAACATTTTAATCCAGTGACTGTTCAGAAGAGTATCTGAGACTTGAAATAAAAATTGAAAGTCAACATCACTATTAATATTAAAGACTCCAGAAAGAACAGGCACACACAAGATCTTCAGATGTAACTTATGTTCAAAATACTACATAAAAGCTCTTTAAACCTTCCTTCTCGCTATTCTTAGCCAGTAGTTTCATATGACAAGACAAAACTGTTGACAAAGCATGTGCAATCATCTGACATTTGGCATTACGCAAAAGGCTAGCGACACACTAAGCAAAAGAAAAGAAATAAAATCCAGAAGCCTGAAAGGGTAACAACAGTGGTTTGTTTCAGACTTTACCTTCACAAAACACTGCAAAAATTAGTCTTCCTATCCCAAGTTAGCTCATTTACCTAGACATACATGCTGTACTCCTTCCTTCTAACATACGGGTTGAACGTACTAAGCCAGCTATACTGAAGGAAAACGCATAGCACGCGTGTAAAGGTCCATCTCGGCAAATAGCTCCCGAGTTGCAAGAAGACTACGACGAAGCACTCCCTAGATCCTAGGACAGGTTTAGCAGGAGTAATAGAGTCACTCCACAGTCCGCTCCACGGGCCTGCCTTCATTCCTGACTTGCAAGAAAACCTCGATACGTCTCCAGGGGAGGGAAAAAAGAAAAAAAAAAAAACAAAACAAAAAAGCACTGAATTCGGAGCCTGAGACTCGTCTGGCCACCGACTGGTGCCCGTAGGGATTTAGGGTGGGAGCCCAAAAGCTGTTTTCAGGACCCGATAACCTGGAGCCAAGCCAGGGAGCAGCCATCTCGCCTGAGAGGCGGCGGTGAGCGGGAGCGGCGGCCGGCCGCACGCTGGCCGGGGCCGGGCGGGGGGGGCACGGAGGAAGGCGGTCCGCACCCGCCCGAGGGCCCCACGGCACGCAACGGCCCGGGCCGAGAGCGACCTTCCCGCCGCCAGAGCCGCGCTCAGCGGGCGGGAAGATACGGCACCGGCGAGGTAGGAGCTTGGCCCTACGGGAAAAGGGGCTGGCTCGCTCGCTAGCGCCGCTAATACCGGGATCCCACTAACGAGGGGCCCCGGAATCAAGTCACGGGTCGCCACGAAATCCCCTAAACCGCTCACTTCCTCTCGGAGCGCCGCCGATTAATAACGACACGAAGAAGCAAGGCGGTGAGCTGCGACGAGATCAGCGTCCCGCCCCCGCCCACCCCCCCCGGCCAAACCCCGGCGCTCCCAACCTCCGGCCGCGGGCGGCCCCTCTGAGGCCGCTCGCCCGGGGGCCGCCTGGCCCGGCTCACACGGAGAAGCACGGGGAGGCCCGGCCCCCCGCGGCCTTCCCCGGCCTCCTGACACCTCGGGAGCCGCACACAGGGCGGCCCTGTGGGACAACACCGAGACGGAGGAAAGCGGAGAGGGGCCGGCTACGCCGCAAACAAGAGAGCGCCGCGCCGAGCCGGGGACACCGGGGCCGGGCAGAAGCGGCGATGGCCACCCGTTCCTCCTCCGGGTGGGCAGCAGGGACAACCCGGTCATCTTCTCTCCTGCACTGCCGACAGGCAGAGATGGGGGAGACCCTCCCGCCTCCTCCGCTTGGGCCCCTCCGAGCGCCTAGGCCGGCCTCCCGTACCGGCTCGTGGACGCCATCTCGCACTCCCTCCTGCCGCAGCGCCTGTGCGAAGTCAGGGCAGCGGGCAGCCTTCCCCCTTATATAGCGACAGCGGTGGGCGGGGCCCGCCGCGCGCTCACTACGGGTCGGGCGAAGGGACAAACGGAAGCGAAGCGGCAGGCCCCGCCCTGCCTTTGCGGCCTGCGCCTACGCCGGGCGGCTTGTGTGTCGCGTCCCGCCGTTGCCGGAGCGGCGGGGGCTGAGCCCCGCCTGCCGCTGGAGGCCCCGGGCTCGGCCGCCCAAGGGAACGGCCAGGGCAGGGGCGAGCGGGGGAGCTCAGCGTGTGGCCTGGGCCCCCTGGCACCCAGGGGCGGCTGAGGGACCAAAATCTCGTTCTCATAAATCAAACTTTGCTGGGTGCCTCGGGGCTGCGGGGTCAGAACGCCCCTGTTACTTAAAACGCCTGCAGAGGGCAGGAGGCTGAGCTGGAACCTTCCCCTCTCGGCAAGCCGCCACCCAAGGCCCGGGCAGGAGCAGGAAGAGCAGAGCCGTGTGCTGCCGACAGACCTGCCCGCAGAAACCGCCCCGGCCGCCGGGCTGCCCCGGGGCCTGCCTCCGCCTCCGCTGCTGCCGTGCGAACTCCAGCAGCTCGGCGGAATAGCGCAGAAAGCGAGTTTAAGCAAAGCTGCCAGAGTTTGCACAGAAGCGTCTGGGGCACAACAGGTTCTGGGCTCTGGAACTGAGACCAAGCAGAGACCCATTCCCAGAAAGGAGAAGAAAGGACAAGAAAAGTTGAGGTCCCCCTTACTGGCACCATCGACTACAGCTGTTCTGGTTTGCCACTCGGCTGATTCGACCACAAGAAAAACCGGGCCCTCCTGCAGGATCCACAGGTGCCAGGCAGCCCGTCTGCGACTCATGGAAGCCCTTGGCAAACGGGCCACACACTCAGCTAAAAACACCGACACAGACATCTCCCCCCGCCCCGGTTTCCGATGTTAGGCTACACACTCCTGCATGACACAATCAGCTCCCCTCCTGTCTTTCTCCCCCTCGCACCCACCTTGGCAGCAAACATCAGGCCAAGGAGAAGGAGAGACCCGCAAGGACTGCTGCAGAACTAAAGGTCTCCGGCATTGGACTCCAGTCCAGACTCACTCCCCAAGAGATTATCCAGATGTAGAATTAGTCTGTATATTGAGCAGCAACAACAGGTTTTCAAGCCCCAGCTGTAAAGCAGTGGAAAATACCCTATTCTGTTGGTAGGAGCCTCTCCTCACTGATAAAGAGAGGGATGAATAGGACAGGAGGGTCTACAGATTTCAGAAAGTGCCGTTACTTCAGTGCCTTAAAGTGATCAGTACTGAAGTGTCTGAACAGCTGTAAATGGGCTATCTATTAGTCAGATAAAAAGGACTGTTGACACCGCTTAAGACCACATCTCCCCTATATAACAATATTTTTCAATTTGCTAGCTCAAAGAAGGAATTTCAGTGGGGTTGGAAAGTTCTCTTAATTCTTGGTAATATTCAGTCAAATTCATTATCACACAAGTTCTACACACTTTTCTGCTGACTGAAATGCTGCGTGCTGGTTGAAAACAAGCTAGTTTGAACTTGCAAACATATTCCTTAGATTAAAAAAAAACAACATAGATTTTGGAATAAAAGAAAGCTGAACTATTAGAAGATACAGATGCTAAGACATAAATTTAAATCTTCTCTCTTTCCATTTGCAATGACCTTTTCCACAAATGTTCAATAAACCCCAAAGATGAAAGAGTAACGAAAAAAAAACAAAAAAAATAAAATCACTGTAGCTGTCAATGTGAATACAGCATGCTATATTAAGTTTTCCCATAACCTCTGAAATGTGTATGTAGCAGTGTCTGCAACAGATGTGCCCCATCAGCACTGTCAGTCCCATCAAGCTTTGCAGGTTTGTCCCGTTCCATGAAAAAGACCTTCTGCTGGCAATCACTGTCAACAGCGGGTCCCTCCTGACCTATTCTCATTAACTAGAACTGAAAGAGTTTAATTTCCACCACAGAAAGACAATAATTTTCAGAAATGTTGCAAAAAATAGGATAGATCATATCTCAGCATTTCTTTATTCCCTGTCTGCAGCAATTTTTCAAGTGCTTTGTCCACAAGCAGCAGCAAAAAAGTGGTTGATGTGGCAGATGGGAGTAACACTATTAACAGTCTCTGTCAACAACAGATCATTTTAATAACTTATGGAATGTTCACCTTGCTGTCTCCAGCTGTGTCTATTCTTTCCCATCACTGTAGTTACAACAATAATCCTATTTTAAAACTTACTTAACTGGTCATTCTGGATTTTCTTAGAATTTCACCCAAAGTATCTCATGCTAGCAACTGTCAGTAATAAAAACGCGTAATTAAATTGCAGTTCTCACATTGCTAATATTACCAGCATCATTTCAACAATAATGCAATGGGATATTCAGATGCCTTTGCAAACACAATGAACAGTACATTAATGAAAACAAGTCACTGCTTCTTACTTGTATGTCTAAAGGTCCATTGTAATGGTTTGTTGATTTAGCCAACAGTCATTTTGTTAAAATAGCAGATGTCAGTCAAATGCCTCAAAGGAGCAAATGAAAGAAACAATAAATAGCCAGAGCAGCTGAATTATGCTTGTATGTTAATTCATCTCTGTGCTGCATCTTACGTGTTGAGACATTTGATGAAACAAAAAGATGATCACATTACAGCACCTGGACAAAATAGGAAAAAAGAAATTTAAACTACTCAAGTCTAATACAATGGGTCCTATAGCATCAGGCTTGTGGTTTAACCCCAGCCAGCAAGTAAGCACCACGCAGCTGCTCACTCACTCCCCCACCCTGGTAGGATGGAGGGAGAATTGGAATGGTAAAAGTGAGAAAGAAACTTGTGGATTGAGATAAAAACAGTTTAATAATTAAAAAGAAATAATAATAATTTTTTAAAATGTAAGCAAAAGAGGGGGAAAAAAAATCAAGGCAAAGAAAATAGAACCCAAGAAAGACAAGTGATTCAAATGAACACAATTGCTCACGACTAACTGACCGATGCCCAGCCAGTCCCTGAGCTGCAGCCCCCCTATCAACCTCCCCCCCAGCTTTATTGCTGAGCATGACATCATACAGTATGGAATATCCCTTGGGTCAGCTGGGGTCAGCTGTCCCAGCTGCATCCCCTCCCAACTCCTTGTGCACCCTCAGCCTCCTCACTGGTGGGGTGGGGTGGGGTGAGAGGCAGACAAGGCCCTGGCTCTGTGTAAGCCCTGCTCAGCAGTCACTAAAACATCCCTGTGTTATCATCAACACTGGTTTCAGCACAAATACAAAATGCAGCCCCATACCAGCTACTGTGCAGAAAATTAATTCTATCCCAGCCAAAACCAGCATACATGAGTAAGGCTCTGCACCTACACACAAGGCAGAGCCATCTTTAAACACTGGCCACCTGTGTGTCCCAACTCAAACTTGGTGCTTTAGCAGGTGAGTTACTAGCATACTAATGAGATATTTGAAACAAACATAACAATGGAAAAAATATTTTGCTATAGGTTTCTTAATTTCCTCTTCAGCCCTGCATAGTTTTTCTTTCATGCATATTCTAGACTGACTGATTTTACACAGGCTGTCCCATTTGCCAATGAGAGTAATAAGAGCATGTTACATCAAGTCTTTTGGAAGCAGTGAAGTGCTTTTTTTTTTAACAGAGCATGAAAACATTGTAAAGAAAGGTGAATGGAAGAACGCTTAATATGCTACTACTGTTGTGAGGGCGCATAACCCAGTTACGTACGTGCTAACATGCTAACAACCCAGCAGTCTCAGGGAAATCTCAGATTTTAGAAATAGGGTTTTAAAAAATACTTAAGAGACTTGTGCTCTGTAGCTGTTCAAGAGAAGCATGATTCAATTATCTTTACAACTTTTTATATAACTGATGAAAATAATATTACTTGTGTAAGGTTTGATTGCATTGAAAAGCACCTGTTTCAAGGACAAGAAACCAAAATTCAAATATTTTATTATTTTGTACCATTTCAGAGGCTTAAATTAGAAAAAATTCATACACATAATCATGCAAACATTTCATAAATGCCTATATTTTTACCATGTATTTATGCTAGAAAAATCTGCTTGATTTTATAAAAATTTACTTTTCAATTAAAGTGGCAGATTATTTTACATTTTCCTTCCCCAAATTACCATGCAGCTCAACAGACTGTTGCAGTGCCCTCTTAGTTCCTGCAACAGCACAGCTCCCCAGTGCAACTTACATAAACAGATTTTAAACTCCTTGTAAAATAGAGTGATTTCATAGAAATTTAGTATCTTAAAAAAATAGTCCCTCCTGGAATTTAATGTAGGAATTTCCACATGATATTCATGCTGAAATTTCAGTTAAGTAATTTTAATTACTAAATTAATTTTTCCACACAAAGACTACACACCACCTTAAAAATACCAACTAACCATCTTCTGGTGAGATTCAGGGAATGGCAGTGCAAGATAGCTACAAAGACTACAGAAGTCCCAGTTACTGGACTCCCAAAAGCCCAAGACCAAGAAGTACTAACGAAAAGCCTAGCAGCTGTTCTCATGGTCCAGTTTCTATGCTTTTTTTTAGGCCCTGGCCATGGTCACAGTCTGATGGAATTCAGTTAGGATTCCAGCTGTGTGATGACAGAATGAGAAAAATTTCTGCAAAACTAGTTACTGAATTTGTTCAGGCTTTCCACCATAAGGCCTGTGGGAAGAATACAGAAACAACATGGAGAACGTAACACACAGCCTTAAAAGTTTACCTACCTGGATTGCTTCTGCTAGTGGGAAACCCATCCACAGACGAAAAGATCACAGAGAGAACTGAAATAGGAGGCAACTAGAAAGGAATTCTCCACATTGATCTCTTTTGAAACTGTCCTTTATCACCTGAGCTTGAAACAAAGTTAGTTGAGCCCCATAGCACAGTATTAGGCCCACCTCCATGGGCACCCTAGATCTAAAGAGTATGAAATAAGTTTGGTGTGAAGTTACCAATGTTGTGAACATGGAAGGAAAAAGGATGACAGGATTAATTATATCACTGTACATCTGATTGTGATGGAGCCTATAAAGCAAAGTCTTCTATTTTGCTTTGTAGATTCATCCATATAATAAACATATAGGTAGACATGAGAAAATAGAATTCCTATTCTAGATGCCACTTTTATAATTTTATTGAGGACTGAATACTTTCAGAACAGCACACGTGACTATTGTGGGAAAATAAAATAGTAATAACGCAACTTGGCACTTCCCAGTCTTGCCTCTAGTATAAACACTGTATTGATTTAACTCAATCAGTTTATTTAAACTGATGCAATTTGTGCATGGACAGGGCAGGTAGGTAGGTATGTAGAAAGTCACTGCAATTATCTAATATGAGGCATATCTTAATTTTCCTCCACTGCAGGCTATTGGGTTTCACAAACCACGATGTTTAACTCTCACCCCTAGTTCCTATTCTATCTCATACCAAAATACCTCCCACTTTTTTCTTTTAAGTTTCAAAATACCTATATCATCTATTTATTTTACAGAGTCCTACAAATTTCTGTCTTTCAGTAAAAGAAGTGAATCCCATAGATTATTTTTTTTTAGGGAAAAAGTAAATTATTTTGAAAAAACTGAAAATAATCTGAGTTGCGTTACACATTTCAGTAAATCATCATTTTAACTCCTCAGCAGGTGGCAGCACAAAGTTATTTACAATGTCATATTAACTCTGTACTATATCAAGTAATTTGTTCTTAAATTTGCAATAAAAACCCGCTACTATTAGATAATTATACTGGATGGAAGAGTTAATAAGAAAAATTAGGCTGTCTGTTTATTCCAGTTCTTCAAGATCACTTCAGCTGCATCTAGTGTGCTGTCTTTCTGCAAAACAAGGAATATCACTGTTACTACAAGTATAGAGTTCTTGAAAAGAGAGTAGCAGTCATGATTGTATCATCCCAAATCAGTATTTGGCAGTTTCACTTGTATCCTGTAAATATGTCAGTCAGTTTTTCATTAACAGTTATAGCTACAAATCTAGACTAGACAAAGAACTCAATACTGATGCCTTGCAAATATTTATTAGGTATATTTAAAAGATAACATTTTCTCAGCATTCATACTATCAAATCTAATGAAAGCAATACCTCTTATGTAAATTCCTGGCATTTATGCAGTGATGTACTTGGCAGGTCTATATTGGGAGACATGCTAGCATAGTTTCCCAATCTTTATGTGTACAGTTGGGATTTTTAAATCTCCATGCAACCAAGTTATGCTGTGAACTACTTAAACATAACCCCTCTAAATATGGGTAATCTATCCACTGGCCAGTTGTGTGGCTTGGCTACAACCTGGTGAGTCATACAAGTAGTCTTTAACTTGACGTGATTAGTGCTGTTTATCCTGGGCAAGCCACGTTTACAGCCAGGAAGTTTCATCCTGGTTGTTACTGGCTCTGTTTATATCATAGTTCTTTTAATGAGGTATAAAGACTAAGTAACACAAGCAGAAACTCCCCTTCATTACTGGTTCAAGCTAAGGCTCCTATCTTTGTACTAGAACAGTTAAGGAGTTGCATATGTTCCATTACGCTGACTCTGTTCCAGAACAATCAGGAAACATCTTAGGGCTGCGGGCTTATCAAAGTGTATGTACCTGTCCCGAAAGTCTTTCAGTCTTTTCAAGAACAGATTCAACGGGAGGAAGAAAAGGACGTGCTCACAAAATTGCAAAAGTCAGCCAATTCACAAAAAACATGCACGATAACTTCATGTGCCTTTGTTTTCTTCTGTAATTTGGAGCTCACGTGAAACCCTATGTATTTTCAGGCAAGCGAGCTGAACTTGAAGGTGACTTGGTCACTGGTTTTGTTGTTGGAAACTGAATCGGCACGGGGTATACCACTCTGCTATACAATTACTCTCTGCTCTGGATTACAGAATTCACCTTAATTGATAGCATACCTGTGTCATTCATTTTCATTGTCCCCACTGATCACGTATGTTTTTAAAATCAATCGAGTAAGCTAAAAAAGGCCTACCCACCCAGTTGTCTTCTGCTAGTTGCCCTTCTTAGCCATGCCACCCACATTTATGGTTTAAAGTCCCTCAGGAAAAAGACAGTTGAAGCTACTTTGTGTTGAATTTTACACCAAGCTAACCTTCTGTTCCTAAAACCACCCAACTCAGGAGATCCTGGGCAAAACGTAACAGTCTCTTTCAGATTTCTGTACTGCATTGATTTTTAGGAGTCTTAAGTCTTCCCAGGACACAAATTTACCTTAATGAAGCAAAAACGTATATATTTTTCAAACTGCTTTTTTGTCTCAGGACCACAGAATGCTGAAAGAGGAATTGCTGACAGCTTCTGAAACATAAAATAGAAATAATATTTGCTTTTTTTATATATGTATAAAAAAAAAAAATCTGTTTTAAGCATGATGATTTCACTATTCCATTTCTAGAACTCTCCCTCCCAACATGTGAGGGAAGACAAAGTTCAGTTTTGTATGCACTCGCTAGGCTTAACTAAATTCAAATTAGTTTTCTTAGGGAAAACATTTCAAAGGTACTTTTGTACAACCAGCATTTAAGCATACTGAAAGAAAAGTGCTGGGATGTAAACAAACCTACAGGGTACATTTTCACCATATTTAGCAATATTTTAGCCGTATCATTATCAGCAGTTACTATAAACACAAATAATATTTTGAATGGAGCATCTCTACTACATTATTTATTAAGTATGGTTGCACTGCTCTTGCTTTCAATAGAAAAGCATTTCTAAAACTTGAGTATGACTAAGACACCTTACCTTAGATGTTATCATCCATTTGACAAATTTATAATCGTAAGGTTGTTTCTCATCTACATCAGAGAGATCCACATCTAAAAATATTAAATTTAAAACAAACATGTTATAAGATTTCCTAGACTCCACTGGGAAGGCATTCATTAACAGCACTTTATTATAATTAATACTTCAGAATAAAAATATATGCTGTTATTTTAAAATATAATTAAAAAAATACTATAACAATTAAAATAAGCCAACAGATTGAACCTTTCCATTCCAACCTGAGCACTTGCTTTCCATTCAAAGCAAATTCAGACATGCAGCTTGGAAGAAAACCATGCAGTACTCCAAGAAGTCCTCAGGTTTGGGTTATTGAGGGATCAGGACTGTGAAGGGTACTGAACACTCTATTTATTGCATGGACAGCAATAATCACTGCAACTGCAGTTTTCTCATCTGTGAAATTGGGGTACCTAAAACTTTCTGACGCATGGTAGCACTGTGAGGTCCAACTGTGTTTAAACATTTCTGTGTAAGTGCCATTAGGACCAGGTAGTAAAAAATGTGGAACTAGAAAATGTTCCCCTGGGGGGATTCTTCCTCCAAAGTTACCTTAACCTGAATTTCCAAAAGGTTTTGTAAATTTTGGTAGCATTTTACAGTGTTTGGAAATCAGAATGCCTCAAACAGCCTTCAGGGTGTGACTTCAGAATAAGAAAAAGAAACAAAAAAAACAGAAAGGGGAAAGTACAAATGGTATGAACTCAGGATATTAAGCTGGGTGCTTGGCTCTCCAACATTTTCATAATCATAGACCTTCTGAAAATAGAAATTCTTATCCATCTTTTTTATCCTCCCTAAAACCTTGCCAAAGCCCTGCAAAACACTAACAGTAGTTAGGATCACAAAGGCTTTGCTGAAGCTTATAAAATCTACCTCCCAGGCTAAGGTCAAACAGAAAATTTCAGTGCCAGTTAGTACTTCTGACAATGTCATGCAAACAGGAAATGATAATATAGTTTAAAATAAAAGTTGCATTTTCAGATTAACTATATTAGCTTTCCATGCCCTTTTTAATAAACTTTACACTAACTTAATGTAGAAACATCAACAATCATAAAGTATCCTCCATCTGGAATGACAGGCTTTAGTCCAGTTTCTTGAAGTAGCTGAGCCATCCGATCACGCTTGCTTTCCAGCTCTCGAGACAGTGAGTAAAAATAGCAGTCTGGGTCATCCATGCGTTTATAGTCTATCCAAAATGCTTGTGCCAAAGCTTCCTGGAAACATAATCAATGTTCAAAGTACTCATTGATACTCAGTAAACTCAGACACTCACACACTTCCTACTGAAATCATGTGGATTTTTCTTCGATTCTGGCCCTTATTAAGCAAATCAGCATATACAAGTTACACAAGCTACGTCCAAGTGTGTAATTTGTTTGTTACTTTGTGCTGTGGCAACACCCACAGCACCCAATCATTTGGTAGGCACTAATCATACACAGAAGTCACAGTCCTTGACACAAGGGTTTACAATCTGGATTGAATTTAAGTTTAAATTACTGATAATAATGTATCATAGAATACTAGAAACTAGTAGACAGAGATAATGCTTAGTAAAACAAGACCTTATTGCAATAACTTCTGTTTGTATTTGCTAGGAGACTACTAAGATTGTATGTTTTATGCAATAAGCAGCAGTTTATAGGTGAAGGAAGAAAGAATCTGCAAGACTGATTTTTTTTTTTTAATATGTGGTTAGCTGATCAGATTTGTCTCCTCTGCTCACACCCCAGAATATATATTTTGACAACTAAAAATCCATTGTTGTGACTATTGTTTTATTACAGTGAGGCCTACAGTTTTGCTACACCTCTGCCCCATCTGTACCTACCTGCAATGGAGTTGCGCAAGTATACAGTGTATTTTGGTGGACAACTTGCAAATGCTTAATCAGGTTCTGGGGGCCAATAGACCAACCAAGCTAAGGGAAGAAAGCATGCATATGTTATACTTACAGCAGTGGTGTTACTAAAAATTAACAAAGAATTAAAATTAGCCCATGTCTCAAGTTTTTCTGGTTTAGGAATGGGTAGTGAATTTGTTTTGATAAAGAATTAAGAAAAGAGCTGGTTTACACAAAGTTTTCTGGATGATGGCATTAAAAAAATTCTACATTTGAGACAAGAGTTACAGTTTCACTTATCCCTGTCTTTCATAGGATACTGAGCCAACTTCCAACTCTTCATATAACAAGGGTTAGTAATCAAACTGAGCATTTATTAGGAATGCTACTCCTAATTGTTTTAGACTCTTTCCATCTCATAAACTCCTGTGTCAAAGGTGGTTTGAGCGTAAAACAAAAGCTCACTACTGAATCATGTATGTCATGGTTCAGTTTGAACAGAGGTGATGAAGAAGAAAGAATTTAGTTGCCAAATGGTTAAATATTTTTGTTTACTTTCTGATACGTATTTTAAAGTCAAGCAAAATATTATCATTAAATATTTTACAGAAATATAAGCCATTCCAAAACATACCATTATCACAATCTGAAAATATCACCACAAAACTGGAAAGTTAAAAATATGATAATATACATGTTTTTTCCAAGAATCCTGACTGGTTTTGAACAAATAATACTGTGTTTATTTTTTTAGTATTGTTTTCTCACAAGAGCTTATTAATTGAGAGACAAGAAAAGAATTAAAACATGGGTGTTCAAGATAGCATTCAGTTGGAGCGATTACCTATCTTCATGTTTTGGAGACACAGAGATTTGCCAGAAGACAGGTCATAAAAACAGAGGCTTTTTTAGTGTAATAAATGCGTTCTGTTATTTATATAACTGAAGTATTTTATATTGATTCTTCTTACCTTCCAGCCAGTTACACTATATGTTTTTCCAGCACTTCCTATAGTTATTGTTCTTTCCCACATACCTGGCAACATAGCTGTATATAAAATAAAATTAATTGGGTACAGGTGCACTCACATATTCCATGTAGTTAGAAAAACTGTACTGCCCCTAGCTCAGAGCTATATGTTGATATATCACTGCAGCATATTAAGCAAGCAATGAGAATATTCTAAAATTATAGCAATTGTAACAAATGAGAAAGGATATATGGACCAATGCTTTTTGGCATGAAAAGAAGGTAAGGATTAATGAAAAGGGAAAGAACAGGCAGAAAATGAGGGGCACAGTTTGTGAAAACTACATGTTAGTTATCCTGAGCTAAAATGCATAATTATTCATAAGAAAGATATGATCTAAGAAGTGGCTACCCATTCATCTCAAGACAGCATTACTTCCGATGCCTGATATTAACACCATATACAACATTAACTCAGGCCCTGCAAGCCATTTTAATAGAATTGTCCTTTTCAGTGTCACTGGCTGTCTCAGACATCAGAAAAAGAAAACAATTACTAAGACTTCGAAGCTAGAACCAAACAGCATAAGGATCAGAAAACTAGCAGAGTAAGTAAATAAATAATGTTTTGTTATATTACTTGAACAGTCCTGGGACTGACTGGCAATAGCAGCTAGCTAAGGATGCCTGCAAGGATTAAGGGATGCACGGAGGCCTATCTCTGTCTCTGTATTTGTATCTGGTAGGAGACCAAAATCCTTTGTTTCCTTTCCAAGGACATGACAGAACAAAGGTCTCTTCCTACAGTTTCCAAATTTTTTTTCTGTACGCTGCTTCAGGGGAACTCTGTTTGGACTCTTTAATTCATTTGCAACACAAACAGATAAATCAAGACACACATAAGTCTGAGACACAAAGTTAGACAAGGTCATACTACTACTGCAATTGCAGTGGTCAACAACATCCAGCTCCACCTCATTTGTACACTAGAACCGCTACCAATGAATCTGTCAATTGTTAAATCCCCTCTCTAGAGAGGCCAACGAACAAAGATTTTTCCAAATAAAACCACTGAATTTCATAAGGAAGCTTGTGCAGCAGTTACCTGCATTAGACATGGTATATGTCTTTGCAGTTATTTGAAAACATGTATTGTATTTTTCTGAGAGCACTTGCCAAGAAGAGAAACAAAACAGCAGGAAAGAAACTCATGTTCCTATTAGCCCACACATATTCACTCAACTGCTCTGTGACCTTGAAAGCAAAAAGGCAGTTTGAACAGATGCATCTTCTAGCTAGCTAGCTCAAGAGTATAGATCACCTCCTAAAGGCAACCAAAACTAGCTCTCACAGACTGCAAAGAATTGGATTTCAAAGCTAATGCCCTCTAGTGAGACTGTTTTGCCACATAGTCGTAGGAATTCGACCTTGGAGAAGAAATGTAACAGCGTTTCAAACAACAGCAGCAGCAAAAGGGCACAGGGGAAGAACCAACTCCATTGCTTTTACAGGCAGCAAGTTTTAAATAAAGAGGGAAATTCCTCCATGCCATATGGCAACATCATTATATGATACCATAATCAAGTCTGACTACAATTTAAAAACTAATGAAGTGCAAACTAACACATATAATAAGCCTGTTACCTGGGATGGCACTCAGTTTGTTGAGAGGCTCGTTCAGAACCTCAGTTATGAGATGCAATCTCTGTATCTGCCACGTGCAACCCTAATCATCACTTAGAGGAGCACCACGGTTTTACGGAAGTCAGATAATAATGAGAACCATGATGAAGTGTTCTACACTACAGAAAACTGCTTCAGTGACAACACAAAGACTGTACCAATTTTATGATCTGTGGCTAGCAGTCCCTGTTAAATTGTATTAAGGAACCACCATCAGACCACCTAAATTGATGCAATATCCATTTTGCACCTCTCAAAAAGAGTGTCACTGAATTGAATTTGATGGAATATGTAAAGGTTAACATGGAAACACAGGAGTTTTTAAATAGTGAAATAACATTCATTTTTTCTTGTATTCTCTTTTGTAGACTCATAAAAAAATAAGAAACTTAATTTAAAAAGAGCAGATTTTGTTTCTTTTGCTGAAATAGTTATTGTTTACAGCGTTACCCTGAAGGTTTTATAGTAATTTTAACACCAAAGTTAAAGATGGTGTCATGGGATCTGTTAGAGAATATGTACCTAAACTTAGCTGACTAACTGTCCAGGCTTTAACTTGCATTATCATTGCACAGTATTTTTACATTTTATGCTAAACTACAGAATGCCTTTTGTTCAAATGGAAATGTTTTGGTTTGAAGCATTAAAATGACAATACTGATACTAACAAAAGAACAGAGTTACTGTGCCTTAAGAATTCACCACCTGTCCACTTACACAAAGTGTAACTGACAACATGAATGTTCAGACCTGCTGCCATTGCAAAGGAAAATGGATTACCTTACCCCACCCACAGAGATTTTGGTTCTGAGGACAGCTATTTGCATGAACCACCTGCTAAGCCCATGAAGAAAGCTTTAATTTAACTCATTTTACTTTGCAATTGGGACATGATAAGCCACACGTGATCACTTACTGTAGTAACTTGTTAGGATAAACTGACTCAGATTACTATCACATCAATGTACCCAAAACATTCCCCTTCTGTGTCTGAATATCTTAAAGAAGGTTTCACTATCAAGGCACCACAACAGCCATGAAATTAGGCCACTTTCAAAACAGACTCTTAGCCTATGCATGGCCAATACAATCAATGTACTGCAGCTATATGATCAGCAACTGTGTAGCAGAGCTAATAAGTATTGCAAGGTCATTTAGATATAATGTCCTTTTTATCATTTGTAAGATTCAGCTTTTACAATGGTGTAGCCCCCACTAACGGAAAGTTTCTTTTATTGCCACCCTACATTTATGGAATTGAAGCATAGAAGCAAAGTTATTCAGCATTCAACCAGTGGTAAAGCCACGAAAAAAGCTAAGTGTAAGTTATATTTATGTCTCTTGATTTCACTGTTTATTCTCTACTAGATGCTTCTATTGCACACGACTGATATGTGCCTTCATTATCACAGTATGTACATCATAACAGAAAGTTCAAGCAAGATGCCACCATCAGAAACAAGACATCTGTACATAGAAGAAGGAAATTTTGGACTTTAGCCAGCTCAAATACATCAGCAGGTCCAAATCAAGACCACCACACTAGAAACTTTTACATAAATGCTTAGCTGTAGAATTACAGGATTGGAGAAGGAGTTCAGTAACCTGTACTAGATTCACTTGTTCTGAGACAGTGGGAGTGATTCCACTAACTTCAGTGAAACTTGGATCAAAAAATAAAACAAGAGGGACAGGGACATAACATTGTATTTGGTTTTCTGGTTTGTTCTTGGAATGGTGCTTTACCTCTGTAGCGATGCTGCCTGAAGACTTTAGCACACTTTCACACTGCCCATGCAGCAACTCACTTCATTGAATTCAACGTCCATTATTTAACACTGTCTCTGCACTTTGGAGGGACAGTGTTCATGCACTATCTCCGCACTAAGCTTTACACTTTTTTTTCTTTTTATAAGTAGTGGAGCAAAAACAATTGTGTTCCTCATTATGCACTTCCCTCACTGATTATCTCTACAATGCTCTGAGAAGGAAGTTTTAATCCCTGTTCCTTCTGTTAGTTCTTCAGCAAAGCACAGTCCAATGTACGTGCATGAACAGCAGTTATACTTGTCCAGAGTAACTGAATAAGGATGGGATATTCAGATGATCATAACTGATTTATGAGCATCAATCCCACTAGTTTCTATGAATATCTGCTCCAAAGTCGCTTAAGAGCTTTCGGAAATTCTATTTGGAAATTATTCTTGAAAATATCTTTCAGAAAAAGGGAGGGGCTCTCCTCCTTAGAGTCTAAACATTGTAAAATAGTCAAAGCTTGAAGTTTGAGCTCCTTCCAGCAACAATTATCTCCGAAAGGCACGTTTACAACATCATTCCACAACCACTTCTGAGATGCCACAAAAAATCAGTACCTATTTTAATGTGTTTATTTCCTTTATACACCAGCCATTCATACACCTCATCGCTGATGCACAGGGTATCATGTTTAATACAGAGATCAGCTATTACTTGGAGCTCTTCTCTGGTAAACACCTGGGATACAAGAAAGTAATGGACAATGCATTAATCATAGTATTTAAGGCATACTCTGAAATTACAGTAATGTTAAAGCAGGACTCTTACCTTGCCTATAGGGTTGTGCGGGGTATTCAGAATAATTGCTTTTGTTTTGGAATTAAATTTATTTGCAAGTTCAGCAGGATCTAAGACCCAATCAGCACTAGATGCAGAGTTTCCATCATTTTTCTAAAAAAAACCAAAACCCAATAAATTTATGCATCACTTGAACACGACATGTTACAACCCAAACAGAGATGCCCAACTTGTTACCCTCAGACACTTTCATAACCATACTTGACAACCTATCCAATCTGTTCTGCTCTCCTGGAAGAAGGCGCTTGTAGGAACAAGCAGGGAGGCTAAGAGCAAGGTAAATTATTATGACAGTGGCTGTCCAGTCCTGGCCACTGTCTGTCTTAAAGCCTCCCCAGGAACTGGCTTCCAGGATCTGGTTACACACATGCTGATTGTAACAGTGTGTAATGCAGGAAACCCAGTCCCGTGACAGGATAGTTTATGGCCTTCCCAGACAGAACAAGTGTGTGCATGCTTGGGTGGCATGATTGATCACCACTGGAGAGATTCAAGGTCTTTTCATCCTCCTTGTCTGTATGAAAATGGCCAAACAGTTAAAAATCTGCACCACTGAGGCTCTGGAGTTGCTGTGGTATTACACAAGGACAGAAGTTTGGGCTAGTTGCTACACAGAACAAAGGGCATGGCCACACTAGCTTTCTGACACTTGCACATTACTGGAAGAGGGCCAGACCAAAACCAAGGGTGTGAAACAGAAAATATTTGGAGGAATCCCGTCATTCAAAACATCCCTAGAAGGGAAGCACCCAGAGGAACAGTCTCACCTACTCCCACTGCAGTCCTGGAGGCTTTGTCCTTCTGTGCTGTTCTGATTTCATGGTGTTCGTGCAACAGTCCTGCCTAAAGGGCCCCTCAGCCCTCCTCATGCAAGGCTGCCAGTCACCCAAGGCAACAGTATCAGGATCAACAGGATCAACACTTTGTATCCAGAAAAATCCTTGCAAGCTGCCAGCATAATGCCAGCAATACTAATTTGAAAATTAACCCATTCCAAATTATTCCTTTTTACTAATAAAGGAAACAGTAATCCTCATATGTATAGCAAATATGTCTACTGCATGATCGCTCCTTAGTTAGTAAGCAGATTTTGGAAAAGAAATTATATTCTGTCATTGTAGGAGTTGCTGAAGGGATCAGAAACCAAATCTTTTGAAAACCAGCAGTTACAGAAATTGCACTGATATGTAGTCCTCCTTGCCTTATTTGCACTGAAAACATTCTCTGATGACAGTGGAAAAAGGAATTTTGATCAGCTTTCAGACTGCACAAATTAAAGTATATGAGAAACATTGTCCCACCTTCTCCAACACTAATAAAATATTCTATCTGCTTTGGATTATCATTGTCTCAGACTTACACTATAGCCATCTATCTCATTTTTATATAATTGGCTATTATGAAAACCTATACAGAAAAGCATCACCTAGAAGGTGTTCATCAAACTGTACTGAGTATGGACGAGAAACTTGATACGACAAATAATTTTTAAAAAGCTACTCACATATCTCAGTGGGATAAAAACAGGCTTTGCACCCGCCATCTTTACCATTGGTTCATAACAGTCATAAAATGGCTCTATTATTATTACCTGAAATTACAATCATCAATATCAGAAACTGAGACTTTACCATGCATGATACCATCATATTTCCAGATTTACTTTGGTGGTACAACTTGATAATGTTTCTGGCACTCCATCCTGATCTAACATTGCAGAATATTCCTCCTTTTAGAGCATCATATAACAATGCCCTCAGTCTAAGTATGATAAGCACTACTCATTTTTGACAACCCACACAGGCTGTTCTTCTATAGTTACCCATTACAACTATTAAGATATAATACTAGGTATGTTTGGGTCTTGCACACAGATTTGAAGGTGCAAGGCAAAGATTGGAGATAGCAACAGCAAATTGTTGAACCACAACACAGTTGCCCTAATTCTGTCCATGAAATTCCAGGATTTCCAAGTATCTAGAAACCTCAGAAGAACAGCTTAAGTCTTCAAATTTTATCAGAAGAAAATTTTCAGGTAGAAAAAGAGGACAAATTCAAGGCAAATTGTGTACAGACTAGATAATAGAAAAACAAAAAAAAGGCTAATAGCAGAGAACTGTTACAAGAAGAGAGAAGTGAATATCAGAGCACAGAAAAGGAATAAAAGATACAGATGAGAGTACATTATACAAGCGAAACCAACCAAACACTTGAAGCAAAATGCATGACAACAAAAAACATTCTTGTCCACTAGAGATACAAATATCCCCCCAAAATTACTTTTAGTATCATTGTCAAAAAGGCAGACATCAGTAGTGAAGGGATGAATCACCGCAGCTGGTACAGTAAACTAACAATCCTTTCTCTAAAGGACTTTTCTGCTTTTCTGCTACCTATGCTGCTACCATGCAATGGTCCAAAACAGAACTTGATACACAATGGTTATTCAAACACCAAAAATACTTTGCGCCACCCATAGTCTTCTGTTGCACACAACAGCCCACAAGTTTTCTCAAATAAGAAATCAGTGTGTATCGTGTCACCTAACAGTACTAGTGATAAAGAAACTGCTACAGATACCGTAAGTATGAAAGAAAGGGGGTTGTAAGTTGGTGAACGATAGGAAGACATCCAAAGGATAGTCTCCTGATCACAGCTTCTGAAATTAAGTCAGATGTGCAACTGTAACAAATCATATTAAGGGAGATCAGAAAGAAGCCTCAACATTAAGTTAAATTTAAAAGTGGACAAATAAAAACCAGGCAAATTCTCATTTCAGTGAGTATACATGAATATTTCAAACAAAAACTTACTTCGTCTCCCTCTTCAATTAATGCCTGTATTGTACTAAAGAGAGATCCATAAGCTCCCACAGTCACCAGGATATCTGTGAGAGGATCAATCTTTCTTCCACAAACTCTCTCGTACACTTGAGACAAGGCTTTCACTAGCGACGGATGTCCCTGTTCAAAGCAAACAAATGCAACTCATTGGTGTGTTCCTGACAATGTACAAAGCCTATATTTGGTTTTTTTCCACATATATCAAAACAATACATTTTGAAATAGAAAAATACAAGATAAGCCCTCAGTGTTAACTGCTGTTAACAGGTAGCACATGAGGCAAGAAGAATGGTTCCAATTTATTCCTATCTACTAGGAAATTCTTTTTGTATATGTGATGCTTTTTAATTTCTATCTTCTTATTACATCTCAGGATAGCTCCAGGTTGCCTATAGGAGAGCTAGGACAAGAGACAGGAGGAGAGAAGGGAATACTCTGACACCATTCATCATCATCTTCTTTAGAGTCATTTTCCCGCCCGCCTGTATTTCTGTCTGAAGCTCCTTCTGTTTCCTTCCTTATCTTTCAACTGTAATTATTTGGTGCAAGGAGAATCTGTTCATAGTGCTGATAAAGAGCACTTGTGATCAGAATGATGATTCATATCCCAAATCTCAGAGCACCATTCACCATTTGTGTCCCCTACAGGGACATGGCAGTTAATGTACTTTTCTCAAAATGTGCAAAGAACAAGAAAACAAACATGCAACAAAGATCATATACAATATGGAAATAAGAAGGCACAATTCTGTTTCCTCAGGAAGACTACAGGTTTTCTGCTGGGAAAATCTTTTTTCTTTTTGGATACTTGGTAGAAATAAGAAAACAGCTCCTTGAGAAAACGCAACTATAACAAAAATCCACCTCTACAATATTGAACATTGTACCTCTACACACAAGGCATAAAATCATGAACCCTTCTGTAAACAAAAACATTACCATAAATTAAGGCTTACAAGTCACTGTTGATTCAAATGACAGCCATTTCTTGCCATGAGTGTGTCAGCTACACAGGAATGCTGCACCACTCAAGTCACATTAGGCCACTCTACAGGCCATAGCCCTACAGTCAATGAGAGATCCAAGTGCCGCAGACAGCTGAGACAATGTCTCAATTATCAGATGGATGTGCATCATTCATACTCATCCCTCCCATATTTGCTCCCACAAATACTTCTGCTCAAAAACCGTAGAAGTGCAGAAGTTTGTAGAGGAAGTGCAAAGGCTGAAGATGGGAACATTGGTAAAAATTCCTCCTTAATTACTGTCCACAGCATAATATATCTGCAAACATTCATAATTATCATGGGAATTATCAAACTATTTGGAAATAAAGAACAAAGTGACAGAAGTAAATATTGAATAATTGCATGCATTGGGAAAATGATATTTATGCTTGATTTGCAAATTGTTTTAGAGAATCAGGCTGTGAATATTTGTCAGAAGGTAAACTGTAGCCCATTCTCTCTGTAACCTTTCCCCCTGTGCCAAGGCTCCTCCAAAACCTTGTCTGCCTGGTGAGAAAAGACTGTTCAGGTACCTTATCGTGGGTGATGAACATACCAATGCTTAGCCCAGAAGTTCACTAAATCCTAGCCATCTTTTGTGCACGTCCAACACAAAATAATTGCTTTATACTTTCAAGTTTATAGGAAGAGAGCTTATATATGTATCTCTCTCTCTAGCTCTATCTTGTACTTGCAGGGACTTTTCGCACATAGCTAAAGGTGATTAAACAAATGACCCAAAGAGGGATGGAATGAGACTACAGTCACTGAGGATTTTTTACTTTTTTTTTCCTTTCTGTTCTTGCCAGGGCCCTGAGTGCCGTAACAGGCCTTAATGCCCCTGACCAGCCTCACCCAGGGCTTCTACCCAGAGCTGTGCCCCTGGTCCAGGGGCTCCATAAAAGTGCTATGCAGTAGGGTTCCTGGTCTGCAATTCAGTTACAGCCATGCCTGTACTTGGCCACAGACCCTGTTGAACCTGGCCCCTACCTGCAGAATGATTTTGTGGCTTGCCCTTAGACCTGCCGTGTCACCCCAGACCTGCCCAGTGATCACTGGGCTGTGTTTAACCATGGTTAGCATTGCCAGGCCTGATCTGTGGATTGACTTCCTGGCTTGACCTCAGGCCCACTTCACCACCACAAGCTTGCCTGCTGACCTGGGCTGACCTCAGCCACCGTCTCTGGGCCTGCCTTGCTCAGGTACTGCGGGACTGGGCCCAAGCTGGTGAGGCCTCCACCCTGCTCGCTGTGACAGTTTGTGCTTTAGGTTGCTGCTGGCCACTGCTGCTCCCCGTCAGTTCTAATGCATGCAGATTCTCAGAGAACCCGCAAAAAGTTATGTTGGAATATACACACAATGATGCCACAACTACCAACACAACTGCTGGCTTACCTGTCTATACAATGTTTTTCTATCACTGTTGCATAACGTGGTCATCTAGAAAAACATTAGATAGACTCCTTAGGGTCTTGTAGCAATCCTGACAGATGATTCTCTATTGGGCAATATGGTTTATCTTTACCGCAAAATAAAAGAAAGACAAACCAAACAAGGAAGTGGTCATACTAAAACAGTAATAGCCCACTTGAATATCCTGCCTTGGACAATGACAAATGCGACATACTCACACCTAGCTCAAGACATAAACTCTACAAGCCAACCTACAAAATGGGTAGTGACTATCTTCCAGGGCAAAAACGTACTCTTTTCATCACTTCCTGATCTCCACTGAAATCTACTAAATGTTATTGGTGAATCTTTTCTTGATCCTAGAGGCGCTGTCTCAAGTAGTATCAAGTATTTCTTTCTCATTCTACCACTATCCTATCTGATTCATGTTTACACTGACCAAAAGCAGAGCTAAACGTATAATTTACACTCTTTAACTGTGAATTGACTCTTCAAAGACAATCTATCCCAGATATGCTCTACCATTTTGCTCCTGATGAAGGATTCTGCCTTGAAGAAGCTTACACAGAGGATGTTCACTAGTAACAGATAAGGTTACTAGATCAGCTTAATTTGTGACATAACAATATGACCTACAGATAAAACCAACTTAAAGCAAAGTCAATTTTTTCTCCCTGTGGCATGTTCTCCATTGAACTTGGACCCTCAAGTTCCACAGTACTTACAAAGCCTCGTGTGTACTGGTTCAGCCTGTCAACTGCTGCTGCCTTTGCCAGCTCTTCTTTAACGTAGCTGGGAGGGGATATGTCAGGAAGGCCTTGACCAAGATTAACAATTGAGGGATCTGCTGCCACCTTTGTAAATTCAACCCTAAAGGGACAAAACATCTTAAAGTTAATGTACCAGATAAAACTAATTTTTCCTTCATTAGCATTAAAAGGCAAAAAAAAGTATTTCACTTTGCCAAATTCACAGCAGTGGAAACAGGTTTAAGTAGAGTGCTTACACAGAGAGGTGGGGGCTGGAACAGTGCTAAGTAACCACAGGAGTCAGAGGGAACCCAATAAAAGGTTGACTTTCTGCATCCACAGAACAACTTTTCTGCCAGCAGAACTGTGCTCAGATGTGCACATGCACAAACACACGCTAATTCTGGATATGGGCAGAAAGGAACACTACCTTCTTTGCAGAAGGAAGTAGACCTAATTAGAACAGGCACATTAAATGATTTAAAGGCTAGATTCTGTCAAGTGAAGGTGTCATTTAAACTATCCAGTCACCTCAGAGTGCTAGAAATTCTTCTTTGTAATTTTAGGTAACAGATTGTTTCAGGCTGTTGATTAACTGTTCCTAGTAGCCTGCCAGATACAAACATTAGGATTCTTGAACAATTTTTTTGAACAATTTTTTTCCTTCCTTCACAGGTAAGCTTTGCATTTTACCCTTTGCTCCCTACCCAAATGTTAACAAGATGTAAAAACAAAAACACCACCAAACAAAACCAAAAAAACCCCACATAGCATCACAGTTCTGTCAAAAATGAATACAAATTGCTAAAAATGAGCTTGAGACTGGATGACTAAAACACCTTGTGTATATATATACACACACATATATACATACAACTAACATAAGCCCAAAATAGTGTTTTCACCAAATAACAAAATCCCGTATTTACCAGTGATGGCAATATTGCTTTAAGACCAATTTAATACCTAGAAAAAAGTGTATTAAAAATAATAAGCTAAATTATAAAGACAAGTATAAGGGCTTTAAAAAGAAATCTGACTCATTTGGTAAACACAAATCAAGTGTAATTGAAATACATTACTCAACAAAATTAACATTTAAATTTGAAAGTCAGCTATACTATCATGCCCAAGAGTTATACTTGTCTTATGTGGTTTACTAGATGAAGAAAAGCCTAAGCCTAATATTTAAAGCTCAAGAATAAGAATTAATTCACACCTTTAACAGAATTTGGTTCACTGCTGCTAAGCAGGTGCCAAATATATTTCAGCAGATAACAAGTGCTATGTACCTACAAACTGATAATTATTGCCAATAAGAAAAGAAAATATACCAACCAAAGACATTTTCTGAAATTTGCAGATATTTTCCTTTTACTTACCACACATTGCTATCAAGGCCTTCAATTCGTCTTGTGTTTTTGTGTCTGAAGGCCATTGTCTGCAAGATCAAAATACACAGACAGAAGGGTTTTGTTAAGAAAGACAAAGTACTACATTGTTGGATTCTGCATGACAAACCCTCCTTCATGCTTTCTCAAATATACCACTGCCAGCTGAATTCAGTAGTTACACAAAATTATAGACATGTTCTTTCATTAAAGCTTCTATAATAGCTTGAATTCAGACTGACAAGAAAATACACAAAAATGTCCTAAATTCTCATTCATCATTATCTAAAGCCACTGAACTTTCAGCAAGGATGGAGCAGGGGCAAAATTCAGCTCAATAACTTTAAAAGATGACCTAAAAAGAAAAAAATAGGGTACATCCATTTTTTTTCTTTTCTATGATACACTAGCAACTTCAATACTGTGTTATTTCTAGCCCAATTCCTGCTCGATCCAGTCTGGAAAGTATGCACTTTGGATGTAATTTTATTTGTTAAATTGATGGGTAAGAGGAAAATAGCAAAGACGTTTCCTATTTTCATTCAGACTTTTAAAACTTTAAAGTATTTACTTACAGCACAGCAAAACCACATTAGAACATGTTTTTGCTGTATATTCAGACCTTCAGTTAAGGTCTTGGAAAACTGCTTTAGAATAGACTTTCAATGAGTAGTCTCTATAAAGGCAGATAAAAACTTATTGATAGCTGTGGTGTTTTTAAGCTAAAAAGAGAAGGAAAGTTGGGGGGGAAAAACCAGATTTATTTTTATGTGCAAACAAAAAAAGTGCAAGCCAATTTCTATCTTTGTAAACCAGCTTGATACTGGACAAGAATTACATAGGAATTACATAGTCCCTCAGTACTCCAGACACTCCTGTTTCTTTGAGTTAAACTACGGATTTTAGTGACTTTTACCACTGTTCGCTATTGTTATTGTCCGAAAGACTCAAAAACCATACTCTAGCTACCATACTCTGAGAAGAAAATGTCTGCGTTACCATTACACTCCAAGTTTCAACTTTGAGTCAAGAGGAATGGCTCATAGTAGAAATATTATGAAGGCACATGTTTGCACTCAACCGATTTACAGTAATGAAGCTCCCATATACATAATGATTTAAAGAATGGGAAGCTATAAAATCAAACAGATACTTCTCTGCTCATATGTCTTCTCTACAGATCTGATTCTGACCTCATCTATGAGACACAAACATCAGAGGAATCAAGCACAGGATACCTTTTATTTGTCCTCATGAAGAAAACCGTTAAGATAACTGGACAAGTGAAGTTGTACTTCTTGACACAGAAAAAGAGGGAGTTAAGAGGGAGTTCTGACTAGGTAATCTGTACTGCATCTATTTAAAAACACACATATGGTTTAGAAGATTAATCCAGTTTTACAGTATATGTCTTGGTAAATATGATTAATGTTTGGCTGTACTATATAAACACAACACAGGTTACTTAGATTAAGCCCCCCACACACATCTTTTTTCACGTGATGAGTACTTCTTGTACTGCAAGGAATAAGAAGTCTTGCCTTGAATCTTTGCAGTTAATAATGAGAATTCTGTACGCTGCCATGGGTAAATTTGTTCCACTGACCAGCTCTTCCTGAAATTGTTTCAATTCGCTAGAAGCTCAAAGCTTATCAACTGCAGGACTTGTATAATTAACTATAATGTAAATCTTAATTGCATTAAGTAACCTTCCCTAGCTAAAAATGTATTGACAAGTAAAATAAGCCGTCACCCTACAGCTCTACTATTTTAATTTTAAGTATTTAATGATTCAAGCCTTCCTATTTATTTTTTCTTGTGCCTTGACACTATTTTTAAAACAGTATAGCTAGACCTGCATTAGTTTTCAGGTTTTCACAGATTCAGCTTACAGTGGGGTTCAGGTCCACCTTACTACTTTGAGAAAGCCAACCAATTAACTGACATTTTAAAGTGATACCTCAAGTAGCGTTCTTTCTTCCAGAAGGTCATGAGAATTCTTAAGACTTTTTTCTTTTAACCCAGTTATGTCATTACTTGGTAATCTTCAGGCCACTACTAGATGCAAGGCTAGGATTTTCATGAGTTTAAGATTTGTGTTAAGCAGGAGAGGTATGTCCTCAGCAAGCTCTAACTCTGACCTCCTGCCTTCCCTAACACTTTCCATCAGGGAAATCTCCTGATAGAAAGTCAGGTGCTGCTTATATTTATCTTTCTTCCTAATACAAAGAAACTTGTGATTACATTAAATGGCAATATGTTTAATAATGATAGAAGCAAATACTTTTACATGGTGCACAATTAAATTGTAGAATTCAGTGTCAAAAATACAACTGAAGCCAAGATGTTAAGAAAATTAAAAAAAAACCAGGATTAGATTTCAGCACGTTTAGTGAGAATATCCAGCTCCATTAAATAGAATACAAATACTTACAGCGTATGAAAAACTGACTCAGGCAAAGTTGACCTTCAAAGTGGCTTGCATGCTAAAAGAAACTTCTCATATGGGCAAAATGTGCTACAACTGTCCAGTATAATGATTTGAACATCTGTTTTGAAGGATCTGACATGTGCCTTGGTTGACCCCAGATGAACTCCTGTTCTGAACTAGGAATACAATTTACATTCCAGTGTTCTATATGCAATGCAGCGCGTGACCTCCAACCACCTACCATGTTGCAAAGCTCTGTTTTCTCTCAACAAAACTGGAAGTTTTAAAATGAAGTTACACAATCTTATAAGCAGTTAAGCTGGGAAATTCAGAAGATTCTGTATAAAATTGTTTGCGGTACTTATATACCTTGTTATTGCAGCATCAAGAAGCACCACTACTCTCATTTCATTAAAGGAAAACTTAGATACAAAGAAATTAATTGTCTTACCAGAAGCCTGTGATAAAGCTGGGATTGAACCTGTCTCTTGTATCTCAAGCTCTTGTGCCCTAACAACTAGGCAACCCTTCTGGCCTGATATATGCTGGATGTGACTTCAAAGACCGAAAACGATACACAAAGCAACAATCACCAAATTCCATTATGCTAGCACTGTTAAATATTTGCCTAATTCAAATATCTTATTCTGTTCTTGATATTAAATATTTGTATCAATGTAACTAGAAATAAAGAAAATACAAATAATGCATATATATTGGCAGCATTGCAAAATTAGTGTGTCTCTAAAACATTGCACGAAATAGATTTATCTATGAAGCTAAAGCAATACTTACTGCAGAGGCTGAAAGTTTGATGGATCTGGAAAGCAAGTCTGTTCGTAGCTGGTATGTTCTAATGCCAAGGCAACAGAAGCTTCGTGAAGCAAAAAGCATGCCTGCATAATAAATAAATGACCTGAAAAAACCACAGATTGCAGGAATGAGTTTCTACACATCACTAAGCAATTTTAAAAGATAAGATCCCCTTCTCTTCCCTTCAGTGACTTTGTTTCATTGAAGTAAGTTCTAGTAAATTATTATCTTATCACATTTGTAAGCATAGAGGATGAAACTTTTAACCTGACAGGGCTGCAAAATATTTCTGAATGTCATCCAGAAGGAAGGTTTCCTCTATTTGACAGCACTGATCTTCTTTTCCTTGAATGACAAGACTAAATGCAATTCAAGGTTCAAAGTATCTGGTAGAATTGTTATGAAGATGTGTTTTTGTAACAAAAATTGCTATTACAATTGCCAATTTAGACAGAATAGAAAAAGAGCCCAATTTTTTAAAAGTCACACAGCTTTAAAACTGGTCTCCGTTTTCAAGTGTTTCAAATCAGGTGTTCTGAAACTGAGATAATTAAGATCACCAGTCACACTGGAGAGGCAGGCCTACGCACTTTCATATAACTATACCAAGTTTTGCCACAGTGACTTGGCAGACAGTAAATACCTACCACAGCAGAAAACAGACAGCTAGAAAGGACATTCTGTGTGGAGTAACAGATCATTCACTGACTAGAGAAAATGCACCCTGCTAATCAGTAACTGTAAAAAAAAAGAAGAGCTGGTACTTCAGGCAACTACTTCCAGAATGTATTTTTAAACATATATACTGGATAACATTGTCAAAATTACTGGAATGTGTAAGAGAAAAACATGTAACCCATAGACCTATATCAGAAACACAGTAGCCACAGCAGTGTAATTATTAACTTTGTTTTCCATAGTTTACTCTTCTCCCTAGACTTTGCTACCTGAAAAGGGGAAGAAAATAAAAAAGAAAGAAAAAAACTATATTATTTCTATTAGAAACAAGGGAATGTCAGTGCTTATTAAAACAATACCATGCAAGCCTTGCAGATAGAAGTAGAGCAGATAATTCAATATCGAAGTAAAATACGATTTTTTCATTAAGAAGAATGAATTTAGTCCAACAAGAATGTGTTCTTTCCACTTCCAATGTAAACTAATAGAAAAAGTCAACCAATACTCCCTTTTAAGGATGCCTCACTGAAGGAGTAAAGTTTTAAAAGTACATCGATTTTGCCTTTCTCCTACTCCAGTCTCAATTCTGAAATTAGGGTCCTTCTCACACAGTACTGAGTTGCAGCTAACTCAGACCCTCAATAATACCCACATAATCCCATTGCATTTAGGAATCTGCAAGTATACAATTCACTGACGCTTCCTTTACAAGAAGAAACAGCAGCAATTTCCTCAACTCTTCTGGGCTGAGGACTAGCAAAAGTAAACAGCAATTAAAACTTTGACACTAGTCAGCAGATACTCTGAAAGACACAAAAGAAATGTATCTGTTTAAATACCTGTAAACGCATTTTAAGCTACTTTTAATAACAACACTTAGCATATTTGACATAATCTTCGATAATACCTATGTGAAATCAAAAAAGATTGTGAAGACCTCTATTTCTCTCCTTCTCTATGCTTACAAAACCTACTTATGTAACATACTGATACTATCTTAAAATGTGACTATAACAATAGTGCTATTCTCCCAGGGTCAGACCAGAAACAGGATTACTCTTGCAGCACACTGTGAACACTTGCAGTAGTTAGCACAGAGGGACAAACATGCATACATTTGCCCGTTTAATATTGTATTGAGGAGTAGCAAAATGAAACAAAAAGCTTGCAAACCTTACATGCAAAACTAACATGCAACTTTTGCAAGAAAAATTATTAACAGCTGTAAATACTTCTAGCGTTAGTGCCACGCTGCGCTGCAAGACAGTGTGGTATTTGACAAGCCATTATTAGGGACATGGTTTAGTGGGGGACTTGTTAGTGCTAGGTTAACAATTGGACTAGATGATTTTATAGGTCTTTTCCAATCTAGGCAACTCTATGATTCTATGATTTGACACAAGGCAATCATACAAAGCCGCAACATAGCATGATGAGCAGTAGACCTGTATCACTGTGGCATAGTCAATCGCTGCAAGTACCTGAAATACCTGAAGTAAAAAATTATATCCATCTTTAACACCACAGAAATGGAGAAACTATGAAAATTTTATGAGGAACATAATGGAAACAATACTTTGCTGAACATCCTCAGTAAGGAAGTCAAGGCACTAGCATGTAACATTTGTCCCACTACATTTCAATCTCTGTGACACTCTTCCAGCAAATGCTGAACAGCATTTGTTCAGACTCAAGAGCACTCAGAGACAAGACTACTGGCCATTAAATGGGAAAGCCTCCTATAAAATACTTTTATGACTTTTTTCCTTTATAAAAATACCTCTTCTCTCTTCTGCAACACTGAATACTTCCATTTAAGCTACTCTAGGAAGTAAAGGCAAAGGCCTCCTTAATATAACCAGATACTCTCCCACATTGATCTCAAAAAAAACCAAGACCTACTCTTCCCCCCCCCCCACATTCCCACTATAATTGTATATGTCATGTTAATACATATTACATGCTCAAGAGAATTATTTACTGTTACTTTTAGGATAAGTGCACACTTAATTATTTTCTGTATGTTTTTTTGGCAATGACCAAGTATGTATAAGACATCAATGAGATGTTTTATAATGTCCTAAGGTAAGCTTTTCTCATCAAGACAGAAAGTTTCTTACAGCTCAGGAAAGTTACACAGTGCAGCTACAGAGGTACTGCAAACCCTGTTTCAGCTCTCTTAAAAATTTTTAAGGTTCTTCAAATACAGAAAATGCACTGGTCTTTGTGGGGGAATTAAAAGGTTTTTTTTTTCTTTTTTAGTCTTATTAATGTCTCTTTTTTCAATCTTGGAGCCAGGCACTGGCTTTTTGGCCAACAGTCGTGTCTATTAAACTCAGAAATTAACAGGAATACTTTTCATCCCATTCTAATTTTCAGTGCTCTGAAGCATTCATGCTTTAACTCGTAGTCAGTCCTCCTGGAATTCAAGCTTGCATACTCATAGAGAAAATAGGAAAATGGACATGTAAGGGGAAAAAAGGATAACGAATGACTACTCCTGCAGCTTCCTATTTTTTTAGTGGAGTGAGAAGCAAGGAAGGTTACCAGAAAGGTCAAGACAATAAATGTTTTTTAGTTGGGCTGGGAGGAAGACACATTCTGGTTGCTAACCTGGTTTAAACTTAGATTTGGTGATTTAAACTAGAGTGGAAGATACAGTTAAGATTTTGTCATGGGAACTCTAGACTAACAATCATTTAGATCATGCTGTGCTTTATAAACATTCCAGCACGGACACAACCTCCGAGTTTCAAGGTGTTCTGCTCACTTCACAGCTGCCCAGCCTCCTGGTCATACAGTACCCTGACCTCAGATGCTGCTCTACCACCAGGGCATTTTATGAAAAGTTACATGTTTGTCATGAACTGATTGTTTTCCCTTTGAAACGAAAGGCCAAATGCTGCTGTCCATTTTTGAGCTTCAGTTATACCACCTTTATAAAAACAACGCCTCTGAGCTTGAAAGACTTATGGTCAGACTCCTTAAGCTGCTGCACTTTTTCCATGTAACAAGTAGTCTCATTTTACTGTGCAGTCCCAGCAACAAACCTTAGTATAAACACTGCAAGCCCATCAGCCACCACAATAACGTAAATATAATCCCTGTCATATTTGTGCTGTTTAATATTTGTTGGATATGCAAACCTGGAAAACGTTACATCTCGGCGAAACTTTGTAAAGCCTTTGAAAGACTGTCTCTTCAGATGTGCCTAGAGGATGAAAGCTTTCAAGAAAGAAAGGGTGCCATCTTACTGAGGCCTCTCCAAAACTTTTTTCCTACTGTCTAAAAGTAATAAATGACATGTCAAGCCAAGAGAACTGTTGCTAAAACTGCTGGACTCAGGGAAGCTGGGTATTCTTACTAAGGGCACTGAACTTAAAAACTGCTGTATGTGAAGGGTTTGTCGTAGCAGTCACCATTTTGTCATTTCTTCTTCCATAATCTACACGGAACATAGAAAACTGAGCATGGAGAAATAAACTTCACGATATGGAATGAGGAGAGGGATGAGGTTGGGGCGGGGAGGGGGGTGCCTATGTGTCTTTTTTCCCCTCATATAGCAGCCTCGCCATTTAGCCGCTTTATACTGCACATACGTTTTCACTGACGCCCTCTGCCCACGCATACTTTCAACCTGAAGCACTCCGCGTTTGCAGCACAAAGTTTGAAAGGCCAGAAGCAGCCGGGGACTAGCAAACCCCCCGCCCTCACCCACAGGCCCCGCGCTCAGCAAGGGGGAGGGGGCCGGCCACGGGACGCCCCTACACGTGAGCACTCCGCGCTCACCGGGGCCCCCGCGCCCGGCACTGGCTCCCGGCCGCTCTGAGGGCCAACAAACGCGGCCGGCCACCCGCCACCCCGAGCTCAGGCTAGGGGCCGGCAAGGCCCAGCCCGCCCCGGGGCCGCTTTCCCCGCAGGCCCTGGCCGGAGAGAGGCCCTGCGCGCCGAGCCTCCGCCCCCGGCCCGCGCCGCCACCACGCACCGCCCCGGCGCCGGCGCCGCC
>JAVKLA010000090.1:18181166-18192970 GCA_034782735.1 Sagittarius serpentarius
CAACTCACCGCCCCGGCGCCGGCGCCGCCTCCACCGCCCGCCGCGCTCCCGCCCGCGAAGGGAGGGGCGGAGCCGCCAGGGCGGGGGTAGGCGCCACTCTCCCCGCCGCCGGCGCGCGGTCCCTCGCGGCGCCTCCGGGGAAGGGGCGGGAGAGCTCTGAGGGAAATGGCGGCGCCCGGGGGGCAGGGGCGGCAGCTCCCTCGGTCGCCCGCCTGCGGCAGGGCACCGACTGGGCCGCGAGCGGCCGAAGGGAGTGTAGAGCTGCGTGGCCCGAGATAGGTGAAGTCCTGTCCCGCATCCGGAGCGGGAAGGCGGGCGGGAGCGGGCTGTCCAGGGCGGGTTTCCCGCGGGCGCCTCCTCGCAGGTGCCCCGGAGCCGTCGGGGGAGTGAGGAGCGGGGCGCGGGCGGTGGCATTGGTGGGCACGGTCTGGAAAATGCGGCGGGAAGGCAGCGCGCCCTGCCAGGGGCTGTCGGGCCTCGCTCCTGAGGGGGAGGTGACCGGCCACAGCGCAGCGTTAGTCACCGTGCCGAGGCAGGCGACTGAGGTGGCGCTGCGCGAAGGCCTCACCAGCACGGCGTGCGGGTGAGAGGCTGCGGCTAGGTGAGAGGTCTGCTCGCAAAGTAAGGCACAGCAATTGGGCTGAACGTTTTAGAAATGTCTCCCCATTTCCAAGTTCTGGGGGATTTTTTGTCAGAACTTGGAATTACGGTTTTTCTGATCTCTTCATCCTCAAATGCTTCTCGATGTGGAGCTACACACGCAGATATGTAGCGCCTCGCAAGCAACATAAAAATTGGCGCGCAGTTGGGGTAAACTGGGCTAACTGGTTACCTTCTTTGGGCTGTCTTTCTGGAAGGAATAAAGTGTCAAAATCGTTAACAATCATCTCATACCAAAGGTAGCCCCTTATCAGGAAAATAATGGGGTTTTCCACATTTCGTAAGATATTCCACAAAGTTGCAGGATTTGCATTTCTCAGGTTCCCCTTCACAACCAGGACAAACAGAGACTTATTCCATTTGTAAATGAAAAAGTTGCCTTTAATCAGCACCTCATCATCACTAAATTTGATTATTCAGTTAGAAATACATATTTGAAATGTCTTTGCAACCTATTTTTGCAGCTTTTATAAATCTTTACAAAACCGGTTTGCCTAGTATCAACATCACTGTACAGACCTTTAAGAAAGAAAAAGGTTGTACAACACCAATTGATTTTGTATGCCAAGTAACACTGTGATTGTAACATGCAGTATCTCAGACCGCTGCAGAGCTGAAAGAACCTCACAAATCAGATTTTTACCAGGGCCTGGCATGACGTTACATGTCAAATGCGTTTCTTGTTCTAATGTCCAGTAATGCAGATAAATATTTTAAAAAGAACAGTACAAGCCAATAGGAAAATGCTTTCTGTAGCAAGTCTTCATTGTTTCTTTTAAATGTTGATGCTAGAAACAGGTCTAGTGTATGAATAATCATCACAAAGAGATGTATTAGTAGGCAGAATGCAGATATTATCAAATGCAATAGATACATCTACTACTTGGATATCATTACTACTTGGATACCATTACTGTATGTATTGTGTTATATATATAATCATTACATATATTCATATAAAATGAAAGAGTGAGAGCTGATTGAGTTTCATGGAACAAACTAGAATGCCTCTGCTTGGATGTAGAAATACTCTGACAAACCCAGAACAAAATAGAAAAATTAAGAAATGAGTCCCAGCTATTATTTTTGATCCTAAATAAGACGCATGAAGAACTTAACACTTTATTCCTTTTTTCTGTTACGCTTTTTGAGAAGTCTCAAACGCGGTGCCGCTGCTGGCAGAGAGGACCTCTCCAAGCATCCACCGGAGGGCAGCAGATCCCAAACCTTGCCATGGCACAAGGCGGTTCAAAAAGTGGGGGCGGGGGGAAAGAAACTTTAGCCTTCTGTTGGCTGTTCGTCACATTGATGCCCGTATTTTTTCACAGATTATCGGGTACAAAGCAGACGTCATGGGGAAATTCATGCAATGTTATATTTTCCGGCCTTCTGCACGACACCACTACTCTAGGTCAGTACGGATAGCTGAAGGGATGTTGTTATGATAATGCTGATTCATCCTCAGCTGATGAAACAAGCACTGTTTGAGGCCTTACCCTGTTAAGTGATGCTCAGTGTTTACCCGATCAACTGAGATAGTGAAGAATAAAGGCTGTTTTAAAGCCTTGTCTGCCCCAGCTGGCTCTGACATTTAATCTCTTGCAAGACACCTGATTATGTGGCTCCTGTTGATAAAACAGAATGTTGCAAGCACATGAGTTAATAGGATCCACTGCAGTTTTAACTAACACAGCAAAGGCAATATTGTCTGCTTTTTTAGTTACAATTCTATAGCATCTGGCGCAACGGGTTTGGTCTAAATTTCATCCGAAGTACTATGAAAAACATAAAAGAGGTCCAACTTATGCAGCAATCAGTGTCTGCTGTAGCGATGGACCACTATGAAAATTCTAGTTGCTACCTATGCTCGGTAGCATTTTTTTCAAGTTCTCCCTCAAAATTGACAATTTAATTTCTTTAACTTAATGGCATTTTGTGCTTTAAGCAGGAAAGGCTCACTTTATATATCAGTCAGAAGGTCTTGAAGGAGGCCTGTCTCAACAGTGTTAGAGAAACGGATTGAGCAGTTCAGCCTTGCCACACTTTCAGCAGTGTGAAAGGCTGAAACTTCTGTTTCAAAGATTGCTAACTTAAAAGGATTTTCCAAGTTCTGGCACAGCAGGGAAAACACAAACACTAACATCTGAGCCTAATGATTAAATACATTAAGTCACTTGAATTCAGCATTCAACAGTTTCATAAAATTAAATCTGTCCTGAATCTCAGGACTCAGCTAAAGTAATAAATTTAGGTATGGTGAAGTGTTTGCTTTTTCAAATTTAGCTTTCATACTTAGAAGTAGTATTTATTTCCATATTTAAAATAAGTAATTTTCCCAACACCTATATTAAACTTTCTGATTATTTTTAAGCACCCCAAGTATTTCATACTGACTTTCAGTTTAGAAGGATCTCACTCATTTTGCAAGTGCACAGTAATGTGTCCTGAATTTTGGTAAAAGCCTTGCATGGCTGGTCTAACTGCTTGACACATTCTCATTCATTATAAGTAAGAATTAGTGCATTTTTAGGCTAATTTCTTTTCATATAACCCAGCTCCATCTGATTTATAAAGTAGCAATGGTAGTCAGGAATTTCTACACTTCAAAACAGATTAGTGAGAGGCAGTTCAATCGAAGGGGAGAAAATTATTTGGCAGAACTTGGGTGCACAAATCACAGTATTAACAGTCCATAGAAAATTAGCTGACTTCAGCTCTGTTTTGTCCATTGGTGTTTTCTACCCTAGCTGCAGTAGATAAGACTCTAATGAACCTATATCTTGGTCAAATCGAAGTAGAGATGAAAACCACAAAATCTAGATCAGCTTTCCCTTGGGATATAGCCAGTACTTTCCAAAGTGGTACTATGCAAGTAATAAAAATAAAACCCTACACATGGCAGTTCAAAAAGGCAGATATGTGTTGTAATTTCCTTTTTATATGAATTTAGGCCCTTGAGGATTTTTTTGTCAAGAGGAAAAAATATTGAATTACTGATGAGCCATACAAGTCTTTGACACAGTCTTGTTTACCAACAAGAAATGGATGAAAGTCTGTTTTTCTGATTACAAAAGCAACTGGACAGCAGATGAATCACTTTACTCACAATTCCTCTTCTTAGTATCTTCTTCTGTGCCTTTTCTTCCTCAGAACTACACAACTATGCTGTGCTAACAGTCCTGCTTTTCAAGAAAAAGCAGAGGAAGACATGCTGAATGTCTGCAGCAGTTCATTGTCCAGTCCTGTACTCACACCTGTGCGATAGGTTAGGCAGGACACCCACACACCTCTTAGCTGTGGATAATTTGGAGTCTCTCAGGTGGGAGTTACCATCCTTACCCCATTGCCATGCTGCCACTTCACAGTCTGCCATGTTGTGGCTGTAAGCCCTGCTCAAGAAAAATTGTATGAATCTTGTCTTTTGCAAATATTTATTAAAGAGGTGTTCTGAGAAATTAGTGTGCCATCTCAAATATAACGTATGATAACACAGATGAAGAAATACAGCCCAAATGTCTCACAGGCCTAACTTTATTCCTAAGGGCTGAGTCCAGCCAGCATCTGGATTGGGGAAGAGGATGTGGTTATCTGACTGCTCCCACACTGCGTGACTAACACTGAATTGCATCAGGGGAGTCTAGGAAGCTGGAAATACTTCAGTGAGAATTTCCTATATTACTCACAGTATGCAGTATTAAACAAATGCATAAGACTTTTCAGTCATTTGGAGTGAGCTGTATGACTCGTGTCTAACTACATTTTTTTATGATTAAACGTCCCAAATATGTGCCAAGGAACTCCTCATATGAGGCTGCGCTGTACGCATTTATTATTTACTTTGATTCTCATTCAAAAATAATGACTTTTTCTTTTCTTTGCCTGGTAGGCCGCACTGTAACGATTCACTTATCAGATAGTGGCTACTGTATATACTTGGCACTATTTTAAAAAAGACATCATAGCCAATTAGTTTGATCCTGGAGTTCAGATTATACTGGCTTTATTGCCTCTAAAGATCTAATCTTAGCAGGTGCTGAGAGCACTCCAGTTTTAAATTACCTCAGACATTTTGTGTGTCTCAGAGAAAATTGAATGCAACTGCAGGGTGAAGCAGGTGGTGGATAACTATCATTTCTTAGCAGTATCCGTAAACGAATTAATATTCATTTATTTGGATATTGTTGATACTGCCAAGACTAATTTTAAATTGTGTCTCTGTATCTTTGACTCCTTTATAAAATTACATATTTTTACGTTGTGAAGGTTTGTGGACAAAATTGGCTTTTTTTTCCCTGTGGAATCAAGCCATTAATAATGTAAATGGGTGTGATAATGGAAGTATTTTCTGACAGATTCCAGAGGTGCCTTCTTTGCATTTAAATTTGAGTAGAGATACTTTGGTATAATAGACCTTTTTGTCTTATTTTTCCCATGTTCTCTAGAAAACAGAAGGCAAATTTCTGCTTGAGATGTAGCAGCAGCATGTTTTATTATGGATTCCTCAAGCTACCAGAAAGTGATTCTGTGACATTTTTGCTGGCAGGGGCTACAAATAGTACAGAACTGAGGTTTTCACCTTCTGGAGGGATACTGGAAAGAAATTTTTCAGATAAATCACTGGCCAACCTCAAACTACATGATAGGAAAGAAGACTGAACAGTGAAGAGAATGAGAAAAAAAGTTCCAGAATGAAAGTGTGCTGAAAGACAAATAAATTGCCTTTGGTCTTTTGATCTAACAACTTCCCTGAGGATCTGGGTCTGCAAGGTACAGAGCAGATCCTGCTTTACTGTATGGGCAAGTTAAATGGGAAAGAGCTTATATTGGTTGATCCCAAATTGGGTCTTTCAAAATGATACAGATTAAAAAAAACTGTAACCAAAAGTGTTTAAACTGTGCACCAAACTGGGGAGCAACATCACACATAAACTAGACTGCAGTTCTGAGGTAGCAGCAATTTCTGGTGAAAAATTAGCTGGGAATGACTATAAGAAGCAACAGGAGGTTATTTGAAGGGGGTGACCCTCTTGAGCTGTCTCAGTTGAAATCAGGGCTGCATGTCTGCAGCCTAACGAGTAAAGCAACGGTGATTACATAAAACAACACAGTAAGTAGTTTCCTACTGGAGGACTGCTGATTTCTAGTGTGTTAACCTCCACAGCAAGCATAGAGTTGTCTCCAGACAAGTGCTGAATTGACTAGAAATGCAAGACTGTAAGAGCGCTGAGCAAACAGAAGCTGGCATTAATGCAATATTTACTAGGTGTAAAATTCTTTCACCTCTGTGCAAGGTGAGCAAAATGTAAAAAATAAGATAGCATAAATGAAACAAAGGCCTAGGACACTTGTGAGAAACCAGGATCTGAATAAGAACACACTGAAGTGTATTTCCTGTGTTTTCTGCAGAAAATTGTGTGATGTAGAGTTTCAAGTGCTGGATTCTTAATTGCATTTTTATGACTTGTGGTTGCAATACTAGAACTGTACAGTGGAGTCAAAGCATTTGTAAACAACAGGAGTGAATGGTATTGGAATCCCAAAGCAGTAATTTTATTTTTTTGTTAGTAGCATTCTAGCAGACATGCATCAATTATTAGTAATGCAATATTAAGTGTCATGTGTGAGCTGTTAATGTCTATAGGGCTACTAGAGCCAACAAATGTTTATTTTGTGTTGAAAGCTCATGGGATACAAATACTCTGTCTACTTGGAGTCCACCTTAGAAGTTTTCTTGGACAGTCTCAGACAAAGACTTTACAATTAGTCAATAAGATACAAGGGTCACCAGGAGGCAAGAGTGGAATACTGTCTAAACGAAGCAGAGGGTAATCCTTATTCTTCAGCATTTAAAACCCAGGTGATGACTGGAAAACATCCTGCTTAGAAGAGTATTGCTTATGCCACCTTATGCTGTATATTTTTTATAAATTCCCTTTCCCTATTGCTGTTACTCAGGATGTCTCCTTGATCCTGACATTCTGGTTTCTTTATTCAAGCCTTTTATTTCCTTTCTGAACTCTTTGAAAACATTTTTTTCATGAGAAATATTTCTTATATGATCTTTTCTAACTAGACCTTCAGTGTGCTTAGCACAGACTTTGTTCTGAACACAAATCAGGAACCACCTACTGCATAATCACCTGTTTCCTGTCTTCTAACGAAGCTTTATTCAGGTTAACCTCAGTATGGCTTTCAGCACTGTTAACCGTTCTACCTTTTAACACTGAGTACCACTTTGATCCAATCTCTTGACAGTTTTTCTGTGGAACATCTCTGTCTCCCTTTTCAAAGTAAATTTCTCTGACTGGGAATATTGTTTTACGATTATATCCATATTTTCTACTCCCCTTCCCCCATCTTTAGCTTATTTGTCATCTTCCTGTGTCTTGAAGTCCACCAAAAGCCTTCATTCAGCAGAGTATGTGAACAGAGTCCTTTGTCCAGCAAAATGCTTAATTATGTTTTTCAGTCGTGTTTGTACAAGTGAGTTAGGAGCACATGTAGTACTGCACTGGGACCAGTTCCTGTCCTTGTGGAGAGCAAGAATTAAGCACAATCCTACTCATTTTTCTCTGCAGTTCTCTCTCCCCTTCCTTTTAACACTTCCCCCTTCTTCAGTTGTGGACAGTATTCCAACAACCATATGAATTGAACGCAAGACAGCTGTATCTGAATATGGTAGTTTCCCTCAACCCCCCCCTGTGAAATGTTGTACTCTGGTTATTGCTAGCAGTTTGGAACAGATGGCCAGATAGGAAGTGTAGCACTCTATTAAAATTCACTGTAGCACTATTCTTGGTTTCCATTAGAGTCACAAAAAAATGCAGCTGATGTTTCTCTCTCTTAAAATAATACTCTCTTTTCTGTGGTGCCCTATATACACACTCTACAAAGAAATGCCTGTTGGTCTGGGTAAAAGGTGTTGTTAAATATTGACAATCTTACCTGGCATGAGGCTCCCGTTGGCACTTAAGAGTTGTCAGTTAAAGTCAGCATGGGCTATGCAGAGAAGGTCTTTCCAGACAATAGATCTGCATATATCTATTGCTACAAAGTGAGGTTCATGCTAGCAACCCTATATACTGTGCATTTCTGGGGTTTTTTAGGCTTCTTGCACTGTAATGGGCCAAAAAAATTGATATTAACATGCTGCTGTCACTTCGTCTGCACTCACTTCCTCGCAGTTAGACAGAGAGAATATGTAGCAGCACAGAACAGAGAAAGAAAAAGAACATGCTGTCTTCTCAAATGTCCTGTGTTTTGCAGGATGGCCTGTGTATGGTGGTGTTCTTGGGATACCCTATGATCCTTGTGCTTTTTCACAGAAGTACATCCAGCCAAGGATGCATCTCCTACTCTGAACTACTGTAGTGCAGCTCAAGAGCTAATGCAGGGTGTTGGGGTGAATATGAAATGGCAGACCCTAAGAGTCCCAATTTTAGCAACATCTACAGCTTTGAGATAACACCTGTCTTGAGCAGAAATTAAATAGATATTCCTGTCCAGTTGATGCTGGATTAAACTTTTGTGACTATCACATTAATTTGATAAATTAAGAAGACCTTTGCTAGTTTCTTACTGTCCAAAGCTGTCTGGAAGGGGCAGGGGTCTTGCCTGAGCTAGAGGCAGAATATTTGGGCAGGTCCCTACAGTGCAGTCAGAGCTGTCACTGATCCAGCAGAGGGAAGTGTTGTTCTAAAATACCCACCCCTGCAGTGAGAGCCTTTTTTGTTGACTGCAAGCCACATTATTGCACCAGGAAATCAATGATCTGGAGCACATGTAACATGTGATTTATAAATTTTCAGAAGAAGACAAAGAAGCTGTAACAAATGCCAGAAACAGCAAGTGCGATAATAATCGGGATGTGCCAGGGACTGAAATTAAATAATGTGGAGAACTATGAAGCTTACGTGGGTTTTATTCTCTTTAGGAGAACAAATGGTAGTAGGGCATTTTAGAGTTTAAAGCATTGTGATCTGTTGGTTCCTGCTTCAGCTAACTATAAAGCTGTAGCCTTCCATATCAAAAGACAGGATCTTGAGAAACAGACGGTCAGAAATGCACTTGGTGATCACAAGGCAAGTTGTCATTGGGTGCTTTGTTCAAAGAACTGGCTCAGCTTCAGATAACTGCTGCCAGCACAATTGCCTATCGTGATGCTGTTGCTCCTGCAACTCCAAGCACTACTGGAGGGTTGAAAGATAAGTGTAACTTAATCTATGTGATATTAAAAGGAATGTTCAATAGGAAATATTCTGAAGTGAAATTTTTACTATAAATATTACCCTCTTAAATATACAGGACTCTGCTCTATAGCTTTCCCTTTCTTACTACATGAGATTTCCCCAAATCATACAAGTGAAGGGACTGAAGTAGATGCTCAGGACACCCATTAGTCACACTGAGCGTAACATTTGAAACTTCTTTTCAGATTCAAAGCGGGTTTCATAACATCTAAATACCAAGTTAAAAAAGATCAGGGGATGGCATGATGTGTGAAATGAAACTCAACTTTCCCTGAATTGTCAAGCTGTTGTTTTTCAGTATCTTATAAATGGCTGTGACAAACAATTAGGAAGGGTGTTAGAGCTTGAAGAACATTTTCCAGATAATGTTGCTTGGAAAAGACTGCAAGAAATTAATCCTAAAATAATTGCACTAAGATAACCCCGAAGAAGAACTTGATTTGCTAGGTATACACTCAGGAGCTGCACAGCTAAAAACAGCATTGTTTTTGAGTAGGCGGTTAACAAAATACTCCCTTTGCTCAGATAATCATCGCTCGGAGATTTGTGGGGTGTGACTGATGGGTTCAGTCCTCCTCTTGTGCTTCCCCAGGAGCTAGTCAGCAGCAGAGTAAATAAGAACCAAACCTAGAAAGTTGGGTTGCAATCTTTTGCTCAAGCAATTATGAACCTTGTGACCATTAACTTCAGTGTTTTGACTTAATTCAATACATTTCCTTTTATTTCTAGCACAAATAGTTCTTGGGTTTATAATTTAACTAAACAGTAATTTGTCTTTCTATGGCTGACAAAAAGGAAATGTGGCAGATCCCGGAGACAGACTTTTCATTTTTGAGTTAGTAGAAAGAGAGATGATAAAGTAAGATGTACTTTTATTTATTTTGCTCACAGAAAGGGGAAATAGTTCCAATAAGGTAAAATGCATTAAATCCTTCCTCGGGGAAGCCCTAATAGAGCAGATTTGTCTTGATGATGGAAATTGAGATACAGTCAGCTAAGGAGGTGGCAGGTCATGAGGCAAAAGGGAACTGGTCTCCTGGGAAGATTGCTGGCCTGCTGTCTGCTGTTTACCAAACCTTACCGACAACTCCTGGAGCAGTAATTGCAGACAGTGCCAGCTGTTGTCATCTTTCTGGTGGCAATAGCGTCTCCTCTGAGGTTAGATTACTATCAAAGTACATCACCCTAAGTAGAAACTATCAGCCTAAAGCGAATACAAAACAAACACATTCTCTGCTAGGCTACCAATATGACTGCAAACTAGTGAAACAAACACGCTTTTTTTTTTTTCTTTCAGCATAGATGTTTGCAATAGTATTTCTATGTGTTTGGATTAAAAAGTGTGTTTGCATTAGTATTTCTGTGTGTTTGGATTAAAAAGCGCGCTTCACTTTTATTTGTAATTAGTTTCACTTTTGGCTCAAGTGCAATGCTTGCATTTCAAAACAAGCACATACTTTTGTGTTGCACAGAAGTATGTTATATTTTAGTTGAAACTAATAATAATAGCTAAATGTGTACTGGATACAATTTGAAAATTGTTATTTTTGCAAAATTTAGTGTCTGTGCTGTTTAAATGAAGGGGTTTTTTGCACACCTGTGAAGAAAAGGATTTTGGTGTTTTATGGAGGAAAAGCAATACTTTGAAAATAGACCCCTTTTCCACGAAACTGATGGCTAGACAAACAGTAAACATTACTATAGCAGAGTGAGCGTAAGGAGCATAACTATATTGTAAATAAAATTTTGAATAGATTCGTGCAATGGAGTTGCTAATAATGACAATATGGCAGGAAAATTACTTGAGTAGATTGAGCTGTTTGTGTGACTAAGAGGAGGCAGACACAGCCCATTTGTCCCAGTTATTTGCAGAAATCTAGGTAGGAATCAAAATTTTCCTTCAGGCTTTCATGGGTTTGCCTAGCAGAATCAGCCTCTTCAGGCACTTGGAGGAGGGAGCTGCACTGTCCGCGGGAGAAAGAGGAAGTGAAGGAGGAAAGGCAAATGAATCTACGACTGATTTTTTTAAAAACATTGCGCGTACTTGTGAACTTTTTTATGTTGTTACCAGTTTTTGACTGGAACTGAAGAGCCATGCAAGGGTCTTGCCGTACAGTAATACAGGCTTGTGTCTGTCCCTGGCAAAAAGGGCGGGGGGGGCGGACACTGGACGTTCCTGGCCGCAGCAACGAGACGGCCGTTGCTGCGGAATAGATACAGCGACGGTGCATCCGGCGGGGTGCAGCAGGGCTGTGAGCTTGTGGCCAATGTAACCGCGCGGTAACATTCCCGAGCGTCCCCCGTGGCGCTTTCCTCGGCTGGACCAGCCCCGCTCCTTCCGCTCGCCCCCGCGGGGGTTGGGTTCGTCCCCTCCCGCTGCCCGCGCAGCCGCCCCCGGGGCCGCTCCGGGGCCCGCACCCCTTCCCCCGGGGCCAGCCGAGGCCTCTGGTGCCTAGAGAACCGCGCGCCCTCTGTCAGACTGAACTGCTGCCTTGCAAGTGTCACCTTCTGTAATTTCTAGTTTTGAATCGTCGGCGGTAATCGCTTTCTCACTTCTCCCACCTCCTCCCGCTTTCGAGCGGCTCGATTTGTTTAAATGCCGGCACCGAGGGGGCGGCTGCCGCCTGCGGGTCGGGCACGGCCGCTGCCCCGGCACCGGGGCGGGGGGGTGTGTGTGTGTCTCTCAGCCTGACAGCTCTCCCCGCCGCGGGCACAGCGGCGGTGCCGGGGGCGCCCCCTCGCCTCCGGCAACGGCCCGGGCGGGGCCGTCAGGTGCCTCCGCAGGTGAGCGCCGCGGGGCGGGGCGGGGGCCGGGCGCGGCGGGGCGCTTTTGTCCGCCGCAGCCCTCTCCCCCACCCCGCGGCCTGTCAGCGGTTCCACCGGCCGCGCCCCATT
>JAVKLA010000090.1:18193532-18235429 GCA_034782735.1 Sagittarius serpentarius
GGCCGGGGCGGGGGGAGGGACCGGGCGCGGGAAGCCGGAGCGAGCCTGTGCCCACCCCGGGGCCTGGCGGCCGCCCCGCTCCCGTGCGGGTGGGGCTCGGAAGAAAACCGTTTTCTGATTTGCGTAACCGATATTTACACGTGTCCTCAAGTGACCCGCGGCGCTACAGGTCGGCTGCGGCTTCCTTCCTCCCGCCGGGCGCGGCGCGGCCGGGCGGCAGCTGCCACCCCGCGGCCCCAGGTGCGGCGGCGGCACCTGCCCTCGAGCAAATGGCAGGCGGGAGCCAAGTCCCAACTTCTCCGAAAGGGAGAGGAGACTTAACGCGGTGCTGAGGCCTGACAGGGCTACGTGCGAAATGAGAAGCGTCCTCTTCTTTGTTGTTCTCTTACTCTCCTCTGTCTTGCCGATGCCTTTCTCATCGCCAGCGAGACAGTGATCTTGTAACAAGGGGCTTCTTGCACGGTAGCTTTTACTCGCATCGTAGCCGAGTTGTTTTAGTGACGTAAGGCTTATTTTGTGCCGGTCTGTTCTGTGGTGAAAATGAGGCAGCTTCCTGGCTTCAGTTAAGAATTTGTCTGTGGTGAATACTATAATTAACCAGTTCTGTAGGAGTGATTAAAGCAGACTTCCCTAAAGCTCAATTTTATATGGAGACTGCCACTAATTATGCTGATCAGGTAAGCGGTGTTTGAATTGGCACCTAGTGTGGTCATTTAAAACACTACCGTTGAGGTAGTGCTAGAATAAGTGAGGAGCTATGTGGTCACTTGCGGTTTGAAGTATTTAAGCTACATGTTCTTCTAACTCCCAGGTTTCCCTGTCTGTTTGCTGAAGTGATAAGGTAAGGCATCAATTATTTCGTGGTGTCTCAGGATTTTTCCTTATGTACCTCCCTAGCAGAGAGGGCAACAGATCAGGGCTTGTTGATCTGTTTTGTTTGAGTTCTTAAACTTTCAAGACAAGGTGGGGAAAAAGCCTGCAAGGCTTAAGTATTGAAATCTTCTTGTGTATCACTCACAGAATTTATTACGTATTGTCTAAGTACATTTGTGTGTGTTTTCTTTGTGTAACTCAGCTGACTGTGTGGGGAATAAAAGAGTTATCTTAAGTAGTGCTTTTCTTCAGTATCTGTGGTGCTGAGCAGGGCAAGGGACACAAAATGAGAGCAGAAAAGAGAATGACTGTAGTAGAGAACGGGTACTTAGGATAGGGTACAAGTTTTCGTAAGGGTTTTCCCCAGAGTTTAAAACATTCTGTTGTAGCTAGATAACAATGTTTATCACAGTTTTACAGTAGCATATAGTTTTACTTTCTACTGAATTTTACATTAGTGTAATGTAACTGAGTTGCAACTTTGGTAGGATTCATGTAACTTTCAGAAATTTGCAGTATTAACATGCTTGCTCCCTTGCACTCTCCAGAGAAGAGAGTTGCTGGTCTGACTCTTTAATTTTTTTCCTTTTTCAAGAAAATAGGATTCTCATGGGGAGAAAAAGAAAATTGCCTTTTTTTCTTGCAAGGTACCAATACGGTTTCTCTTTGAAGTTGGTGAAAGCATGTTGAGTAAATTTTAGAGAGGGTCCACCGATGCTAAAGGAACACCCATCAGTGTTTCAGCATTGTAAAATGAACTTTGTAGAGCAGTATGTCACTGCCAAAGAAGTATTTTTATAATGGATTTTCTGGAGGGGTGGTGGAGGGGGAAATCTTGTGTTCCTTTAGCTGCTACAGTGCCTGCTCTGCCTGACGTGCTATGGGTAGTGAAAGAGACTGTGGCACTAGTAATACTACTTCAGCTTACAATACCTACTGCTAAAGCCATAAAGCTTTACTCAGCTGGGATTAGAAATGGATATTTTATATGACTAAGGGTGATTAATGGATATTTTATGTGATAAGGTGTCCTTTGTAGTGGTCTTTATGTTGCCTATCTAAATGTTTCCCACTGCTGTCTGTATTCCGTGCGTTAACCTGTGGGCTGCAGTTATCTTTTCTGTAGGCATCCTTGTAACAGCTGTTCAGCTGTTGTCTTGCAAATAGTGTTATTCTTCCATTTGCTCTTGCAGTTACTCTTTTTAAAGATAAACTAGAAGTCTGTGCTGTGGTTATGAAGATATTTGGTTCAGATACCATGGGTAGCCATGTAGAAGGCTGAGGAATGTAAAGTGGAATTAATATTCTAATATTTAAATGTGCTGTCATTTTAATGTTTAAGTGGTTTAGCAACATATATCTATTATTAATTTGCTAATAATTAACTAAAATAATATGCTTTATTCTTAACTGGTGACAAGCTATGGTATGCCTTGTATAATACATGTTTGTATCCTATATGGAGTGAGTTCAGAGCCACACATCACAAACTTGTAACTGTGCTTTGTGGTAGATGGTAAATGCAGCTGAAAGGCAGTGGCCTACATTTTATTAACCCTACCACTACCATGTGGGCAGTCAGCCTCATTAATGTCTTATGAATTATGTGGCCTTAAGTTACTGATAATTAAACTGCTTATTTGTGTGAACTATCTTGTGTATACATTTCAATTAGAGTTTTGCCACACTTGGTAAGCGGGCTTCAGTTTATTGTAGTTATGTTTGGGTTTGGTGATTCTTTTCCCCAAGAGCCGTTAGTGTGCTACAAACTAGTTCTGGATTTAATTTCTAGCTAGTTGAAAACAAGTTGTAATTCAATATTGAACTCAAGTTTCATAATACTTATGAGTGGTTTGCCCAATTACTTGATTTAAACTTACTGATATGAAAAGGCTATACTTTCTAGTGGTATAATACATTGGAAGGAAGGTGGGTGTTGCCACTCTCCAGAAAGCTGTTGCAAGTGATTTGGGGTATAGTGCTAGCACACCCTCCTCTGGTGTACACCCAAGAGGTTTCTAGGGCTTTTCAGCAATCGGAAGGGAATTGTGGAGAAAATTTGTAATGGAGTATCTTCAACTTAATTTTCATTGGTGCCGTTCTGTTTCAAAATACTGTCTTCACACACCCTGAATTAAATTGTAAGTGCACTTCCATCAAAGGTGCTCAACTTCTCAGTATGTTCTTATACTGTAAACTGGAATACAATTTCTTATACTGAAATTGAGAATTTAGTTGATTGTGAGAAACTGTAGGGATTAAAAAGTAAGGGATCCAGTGATACTAATAAATACTACGGTAGTAACACAATCTGGTTTTGTTGCTGAGAATTGTTAGTAGGCTTAAGACTTTGTTTCTTTAGGAGATACTAGTTGGAGTTGTGGTTTTAGTTTAATATGGAAACAAAGTTTCAGTTTTGTGGCACAGCAGCTACAAAACTATGGTCAAGTAGTTTACTCAGACTTAATTAAAGTGACATTGATTTTAAAGCTTTCAATTAAAACCCTTGGAAATGTAACCCCTGATTTCCCAGACATTATTGCCTTAGTTTTCTGGGGAAAATACTGGAATTCTATGAGTAGGACAGGTTGTCAAATACTTACTCAGATATTTTCTGGTAGCTAAAGCTCATCTGCATGTATGTAAGGTCTACTGAGTTGGAATTTAAGAACTGCAAATTTAGACTCTAATGCTAAAGAATTTATGCTTTAAACTAATTTTTCCATCTCAATAAAAGCAAAATCTTGATGTGCTTTTGTTGTGTAATCCAAAATATTTGAAGAAGAGAGGGCATTTTAAAAGTTTTAACTGAAAAGTGTTTCTAGGCTGTGTTTAAATTATTAACGAGACAAACTATCACCTCCAACCCATGGCAATGGAAGTGTAAAAATGATTACTACTTTGCCTGTGCCTTTGCAGTACAGGAAAACTGCTTTCTAAGTAAATGTTTTTATTAAACATTAACATTGTTTAAATACTAACTTTACAATGACACTGACTCAAAGTCAGGAAAGCACCAAAACATTGCTTAATTGAAGTGAGATGGGATATGTCAATACTCAAGTGCTTTACTGAACTGTAGTTGTTAAAGTAGTGTCTGCTTTGCTTCAAACTATTATTCAGTTTCTTACAAATATGGGGCTAGAGTTTTTTTACTTCAAAGATCTTAATTGTTTCAGGTGATGATAAAACCTTAACTCTTGTTTTTGAAGTTAAACTTAGCTTCATACCAGAAAGTGTGTTTCTTGTAGTACTGCTATCTGAAAAACCTTGCCAGTTGTTAGGTCTCCTCAGGCAGCCTACTCAAAAAGGAAATTTTGTGTAGTAGAAGACTATGTTGCACAGCATATTTGGGCTTGATGGAAGTATAAAGTGTGAACATAGGTGCTAAGCTAACTTTGTGTTTGGCCAGGAAACAAAGTGGGATTACTGTGGGTTTACTGTAGCATTCAAGTCTGATCACTTGTGTGTGGTTCTGAAACTTAGCATTGTTTTAGGAGATGCTCTTGGGACTGCATGTGTATATGCAGTTCTCAAACTGCAGAGTTGTGTTTAGGCACTGGTATGTAATTTGCATGTGCACTATTACACAGTATGTGCAAAGTGAAATTTGTCCTTCAGTCCTTTCATTTTGTTAGAAGAAAAGATGATGTAGCTAGTTGCTTTGTCCAGCTAATAAATGTCTAATGTAGAGTAATATGAACTGGAAGATACTTAAGAGATTGAGGTGATTGTGTGGACAGCATGCTCCTTGCTGGAGGATTAGTGAAACCTATGCCATTTCCATTTCAGGAGAGTTTGTATTTGACTGCAGTTTCACATTTTTCTTTTTTTACTTTGGGGTGGGAAGATTCTTTAAAAAGATAAGATGGGTTTCAGGAGAGTTTGGATATAAAAAGAGTGCCTGAGTTTGAATCAGATGTTAATGGGAAACTTCTTTGTTCTCATTATTTTATTTCGGATGTTTAGACCGAACATTTAGAATCGAGTGTTTCAACTTGTCAGGCTGGCTTTCAAGAGTAACTGTCTTTCCTCTTAAACAAGATGAAAAGCTGCTCTTCTCAGGAGAGATACAAGCCACTGCTGAAAATCTGAATCAGCTTTCCAGTGTCAGCACTAATACAGTGAAATCAGATGTGTTTCTGTATTGCTGCCCTGATAATTATATTTTCCTAGATGCAGTTAAATTCTTGTCTGCGGAAGTGATAATATTCCCTTCTGGAAAGTTCTTCGTGAAACTTATGCAGCGTCAGGAAAACTGAAAACCAAAACACTGGGGTTTTGACTGTTGTTAAATCTTGTAGCTATATTTGTATGTGATATTCTGTATCTGCAAGATAATTACTGTATTTGGTATATATTCTTTATTTGTGACCTCGCTTGATGTTTCTGTTTGTTCTCAGCGTCTATTATCCTGATAGGACACTTTGGTCTTGGTAGTCTATAAATAGTGAAAAACCATTAGTTTCCTTCTTAGGCCAAATGTTGGAATTTTAACTTATTGTACTAGGTAACTGTTCATATTTTAGAAACATCAAAATGATTCTAGCTAGAATAAGGAGTATAAATACAAATTCATATTTCTGACATTAGGCAAAGGTGATAACTGCCTGACCACTAATCGGAAAAGTAATAGCATGTGTGCTTCCAGCTCTCAGAACCTGTAGTACAATCCAGAATAGCCTCTCTGTTTACCAAGTAAGAAGGTAAATGTCACTACTGTATAATGTTCCTCATTTAACTACTTTGTGAAGAATAGGAGAAACATTAGCATGATTTTACAGTTGAGGAATTTGAGGTAGAGAGAAACAAAATGACTTGCATAAAGCTATTCAGCTGTCAGAGGTAAATAACCCTGTTAACTGTGTTGGATATGGTTATTGTATGGGAAAGCAGTGTTTGAGCTGGGGAAATAATGTAGAATGGAGGTTCTGAATATCTAAAAACATTGAATTTCAGTACTCTGCTCTCCGCAAAACTAGCGGGGCTTCCTACGGTATGAAGAATGTTGGCCCCTTCCCTCTTTGTCTAAATGCTGTGCTGTTGAATTCCTTATAGGACCTTCATCTACAAGTATCAAATCAGAATATGAACATGCTTTAGTTAATACATCAGTATGTATGGTATTACATTATCAATATAATTCATTATATGGCAGCCCAGTTAGAGCAGCATGATATTCTGTGGAGTACAAAATTGACCCAAATGCTTACCGAACTACTTAAGTAGGATTTGTAGTCCACTTTGTTCTGCTGTGACAGCAGCACTCCTGGTAGTATTTAAGAAATTAATTCAGAGCTAGTTCAGGTGTGTAGACTTACTCCAAGGCTCTTCCTATTGAGAGTATTTTCTTATTTCAGACTTGTTTCCAGTGAGGTTACAGGAGTTGCCTTGGCTATGGTCTCTGGCCATTTATGACTTTATTGAAAAGTACACTGAAAATGGAAGACCATGTATGAGCAATTCCCTGCCTTTTCCCAAGGAAAGAGGGTCTTTAATCATAACTATTTTGTGCTGCTGGCTCTCTGTACTTTTACTGTTCTTGGAGATTGAAGATAAACTGTACCATAATTAAAGAATCTGCTAGTAGAGAAACCTTGTAGTATTTAAGTTGTGACTATTCTCCAGTGTTGTCTTCCTCTGCTTTGCTTTCTGATGTCCTGAGCATAGCAGCACAATAAATGGACATTGTATCTGTTTGACTACTGGAAACTAAGGGGATAAAAATTAATTTTCTATTGTAGTACTTATCTTGGTGTGCAGAATTGAATAGATACCATTGAGGCTTCCTTTAGAATGCTGGAGGGATACTGCTGATACCATTGTCTTATGATTATGTATTCATATTTCTCAGCATGAGAAAGAACCAAGTATGTGCTTATGAGAATAAAAAGGTGTTATAAGTGAGCTTGAAAATCTCATTTCATGCAGTTGGAAGGCGTCTGACTCTGTGTTAGCTATGTTAGTACTGGGATGAAGGATTTGATGTATTGTGGTGTAAGATGGTTTCTGGGAGAGCTATAAAAGGTACAGCATGCCACAGGTATCAGTCCCAGTCTGGACCTTTTGAGATTGCTTTTAGTGTAATCCTCCTTGCTTAGGAAGGAAAGAATAGGTGAAGAACCAAGGAGACTTTTCATATTTAATGCTCCAAACTGGCTCTAAGATTTCTTTGGAACTTGGAAGGAAGAACTGTTTGTAGTATTGGTATACTATTTCTGTCTTCAATGTTGCCATACTGATTTTAAAACCTAATTGGGGGATGAGGGAAACAACATACCTTTTAGGTGTCATTTAAGAGTGTAATCTGTGTCACTTCCCTAATATCTTCCGTGACACCTTTGGGGTGGAATGTTTGAGGGCATGGCATGCCTGCAGTCATCTCTGGAGACAGTTGTCTCCTCCCACACTGGTTTGAATAAGCATTAGCTGAGCACAGATGGACTGTGTACTTCTGTCCTGAGAAGGCAGATGCATTTCCCATGCTGTCCTATCCCTTCCTCTCTACTCCCAGTACGTTCTTATTCCTCTTTTTCTTATGCTAGAAAGCCCACTTCCTTTAGTCTACTTCCTTAAGAGTCACCGTTCCTCTGAGCATTGTTAGCCTTGCAGTTCTGATTCTGGTTTGGGTGGCTTTTTCTAAATGGGTTGATAATGCTCTTTAAGCATCCAGATTAGGTTTGCACAGGGATGGTGCCCCTGTCTGCTACAAGTATCTTTGGTATTAGGGGAGGACAGCATTTGCTACTCGTAGGGCTACATCATTAGTGGCACATTCCTCCTACCAAGTACTAGCCCAGGTAGGGTTTTCCCTCTCTTCTTTCGGTTGCTTCCAACAAATAACTCAAAAGTTAGAAAAAAAACCCCTGTTGTCTGCACACTTGAACATTTTTTACATGTTCCTACAGTCCCTGTAAGTGTTAAATCTTATTTTTATCTAGTCTACTTTTTCTTTGTTCAGCATGGCCTGTGACCTCTTGTTTTCTGTGAACTGCTTGTAATTTTTGTGAAATTACCAGCTTTGTCTTGGCTGATGTAGTATGGAGTCACTCCAGAAGTTATTTTCTGTAACCTAGAGTCAATTTCTTACACTCAGTTTGTTTAGAAAAATCATTTACTTTATCAAAGAAATGCACATACTTGGTCTGGCAAGCTCTGTTAAATTTTTACTTCTATAACCTGAGCATCAGATTTTTTGAAAGGAAAGAACTAATGGATTTGTAACTGGACTTGTTTGTTCCTTTAAATATGTATGAAGTTCATGATTGGATGTTTGGGTCTGTGATAACATGAGTCACTCTAGGCTGATATTGATGATTTAAGTACATTGCTGTGGGTAATGTAGTCTAGTATCTCACTGCTCTCACAATCTTAATAAAATGTTAATGGATTAGTGAAATAAAGGTAAGTTTGTCTACGAGGACATAACTGATACATGCTTTGAATGTGCTTGTCTTCACATTTGTTTGTAAAAAAACCTCTTGTACTGCTTGGGTGCTGGTTCCGCTTGTGTACTCATGTCCCCTTTTTGAGACTTATCATGAACTGACTTTCTGTTGCATTACATTGTGTACTTCATTACGGGCTGTCTAATGGCAAGCTTAAAAATACAATTCTTTGGAGCCTTAGAAGTGTACTTTAGAAGCAGTAGGAATACATGTCCCTCTCCTACTTTTTTTTATTCAATAGTGAATTTTTTTGTTTGCTTGAAAATGTTACAGGGCCAAAAGCAGGGGAAAGGAGGCCGACAGAAGATAATGATGCACTTTAAATACTAACCTCTTTGTGTTGAAAATGAATGAGATGTGATCAGACTGTATGGTGCCACATAACAGATATTTGGGACTTGTTCTTTGTTTCAGTTTTTTTGGGCCCTTGTTTTTACTTCATGAGAATTCAGAAGCAACCTTCTGGAAGACAAACTATATGGGTTGTGTTTTGCACCAAGAGGTGCTGGTCCATGATGATCTCAGTAAGAAAGGTACTCAGACTCTGTACAATATCATTTAAAGTGCTTTTTATTGGATTTGATGCTAGAAAGGAAGAGAATAGTATAGATAATCTTGCATCCCTTTAGAAGCTGGGTACGCGAGTTGTGCAGCATCAAATGAGCCTTCAATTCTTGCGCAGCACACCGTGCAGACCCTGCTTGTAGAAACGGTTACCTCATTTTGATCATTTGAGCTATTATAGAATTTTCTTACAAGAAAACAACTCTGTGTATCATTTCTGCTGTCAGCCAGGAAAGATGTTCACAGGAGAACTTACTTCTTGCTGCACTTTTTAATAAAGAGAAGGACAAGCAGGTGGTGTAATCGCTGGTACAAAGTGGGAGCTGCTTACAGACTCCTCTGTTATGAGATGGCTAAATTTATCCTGTGGCCAAGAGATCTGCACAGCACAGGCCTGGGCCTGTTAACTAGCCAGAGTGCATCACTGACACTTCAATGTGCCATGGTCTTCCAGTCAGAACTACTACAGTTTGTTATACTCTTCTTTTTAAAAAGCTTTATGGAGCACTTTTCAGTTATTTTTATCTGTTAATGGGTGTTGCTATGTTTCTTTAGGAATTGCCAAGCAGACTCATGATAGAGCTATTTTTCAGCAGGTAATACCAATGTGGAGTTTTGGAAGTCTTTCTATTTATAATTTCCTTTTTACAGTGGAATATATGAAATGTGTAACTTTGAAGAAATGTAAATTAATGGAGCAAATAATAAAAATATCTCTAAAAAGAGTGCTAGGGTTTCCAGTGAGAATACAAATCAAATAAGTTAATTATTAGTTAAATATTAGGGTGAAACAAGATGTCTCTAAGAGAATTTACTCTTTGGATTCTTTGTATAACCAATACAAAGCACTCTTTTCTAAACAGGTGCTTGTTTTGATATTTATTGTAATCAGTATTTTAGATGCCAATACATCTCAGGTTTAAGTTAAATATATTTATATCTGCAGTTAAAAACAATTAAAGGGATGAGAACACAAGCTGAAAATAAATCCATGATCTGGGAAAGCTACTACAGCTTGGCTGCAGGTTTATCTTAATGTGTCCTCAAGGAAAGAGGAGACCACAGCACTATAATACTTGTCTGTGTAGTTAAAGTCCTTCCTCTGTTATACTCCTATCATTATCTGATATAACCTTAATTTATATATTTTTAAAAATGCATCTCTGAGTGAAAATAGTACTGGGACACTACAGCTGTACAAACTATTATTGACTGAAAATGTTCAGATTTGATTCAGTCTGGATCCTCCTTGGTTTGGTAGGGATCTTAGGAAGCACCATGACCATGAATGAAGTGATACTTGCTCAGGATGTAGACAGCTTGCTTTCAAAGAATCGGTCGTGTTGATGCAATTACGTGCAAAGCTGGTCTACCTTTCATTTTACTTTAGTTTTTTTACTATTAGGTTACTTGCCTGTTTAACTCTGAAACATACTTGTTCAGAAACCTAGGCTTGTACCTCCTTAATTTTTCTTCATTTTGTTTCACAGTCTTTTTTGTGTAAACTGCTCATCTTGCCTACTATTTCGTCTTAAACTTGGGTTTAAATTGAACACTTTTTGCTAGTACAGGCCTTTCTAGGAGCATAGGTCGTGACCCTCTATTTTAGCTAGAACACAATCCTTAGCACCTTGGCTAGAGAAGGTTCTTTTACCAGTCAAAGTGTGTATGTCTGAATATGGATTTGTATTTAAAATTGCTCTCCAGGCTAAACTAGTATGAAATAAAAAGCACATTTAACATACCTTTCAAATACGTGTCTTGTATTACAACTTCATCACAGAATTTAACCCTCAGAGTAGTTGACTTGGTTTCTCCCTTCCATCCACTACTGAGAATTAGACTCAAGTAACTTCATGCACTTGGGCAGACCTCGCTGAAGTGACTCAGTATCATGTGGTCTACAGGTATGTAATTTTAACTGCCTGTGCAACCAGAATGTTTGAAGATGATCCATTTCCCTAGTGAGTGTTTGACCAGTGATGTATTTTACTACCAAAGTTTAATTATTTACTGGCTGTCCGTGAATAGAGAAAAAGCTTAATACTTGTATATTGATGGCGTTTAATGAGAAGTTAACTTAATATGGCTCAAGGAAGACAGTGGTCTTCTGGAGTGCTGTAGGCATAGGTTGGCAATGTATAATGTAGTGTATCTAATCCTGCACAGTCAGATTTTAGGAGTAAGTCTTGTGCTCGTAAAGCAAATCGAATTGGAGTAAAGCTCATTTTCAGTTTAGATTAGACTGCAAGATAAAGTATTTCTTTTGCATTAAGTGTAACAGAGAAAGGAAGTAATAGAATAAAGACGACTGTTCCGAGTTCAGGTGAAGCTGCCTTCAAGATGTTTTTTTGACCTTACTCTAAGGCCTTTTGTGTTGAACCTAGGAATGCTCAAGCTTTGGAGTAGCTGAGGAAACTATTTAAAATACTCTTGCTATGTTGTACTCTATTTTTCTCAGCTTGCTGAAGGTATGGTAGTGGTAGGGCTGGGTAGTAGTTGCTTAATTTTGCAGGACTTTTTATCAGCTTATGTGCTGTGCCGTTAACTCTCAAGCACTAGCAGAGAAGAGTAACCCATGTAAAGTAAAAATGTAAGTGTAGCCTAGCTTACTAAGTTATAAACTAAAAATATGTTTACAATTTTTTTTCCCAGAAATTATTGGGCTACATAGTCTTATGTAAGCAGCCTTCTCCAGAGAGCAAGGACTGCTTCTTAAAACAGCACAAGACTTTGCTATCACTGTTCCACATTTTAAGTTCAGCAGTATTGTCTTGAGAGCAGGAGGGTTTAAGAAAGGTAAGGCCTCTAGTTAATCCAGATGCAGATGGTTGAGAATGTCTGTAGTTATAATTATGGTCTTTGATAGTTTGGAAGGACTTTAGGTCTTTGATTGTTTGAAAGGTTGATATGGAAAACTTGCAACGATGTTAGTGTAGTCTTGAACATCCTGTGCTTGAGGAATAAGCTGGTTATTGTAGTTTGGGAATGCCTTTGGGTTTATTTTAAATACAAAAGGATAATCACTTATACGAGTTTAATTATCACCTGTGACCTTCTTCAGAAGGAACTGGAAAGAAGCTTTCTATAATCCTGTTTGCATGTTGTCCTGCATTCAGTGGAATACAGATCCAAAAATACAATCCCCTTTGAAAAGATCCTACACCTGAATCTGCATGTGCACACAAGTGGTCAAAGTACAGCTTTTGAAAGACCATATATCAAATGCAGTGCTTGAATTGAGTAGTCTATTACTTGTCAATAGGAGGCTTAAAAAAAGGGAGAAGCAGTCATCTGAATGCATCTGCTAAGAGTACGTATGACAGTATCGTTCTTTCTGAAGTCAGACCTGCCCCAGAAATGTTGCAGTACCTGGCCTTTTGTTGTTTGGGAATGCTTGAAAAAGGAAATGGTAGCATGCCAATAGAAGGGGAAGTTTTAGCCAGAAAAAGTGTGTGTTGGGTGATGAGTGTCGGTGGGGGGTGAAGTTTGTTGGTTTTTTTTTTTCCTTTGGGAACGTTCATGAGGGTTTATTTGCAAGCGGAGGTTCAGGCTGTGCATGTGAGACCATAAGCAGGTACTAGGAATCCCATAGAAGAGCCTCAAAACTGCCTATTAAGCAAAATTAATTGCATGTTTAGTTTATTATTGAACTTAATTTTGCATCCAAAACTTTAGAAGAGAAAGTAATACATTTAAACTAGCTAGATGCTAAGTTCATACTGTAGTTCAGGAATCAATTTTGATAGAAAATTGATAAAACAGATTTACTTAGTGTGTCAGCATCTTACCTCAGTTGAGAAGCACATTGTGCTGTTGGAATTAACAGCATTAGCCAAGAGATTGGCTGAAAACTTGATGGCTCTGTTTCTCTGAGGGGAAGGGAAAAAAAAACAAGATAGAGGGGCCACTGGAATACCTGTCACGGTATGCTTTAGTTGTATAAATCTATTTTGATTAACTTAGTGTGTCAGAAACATGAGTTGAGTATTTAAACGATTAACAGAAACAGTGTACCCTTAAAAATAAAACAAAACCTCCTGTCAGGTATTGGCTTTTTGTAGCCTATTATCCTTTGGGGAGGACAAGCAAAGCACTGACCTTGCTGCAGAGCCGTTCCTAACTAAGTGTGCCTAAAATGATGTAAGCAGTGACCAAATGACAGAGTAACGCAATGTTAAGTAATCTTTTGGATAACCAGGGGATGTTTGGGGGGGGTGTCTGCTTATAAATAACATTTATCAGAATGATAGCCTTTTATTCCTGTTCTGGATATGTTTCTATTGGTAAAACGTGTAAGTCTTGAAGTAACAAAAAATTGCCTAGATAATAGTGATCTTTATTGCTTTATTTTCTCGGCCTGCATCCCAGTACTGGTCTGGGGTAACTCTCCTGAAGTCATCACTTAGCCTGGGGCTAAACTTCTGTCTCTCATCTTCTGAGAAAGATTGCCAATTGAATTAGGCCACTTTGAAAAGCTTTTATGGTTTTGATATGGGTTGAAAGCTGCTGGAGATGAGATTTATCAAACCCATTACAGTTCAGCATTATTTCATTTGATTAGTTACTCTTGGCATACAGATCGGATTTGAAAGAAAACTGTCTTTAGCAAAATTATCATTAATAATTCACATGTTTATATTACACTTGTATATACACTGTATTTCTGTCATAGGAAACTTTATTTCATATACATAGAACTGTAATGAATACTCATGCTTGATTTGAAGGCTTCAAAAAGTAGTCATTAACAAGACCAGAGTTAAAGTATTTAAATACTTAATATTGTGACACTCACTTTCTGCTAGAAAGTGTTCTAAAACTGCCTCAAGAATGTAGTGTTTTTTCTGGAATATGTGATAGGGACTAACACCTTTCCAGCTGAAGGCAGGGAGGTGACAAAGAATGCATTTTATAGAAACAGACCTTACAAAATTACATGGGTCAGTCTCACTTTGAGTTCTCAATCTGTATAAAAACAAACCACTTTTTGTTTGAGCATTATGGCATTGCTTGAAGAAGGTGTATTGGTTTATGCATATTCTCAAGTATACTAATATGTTTTTTAATAGAATTGGCTTAAGTTCCATTTTCTGGGGTTTTTTTTCTGTAACTTTTAGAGAAAATACTTTATCATAGAGTGTTAACTGTTTTATTGTACTCTGAATTCTGCCTCTTATACTCAACAAGAGCCTTGCTTGTTCCCCAAAATAGGTCTGTTACCAGGAGAGTGGTGTTCTTCATATAAAAGCTCAAAGTAAATATGTGCATTATTAAACCGTGTTACTTGTAACTTTCTGTAATAAGCATTTAGTTATATAAAACATCTTCTTAAAATGTTAGTATCTGCCCAAGTCCCTGATGATGTTTACATGTTTGTCAGGAAAAGAATTGTTCCCATCCTCATGCTAATTAGACCTTTCACACTATTTTAAACTCTTGGCCAGTTCAGTGATCATTTTGACTTTTGAAATACTTTTCTTTGTCAAATATGCTATTTATATCTTTTGCTCTTACTATTTTGAATCATCCAACGTGTTTATCTCTTAGCATGTTCTTTACAACTTTAACAGGAGTACCAAGTCTCCATTTTTTGTAACAAAGTTCAAGTGAGAAGTATTGACTGGTTTTAATTCTAGGTTGGAAATAAAAAAACAACTTTTGATTTTTCTGTCTACATCCAAATCAAGCGTGTTTGGCTTGAGTTGAGACATGATCCAGATATTCTTTGCAGAATGAAAGCCTTAGTTTGGATGGGTTTAGTACCTTTTTGAGCTTTTATACCTACAAATTTATATTAAAACCCCAAAGAATTACACCAAAAGGGCTCATTTTAAATGTACATAGAGATGTGTTTTTTGCAAGTTGAGCTGGAGTGATTGAAGAAATTGCTATTTCTTAGCTATGGTTAGATAATCTCAGCTGCAGGACTAGTAACTTTACATAAATGCAAAAAAATGTTGAGCTTGAATGGCTTTTAGTGCTTAGGGGACAATGACAAGGGCCATTACTTTACCTCTACTTTAGGAAAAGCAACTTTCAGGTGGTCACCAAGTAAATAATTTGATGGGGGTGGCATCTTAAATTATTCTAACTAGATCTAGTAGATCTAGTTAGATCTTTTGCTCATTAGATGTTGGATATTTAAAACACTGCTGTAGAAGGAGTAATGAGCTGTTAATACTCATAGTTATTAGAGTCCAAATATTTCATGATCTGATTATTTATTTTCTCTCCAGGAGTGTATTGTAACCATCCTGTCCTCCTTCAGCTCTTTTCCCTTGAGTGGGCCTGGTAAGTTTCTACATTCTATTAAAAGTAGCCTTGTCAATGCAAGAAGAGTTAACTTATTTTTGGCTATTCTTCTCCCTTTAAATGTGAATGTGGTGTAAGAATAAGGTTCTGCCTTAGTTCAGCTGCTGTTTGTCTCTTTATAACAGCTTGTCAGGTCTGTTTGGAATTGAAATATCCGGTACCAATGTATTACGACTATGAGACGGCAGTGTGCCCAGGTGGCCAAGAAGGCCAGTAGCATCCTGGCTTGCATTGGAAATAGTGTGGCCAGCAGGACTAGGGAAGTGACCATCCTCCTGTACTTGGCACTGGTGAGGCCACACCTGGAATACTGTGTTCAGTTTTGGGCCCCTCACTACAAGAAATACGTTGAGGTGCTGGAGTGCATCCAAAGAAGAGCAACAAAGCTGGTGAAGGGTCTAGAGCTCAAGTCCTACGAGGAGCGGCTGAGGGAATCAGAGTTGTTTAGCCTGAAGGAAAGGAGGCTGAGGGGAGACCTTATTGATCTCCACATCTACCTGAAAGAAGGCTGTAGTGAGGTGGGTGTTGGTCTCTTCTCCCAAGTAACAAGCAATAGGACAAGAGGAAATGGTCTCAAGTTGCACCAGGGGAGGTTTCAACTGGGTATTAATGAAAAATTTCTTCCCTGAAAGGGTTGACAAGCATTGGAACGGGCTGCCCAGGGAGGTGGAGTCACCATCCCTGGAGGTATTTAAAAGATGTGTAGATATGGTGCTTACGGACATGGTTTAATAGTGGACTTTGCAGTGTTAGGTTTAGGGTTGGACTCAATCTTAAAGGCCCTTTCCAGCCTAAATGATTCTATGATTAAGGACAATACATAACATCCCCGCTGCTTAATATCTGTACTGCTTAACAAAATTTATAGTAAGTTTTCTCCAAAGCTGTTAGTGTCTGTGGTGTAACCATTGACACTGGATAGTTTATTAATTTGTTTCAGGATGTAAATATAGACCTCTGTTTTTGAGAAACTTGCCTTTCTGCCAAATCTTGGTATATCAAAATTATGAACTGAATTCTACTTCTTCAGGTCTTGCTTGTTGTGTATTTTAATTTCACATAGTTATCTGGGAAAAAAAAAATTACTTCCCAGTTGAAATGGGGCTAGCTATAGGCGGTTTCCTGTTTTTTTTTGTGTTGATGTGATTGTGCAAAACTTGGACTTCACATTCTACATGATCGTGTCTGAGTACGTTATGTTCCATTTTATGTAGCTGTAGCAATGCAGAGCTTAATGGATCCTGATGTCTGCAGCAGTTCTAATGAAAGCTGAAATGTTTGCTCTTTATTTAGGGGAAGTCATCAAAAATAAAGTATATTCAATGTTTTCTCTACCCAGAATGAAGACAAATGTAAAGATGGCATGTCCAAGGAATTTTAAAAGGTGTAGACCTCCTGACTGAGCAGTGTGCTGTGTACTTTATTCTCTTCAATTAGTAAAGTAAGTATGAATCAAACCTATGCTGCTGGGCCATTTTTGTATATATATATATGACAATACTGGACAATAACAAGTTGTGTTAACTTCATTTTTATTCTGTCAGTATGCTTATTTCTCTTGATGGGAGAAGATGGGGAATTATATATAAGAATATGTAATGCAAAACTGCTTTTTTGAGAATTTGTGTATTCTTTAATTGGGTTGAATGATGTAATTTAGTAGAAAATTCTAAATTACAGGAGCCATCATGTTAATATATTGCTCTGATTTTGGAATTCTTCATAAATGAGAAATCACTTTTGCTATATAAGTTTACGACAGTGGTAAAGGACTGCTAGTAATGTATCAGACACTTCTTTAACTTATACCTGCTTGTTGCTTCTACTTGAACAGTACCCAAATGTTTGGTTAAAATAGACTTTCTCCTAATCTCTGATGCTCGTTTCACTCTTCATTTAAATATTTGCGTTCCAAGTAACTTTTTTTAAAATAAATATGATGGCTAGGGTTAGGTGCCAGGAGTTCTTGGATCCTTTTGAAATGCTCTGGATGTTAGGCCAAATGTTATACATTTAAAACTGTGAAAAGAGTAATAAGCTTCAAGTATTTAATGATGAGATATATTGTTTATAACAGTTCTCTAAGGATGTCTTTTTTTTTTTTTCTTTTTTTCCTCTACCAGCTGCTGTTCTCTCACAGGTGAAAGTCATGATCACGCTAACAGAACTCAAATACTTAGCAGATGCCCAGTCATCCTATCACATACTAAAACCATGGTGGGATGTCTTCTGGTATTATCTCACCATGATAATGCTGCTAGTTGCTGTGCTCGCTGGGGCTCTCCAGCTTACTCAAACCAGAGTATTGTGCTGTCTTCCTTGCAAGCTAGAATTTGACAATCATTGTGCCGTGCCTTGGGATTTAGTTAAAGCCAGCCTTAACATGTCAGCTAGTTCTACAGCACAGATAATCATCCCGCTTAAAATCCAGAATGATCTCCATCGGCAGCAGTATTCCTACATTGATGCAGTATGTTATGAGAGACAGCTTCACTGGTTTGCCAAATTTTTTCCATACCTAGTGCTTCTACATACCTTTATTTTTGCAGCTTGCAGTAATTTCTGGCTTTACTATCCTAGTACAAGTTCCAGGCTTGAGCACTTTGTAGCCATTCTTCAGAAGTGTTTTGATTCTCCATGGACAACGCGTGCCCTCTCAGAAACAGTTGCCGAGCAGTCTGTGAGGAAGTTGCCAATAGCCAAATCAAAAGCAGTCATTTCATCACCTGGGAGTTCAGTAGATATAGGGGCTAGCAGACAGTCCCTGCCATATTCGCAACCTGGCTTGGAAACAGCTGGAAGAGAAAATTCCTCAAGTGTTCTTGACAAAAAAGAAGGGGAGCAAGCTAAAGCTATATTTGAAAAAGTGAAGAAATTCAGAGTACATGTTGAAGAGAAGGATGTCATATATACAGTGTATATGAAACAGATTATAGTGAAAGTCATTGTATTTGTAATAATAATAATTTATGTCCCCTACTATTTATCATTTATTACACTTGAAATTGATTGTGTAGTTAATGTTCAAGCCTTTACAGGCTACAAAAGGTACCAATGTGTTTATTCACTAGCAGAAATTTTTAAAGTTTTGGCTTCCTTTTATGTTGTTTTAGTGATCTTCTATGGCTTGACTTGTACTTATAGTTTGTGGTGGATGTTAAGAAGTTCACTTAAGCAATATTCTTTTGAGAAGCTGAGAGAGAAAAGTAATTACAGTGATATACCTGATGTAAAGAATGACTTTGCATTTATTCTCCACTTGGCAGATCAGTATGATCCTCTTTATTCCCAACGATTCTCAATATTCCTGTCTGACTTGAGTGAAAACAAACTGAAACAGATAAATCTTAACAATGAATGGTCAGTGGAAAAACTGAAAAATAAACTAGTAAGAAATTCCCAAGACAAGATTGAACTTCACCTTTTCATGTTAAATGGTCTTCCAGACAGTGTCTTTGAACTGACAGAAGTAGAAGTCCTAAGCCTGGAACTTATTCCTGAAGCCAAACTTCCTTCAGCTGTGACCCAGCTAGTCAGTCTCAAAGAACTCAATGTTTATCATTCATCGCTAACTATGGATTATCCAGCAGTCAGCTTTTTAGAAGAAAATCTGAAAACACTGCGCCTGAAGTCTAGTGAGATGGGAAGAATTCCGTTTTGGGTCTTTCATTTAAAAAACCTAGAAGAATTGTGCTTAACAGGATATTTTATGCTAGATCATCACAACTCCATATACAACGAAAGCTTTCAGGGGCTAAAAAATCTGAGATCAATTCACTTAAAAAACAATCTTTCCCGTATACCTCAAGTGGTTACAGATCTTCTACCTTCTTTACAACACTTGTCTATCAACAATGAGGGAAATAAACTGATAGTGCTAAATAACCTGAAGAAGCTGGTGAACCTGAGAACCTTGGAATTAATCTGCTGTGATTTAGAACGCATTCCTCATTCCATTTTTACCCTAAACAATTTGCATGAAATTGACTTGAAAGAAAATAATCTCAGAACAGTGGAAGAAATAATTAGTTTTCAACATCTTAAGAACCTTTCTTGCTTAAAATTGTGGCACAACAGTATTTCATATGTCCCAGTGCAGATTGGTGCATTATCAAACCTGGAACAATTGTATCTAAATTATAATAATATTAAAAATGTTCCATTGCAGCTATTTCTTTGTAAAAAATTACACTATCTGGATCTTAGCTACAATAAGCTAACCTCCATCCCTGAAGAAATCGGTTATCTGACCAATCTGCAGTACTTGGCTTTGACGAAAAACCATGTAAGTAGAAATTTGAATTACTACTTCAACCCTCCTGCCTCAATCAAATATTGATTTAACCTACCATTTCTTCTGGAACAGCCTCTGGTTCAAAATGCTTTTGCAGTGTTTGTGATTAAAGCAAACCCAGTAAAGCTGAAAAAAGGGGTGATGATTGTTTAATTACTAAAACTTCGGTGTCATCAAAGCTTGTGTAATATTGAGTGAGTACTATCCTGATCTGTAGCAGCTTAAGGGCTCTGATCCAGAGAGAGTATAGGTTAGGATGGCTGCAGAAATGTATCTTCACTTTCCCTGCAGCTGTCTAGCCTATGTAGTATCTTAATGGAAGTGAACAGTGTTAAATTTTTACCTTAATGTCCAACTGAAAGCTGTAGTGAATCAACAGCTAGTTGATGAGCCGCTCAGCTGTCTGATCGGGAAGAGGGAAATAATTATAGCAGGTAACCTCATCAGCAGTGCTAAACTGTCTGGCTCAGTGTGGGGTCTAGGCTTGTGACTTAAGACTTCTGTTGAGGTTTATAATTGTTTTCACTGGTGAAGTTGGTTTTGGTGTTTATATGTCAGTAGTGTGGACCAGGACTAGGTTACTACCATACTGCAGATAACTGCTTGTACAGGTTTCACAACACAGGAGCTGCTTATGTCTCTACCATCTGTGTTTGTTCTTCATTAAGAGATTCTTAGGAGATAGTAGCCTATTTATCTCCCCTGCCACCTGCACACGCACATGTTTGTATGCACTTCTGTGCATGCATGCATGCACATGCTTCCCCCACTGTGCTTATGTCTTGACTTCTACCAGTAGCTAAGCATCTTCATAACAAACTAGGTATATAAAACCATTGTAGCGTTCTCAAGCCATTTATCACATGATAGAAGCATTACAATCTTCCCTTTTCTTATCCTTCTATGAACTACAAGGTGGTTTTACCCTAAAATATAACTGGGAAATGTCAAAACATGCAGCTGCATGTAGGCTAACAACTTCTAACATTATTTTTGTTCTTTTCTCTCCTTTTTCTAGATTGAAATGCTGCCTGATGGATTATTTCAGTGCAAAAAGCTGCAATTTCTTCTTCTGGGAAATAACAGTCTGATGGATTTGTCCCCTTGTGTGGGTCAGCTACTGAATCTTGTTCAATTAGAGCTCACTGGAAACTATCTTGAATCACTTCCTGCTGAACTGGAAGAATGTCAGTTCTTAAAGCGTAATAGTCTAATTGTAGAAGAAAGGTTGTTAAAAACGCTTCCACCTCGTGTAAGAGAGCGTTTGCAGACATGCTCAGATAAGTGCTAAGTCTAAAATGAAACTCTGCATCATTACATTCTATAAGCTTAATATCTCTCCAAAGATCTGTATAGGTGGAGAGAAGTGAAGGAGAGAGAACCGTATATAAATCAGTCTTAAACTTAAATGCATTGAACTGAGTTGATTGTATTGCAGAAGAGAAACTTAGTTAGATTTGAACAAAAAATGCAGCCTTTAACAGGTAATCATATGTTTGAAAAATCTGAAATATGAGTTGTTGGTTGGATTCTACTGGTTGAAATAATTCAGTTAAATGTTTATGATAGTAGTGAAATGGAAGAGTTGATTGACTGGCTATAGTGAGTGTGTATATACTTCTTTTCCTATGGGAATTTTTTTCAGTTGATAGTGATAATTCTAAACAGTTTCATCTCCTGCCATATGAGGTCTAAGAACTGTCTGGAATTAGTTTCTAAATATGAACTCTTTACTAACTTTGAATATGGTCAATTAAGAGTTTAAACTATTTGAGCAATTCAATTGCATGAGGTATACTAAAAGCAATTTTTCAACATACCTTAATTTTTAAAGCTTTTGACAAGCAATGAGCATTAATTCTGTAATTGTGGAAGATGCCATTTGAATCTTGCTATTAAAACCAGTTGGACAGTAATACCTGAAACCAGTTTCAGTATTTTGTCCTAAAAATAGTAAATATACAAAATTAATTGTTGCCTTGAAATTGGGAGGAATCGGAAGAATCTGGAGTAACTGTGCGCATGTACTAGACAACAAATCTTATAGTGTTGATCTTCATTGATAAAGATGGTAAATGGAACATGGTATAGTTGCAAAGTTGTCTTCTGTATGTTGTGAGCATCCCAGGTGTTAGTGTAGTGCATGTTGCTGTTTAACATTTTTATAAATTCTCATTACTGGCTGCCTCAGTGCTGCTTCTCCACACCCAGTTACTGTATCTTGGTGGTTGGGGAGAGGTTGAAGGAGGTTTGTATTAGATAAGGACAGAAAGACACAGTTAAAACAAACCAAATAATCACACAGCTTATAAGCACTTGGGAGGGAAAAACAGGAAGCATTATAAGCTTTGCCTCTCCTAGGGATGTAATAATTTCGTAAATTATAGTGGTGGAATGAGCTCTTATGCCATCCGTAATATTTGCAAAACTGGATGGAAATAAAATGTTTCCTGACTTCATTCTTCTGCTGTGCGCTGTTTTATTGTATTTGAAGTCTTAACTCTCATGATGTTTATCATGTTCACTAAAAACATAAGTTATGCCCCTGGGGAAAAAAAAGAGCATGCTTTCCAAAAACATATTTGAGATCTTTAATACAAAAAGATTTCAAAACCTGTCTCAATTATGGGTTAAATAGATGAGTTAAACTGTGCTCTTAATGACTTCTTATTCATCAAGTCTGCTAACTATGTATTCTAGTTTGTAATAACAAATCATCACAGATAAACCAGTTTTAGTACTAGACTACTTTCAGTCATCTCTTGCTCCCATTCCAGCGCCACTTCTGTAGAGAGTAAGGTTTATTTTGAATGAAAACACCAAACCCAAGTCTGATCAACATGGAAGTAGGAGATGTCTCTGCAGTAGCAGTGCAAGAGGCGCGTGTTTATTTACTGTACTGACAGCATTCCAAAGACCTTTGTAGTTAGAGCATTTTTCTTCTCAGGGAACCAAAATGTGGCAAAACTATTACTTTTAATGTAGTACTAGAAATGTTTAGTGTAAACTGATCAGTTGTGTTTATGTGCAGACCAGTGCTGCTGGAACAGTCTTTCGTAGTGTCCATATATAGCTCTTCCAAACTCTACTTTCAACTAATTTTGAGTTGTCTAATAGTTCCATAGGAATTGACATGGTTCACAGAGTTAGTTGTGGTAGATGTGATTAAACCAGAGTACCTTGATTTGCACCCCAGTGGCAAGTGTCCTGTTGATAATTGCAATAGGTCTGTCAAGACTTTATAACTTAATGTTGAAGAACACTTCATGCCAGAATTTGATACGCAAGACTTGCAGTCTAGTAATTTTTAAAAGATTAAGCAGGCATTTTCTTTAAAGCTTTTGTCTAAATTGGAAAGCTGTATTGAAAAAATTAAATAGACAATTAACCGTCTTGGCCAAAATGTTCAACTTTTTAGCAGTGCATCTGTCCTTTTCCATAATCAACAAAACTGATGGAGATGAACAATGATCTTAAATGTACATTTTATACTAGTTCTGTCAGAGTGAAATAATAGAAATAACTTGGCAAAAGGTACTTAATTTCTAAAATGTGTAACCTCAAAGGATTTGAGGAAAGACTAAGAAAAGCGTAAGAATATAAATACTGTTCTATAGGTTAAATGGGTTACTTTTTTGCAGACTTCATTTTTTCACTCTGCACTCCCTCAAGAGAGTTGGATTTTTTCACTGCATGTTTGAGTGTTTATAAAACACCCAGACAAAAGCCAGAAAGTTTAAAAGCTAGACTATCTAGCCTTGCTTTCAAACCACAGTGTGCCTTTATTATCCATTTTGTACCGTGAAACCCGATCTTAGTGCTTAGAATTGAGGGTGGAGACAAATATAACTCTGAATTTCTTGAATCTGCTTCAGCCATGACCTTAATATTCAATATTTCTTCAAAATGAGGGGATTTTCAGGGAATTGATATACGAATCCACTGTCATGAACTTTGTATAATAAGTATTGTTGGCATCTACTCTTTGTATTAAACAATCACTTCCAATCAAAAAAAGGCTCTTCAACTTGTTTCAGTGTTGTATTGTGTTTAAGAACTTTGTAATGTGACCTTCCGTATCGTGAACATTTTTTTGAAAAATTAAATTTTTTTGTTTGTATTACGATTCTATGAACTGTTCTTTATTTTCCATATGAGATGTTGCATTTAATGCAAAGCTCAGAAGTCTGCTTCCAGCTATCTTGTACCAATGTGCTAACAGGTGTATCTTCTACAGAAAAGTGTGAAGATAATGAATCGCAGTAGGAAATGAACACTATGCTCAATATCAAAGCACTTCTCATGTTCTGGACTAGGACAGAAGCTCCTGTGTTGATTAGAATTAAGCTTTCATCTTAATCATTGTTACAGAACCTTTTCCAAGTCTCCCACTTAATTTTTTGTGAGCTGGGAAAATATCAAATGCAGCCTGGAATTGTACTGGGAGAAGCAAGAAGGCAATGATTCTCTTCCCTGCTTGGCACATGCAGCTGTCATGTATCTAAACTGCCAAAAGAAATGCTGCTTATAGTAAATCATGAATGTGTTTCGAGTATTGCACATTGTGTTAGCTCAAAGATCTCATTTCTCTTGAAATGTGAGATGACACCTGATGGCTTTTTGTGGGAACCTGGGTTTGGCTCTGTGTTTTAAGATAAGGGAAAAAAATCAAACATGCAAGTAATGTTACATATTCAAGTGCTAGCTTGTTGTCTTTCAAAACAAGAACCTTCCCAGCAAGTTTTACAGAACTGTGGCCCTTTCTTCTTGGAGATAAAATGAAATAACTAATAAAAAATGACTTGCAGTTTACCTGTTTTGAGGTCATAGTGTTAATAAAATAAGGCAGATGATTCTTCTTAAAGCTGTTGTTCCATGTTCCTAGAGATCCATGTATTTTATTTTCATGGTAACTTATTTTAGTTCTAATGATTTACAACATGCTAACAAACTTCCTTGGTATATAGACTTCCCATCTTCAGGAATGTGACCTGAAGTTCATTCTGTAATGACTTCTAATAAGTGACTCTCCCTTTTCCCTTTCCACCCCAATAAATGCTGGGATTATAGAGAACAATATAGGAGCAACTGAAAGCCTTCTGCTTTCAGGATTCACAGCCATGTATTTGCTAGGAGGCAGTGCATGTAATCCTATGGATTTTTTTTTTTTTTTTTTTTATATCAAGGATCTTACAGAACTTTAGGTATTTCTGCAGATCAGGAATTGATCAAGTTCTCACTCTTTTATTTGGCCTTGTTGGGTGGGTGAGTCCCTCAAATGTGCGAGTATGGTAATGCATTTCCCGGAGAATGCAGAGACTGTGCAATTTAATTGCTGTCACAACGGAGTTGACAGCTAATGTAGGCTGTGGCAACAGAGGAGGAATTGTAGTTAATGGCTAGGAATAAGCAAGCAGTCCGATATGCTTGTAAGATACAGCAATGTCTCGGAAATTCCTGTGTCTGGAGAAGTTAGAGTTTATCCCAGTCCTCCATTGCTAGGACACAGGAGATGGAGGGGACAGTAGCAACCCACTCTGGGGCTGGACTGGCATTTGAAAGGGTTTAGGTATTAACTCAGTCTAGTGTGTTTAGTAAATGAATTATCACATCTTTGGTTGCTTCCTTATGCTCCTCCATTTATGTGAATATCTGTTCTCTCTTTGTCCATCCTCTAACAACTTAAAATCCATTTTTATTATTTTGTACACATGTGCTCTCGGGCAGGAGCTGGCTAAAAGACTTTCAGGTGGTATGGATATGCAAGCCATATGCATTTAACACTTGGAGAGGTGGAAAAGAGAAGATGAAAATTGGTCTACCTGCAGAAAGAGGGGAAAAGAATAATTGCTTAAAGTAACAAGGGAGATATCTGAGAAATCATTATTACTACTTAGCCTAGCAAGGCTATTGGGAAGTATTACGTGCTCATAAGCAGTTATGACAGTATGGTGCTTAACACAGTGATGTATTAATCTATAGTGCTTGTGGGCATGCTGTTAAACAGGTGAATTTTACTTGCTATTGCTTTTTTCCTCTTATAAAAAACACTATAAATCTACTGCTACTATTTATAAAACTTACTTATAAAACTCTGAATAAAACTTATTTTCTTTCTTCTCCCTCGTACTTGCGTATCTATGTATTGCAGAACCAATACTCATCAAAAGACGTTGCAAAGAGACTAATGTGATTAGTATCTGAAGTGTGCAAGGATGAAAACTGTAATGGGAGGTATGTAGAAATGTCAGTCACTACAATCTCACTGGCAATGCAACTTAAAATCTCTTAAGTGAGGGTTAAGGCTTAGTATATGGATGGTAAGGGAAAGAGAAGGAACATAGCTCGCTACTCTTCATTGAAAACAGTTAACCGACACAAATAGCAAATTGACTGATCATTTTAAGTTAGCCTTGCTCAGCAGCAAAACTGCATAAAATTGTGCATGAAACAGTTTGGCATTTCCTTTTTTTGAGTGAAGTAGCTCATGATAGCTAAATGTGTTTAATCCCTCTGCATCAGCACAGGGGAGGTCCCAACCCTCTGGCTCCTGTGCTTTGGCCCTGTGGTCTGACTATACCATTGTTTTGGCTTTTGCTGGACCTTATGCTGACCAGATTCAGTGCAAAAGCCTGGCAAAACACTAGTTGTTGTACTAGTTTTCTGCTGGTTTAACAAGCTGAATTAGTTTGGTACAGTCTGACAAGTACTGAAGCCAGCAGGAGAACAGGACAAAGAGCAGTACCTCCTGGTATGATGATTGCTTAGAGTGCAACTTTGCATTTGCTTCTAAAGTCATTATCCTTGGTGGCTGCTTTTTTTTATAGTACATTATTACAATCAAATGCTCATGACTTCATGTGGGCTATAATATATACGTATATAGCTACATATACGCACATACATAGGTATTGAATCCAGACCTGGTATTAAACAGGTCTAGGACACAGTAATATACTAAATATGTTTATCCAAAATAAGGTATTAATGAAGTGGAATAGAAAGAGTAGAAATAATAAAGAATAGAAAGCATAAAACAAACTTCAAGAGTTCATAAATAGCATGTCTTGAACTGATATTATTGGATAACAGATATGCTCAGTTACTTTGGCTGCAATGGTGGCCTGAAAATTTAGGAATAGGAGGGAAACTAATCAGACTTTCAAGATGTGTAACCCATGATAATTGGTAACTATGTGGGCTCATTAGTGGGCTCATTAATCCCTAACACTGCCAGCTTTCCTCAGGTTGCCCATCTTTTATCCAGATCAGTGCTCTGATTATGGAGTGGTGGTAGTGGTTTCTGTGCTCTGTTGAGAGTTTTCTGCTACTTAGGGATCATTTAGGTTCTCCAGCAGCAGCTGCTGAACTGTTGTATTTTACTCTGGGTTATTAAGGTAACCCAAACTTGCCATTGCTTTTTGTGAGGCAGACAAAAGTTAAGTAGCTAAGTCAAAGCAACAGAGCCACTCCTTTAGTGGAGATGGAAAACTGAAGAGGGGAGAGAAGCTAGGGCAGGAGCTAGTCCAGCTGTGGTAGAGCAAGCCATTTTTATTCCTGAATCAGTTCCTTAATCTGGCTGATGAGAGAAATGCTAGTTTTTCTTCAAAGCAGTCTGTCTCATTATAGAAAACTCATGAAGTAACTTGCAGGCTGTGTAGGGACTGATTCTGTAAGGTGCTGAGTTTTTGAGTAACTGCTTCGTGAATGTGCTTGACTCCCACCCAAAGCCAGTGGGAGTTCATGGTATTCATACCATTCCAAATAAGCCTTTTATTCTTAAAGATGTCTTGATAAAAGGAGCTTGTAAAACAATGATTTGTTTTCTTTCTGTTCTGTGGATATAAATCATAACATATGCAAGAAAAGGAAACAGATAACAGTTTTCTGTTTTAAAAAATGGCTAGAAACAAGCAACAGTGTCAAAGGCAAGGACATATGAATCTTATTTGATTTAAATCTTCTTTTAAGCCAAGTGCGTGTGGTTTTGCTAGCTTGAGAAATAAATCCACTCAGTGGTCTTAACTGGTAACATATTCTCTCCTGCATTTGTTCAGAGAAAACTCTGATAAACTTTAGGTACGAAGTTTTAAATTTACAGAGTCTTGCTTTTAGCTATAGCTGCCTGTTTTTCTGGATTTAATAACGCTAGCAACTTACAAAGAGGGATTGGTTTTCATTGCCATAGACTTACACAGGTCCATCAAGAGTATAAACAAAGCTTCATATTCCACAGCAAAGGAGTCTGAAATTCTACATAAATGTTCTAGTTGCAGTAGGCTACAATACATAGTTACATTATTTATTATGTTAAAATGGAGGCTTTTAATAAGTTAAGCTCACAAATAAAGATTAATAGTCAATAGAGTAGTAGGTTTGATACTTTGATGAAAAGGTCTGCGTGTTTTATGCTGCCCTGCACTTAGTGCTTCATATATCAAAGATGTTTGTACTGGAAATGCGCAACGGTCGGTGAGAAGCTGAAGCAGTGGGCAGATGGGAAAGTGCTATATGCACATGAGCTGAATATTCTTGAGTCAGCAGTGAAGTAGCAAATAGTGCATGGCAAGCTGTCTTTTAAGACTTCAAGCTTAATCAGTTCAGATCTCAGTCATTTGCTTCCCTTGGAGTATTGCTCCAGGACCTTGCAGACTCACGAAAACAGAACTGGAGCAGAGGACAAGTTGAGGTTTGGGGACTTTTCTTCCCTGAAAAAAGCTGCTGGTTTTTTGGGTTTTTTTTGTTTTTTTTTTTTTAAAGGAAAATAACAAAGCCATGCTGCAGAAGTCTAGTATGGTTAACAAGGTTTTGAGCTCCTTTAAGTTGCAATATCCCTCTTGCATTTTTCAGAAGCTCCTCTCTTAAAGGAAGGCCTGAGTGCCTGTTGATTTCAACTCTGTGTTTTCTCATTAATGGCCTACGCGTAAGTGAGTTTTAATAGTTGTAATAATTGCATAGGGCAAAAGAGTCCCCTACAGCTTCTAGGTGACAGTGAAAGTTCTTCCTTGCATCTAGGTAAATGTTACTTTGGTTTCTGTATTGAGGGTGGGGAGAGGCTAAATCACTGTGGTTGCTGCTTCCCCCTCAGAGTCCAGCTCCTGATAAAATTACAGCCTGGTATGTAGGAGAATTCATGCTTGTGCTGACATGAGAAAAAGAGCTGGGAGGGGCACAGTAGGGCTGATTATTTCGGTGGCTGTGCCAGTTCTGATTGTTTGTAGACAAAAGTGTGACCTAAATAGTGGCCATATCCAAGTGTAGAACATGGAGTAAGAAATGCACAGATTGGGAGGCAAACTCAGTAATTCTCCAGAGGCTGTTCCTGCTATATGTTGAAAGAACTGAGCTGGCAAAGAGTACTGGAAAAAATACTACTGGGGGCGGAAATCTTTGGTTGCAGGTCTGAGTCTCTCCCAATATCAGCATTTCTGTTTGCACCCTTAGCATTCATCTGGCTAATAGCTGCATTTTTGCCATCTTCATAGGGTTAAGCCAGTGGCTTCTTTGACAGTTATGTAAGTCCATAGGTCAGTGGGGAGGGAGTAGCATTTACCTCAATTCTTTCTCAGCCAAAGTAGTATGCTAAAAAATCAGAGAGCTTTTTTTAGTGTAGGCTGTACATACTGATATTCAATCAGATTGCCAGTGAAGCATGGGAAATGCATCCTGTGCAGCTAGGGACCTGACACATTTGGATATGCCAGGTAATGTCTTTGCCTTTCCCTCCCAAAATGGTACGTGTCCTGAGAACATCTCCAGCTGAGAGGGAGAATATATGCTGAGGAATGCTAACAAAAGGATTGCTGTCACTTATGAACAGTCACAGAAATGTACAAGGTATGTGTGTATGATTATTAAAGGTTCAAAAATTAAGCTACTAGGTAAGTGTTCAGAAACAATCAGCTATACCCAGGAAACTAAAACAAGCATTTGCAGAGAATATTTACCTTGTTCTCCTGCTCCTCTAGTATTTTGTTTTTCGTTTGTTTTATTTTTTTAAATCTCCTATTTCAATGCTAATTTATTTCTGCTTTTAAATGCTCCAAGACCCTGTGTGAGGCACTTCTACTGTAAACTTTCTTTCCCCGCCTCTGCCCCCCTGGCTTTATGCAGCTTTAGGCATATTATACTCTTCACCTCCCCCTCCCGGGGAGTGCCCTGACTGAATGGGTAGTGTAACATGATGGTGGGTATGGACAATTTCTTTGAAAAGATGGTTTAAAAAAATATTCTAATTAATTAAATACAAATCATAATTTAAGCTCCCTGAGGTTTGACTGTAAACAGCCTTGATTTCCAGTCACCGCAGTGCAGAACAGAGCTCTGGAAACTAGGAATGGAACTCTCATGGGGGTCAGCAGCACCGGTTCATCTTCAGGCTGTCAGTTAGCCACTGTTGGCAAAGCAAAGGAGCTACCCAAACAGCAAAAAACTAAGAGAATTCTTTAGTTTAATTTATATATATTTGAGTGGCAAAATGTGCATTTTCAGTTTACTTTTTTTGCTGCCAGGCTGTATTTGCCTGGTTCTGATGCTAATCTGTCCAAGCTGAGAAGTAAGCAGTGATGTTAAGATGGATGTTGAGCTCTATTAGACAAATTGTATTAAATTGGAAAAGTTCTCAAAAAAATGGGAAAAGGCCTTTGCTATTGAGAAACAGCTACCATTACTTTGTTCTGGAGGGACTAGAAATTATGTTAATTTTCTCCCCACTTCAAATCCATGCCAGAATAGTTACCTGGGAGCATGCTCTGCTCACCTAGTTTCCTTCTTGCTGGTGTCTGTCTCTGCATGGGGCAGTGTAGTCACTACATCACTTGGGCTGTGTCACCAGTTTGGAACGTGCTCTCCTTCCCAATCCTCAAGTCATTTTCGTTCTTTAACCTCTTCCTGAATATCTGTTATTTTCTTCATATGCCTTGAGTGGCTCTGCTGGAAAGAGTTTTTCTTCATTTCTTTTGAGTAAGTGGGAAAATAAAACACTTGTTATTTTGAATCTGCGGATAAGATCTGAGAAACTTCCTAAGGCATCATGTATTGCCTTCCAGTCTTATTCTGCGAATGTGCAACATAACATACCCTACATGATTTTCAAACGTAATTGAATAAATAGTTTCATTATGTACAACAGATGGGACTTAAAAAAATCACTGATGGCCAGTATTTAAACAACTAACAATATTTTCCATTACTAATAATCTGGCAAAACGTTGTGTCTAATGGGTTATCTCAGCTAAGAAATAGTCAGTGGGTTGGGGTGTTCCTCTTTGTTTTGCTTATTTACAATGAATCATAATTGTCTCCTCTTGCTTCATTTCTGTGTTTTGAGAAATCGATTTAATTCATTGCTTCCAGCTCAGGTCCTTTCCTCACTGACTCCTCACCCTCTGGTTTTCTCCTGGCATTATACCACAGTGCCTGCCTCCATGGGCTGCTTTGTCCAGTCCTTTCACTCCACCTGGGTGCATTTTCTCTCTTGAGGTTGCAGCCACTGTACAGCTGAAGGCATCCATGTACAACAATCCTCTACTGAAATGTCTCGGCTTGCATAATTTAGGCTATACAGCAGCCTTTCTAGGGTCTTTGTTTTAGCTGGGGGTTTCTGTTCCATGGAAGGGATGTGTAATTACTCGCCTCCATGAGGAGGGTGACTGTTCTTGTGTGCCAGCTTCAGAGGAATTTTTGGCTAGCTGTTCACAGAAACGTTTCACGGTGATCACGCCACCAGGTATCCCCAGACTAGTCACTAGAGGTCAACATCATCATCTTCTAATAGAGCACTGACTACCACATAATTAAAGGACAGTCTCTTTGCTTGTAGCAGTTCATTTCTCTAAACGCTTTAAAGGTTCGTGACGGGATGTTACTGTCCAAGGTTAGGAGGACAGAAGAAGTAAAACAGGAGTTAGTAGTTCCCCACAGCGTGGGCTTTTTAAAGGTACCAGGAGCAAAAAAAAAAAGTAAATCTGAAGGCCTTTGCCTTTCTGTGCCTGAGGTTGCTTTTGGTGAGTGCCTTGGGGAGCAGTGGCAAAGCCAACTGGGTAGAGCAACAAAGAAAACTTTTCCGGAGCCGTGTGTGTGTCAGAGTTGTAAGTCTTCCAGCTAATGTGTGTGTAGCCAGGGACTCCTGTCAGTACAACATGCACTTCATCAGCATCGTAGCTCTTGGGCATCCCTAGGACTTTCCAGATGCAGAAGTGTTGTCTTTACATTTCTACTTGGACAAGCATACAGTCTATCTGAAGTTTCTGACAAACCATTCCATAACTGGATGGAAGTTAAGAAAACTGAAACCAGGGAGGAAGAGCCTAACACTGCATCATTTCATAAGCAGCTGATGGAACGAAGCCTGGCCCACAGATCAGTGTCCGTGAAGATTTCCTCATAGTTGGGGTATTTAAAAGTGACCTCCCTCTTACAGATTTTCTGGTGTTTAACTTAATCTTGCAGGTTTTCTCTTGTCTGGAACGCTTGCAGGATCTTCTTCCCCTAGGTAGCCAGTTGCCTATTTTCATGCAACTTGAAGGAACTTTGTTTATCTGAGACCTCTATTCTTTTGTTAAATTTGTTTGAAATCAACCAGCACATTCAGTATTTATTAGGGGGATGATGCAGATTGCACCATTACTTTAATGTTTATTCCTTACCCAATTTTCTGTGGGAATATGATGTAAATAGTCTTCATCCTAAGAAATCTGCAGAAACCATAGTTGTTACTATGAATGCAGTATCCTCTGGGCTAAATCATCCACTCTACATTTAATCAACTTTGAAAGAGGTGAAGAAAGCAACACTTTTAGGGAGAGCATGGATGAGAGTTTCAAGTGTGCATCTACATGTACTAAATCTCCTTTCAGCTTATAGCTTTATCTGCTAGGTCCAAGAGGGACATTGAAGATGGGGGAGAGGAAGGGAAGATGGACCTCTCCAAAGCCTCAGAATAAGATTGCCTGGGTGATTCTGGATGTAATTATCAAGGCTTTAACTAGTCAGGATTTTCATTGTTGCTGTTGCTTCTGCTGGAAAGTTGCTCGTAATTTCCCGTCTTTCTATTTTTTCACAAAAACATAGTGTTCATGTCAAACTTACAGAACTTGAGCCAGTAGTATGTTTCTATTTGTTAGAGTGGAAGAAAAAGAAACAGAAACAGTACTTTACAAAGTGGGGTTTGGTGTTTTTTTTGTTTCTGTTTTTGGTTTTGTTTTTTTTTTTTTTTTTTATTCCCCACGTAGGAGTTGTATTCTTCACTTGCTCTCAAGAGACTTGCCAGGAGAGGGAATGCAGACTGCCCTCTCTTCTGGCTGGGCTGCTGTGCACTGCTGTCTCGTTTTTAGCTAATGCAGCTTGACTGCTGCTGGGCTATGAGCTAGGCCCGCGGGCTGTGCCAGGCAGCTCTCCCAGCTCATCTGGACTAGCTCAGGATCTTTGCACAGCGGTGCCTTGTATGGGGGAGTCGTACTGCGATGTGGAGACCAAAGGCCACGCTGAGATGCTGTGGAGGTAATGGCAAAACATGGGTGCAGGGCAAAAAAATTCTGTTGCTGTTTTCCGTGCAGAGCTGGCCTATCACCTTTGGTAGACAGACACCGCTGTGTGTTTTCCCAGTGTAAGTCTGGAGGAGGGCTGTCTATCTGGCGTACAGTGCTGCTGTCAGGGCTAAGCTGAAATTCCATGAATGGTGTGAGCTGGCCCAGACTAATGGTACTGCTGAGAGAGATGGCTCTGCTGCTCTCTCCTCCCTCCTTCCCTCCCTGTGCGTGCAAGTATTTCTGCAGCCGTGCAGACAGTGTCTGCATGGGTAAGCTAAACAGGCCCGGGGCAGAGGTCCAAGCACTAGCATGCCCTCTATTCCTACTGCACATTGTGGTACAGTCTGTGGCGCAGCTCTGGGCCAGTCTGTGCCCTTCCCAGCAAGACCCTGGCTGGCACAGGCCAGCGACTGTTTCCAGCTGGCGTTTGGGTGTAGCCCTGTTGGTGGTAATGAGGGAGTCTAGCTGGATGGACACCAGCTGTTTTTTCAAGTAGATATGAAAATTAACTATAGCATCATGTCATTGTTCTTTAAACCTTGATAAGCTGACTGTGCCTAGTTGCGTATCCCTGGACTCACGTAAGTGGGGTTTTCATATTCCTGCCTCTCTCTCTGCTGGACCAAGATTTAAATGAGTAACAGAAATACGAGACCATTTGAAAACCTGTTTTGTGAAATGCTATACCCAGCTTTTGTATTCCATCCAAACATCTTTGTATATGGTGGAAAGACTACCTGAAATTGGAAGTACGCAAACACTGAACGGTGACCATGATGTCACCTGGGTTTGACGCCTGATGTCTTAATTAGAAGTTGCAGTCTTTACTCACCAATAGCCAGCGTCAGGACCTGAGCTGCGCTTCATAAAGCTGAGAAGCAAACGCTTCCAGGGTTGAAACCATACGAGATTTTACACTTGTAAGAGTCAACTTATTTAAAAGTAGGATTGCCTCTAGCACATTGGAGCAGAGGTTCCCTGAAGGAAGAGAGCAGAAGGCCCTATGCTGGGAGGATTGCTTTCCTTATATCCAGAGGCCACATTTTACACATGCTGTGTGCTGCTTTCTTTTGAAAGTGCTCTGCTTAACCACTGCTTCACAGTAGGTTCTAATCAGCAGAACTGATTGCTTAATGAACCTGAATGGACAGGTTTCCCGTTGCTTTTGAACCCCCAAACGCACTGTGCTCCTTTCCCCTCAGAACTGCAGAGTTCACCTCTTTCTATAGAATTACTGCCTTTTACCTAGTCATTCCTTTATTATTGCTAGATGGAAGTATGGACATAGAGCTCTTAACCTCTCCTTTAGCGCTGCAAAGTGGATTTGGTTTCATAGCATAAAATCATGGAGAGATTAAGTTTTATGCTGAGATAATTTTGTACTGCTTTGTTTCAGGGTTTGCTCTTGACATACAGGCTTCCTGTTAGCCTAGTAAAGGTCTTCTACCATGTCTGTTTTCTTCATTCTTCTTTTCACAAACTAAAATAGCCTGGTGGTGCAGAGACTGTCAGCATTACCTTTGTTCCCTCTTTATACTTGTATTTTACACAATAATCTCCGGGAAACAATCCTATTCCTGGAAATTCATCACATTCCACGCAGTTGTGTGGCCTCACTGATGGTGTTCTTCAGCTGCTTCAAGTGATTCAGTGGAACTTCCATTTGTGTTTGGGATTCCTGGAAGGTTTGTCATATACAGTGCTCTAAAAATGTGATACAGCAGATGAAGCCAGGCATACAAAAAAGCGCAGTTCAGTCTCTTAAATTGTTATTAGCCAGTTTAAAGGGGAAGGGGTCTGCTGCATGGTCTGAGCCTTAAACGTCTCAAGCATAAGTACATAACCTTTAGCCTCTTGCTGAACAAAGAGTCATTGTACCACATACAGTCCAACCAACAGCTAGACCAAAACAGCTTGCATGGTTGTTTCATCCCCTTACATTGGTGCTATTGTAAACAATCTTAGCTCTCAGCTCAGCTGCACACAGGTTTGTTTCAGTATCATAGAATCGTATAATTACTTAGACTGGAAAAGACCTGTAAGATCATCTAGTCCAATCATTTAACCTAGCACTGACAAGTCCCCCACTAAACCTTGTCCCTAAGCACTACATCTACACATCTTTTAAAAACATCCAGGGATGGGGCCTCCACCACTGCCTTTGGCCTTCTTGGCCACCTGGGCACACTGCTGGCTCATGTTCAGCCAGCTGTCAATCAACACCCCCAGGTCCCTCTCTGCTAGGCAGCTTTCTGGCTGCTCCTCCCCAAGCCTGTAGCGTTGCTGGGGATTTTTGTGGCCAAAGTGCAGAATCCAGCATTTGGCCTTATTGAAATTCATACAGTTAGTCTTGGCCCATCGATCTAGTCCGTCCAGATCCCTCTGCAGAGCCTCCCTACCCTCGAGCAGATCAACGCTTCCACCCAGCTTGATGTCGTCTGCAAACTGACTGAGGTGCACTCGATCCCCTCGTCCAGATCATTGATAAAGATGTTAAACAGGACCGGCCCCAGTACTGAGCCCTGGGGAACACCACTCGTGACCGGCCGCCAACTGGAATGAACTCCATTTACCACCACTCTCTGGGCCAGGCCTTCCAGCCAGTTTTTAACCCAGCGAAGAGGGTATCGATCTAAGCCATGATGTAAGCATATGTGTATGTATATGCAAACACACACATCCTTAATTCTAAATACTAGAGTGTGATAGTTGTTCCTATAGATAGAAACCTCTGGCAATGCAGTCTGGACTCCTTGGACAACTGCAAATCACATCCACCAGAAACACCTACAGCTGTGAGAAGGGAAGAATGAAGCCCTTGAACTATGATCTTTCGACTGCATGAATGGCTCACAGCCAGAGCTTGGAAGATACAAAAGCACTTCTAGAAGCAACCGGAAAAAGACTTTTAAATGTGGAGTCACTGACCTAGCTGAATTGAAGGTAGTTCCAGTGGAGAGCCAAATGTTGACAGCCTAGGAAAGGGGAAAGGAAAAAGGAAAGAGTCAGGTGCGTGCTGTGTGTATGATGCCCGAATGGTTGGACTGACAAATAGTGTAGGCCACAGATTGCTGTTATTTATGCCCTCTCACCACAAAAGACTGTTCTGAGCAGTCTTCCGGAACACTTCTCACTCTCCTGTGAGGTTACCCACTACAGAGGCTGTGCCCACCATGGCCTCTGTACCAAAGGAGTCCTGGAGCCGTGAAGTACGTTGCCTTTTGGGTTGTCCCCCTACTGAAGCAGTGTGAAGTAGCCAGATTTGAAATTGTAAACTATCCCTAAGTATTTTGGTAGATTTTTTTTTTTCCTAGTAGTTGGATTCAAGTTGATTCCTAGTGAAGTGCAAGGCTCAAATATGTGACTGAAAAACAACAGAGGAAAAAAAACCTTTTAACTTTGTGCGCTGAAATGGGGGCAAGTCTGAACACAGCAGGCATAATTGCAGTGGGGTCAGACACGTTCCACGTAGGCGACTGTCAGCTGATGAATAAGCACGAAGCACAGTGCAGGATGCGTGCCGACTTCCGCTGCCGCAAGCAGTGTTGGCCTGGACCTGTGTCATGTATAAGCAGCAAAACGTGTATCCATTCATCCTCTGCGTGGGCCTAGTCTAATGACGCAGGAAAACGTTGGGAGCTGTCTTCTGCCATTATGCTGGTGATTTAAAGAATCACACCAGTACCAAATTAGAATGATGACGTGGAGATTTTCATTCCATCGTACCTCCACTGATGGCAGCAGGACGGCCTATGAACTGCCCGTCCGCGCTGGGCATGGAACCTTACGCCGGAACAGACGTTTACTGCTTAATAGCTCAGTGATGCTTAGCACTAGAAATCCAAAAATATGATTACTTTTATCTGACGGGACTCTTAAAGCTACTGAGCTCATACAGAAGCCGCCAAACAACACTTCACATTTTGCTCCTTATCAGCTCTGTCTGTATCAGATAATCCCCCTTGCAGGTAAATTATTGACTAGCTCATCCCCCGTCCCCTGAGACTTCCCCTCTCCTGCCAGGCACCGTTTTTCAGAGAATCATTTAGACGTGTGGGTTTTTTCAGGGTTGATCTGTTCCAGCAATTAACACAAAACATGGTTTATTTTAAGTTTAGGCAGCCAAGACTGCTGCTATATTTTAGTGCTTTCCAATTTTGAGAATCTATTCTAATCCTGACCCTTTCCCAGCTAACAAGCATACCATATGTCTGATTACTCAGATTCCCATGCAAAATAGGAAATTTAAAATTCCAGATCATTAACAAACATTTCTTTTTGTTTATTTTGAGATGACTGTTTTAGAATACCATAAAAAAATTTAGAGACCTGTTCCTCAAACATTCACTTTATCGTTTAAATGTGTAAAAGGATATTTGCATTAAGAATGTGCTGTTTGTGGTTGTTAAATTATGATTTATTGACACAGGTTTGCCAGCAGTAAAAGATCTGCAAATAACTGTTCAAAGACAGCGGACAAAAAGGTGGACAACTCAAGGGCGGAATTTCATGGGGGCGGGCGGGGAACTAGGGAAAAACATGCCAAGCAGAGGTCTAATGACCGTGAAAGACTCGAATCCTCCTTGCAACATCCAAGCCGAAAGCATGATGCGAAGTGGACGGTCACCGACGGCCCGTTGCCTCTTAGCAGGGTGCCAGCCAGGGGGAGGGTGCCACGTAACCAGTGACTCAGTCCAATACAGCATCGGAACCAGGACGCCTGTCGGGATAGGTCACTGCTCTAGCAAGTAGGGACTTCCCTAAAAGCAGAGCTGTTTTCTATGAATTTATAGATTCTGTGCATAAATTTGGTTATGGGCAGACTGGCTCTGCGATTATCACAGTCTGGCTTGTGCAAGGGGGCACAAGGCTGCTGAGAAAACCAAGTATGAGAGAAAACCCAAACACTTGAATTAAGCCATCGCTCTGCGAGTGCTCGAAGGAGGGTAAGAGATGGTGCCGACGTAGAAAAAGGCCTGTATGCATGTCAGAGCAGCTACAGCATTTCAGTAGAGAACATCAGAGGGGGCAGAGAGCCGGGGGGGGGAAGGCTGGGAGGCAGGACCTGGGGCAGCCTCAGCTGCCACCTGAGGACAGCAAGCCTGGTGACTGACTCTCATCCTAATACCCTCCCCCAGAAGTGTTTGTCCTTGCTACTGCTTGTTTATTCCATCAGTCACACCGATAAAGGTGCATTGGTAGTAATAAAAGCCTCCGCTATTTTGAAAGTAGCGTTTAGAAATTACAAAGTGCTTGTTCTGGGCTCTGGCTGCAGGGCTCCTTCTCTCCGGCCTCACGTGAGCTACCCCCACTCATTGCATCACATCTAAAATTAGGTAAGACGCTGAATCCTGTGAAGCACACAGCTCAGTGGCTCAGAGCTGCAACAGCCGTACCAAGCACGGCTGCGTAGCTCCCCAGTTAGGAAGATGTTTTCAGATGGATCACTGAAGAAAACCTAATGGTGATCAGAAGTGTAACAGGGGTAAAGCACCGCTCAAATCCAGGAGCTCCGGTTCAGCCAAAGGTCAGAACATGGGAGTTAGTCCTATTTCTTTTGGCATGTCTTTAGCTCTCTGTTTTCTCCACAACACGAGGTACGGGGTGGGGGGGGGACAGCTGTCAATAGCTTCTCTACAGAGAACAATTTGGGCCAAGTTCTTCCCTGATGTAATTGTGCTGCTTTCATTGTAATCATACCAGTAATGAACGTGGCTCCTCTTTGCATAGTACCAACAAAAGAGCTCATGAGATTAAATGTCCTTTCAGTGCTTTCCTTCCGATGAGAGCAGGTTTTAGCACGTAGAAAATGCTGCAGGCTTAAAAAATGACAGTGTATTCTCCACCTTGCTCTGAAGCTTTGCTTCTGCTCAGATGCAGCCCATAGCATCCATGCAATTTATTTTGAAAGTCTGTATTTCCAGTGCGCTGCTATTATTTAAACATCTGGTGCACTTACAGTTCATATTTCAAAAACGCTAATCTGAGGGGAGAGGGATTAAAACGTAAAACTAAGGAAAAGTAAACTAGGGGAAAAGATAAACTTTGACAGAAACTTCAAGTGGCTGAGAAGCACTAGAGCCGTCAAACCATGCAATTTGGATTTGAGCTGAATCAAATCGCAGAAGCAGTTTTTCAGTACTTCGTCTGAAAGCAATTTAGCTTTTCTGTGTTAGCAGATTATGCCATTTTCAACAGTTTTTGGAGAGATGACTGACGAAAAGCATTTTCATTGTGTTTCCAAGTATAGGCAAAGCTCTTGCACTCAAACCCTTGCTTTCTTGCCCTGATCAATCCTGACGCTGAGAAGGGATGTGGTCTGTCAAGCTTTGTGCAGCACCATCCCCTCAGCCCTCGCTTCAGGGCTGCTCTTGAGACCCCAGATTTTTGGGGAAGGGATGGCTTTGAGTTTTCTCAGGGTGCATCCTCAAATTACCAAGGGATTGGAGAGGGAAGGAAAACAATAAAGAAAAACCAAAATCCTGAGCAGGAATCAGTAGAAGGTGGGGGCTGTATCCTAGCAGATGCTATGTTGGTGCTGAGCAAGGACTTCAGGACTGGGCATCCTGAACCTGGATCACACTCGGGAATTGGCCCACAGGTACATGGACAGGAGATAACTGTCACGTAAGCACTGACGGTGCGATCTGTCCCTGTGTCCAACTGGGTTCGGAGGCTGGTCTGTGATAGTTTTAACTCAGGTGCAAACCAGCACTGCTCTTGGTTGTTGTAGTGCAAGTACTGCAAGTTAGCACTCAGTAGCAGCAATAACACTTCTGGAGTTTGGAAATTACGAATGACAGAAGAGGGCAATCAACGGTAAAGGCAAATGCACTAAGTTTGCAGTGATGGCATTTCTTAGGCGACCTGCCCCATGTTCCTCTGGAGTCAATGAAAAACAAAGAGGCAACCAGAAATCAAAGGATGTCAAAAACTTGCAGTCATACAGCTGGTTGAATCCTGTTTCTGTTGCCTATCATTCTGGAAGAAACAATACTTTTAGTAAAAGAAATACCCTCAAATTACTTCAGACTTCGCCTGCCCGGACAGTCTTAAAAGAAAATAATGCAGGAATTCACAAATGAATTAGTTTTCTGCAGGCAGCAAAATTTTTCCAGTGGAGCAAAGGCATCTGGAGCCCCAATTGTGTGTTTAATATCAAACATGAATTTCTGGGCCTTCTTCCACCAGAAGCTCACCTACCAGAACTGCACTAAGCCTCCTTCCCCAAACCCATCAGCTGCAGTTATCCATGGACCACGTTTTCTGTTGCAGTACCAGCGACCTTGCCTGTAATTATTCTTCACAGGGGAAGCTTAGCTCAGTCCTCCAAGTACTGCAGCAACTCTGACCAAAAATAACCCAAAACGTCCACAACAGGAAACGTTAACAATGGCAGGATTACTGGCCCCCATGTCACCGTAAAATAAACGAGCAACTGAGAGGGAGTTCAGGGAAAAGCAGCACCATGATTAGGTAGCGGGAGGGACTGACTTATGAGAAAAGATTAAATGAGCTAAGCGATGACGAAAGGGTGAACAGAACAACTGCCTGCAAATGTTTGAAAGAAGAAACCATCCAGGACAGGGAGGGATTCTCTAAGCTGCTGCCAGGAGTTAAGAGTAATGGAAAGAAACCAATAAAAAGAAAATGAACGCAGCAGCCACCACAACCCTTTCTTTAGCTCAGAAAAAGAAACCCGGTGCTTTTGTCCATATGGAAACCTTGCTCATTTGTCCTGTTTTATTTCTCGGCCATGTCCCCCGAAGCATGGGGCTAGCTCTTAAAAGTACGTAATGGTGCAATATTGCTGAAATCTTTTTGGCGGCACTGAAGGACTGTGAGGGAGCTATGCCAACAACCTCTTCCAGCTCCTGCCAGGTTCAGACCCTCATTTCTTGAGGTGCCTCTGAAAGCCTCAAGGCTTCAGCTGGGGAAAGCAGCTCTGCACAGCGCAGCGCTTAAGCAAACACTTCGGTCAGACGATGAGCCGCACTCCCACAGCTATAAATCACATCAGGGATTCCCAAATGAGGAACCTGAGTCTGCCCTCAGCCGTCCCTGAAGCAGATGTGTCAGAAAGAACGCAAAGTCAGAATTACCCACAGCTATTCGCGGCAGACCCTCGGTCCACATCCCAATCCGGTTAGTGTTTTTGCAGCAAAGCAGCTGCGATGCCTCACATTGTGTTTGTTTCCATTAACTCCCCCCCAAGGGGCTTCTATAGTTGTATTTCTCTGTTTACATATTTGTACTGTCCCCACGGGGATACGCACGCTATGCCTGAGGTTAGGGGCAAGTCATTAGAGGGCAAGTACCTCCCTCGGATGCAGGATTTGTCCCGTCTCTTCGTTCTGCCAGAGACGTAAAACTTTCTTGGAAATGTTGGACAGAAGTCCCTTCAGATATGTGGTTTCTTTCCGCAGCAGTTTTCAGGCTGCGCTTTTTGAACTGCTGGGCCAGAAGTTTGTGTTTCCAATTGTCGCTCTCTGAGACGCTTTTCTATTGTTAATGCGATCCCCGGCGCTTTACAGCCTGGTCTCTTGACAGTCTTTCCGCGGCCCTGCGCACCGAGGTCGAGGTCGAGGTCCCTTCACCGCCGTTTCTGCTGTCACCCTCCAGGCACGGACCGAAGCCGCCCGCCAGCGCGGGGACGGCCGCCCCCGCCCCCCCCGGTAATTACGTCCCACGGCACCCACCGCACAACCCCCAGGCCCGCCCAGCCCGTCCGCCCCGCATCTGTTCTGCCACCCCCCCCACCTCGCTGCGCCGCCCGGCCGCCGCTGACGGCCGCCCCAGCCGCGGGCTCCCCCCCCCGCGGAGGCCTCGCCTGCCGGTCACCGTTAGCGGTCCCCCCGGGGGAGCGGGGGCGGG
>JAVKLA010000090.1:18236291-18279887 GCA_034782735.1 Sagittarius serpentarius
CCCCCCCCCCCCCCCCCCCCCCCCCCCCCCCCCCCCCCCCCCCCCCCCCCCCCCCCCCCCCCCCCCCCCCCGCGGCGGGCCCTGCCGCAGGATGCCGTCCTCTCTCGGGGGGCTCGGGGCTCCCCCAGCCTGGGGTCGCGGCTGCCTGGGGCCAGCGGGAGGCGACGAGGCAAGCCCCGGGCCGCCCCCGAGAGGGGCCCGGGCGCCCTGCGCCGGGGCCCGGCCGCCGGCTCGGGAGGGGAGCGCAGTCCCCGGCGGCTCTGCGAGGCTCCGGCCTTCGTGGCTCTGTTTTCGGAGGGATTTAAAAAAAAAAAAAAAAAAAAAGAAGACCCGTCCTGATTTTAAATGGGTTTGAAAACAGCTCTGCCTTTTCGCAGCGTGATGGGCGGTTTTGTTCATTATTCACGAAATGCAGTTTGTCCAGTTCACTGGAAAGAGTTGACCAAGCAAAACGAGAGGCTTGTGAAAGACTGCCGAATGTATCCTGCTAGAATTTCATTAGGATGAAGATGTTTAGAAGTGAGGAATTTTATTGCACAGATAAGGGTGTGAGTTATGGCTTGACTTTTTAATTTTTTTTTTTACTTCTGGAGTAAGTACTTTCTGTGAGGAAAGACTGAGTGTTATGAGCAGCGGTGTTTGAAGACACGCATGTGCGTGTTTGCTCCCACGGAGCACTGTGGGCTTGAAAGATGCTGTAAAAAACTGGACAGGCAGAAAGGTGCTTTGCAAGATAGTGGAGAAAAAGATGGCAACGTTGGAAATAAATAATTAAAAAAAAAAATCTCTTTTCCCAATTGAATCACGTACTCATATTTCCCCTCCCCCCTGGTATATTAGACCTGCTTTTACTTTTCTTTTCAGCATGATGAAAGCAGTCAGGAGGGTAGCACTCACTCCCCTGGGCTCACTCTTCTCCTGGAAATGCCTGTTTGCCCCCGTGGTACAGATCAGCGTCGAGAGCTGGGCTGAGCACGGTTCCGAGTCGGTCCCTAATTTTAACCTGGCCTTGGATTCCTGCTGTCTTGCAAGTGCCCATGCCCAGGGGCTGCCAGCGAGGCGCAGCAGCCTGGTGCTGAGCACCTGTGGTTTCTGAATCATTTCCGTTTCCAGTTGCATTCTGAGTTTGCTAAATGTGTGGCAGCCGTGATGCAGTTTTCTTCCAGCCTGAATACTAACGGGCCCTGCTGGAGGTTTTACCGTAATATAACTTTCTGTGGGCTTTTTGTTATTATTTACTCTTGTAAGCAGTTTCAGAAAGAAACTTTCCGACGGAAAACTTGAAAATCTAGTTACTTTGTGTGCCTGGTATTGGAAAAGGCCAGTGCTGGTTGTCAGTGAAGAACAAAATCAGAGACCGCTGAATTCTTCACGCAAGTTCCTTGCCTCAGTGCTTGGTGCTATCTTGCAATCAGTTCTTGTAGCAGTTCGAGTTGATTTCCAGAGGCAGCCGCATCCAACCTCGGTATCTGCCTTTTGGGACCCGCAATAAGGGGCTTTGACTGGGAGGAGGGTGGCATCCGGGCTGGGCAGTAGAGAGGGTTAAACAATATTCAGGTGGCCTTAGCACCAGAGTGAGGACGCAGTAAGACCCAAAATAATGAAATGGGTCAGAGAGTGCTGGGAGGAGCCCTTCCCCTGATTGTCCATTGACCTCAGTTGCAACTGGCTGAAGTGGCCCCTATTCACCACCAGAAAGGCACTTCCCAGCCCCAGCCTTTTTGAATGCTGCGGGAAGTAAGGAAAGTTTCGATTACGATCCAAACAATTCACAATAACAGGAGCTAGAGTTTAATTTTACAGGATTTTTTTCCTCTTTGAGAAAATTTAGTGGAAAGATATTGTCCTCACTGTCACAGAGTTGTGAAGAGCAGGGGAGGGGCTATATATTAAAGAAAACTCTGAAAATGAAACAATTTACCTCGGGGAGGGGGGGGGGAACAAACAACCCCAAAATACTTCCCTTAGAACTTTCCTTGGTAAAGCAAAGAAGCCATTCTTCCAAAATTATTTGTCAGAAGAATGTTAACGAGCGTTGGATTTCACATGCTCAACACAATGGAAACTTTACTCTCTTCTTCATCCTTTAGCTGTTTGCCCAGGGATTTTGTGCGAGAAAACTCTGCTGCAAATTCAAGCTATAGTGCAATGACTTTTGTTGGGGCTTGTGTTTCGAAGATCTCTTTCCCACTAGGAAGATACTGGGTTTGATACACCTTCTTGGGCATGTGTGAGTATGCCATTTGCTCCATTGCTTTCATTCCTGATACAGGGCAGGCATCGCTGTCTTCCCGTCTCCAGGCAGGCAAAGTGTCTTAGAGCTGTCTTTAAACCCGACAGACCCTGGATCAGCTTTCCTGCACAAGCAGCTCATCAGACACAGCATAAACTTTGCAACTGTATCATCCAGAGAGTCGTAGGCTTGGACCAGGATGATTTTTTTCAGCTTTTTTTCCCAGTGTGGAGGTTGCATCCACTCTGTTTCCCTCTCCCATGAAGGACAGATTTACAGTCGTGTTTGATCAGGTCAGATTTTTAAAAGGTAAGATAGTGCCACGTATGTGCTTCGCACATTTTCCATTTGTTTGGGAGAATCCTGCATTAAGATACAGTGCATATTTTTTCTTGATTTTAAAGTAGAACAAAGGCCTCCCCTGAAGCACAGAGTGGCACCGTTCTCCATGGAAGGTTGCTAATGCTGCTGTCACAGCGAGCGTACAAAGTTCCACTGAATTTGAACCAGCATTATGTGAAAACATTTGGTCCTGTAAAGTAGCATTGAAAATCCATTTCTCTCTCTGTCAAAGTAAACTTTAACTTTTCCGTTGACTTTCAGGTGAGCAGCATCCAGGCTTTTATACCAACTTCAGATCCTGGGCTAAACTATCATCTGCTAAAAATGGAGACGCTAGCTTAGGTCTCCCTTCAGTGGCAATAGCACATAGTGACCTTGTCTTGATGGGAATCCAAAATTCAACAAGCTAGCAATAACTCTGCTGAAGTGCTGAGAACATTTCCGATTTTATTTACTCATCGCTGAAAGCAAGGTGGGAGCTTGGAATAATTGCTTGCTCTGGAGCATACGGTGAGGCAGAGTATAGGTCAAGCCCTGCCGTGCGCGTGCAGCAGTGTAAGATCCTGAAATACATGTGATTTACAGCAGAATGCAAGAGCTCACAAGTGCAGGTTGCTGTCAGAAAGCAGGTTTGGTGTTCTGAGTGAGCACCGTTAGAGATCTCATTTTCCAGTTGACGTGAATGATTGATGAGCTGTCTCAGGGGCAGATAGTTGTCATGCAAGCTTATACAGCAAGGCGGGTGTTCACAGACAGTATTGTCGGAAAAGCCCTTTGTTAAGTGTAATGTGATTAAAAAGAGTATTTGCTCTTTGCCATCATTTACCCACAAGAACATAATTTCCACGACCTGCACACCTGCTATAGTGTGGTCAGACCTCTCCCCTCCACCCCCCACCCCCCTGCCAGCAACTGCTTTGATCTCACAAAGTTTAGGCTTAATGGAAACAGCCTTTCCTTCTGTTTTATGATGCAGCAACAGACTTTGTGGTGGAACAAGGTTAGAGCTAATCCCTCTTCTTCCATGGGCTGTGGCTGGACACTACACTGAAAAAGTCCAGTAGAGAATTTAGGCAGATAGTTCTGGTTTTCAAGATCTCTGAAGTTTATGATCTTTAAAAGTCACCTGATGTGAATAGTGATTCTGATGCTGTAGCTGTTCGTGTATATCTTCCAGTATGTGTAGATCACATCCATTCTATGTGCTTGAATTTATCTGTGTTAGTCCTTCTTTTTCTTTCAGGAGTATGGATGAGACTATGAGCTTTATTTGTATTGTTGGGGATTTTTGTCACAAAGGACGGTTTGGGGGTAAGAAAATTCATCCGCTCTGTTTCAGGCTGAGAATACCTGTATGTTTATCCAGGCATTTTGGGATCCATGTTTTATGAGACTATCGCAAGGTTTAGAAAGCTCTCTTGTGTAGCATGCAAGCGGGAGCAGAAAAGATCCTTTATGTGAAAGAGTCTCACAAAATGTGAAAACAGCCATTTCTTTAATGTTTTTGGCTCAATCACTGCATAAAAAGTTTTTGACTAACTTTTCAGATGGTTGAGCTGCTTAAGACTCAGAATAGACCTTTTGTGCTTCCCCTCCCAATTAGGAATTAATTTTTAATTATATCAGCTGAGCATTTTTTATTATGAGCACTTGTATTAGCCTGAGGCCCCTGACTATTCCTTTGACAATGAATGGCACTGGTTTGTGTAATATTTTCTGTCCTATGACATTCTATGGCATTGTTTCTGTCTTCATTATCTGAGTATGTTAAATAAGTGTGTGTGGAAAACCTGGTATAACTTTGATTAAAACTTGATGTGAGTTTACTTTTTTCAATCATTTAGACATATTTCAGGAGTACTAAAATACCATTTACTGGATAGTTTCTTGCTCAGTGCTTTGGTTTGCTGTTAAAGGTTTTCACTCGCATTGAGAACATTTTGCAGCGCTGGAAAGAGGGCCGGCAGCTTGAGTGATAGCCCTGATAAACTAAGAATGTTACTTCCAGAGCTGAAAAATGGTAAGTGTTGCCTTTGAAGTAGTCTTTGAGGTGGAAATGTGTAGAGTGTACTTTTCTTTAGATTTGGACAAACAGCTCAGCAAAGCCAAATCTTCACACAGGCCTATGTGCTTGGTACAGAAAGAAGTCCTATTGATTTCACTGAGACTTTATCTGGCAGAATCTGGCCCTGAACATTTCTTTGTCTTCAGTCCGAACAAGTTGAAGTCAAAGAGCTGCTGACAATAGGAAGTCTTTTTTGTGTGTGATACACGAAAAAGTACTATGACTCAGTTGAAACAAACAACAAAGTTATTGTCTGGGATCCATCGCCAGAGCAGCACTTACCGTATGTGTAGGTGGAAATTGCAGCGTGTATTTTGAAATGCAGTTTATTAAAGTTACTTCCTCTTTACGTCCTTTATGCCTGCTCTTTATGTCCCTTATGTCTGCTCCGAGTTCTGGGTTCGGGCCTTTGAGCTTCCACTGCGGCAGCAGATGGTACCAACAGCAGAGCAGGGGGACTCACCGCCACCTCTGAGTGCACCACGCTCCCTCCTGGGTGTCAGGCAGAGGGGCAGCTGAAACCTAAACGTACGCGGGATGCTCGCAGCGTGGGCCTCCGTAACTCAGAGGAAAAGAATGGAAAAGGTCTAGGTGTTCAGCAAGTTTCTGGAAGTTATACCCTTTCCAGTTTTCTCAAGCAACTAAACCCGCGGTGAGTCGCTGGAGCCTCGCCCAGGGTTGCGGACCTGCGGAGCCGGGGCCCTGGGGAAGCTCGGTTGTGGCAGCTGGCGTCAGGGAGGGCAGTTTTCCGGTAGCTGGGTTGCGACTGTGCTGGACTTCAGCTGGCACAGCCCAGCCTTCTCCAGTCAGCGCACCTGGAAGTGAAACCCCGTCCCTGTGCTGAACGGCTGTCGCACAGGTGAGAGCCCCGTGGTGGCCACCCTGCTTTCATCCACATCGGCGCAGCTGTAGCCCCTGGGAAAACTGCATGGGTTGCACGCGTTTTGTAGGACCACCAAGTTGTGGGTGCTGGAATAATGTCTTCTGTGGGCTGATTGTGTTTTGTCTGCTCCCCAGACTGCGAACTAGTACCAACTGTGACACATAATTTTGGTAACGTGTAGCATGAAATCAAATTAACTCCAGTGGCTTTGCAGGGAAGTTTTGACATGCTATCAATTTAGACTCAGCCATTGCAGGGAACTGGAAAAAGCAGTATGTTATGATTCTGTAGTACTATTCATTCATATTTCCCACCAAAAGTAGTAAAGAAAGCAGGTACCTTTCTGTTTGGGAGCTGGAGAAGTGGCGGCAGGGCGGGTGGATGCGGCGTGCCTAAAGCAGGAGCACGGGGAGCTCACGGCCGGGTCCCAGTGGGGACCCCTGACTCACGCTCTGTTGTTCCTCCAGGCCACATTTCCTCGCCAGCCTCAGCCCCAAGAAGATGAATTTGTTTGAAAATACAGTAAACACATGGACTTTTAAAAATAACTGTTTGGATGCAAATGGTTTGTTTTTAATGGCTTTCCAGTTCCTTCACATGGGATTTATGTTTAAGCAACAGCATCATTTGTTTGTGTTTCTTACTTCAGAATGATGGTAGCATTTCTTCCTATGAAAATCTCCTTTATAGTCAAGGGAACAAAAAGTAACCCGTCATGTTTGAAAAAGTTGCGACATGTGATACTTTTTTGCTATACTCCCAAAGAGCCAGCATTCAAAGTCGTTTTTCCAACCAAAAAATTTTTACAGGTCTTTTTTGATTTTGGTTTTTTTTTAATTAAATTTTATATTGCAGGAAACACCAGTGGCTGTAAAGCCTAGCAGGGAAACTGGTCTCCTGAAATGCCTCGAATAGAGGGAGAATTTATTAGCAGAGGTATTATGGTATGTTACATGGAAACTGACCAAGCGCCTACACTTACCAAAATGCTGGAGGTTTTGGTCAGTGCAAACACATAGCAAGATAATTACCAAAACTGAGTGTCAGGGTAGTTCAGACATTATTCAACTGCGCGTACAATGTGTGTGAGAATACACAGATAAGGATGGAACATCAGCCTCTTGGGAATTAGGAGTTGCTAATTCCAGCCCTTATCATCCTATTTCCCCCTTAGTCTAATCACAGTTTTCCAGACTCGGTGCCTTGTCCCTGGGTCCACTTTTAGTCCTTTCCTGGTTAGGTGATGAAGTGAAGCAGGTTCGTTATCTGTGATCTGTGGTGCCAGCACAGGCAGTGCCAGGAGCTGTGAGGGGCTCCTGGACACGCGCTGAAGATGAAATGTTCAGCTGCTGAGATCAAAGGACACATGCAAAAACCGCAGTTTCCAAAGGTTTATAAATTAGCCAGCTGTGGGCAGCTGTTCACACTGCAGTAAAAACTACGTCCCTGATACACAGGCCAAATGTTGGGGTATTGGGGGTCTGGAAAGTTTAAAATAAAAAGACTGCTGGTTTTGTAGTGTGCACAGTCCAATGTTGTTCCCCTAAGCTTGTTTCTAGAAATGGTTTGAACAATTGCTGGCTAGATCTTAATTTAAATTTTGTTTTAAATTAGACAGGTTTTTCCGTACAGTCATTTTGGGGACCCAATCCCATCTAAAAATACAAATTTGGCGAAGTTATAATCAACAGAAAATGTGACTGATGATGGTAGTACCAAGCCATTTTCGTGCCAGGCTGTGCCTGTCAGCCCCGGCTAGAGGAGACTGTGGCCCTAAGCCCTGGGGCTCTGCACAGACCAGTGATTTTGTTTAAACTGGGTATTTAAGAGTACATCACCATGAACCTGACTGCACCAGTGATTTTGTTTAAACTGGGTATTTAAGAATACATCACCGTGAACCTGACTGCAAAACTCCCTTATCCCTGCTTATTTAACTTTCTCGGTGTGCAGTTCCCTATCAGGCAAAATAAGAATGTAAACCTCTGCTTTTCAGTGCAGCCTCAGGCCCTGTGCTGAGAAGCACTTCAGCTTAACTTCAGCTCCTGGCCCAGGGCGGCCGAGGCCAGACAGCACGGAACTGCCTGAAAAGTGGCTTTATGTTATTTATGCAGAGTAACAAACGTTTACAACCAAGGACAGCGGGCCGTGGTGTTCAGGGTGCGCAGTGCCGTGTCCTGTGTGAAGCAAAACCTGCTGGAGTGCAGCCCCTGCACACGTGGCCCACAGCACTCGGGCTCTGCTGAGTCCCTGCTGCCAGGTCGCAAGCATGTTGTGTGTTAAATATGTGCTGTGCTCTGTTCCTTTAATGAAGACGAATATGCAATAAGTCATGTATGGGAACCAACCCAGAGACCTGCTTGCAGCACCGTTCCCAAAAGGTGTTTCATAATTTATCCTAACGCATGCAGTATCTTTAAAACGGTGAGGAGGGTGGGTTTTGCCTAGCTCAGCACTTTCTCCTTTCAGTAGATCTCTGACGTGAAAGACGACGCTGTCCCGGTCTGGATTGTCTCTTGAGGACATCTCAGCCTTGACCCTTCCCAGCGAACTCAGCCGGGCTGCGGCTGTGGCCCTGCGGCCACCAGCCCGAGGCCCCTCACACCAAGGGGAAAGCTCCTTCCCTTGGCGGGGGCGGTCAGGGCCATGTCCGAAGCATCTGGGACTTGCTTGGACTCTGTGCCGCTCTCAGGAGGTGGTGGTGCTGATCCTGCGTCCGAGGAGGGTTGATGCGATGTCAGGGAAATGTGGTTAAATGTCATCTGGCTAATCATTTAAACATTTCTAATCAGCTTAAGAAATCTCGCCAATTTTTTATGCTTCCCAGTTGTAAATGTCACAATTTCTGCAACGTTGTCTCTCTCCTCCTGCTATGTTCCTCCTCCTTTTTCTGTCTAGTGTGTTATTCATACCCTGCCCCTACTGAACCTATAAATTCTGGATGTTAATTCCCTGTCGGGCACCCAGGGGCCCTGATTCTGGTGTGTGGCGGTGGTTGCTCCCCTAAAACACGCAATGGATGACAGTGATTGCTTCAACGCGTGGCAACATGATTGAGTAACCACTGCTGGAAGAATAAAATAGCAGAGGGCTTGACTTCTGGTGAATAACACCTGCAGCGTGGCAAACACAGCTCTGGCAAGTCCTGGTCTCCCGCCTACAGCGCACGAAGCAGCAGTGATGCCCGCTTCTCTGTCACGTGAAGGTCACTAAAGTGCGGGGACAGGCCTTTGGGCTTTGCTGGGCAAGGAGGCCATAGCTGGGGCACAGGCTGGCTGGTGTCAATGGGTAATATCGAGCGTCGCCTGTGGAAGGGCGCAGAGCAGTCGGCAGCTTTCCTGACAGGACGGTGCGGGCAGCCCGGCGGTCATCTTGCCATGGCAGGGGGGCAGTGGTGGGAGCTGTTGGGGGTCTGCCTCGGTGAGGAATGCGAGCTAGCAGACCTGCCGCAGGTGAGATAAAGGCAGGGCCTCCCCGTTATTTGTTTCCGTTTCCCTCGGTGTGCTTTTTTTTAATCCCAGTGTCTCTACAAACTGTGCCTTGAAAGCTGAGGTGGGGCAGAGTGGGAGCGGCGCGGCGGTTTTCACCGGTAGCAGAGCACTGTCCAGCAGTGTACCCTCTAATTCTGTGCAGGGCGGGTGTCAACCCATGCAGTTACGCTCCGTAAAATGAATGAAGTTACTCTGTGAGACTCTGCTTAGAAATAGCAGCCATCACCTAGCAGTAGCTGGAGCGTGGAGCTTGGCAGCTGCTAGAAGCCAATAGCGGTTCTTTGCAGGGTTGTACCAGAGGGGCACTTCTCCGAGTATTAATGTGTTTTTTCTTTGTAAAGCATCTCTCTGCCAGGTGAGTACAGCTTGATGAGGGGGTGTACGCGTCTCAGACAGGTCAAGCGTATAAACATTTATGCCCCCAAGCGTTTGCCCATCTGGGGTGGTGGGCCCTGCCTCTGACGGGGGTCCCTCGCCCGCTGCTGCAAGGCGGGTCCCAGAGGTGCCGTGGGGAGCCGCTCACAGCGCCTACTTGCCAAGCCTTAAGCCGAGACCGGGGCTTGTCCCCAGGGCTCGCCTGGCCACGCTGTGACAGCTAGCACCGTCGAAGAGCCCCGGCAGCGAGCAGTGCCAGCGGCGCCATGGCTGGGCAGGGCTGCGCCGTTGGGTTGCTGCTGCTGGTGGAGGTAGGGTAGCTACAGCTACAGCTGGAAACTGTGCTCGTCAGCATCTATGTGCCTGTGCGCCCAGAGGCCCTGCTGACACAGCGCTGGCGGCAAAGGTTCGGTCGCTGCCCGGCAGCCCCGGCTGTGCCGCTCGGCCCTGGGGGCACCCGTGCTGCAAAGGCGGTCCCTGCCCAGCAAACCCCCCGGGCTGCCCGCCCGGAGCGTCCTCTGAGCTGCCGGTGGAAGTGAATTAATTAATTTCCTTTATATTCTGCAGTGCGTGTCACGCGGATTGCCCGATTTGTAAAACATACTCGTTTTGCTCCATAGCCGCACTGGCAAGAGGCGTCATTACTTCCGAACTGTCCCCACCGCTTTCCTTTATTCCCTCTGATGAAGGCCAATTGCTGAGAAGCTGGTCTGCTCCACAGTGCGGCCATTTCGCAATCATCCTTTGATTAAATCTCTTGATTTATTAAGTCTGATTTGTTTCCAATACTTTTCTCTCTGACTTGGATCTATTTATTCTCCTTAGCTCTTTTAGATCACATTAAGTCGTCGTGTCTCGCTCCTAATCGCCCATGCGTTAGCTGATTCCTGCAGTTAGTATTTCTGCTGGAGTAAATATCGCACCTTCCTTGTACCTGGATTCCAGTATTTCATCTTATTAGTACATATAATTTTCACTCATCAAGTTTTCTATATTTCCTAGAAATTTTAAAATAATAATAAAAAAACCCTACTAATTTCTCTTCCCTCAGATTTTTTTATTGTTTTTTTTTTAATTTTTTAATTTAATCTGACAAACCCTCAGCTCTTCTCTGCAGCACTGCTTAACAGCCAGTACAACTTTTTGTAATCCAAGTTCCTTTTTTATTTCCTTCTGGTAGCTGAATACCAGATGATTAATTATCTCATGTACGGTTTTTCTTTTCTCTAGAGACTGAGGACTATTAGAAATGCAAGAGAGAAAAAAGAGAATGAGTTCTGATTTTAATTGAAAAAATTATCCGATATTTAGAATTCAATATTTCCTAAAGTAGAATAGTATTTAACAGAATTCAGACTCCACATTTCAGCTACGATGCGTTGTGCCATTAAATAGTATTTTGAATGTGAGTGAACTGAAATGAGTAATGCTGCCTTAGTTTTCACCAGCTGAAATGTTGAACTCCTTTTCTTCTATCTCCTTGTTGTAAGAAGAGGTAAGAATCTACAGTAGATGGTGTGCTGTGATTTGGGCTGCAGTGTGACTTTTTAGCATCCCTGTTTTGATTTGTTTGAATTAATGACTGACTGAATCACTTTATTTTGTACAGACCTGGTTTGTGTGTGGGCAGTGGTGCAGCTTTGGGTGCAGCAGTGGGGAAGAGCCGGACTCCGGCCATGGCCAGGAGGGGGTTTTCAGGATTGCTCTGAGCTGCGTGGACCTGCTGTGGCTTTTCTGAGGCCTCAGAGCCACTGGTAATAGATGTCCTTTCAGTCACTGGACAGGCCAGAATGGAAAAGAAGCTAGAGGGACGAGGGAGGCAAATAAAAAGTGATTTCCTGTCATTCTGTTCTGCATGCAGGTACCAGCAGCGCTGGTAAGCCCAGGCTTCTCTGCACTTCTTTCCAGCGTTTTCTCTTTATTGCTAGTGCAGCAAGGGGAGAAGCAAGGGGGTTTCTCCAGAGGGTGCTGGAAAACAGTTATCCCACTTCTTCACATCCAGTCTCCATTTAAAGCTTCTTGTGAATGTCTTTTTTCCTGAAGTTAAAGAACAATGTCTGTCCTTAGAGATTGTTGGTTTGTTTACCATTATTATGTGCGGTACTATTGCCATTATTCAGTAACACTTGTTTTCTTTTTTTAACAATAAAGGAAAACATAAGTGGCAGACAGGTTTTGATGTCTGGTGTTGGACGGCAAACCTTCCACCCTCAGCGGTGGGTTTTCTAGCGTGGCTCAGAGAGGCTTTCTCTATGCAGGTCTCCCTCTGCTTGGCCTATTAACCAGGGTAACAGTATGTGCATTCTACTAATGAGGAGTCACACTACGCAAACAGCAGCCTCTAAAGGGAACATGGGATCAGAGCAGCGTGTATTTGTGGTGCTAGAAACTATCTGCCTTCATCTAAATTCCCCACATGTCACTTAGAAGAAATAAAGCAAATATATAATACAGCAAAGACCCCTAAAAATACAGAGTGAAACCTCTCAAATGCAACAGCCAAATTAATTTTTGATCTAGAAAGCTGTCCCTGCACAGTAATTTCCAGGATAGTTCCCAGTCCCATCTGCTGTCAGGCGCTGCCCCTGTTTGAGTACTGCCGACTTTCGTAACGCCGTGGCTCTGATCCATGGAGTCGCCTAGATGTCCGACCAGCGAGGACTGGGTCTCCGCGTGTTTGTTCTGGTGCGTGTGAGCACTCGTGTTTTCTCAGGAATCCCCGCTGTAGGAAACATGATTCTGTCTTACCTGACACTCAAATTGTCTATACTTTTGGAAAAACCTTACAAATAGGACCTCCGGAGCCTGTGGCATCAGAATATGAAAAAGCACTTGTAAGCTGTTATTAAAGGGGGTGGGGTAAGAAAATGTCGTGATTTTAAAGCAATTTGTTGATACGTATTCTTGGGTGTACCAATGGCATTCCAGTCAGCTAATTGGCCTCAAAACCTGAGCCGACAGCGGTGTATGTGTTGCAAAGCTTTGAGCAGGACTGTTGCATGGCAACTGGTTACCCAACATTTGTATTAGTGTATTGCTTTAAGAATTTTCTATGTTTTTCAATGGTTGGTAGAAAAAAATTATTTTTTAAAGCTTACCAGCAGCGATTGCCAGTCACTAACATTTTCTGTGGAAATAAAAGGCAGGAGGGTAATTCCTTACCAATGGCAGTGAAATGCATGCGGGTACGGAAGAGAGATCAGCGTGTGATGTTCTTCAGCTCGGGTGCTGCTGGGAGCTGCCAGCGGAGGGTTTCCTCGCCCCAGGTTCCGCTGAAGGACAGCTGGCCATGTACTTAAAGCTGCATGGGGCACCTCTAATTTATGAGATCCATTTTTTCCGTCAGTATTTCTAAAAGAAAAGTGAAAGGCAACAAAGGTTTGTCCTAGCAGCTACTCTAGCTGTTCTCTGCTGTCGAGGTGTATCTTCCCTGATATGTCTGCTGAGCATTTGCAAGACAGGCACACAAAAATCATAACTGTGGCTCCTGGCTGCATGCAGTTTGGTAACGAATGCTGCATTCCTTCGCCACCACTGCAGCAATTCAGGCCGGTTGGCATGGACGCTGCCAAGCCTCTGGCCTGGCTGTGTGAAGCCAGGCTTGCATTGCCATCATTTTCACTGATGGTCTATTAATCTGCAAGTGCTGCAGACAACAGCCTACCTTCCTCTCGGGGATCACCAGCCGTGCGAGAGGTGCGTGTGATTTCATCTGGCATTGTAGCGTGCATCCTGGGGACAGCTTTTAGAAGGACAAGAGGCTGAGAGAAAGATTCTCCTGCCTGGCCCAGTAGCGCTTAAAGCAACACGGAAGGGTTGCGAGAGGAGAGGGGAGCAGGGAACAAGGGTAAAGAAGTATTTATGCTACTCCCTCAGAAAGCTGCAAAGCCCCAGCCTAGCTACTAACTCAAGTTCATTTACCGATGTCACCTTGTGCCTTTGGGGACTGCGGTACCTCCTGAGGATCAGCTGAGGCACGGCAGTCAGTCCCTGAGAAGGAGCCAAAGTGCGCATCTTTCCATGCGAGTATAGCCAGTGTAGTGCGAGTCAGTTACAAATTCTTGGGACGCTGTATGCTTGCAATGGATTGCAGCTGTTAGGGCCGGCATCCTTCCCTGCCGCATCCCCAGCTCTGAATGAACTGAATCCCTTAAGTCCCTGGGCAGCGTATCAGCAAGTGTGTGCTTATCGCTAAGCCTGTGCACAGCTGGATGGCACCAAACCCACACTAAAGGGTCCCAGCGTGCAGCTGAATCAGGATTATAGACTCTTCCAATATTACTGTGATATGAAGTGATTGTAGTGAGCATTTACAATGTTAGTTTAAGGACAAATTTTGTAAATTGCCCTTGGGAGTATTTTTGCTGCATTCCCTTGTGAATTTATCTTTCCATCGTAACACACTGGGGAGTTTCAGTACTGGTTTGATCTCAGGGATTCAGTTACACAATATGCTGTAGGCTTTAAAATCAGTTGCTTTGCCTGTACATGCTCATGTGTTAGCTGATTTTTCAGAGGAGGTGATGATGTAAGCCTAGACATCTGAGGTGAAGATAAAGCCCTTGATCTGCCTGTAGTTTGGGTTAGCTAAAGCACTTTAGCAATTTGCACTCAAAACGTAGTAGATTTAAAACTGCAGTGAGTATGCACACAAATATTCCAAAGCATCCCTGAAACCACTGTGAATAAAATAGAAGCGAATGAAACATGATAGCTGAAAGGGTCTGTGAAGTTTGAGCACGGGACAAGCGTTTTAGCCAGACGTTTGAGATCAAGGCTATCGTGTATAAAGCTGAATGTCTCTATCTACAGAACGGGCTGATTTTCAGGGATTCAGGCGGCCTCACTGATCCATCAGATACAGCTGGAGTCAATGCAGAGAGGGATTTGCCTGCCTGCATGGACGGGATGCCAGTCCTGCTCTCCCTTCCTCACAGGAGCTGCAGGGGCCCAGTGTGAGCATCCCTCTTCTGAGACGGGGTGTCAGAGGGACCGCTTGGGCGGTAGCGGGGCACTGTTATGCCACATCCTGGGAGTTTCTTTTCCAGAGCAGGTTTTTTCAAACCTCACAGAAGTACTTGCTTGTACAGACTGAGGGGTACGGACTATAGGAGGCTGAGCGCTGGCCTTGCTCTTTTGCAGGACGATGATTCCCGTGACCGAGTTTCGCCAGTTCTCGGAGCAGCAGCCAGCGTTCAGGGTGCTGAAGCCCTGGTGGGATGTGTTCACGGACTATCTCTCCGTCGCCATGCTGATGATCGGTGTGTTTGGGTGCACGCTACAGGTAAACCAAACGGGACGGAAGCGAGGCAGGGGCTCTCAGGGGTGCTGAAAGACACCACAAACAAGGAGGATCCTCGGAAGGATGGTGTCACGTCTTGTTTTCTCTCTTGGGTTCACCGTAAACAAAGAAAAAATTTGCTGGTCCCAGGATTAAAGCTGTTTAGGTAGCAACGTCAAATAACATAGACCAGACTTCTAACAGCTGTAAATAAGCAGAGTTGCGCTGGAGTCAATGGAGCAGTGCCAGCAAAGATAAGAGCTGTTGGTTTGGCTTGTGCCTGGGTGCCTGTTTTCACCACAATTTGGCATAACAAAACAGATGATCAACTTAAGTTCTTATTTGTTACAGTTTTCTGTTTAAAAGTTTGAAAAATGTATTTTTGCAATTTCTGTTTTTCTTTATTTGGCAAATGTCAAAATTCTGTTGTTATGCTTGAAAGAGATTTGAAATGAATATAGTTATTTTATTAACACCACCCACAACTGATATTACGCTTCTTCCATACCAAAGCATCTTTGAGGATGCTTACACGTAAACAATTGACCTTACTGTCAATCACTATTACTTACATTTTGCTAAAATGCTTTGCTGAAAAGAAATGGAAAGTACTCTTTGGGATGGATTCCACAAAAATAGAAAGTTATAGTACTAGTTCAAACATGGATCTCACTTTTCTTGGCATGACTTAGAAATGGAGCTAAAGGGACACACTGAGAGAGCTCTTATTTCAGGGGAGTTCGCTCACTTACATGGCTCAAGATTTTCACATACTATGTCCCAAATTTCACGGGAAATCAACTGTAGTTTTGCCTGTATTCTCCGTTTTCAGGTATTTTCAGTTGAAAAGATATGATGTCCATGTTTAAAAATCTCTTTATATAGGGCTGAAATGTGCATTAGCAGCTAAGCGTTTGCTTAAGGACACAAAATAGAACATCTGTTATTTGTAAGTTTACCTGCTTCATTGGATGAAGCACGCTGGAAAATAATGTATGGAAACACTGCAAATAATAGGTGATTTTTTTTATTCCAACTTATTACCAGAGGCATGAATCCAGGGTGTAAGTGAGGAATGGCATTTACAGACAAAGATTAACTGCAGGAGTTTTTGACGTGTCAGCAGTTATGACACTGATATTGTTCAAAACACATGTGGTCTCATCTCAGCATCTCCCTATGATCAGGGTGGATCATTAAGGAGGACCTGATTTTGGTAGATCTTGTTGCATACCCTGTATCTAGTGCTTTCACCAACCATGATGTCCAAGAATACACCTACGCTACACACATATTCTCAGTTTGGGCTAATCCCAGTTAGTCATTCAGGGCAAATAACAGAGCTCCTTGGTTTATCGCATGGATTAGCATTTTAAGTTCAGACCTATAGGGAGCCTTGCACTGAACTCAAACTGTTATCCCAAGTTAAACCGAAAGTGATCGGTCCCTAAAGGTGCTCTGTCCTCAGTCTGTCAACAAGGATGGCCAGCCAAATTCAGAAAGTTGCTTTTTTTTTGCATTATAGACAGACTCAAGGACAGAAGGACAGGACAGAGCTACTTTTTTTCCCTCAGGCGCGTGGTAGAAAGACTGTATATGTATCTATGAGAAGCAGAATAAAAATTATGTCCGTGCGCGCACACACACAAATGCCGTCAATTCTCTATTATCCCTGTCTGTCTTTATTAAGACTGAGGATTAATAATGTCCCAGCATAGATATGCCCACATTAGCTCTTTGTCAGCCATTTTTGGTGTGATAGACATCACAGTGTGAGCATACAGCCACATGAATGCAGTTATGCCGCTTTCAAGCCTAAGCTATCTCTGAACATCGTGTAGCCAGAATGAATACACCTGGCAAGAACAGTCTGTCTCTGGGGAGAGCAATGCAGGAGATCCCTGGTCTTTTCTGGAAGCATTACCCACACTTTTCCTTTTTCTGGATTATCTCAGTGCCCTCTTATTCAAATTATGGAAAGCTAACCATAGATGAAAAGGGGTGACCTAGTTCTTGGCATATAGAACAAGTGTCTTGTTTGGAATAATAACAATAATAATAGCACAGCCTGTGGAGCCAAGTGCCAGGCTGTGGGGAGGAATGCCTGGCAGCTGGAGGAACTCCAAGGACAGCTACCCATTGGTACTGCCACCATTGTTTGTACGTCAGTTTAAAAGATATCTTTTTGTGTGTTTCAGGTCATGCAAGACAAGATAATATGCCTTCCGAAGCGCATACAGCCTTGCCAGAACCAATCTAATAGCTCAAATGTGTTTAACACAATCCCAGATACAACTCCCCTTCCTCCACCCAAGCCATCCACCCCTCCAGCTACAGTTGAAATGAAAGGACTGAAGACTGATTTGGACCTTCAGCAATACAGCTTTATAAATCAGGTGTGCTACGAACGTGCTCTGCACTGGTATGCCAAGTACTTCCCTTACCTTGTCCTTATACACACACTGGTCTTCATGCTGTGTAGTAACTTTTGGTTCAAATTCCCTGGATCGAGCTCCAAAATTGAACACTTCATTTCAATACTCGGGAAATGTTTCGATTCTCCCTGGACAACAAGAGCCTTATCCGAAGTGTCAGGGGAAGACTCTGAAGAGAAAGATAACAGGAAGAACAACATAAGCAAGTCTAATACTACCCAGCCAAGCACTGAAGGCACTTTGGTCAAGACACAGTCTTTAAAATCAATCCCTGAGAAGTTAGTTGTGGATAAAGGAACACCTGGGGCATTAGATAAGAAAGAAGGTGAACAGGCCAAAGCACTGTTTGAAAAGGTGAAGAAATTCAGACTGCATGTTGAGGAGGGAGATATACTCTATGTCATGTACGTTCGCCAGACTGTACTTAAGGTAATTAAATTCCTTATTATTATTGCTTACAATACAGCACTTGTCTCAGAAGTTAATTTTACAGTAGTCTGTAACGTTGATATTGAAGACATGACAGGATATAAGAATTTTTGCTGTAATCACACGATGGCACATCTGTTTTCTAAACTTTCTTACTGCTACCTGTGCTTTGTAAGCATCTACGGCCTCACATGCCTTTATACACTGTACTGGTTGTTCTACCGTTCACTGAAAGAGTATTCTTTTGAATACGTTCGGCAAGAGACGGGAATTGATGATATCCCAGATGTCAAGAATGACTTTGCTTTTATGCTTCATATGATCGATCAGTATGATCCTCTCTATTCCAAGCGGTTTGCTGTCTTCCTGTCTGAAGTCAGTGAAAACAAGCTGAAACAGCTGAACCTAAACAACGAGTGGACTGCAGATAAACTGCGTCAGAGGCTACAGACGAACTCCCATAGCCATTTGGAGCTACAGCTTTTCATGCTCTCTGGACTACCAGACACAGTTTTTGAAATTACTGAGCTGCAGTCATTAAAACTTGAAATAATTAATAACGTAATGATACCAGCAACCATTGCACAGTTGGACAATCTCCAGGAGCTCTCGTTGCACCAGTGCTCTGTGAAGATCCACAGCGCCGCCTTGGCGTTTCTGAAGGAGAATCTCAAGATCTTGAGTGTCAAGTTTGATGACATCAGAGAACTTCCACACTGGATGTATGGCCTCAGAAATTTGGAAGAGCTTTATTTAATTGGCTCCCTAAGTCACGATATTTCCAAAAACATTACACTGGAGTCTTTTCGGGAACTTAAAAGCCTTAAAGTTCTTTACATAAAAAGTAATTTGTCCAAAATCCCACAATCTGCAGTGGATGTTTCTAGTCACCTGCAAAAATTGTGCATCTATAATGATGGCACTAAGTTAGTGATGCTCAACAACCTGAAGAAGATGGTCAACCTGACACAGCTGGAATTGGTTCACTGTGATTTAGAGCGCATACCACATGCAGTCTTCAGCCTTCTCAGTCTTCAGGAATTGGATCTAAAGGAAAACAACCTCAAATCCATTGAAGAAATAGTAAGCTTTCAACATCTACGAAAACTGACAATCCTAAAGCTGTGGTACAACAGTATAACGTACATCCCAGAGCATATAAAGAAACTCACTAGTCTCGAGCGGCTTTCCTTCAGCCATAACAAAATAGAGGTTCTTCCATCCCACCTGTTCCTATGCAACAAAATCAGATATTTGGATTTGTCTTACAATGACATTCGCTTTATCCCACCTGAAATAGGAGTTCTGCAGAGTTTACAGTACTTTTCCATTACTTGCAACAAAGTGGAGAGCGTGCCAGACGAACTATACTTTTGCAAAAAACTTAAGACTCTGAAAATTGGGAAAAATAACTTGTCAGTCCTTTCACCTAAAATTGGTAATTTGGTATTCCTCTCCTACTTGGATATTAAAGGCAATCACTTTGAAATCCTCCCACCTGAGCTCGGTGAATGTAGAGCTCTGAAGCGGACTGGTTTCACTGTAGAGGACACCTTGTTTGAAACGTTGCCTTCTGACGTCAGGGAACAAATGAAAGCTGAATAACTAACTTCCTCTCGCTCAGTTTTACAGAAAGAACGCTTCTACCAAATACACTGTAGAAAGTGCATACTCCGAATATGCATTTAGTTTGTCATTATTTTTTTCTTTTTCAAACAAACCCTTTCTGTACAAACAAATTTGGAGTAAGGAGTACATATATTTTTAAATAAAATTTTCTCGTATTTTTTCACTGTTTTAAGATATTTTTTAAGTTTGTTTTGGCCTGAGAACAAAGGTGTCTGTAACTTAATTTTTACTGGTGAAAGTAAATGGGTTTATCTGCTTTTTTTTTTTTTTCCCTTTGCCTAATCCCAACAGGGGAACTGTGTTTAAGCTGTATGCTTTGGGTTGCATAATTTGTAATAGATGATTATATTGTCTTCCTGGTTATTGTTAATCCCTTAGGACATGGTCTTGAACGGGTGGTGCTGCAGGCGTTCAATGCCTTGTTTCCTCTTTTCTTCAGTGGCAGGAGGCGTTCGACATCTAACAAGATCAGTCTGGGTTGACTATCCTTTTTTATTTATGACATGGTTTTCTCAGGTGGTCAAAGCAAGTAGAAAATGTTCGTTATGTATTTTAATGGGTCTGAGGGAGCACGCAGAACCTCTTCAGGGCCTTTTGGCAAGTTCAGCCTAGCTGTCCATTCATACACCATGCCAAGCACTGGCACTGGCTGCGATTTCCTCTGTGGGGCAGGAAGAGTAAGGTCACGGTTCACAGAGGAGTCAGGACCAAAGCGACTCACGTTGAAGATTTCCCAAACAGTGCAAAGAGATGCAGCTGCCCATTTCCTGCTAACTTGAATAGAGGGGCTGCGGTGAACTCACTGTGTTGGAAACGTCAACCCAGCGAGATGAAACACTACCTTGAAAAATCCCCATCATCCGCTAAACACACTGTCCTGCAAGGGAGAAAGTGCCCTCTGACCCCGTCGGTTCACTTCCCCACCGCAACATTTCCACCTAGCAGGAATGGGATCCCCAAAAAGTGCAATCATGTTTAATTTGTTAAGCTTCTGACAAGGAAATAGCATCTAATACGCTCCTTAATTGAGCTTGGGTCTCATATAACCAAGCTCAACACAGGAACGTTTGCAGATTTGCAAAAAGGAGATTAAATGAATACATTAACTTCTTAAAAGTCTCAGCCTACCAGAGGACAGTGATGAAGGCTATGTTTTCATCTCCCAGCTAGTAATGAAATCAGAAATCATACAGTTGGAAGTCTGCTTTTTAAGATAATGTAATAATCTGTAATGATTATGCATCAGGTTGGGAACTTTATCCTCTGAAGCCATGTTCAGTTGTTTATTTAATCCAGCCGTTTGCTTTCTTTCAGGCAAGTTTGGCAGGTATATGATAACTCATGTGCTGCTCACAAGTTAATTTAAGCTAATAAAAAATAACCATATGATACTAAGTTATTTTGCTGGGAGGAGATCTCTTCATCCTATCTAACAACACATATTTGAGTCAGATGGACTGGACAAATTCTTCGCAAGAATATCTAGGAATAAGTACTTCTTTCTCTAGGAGGCAACACTGCTCATAAATTGCAGAGGTTGAGTTGCTGATTGTTTAAAGTTATGTAAAATAATTGTTTGATGATTGTCAGGTTGGTTGCTCTTAAATGTTTTCTAAGTGCCGTCGCGTGTCTTGAGCTACAGTTATTCAGAGTTCTTGAGCTTGGTACAAAAGCGTACTGTTGTTTTAAGAGTCTGACTTACAAAGGTGGGGAGGCAAACTAAAATGAGAATTTCCTCATTAATCCAGGGTGTGCTATGCAATCTGGTATGTGGGCTTGCCACAGTACCAAGTCAGACTTACTTTTTGCGCTTGGCTATGTTCTGGAGAAGATCCACGTGATTTATCAAAAATGGGTCAGGCGTGAAGGAATCAAAGCAAGCTTTTTTGAAGGGATTTGATTTAGTTCTGTTAAAGACCTATAACTGATGTAGCTATTGCGAGAGCTACTTTTACTCGTGTATGGAATGCACTTATTGGAACAGCTTGGCAGTATATATATTCTAAATGTATTTCACTTTGATGTAATGTGAGGGAGAGAAATGTTTCATTGCTCATATTAGCCTAATTATGTAAACCAAAGTGCTGTTGTCCCCGATGAATGTAAACTGTTTAAAATGTCCAAGTAATCAGTGGAGCTGTATAGTTCTCTTACTTAGATTTGAAATATGGGATTACATTTAAAGTTTTTTTAAAAAGATCTTTATATTCCTAGATGTACCATTTAAAATCCCTAATTTATTTTGTGTCTAATGTTGTTTCATGTGTAGGTTGTGGTCTATTTTCTGAATGGAAGTTATGCACACCTCGTAACTGAAGGTTGCAGACTTGTTCTACACCATTTTTGTAAATACATCACTTAGGGGCTGTGGGGTTTTTTTTCTTACTGATTATACTTACACCAGTGCAACCCCTCACGTGGACACAGTTACATGAGTATAAAGTGCCTTGTGCTGGCATATCTTTATTCACTTTGATGGGAATGAACTATACCGGTCTAAGCACTTTCGTGCTAATAACTGTATCTTCTCCAAGGGTTTGGTCTGCTGAGACAGCTTAGTCAATCTAACAGCTCACTGCCACCAAAAAGGGGCAGTGGCAGTTCCCTCCTCCTCCCATGCTCCCTATTCCTGCCAACATGTTCCAGCTGCTTCTTTTGTACCTTTACTGGTCTGGTGCTGGTCTGATCCCTTCACAAGACAAATCAACCTGTTTAAGCCAGTTAAAAAAAAGGGACTAATTTTCTGGTGGATCAGCTCTCCAAAGGATCGGACGGGAACTAGGGTGGGACTAGCAAGGGGACAGGACTCTACAGCCAGGCCCTGGGCAAGGACAAGGTGGGACAGGTCACTTTGGAGGTGCTGAGCTGCTAGGTCAGTTCATCATCTTGCCGAGCCACGTGCTTGGAGGGCTGTGCTGTTTTATCTATAGCAGGGTTAGGCGGCATGGCTTTTGTGGGTTAGACAACCCTCAGGCTCGCAGTGAATGATAAAATATCACATTACTGTTAATTGCTCAAACTTAATGAAACAAACTCAGGTAGCTGCACTGTTGACTTTTCTAAACTTCTTACTGTCTGGTCTGTGGGGTGTATTTTCCAAAACCATATTACAGTATTTTAGAAATGCGTCAGCTAAGAGAAGATTGTTTCCTAATTCTGTATGACATCCAGGAAAATATGTAAAAGTGCCATATTTACTCAGTGATTCATGTACTGCTCCTATGTATATTCACATGCAATGCATACTAGACTTTTCTGTGACCTATAGTATTTGACTTACAATGGATGGACATTTTGTGGGTAATACTTTAGGCATGGTTTGTATATATACATAGAGTTTATATAACTACTTACATTAATCAGGTGCCTAACAAGTACCACAGTTCCAGAATATAAGCAAGGCATTTTACATTATTGCTCAAAAATAATACAAATCTTCCTTGGGAACAGAAGCAGAGATGACAAAGATTGCATCAAAAATAAGAAGATAACCTTAATAGTACATTAAGCCTGAAAAGCAAATCTTCTTTGTCATCAGAATCTGGAGATGTGCATCTCCCCCTTTGTCAAAATTAGGATGGATACTTGCGCTGACCTCTTGCATCTAGCCAGCCCCAAAACTTTGGCAAATTGTGATTGGAAAGCACCCGCCCCAAGTCTCTTATCACGTTTCTGGCACTTCCGGTAATTCACGTGCTTAAGTGATGAATTACAGTCCTGTAAGAATACCAAGGAAAAACTTTGAAATTTGACCAAATGGACATACTTGTTAATTCTGCAGCAAGAATCTTAATATGATAATAGACCTGCATAGTGTTACATTGCAATATAGTACACCCAGAAAAAAATGGAAATAAAATGCTCTTTTTTAATAATGAACATTGTCAGACTGCAATGTGGTTATTTGTTTGGGAAACATTTTGTTTCTGGGTTACCTAAAGATCAAACATAACCGTCTTTTGGGTTTGATCCCTTGGGAGGGAAGTCAGGAAAATATGCTTGAAAAAACATCGTTAGACTTGACAGGATTTATAGCCGCATGGTCTCGCTTCCTGTGCGCCTCCTTCCATCTCCTCGCTCCGGCAGCCAGCTCAATGGCCAACAAAGAAGCCGTCCCCGCAGGAGCAGCTCCCCTGCCCCGGTCCCTGTGTTCTGCCAGGCCTCGTGGGGGATGCCGGGGGTCCTGCCAGCCCGGGCTCCCGCACCGGCCCCCGCGCAGCCGGCAGCCAGGGGCACGAGGGCTCCTGCCTCCCCCCATCGCATGCCTGCGCTGCTAAGGGAAATGATGCTGTTAGTCCTTGCATCTGACGTAACCCCCTATAAATCTCCTGACGAAAGGCGGTGGGCTCGTGCTGCCTGCGTTTGGCACGGGACGTTTTCCTCGTTTCTCTGTATCGTTAAGTTGGAAGAAGTAACCTGCTTCCGTTTTGGGGTTTTTTTTTATACCGAGACAACACTGTCCTGCCGAGATGGAGCAAGAAATACTCCTCTCTGGTCCTTGCGGTCCCAGGGAGAGGAGGGGAGTGGTAAGCACAGCAGCCTGAGTCAGCTTTGCCTCCGGATAAGCCCCGGCAGGGAGCTGGCACCGGTGACACGCCGCCTGACACACTGATGCCGCCTGCTCTTAACCTCCGAGCTGTTCCCTGCAAAGATGCAGAGGGCTGGGAAAGCTGGTCCACTTTTCGCAGCCCTGCTCCTTCCCACCGGCCCTGCAGGAGATACCATCTTGGGGCTGCACCCAGCGGGATGGGAACGACGGCTCAGGCAAAACCACCGCAGGGATCCCTGAGGCAATGAGCTCACACCGCTGGAGCAGACGTCGCCCTGTTTATTAAGTGTGCTGGTGGCAGCAGAAGTTCACGGCCCGAGTTAGCTGAGCCCCGATAAACCGCTTCTTGCAGTTTCCTGAATACGTGTGCTGAGGAGCAGGAGTTGATCACAGCAGATATTGTGCCCTGAGAAACCCCCGCCCCACAGCCGGGGGGCTCCCAGGGCACAACTCCACCAGCCTCTACATCATCTGCGTGCCAGCAAGCAGCAACCCTAGGGCCAGATTGTCCTTCACTTCACACCGAACAGCTACTGGGAATTCCCAGTATCCGTGACAGTTTGCTTGTATGTCTTCATATATTGCATTTGATAGTGCGGGCGATGGTAAGAAAATTGCATGTCTGTCCTCTTTTCTGCTTTGGAGCATACATAAAGCCCTGAAGATTCAGATGAAGTAGTTTCTGTTTCTCTGTTTTTTTCATCTGTGATTGCCTCAGAAATACCCCTCATGCCAAGGGTGCAGGCCTTCCCCACTGCCACCTCCATCCCCGTGAGCAGTGGGCGTGTGGGAGCGATGGCCCACAGGTGAAGGCTGGGGCCGCCGCACGAGCGCGGAGGCAGGAGCAGGTCCGCCGGGAGGGCGAGGATGAGCCCCTCGGCCTCCTCCCCGCTGGGGCAGCGCCAGGGCAGGGCCGGGCAGGCGGTGTCCCGCCGGCGGGGCGGCTCAGCACGGCAGGTCTCTGCAGATCCGCCTCCACCCATGGGTGCAGAGGTTTGGCAGATGTGATGGATGGCAATGGCTCCAGAGCTTCCACATAAGGAAGCCCAGACCAGCATAGGGACCTCGCTCCAGTCCTCTGGCTCTAGGCACACGTCCGAAGAAGCTTGTGCTGGCAGAGAAGTTGTGTTTTTATCGCTGTCTCAATACGAAGTAGGCTGGGCGGTGGCTGACGGCTTTGGCTCTGGCAAGTAAACCGTGAGGCCACTGGTGGTGGTTGGCGGGGCCATGCTGGCTCTTCACACGTGGGCTGTCTGCAGGTGGACAGGCCTGAAATGGAGCTGGCTTTTAGAGCAGGGCTTCCTCCACCTGTCCCGGGCCGGGGAGGGACCGAGTGTGCCCACAGCTTGAGCTTCCAATGAGAAAACAAATACAAAAACCTCAGGGAGTGCAACTGCCATGGCCAGTGGGGTTTGGTGGCTTTTGGCCAGGGCCAGACTCCCAGGTACTACCATGGGCAGCGCTGGCGAGGTGTGCGATCGCAAGGCGTGGAGTAAAACACCTACACTGCAGGCAAGCTTGAACCATTCTGCTATATCAAGCACGATTTTATCAGCCCATCCTCTCCTCTGCTGCCAAGGTTTATGAGGTTGCGCCTAAACTGGGGTAGCACATCCAGCAGCATCCTTGATGTGGCAAGGTGGCAGTGGCATGGGCATTGGCAACAGTAATGGCAAGATGGTGCTTCCTTCAAAACCAGTGTCAAGAGGCCAAACTGGACATGTGTGACCGTGTCCCTTTACAGCGCTGCAAAGTATAGCTTACACTAAACGTGGACCCTTAGCTACTTCAGACAGCTGGAAGGTCCCCCAGGAACAAGAGAGGTGGCAAGGGAATTTAGGACGGCCAGATGCACTGTGAGCCCCAGAGGACACAGAGGTTTCAGTGAGGAGTCACTTGCTAGTGCATGTGTTGCTGCCAGCCTGGTGTGATACTGCAGAACATGTGCTGACTTGATTTGTTGTGCTTTTTACATTGCTGGAGTAAGAGGGCTACTAAGCTGTCTGTCGGAGGTATTTTGTCACATGAATTTTATGGACTGTGGTAAATAAGTGTTGATGTTTTGCTGAATTAAAATTGAATTTAAATGTAACCCTTGTTTCTTGCCAGTTGGGGTCATGTGGCACTGTTAGCCTGGCTTGTGGAGACTGCCTGCAGTTCTATTTATTTAGTAAAATATTTTGGCAAAGCTGTGGCATCCTGTTTCCTTGCTGTGAGCAGAGAGAAGAAAGTAGTTAAAGAAGCACAGAACTTCAGTACAGTCACAAGGTTACCCTTAGGAACAAGTTGCTGATTGCTAGCTAGAAGCTAGAAGCTAGAAGCTACATGGGATTTTTACAAGTCCAGAACAAGTTGCAAACAAAACCACAGAGCAAAGTAATCCCCTCGGCAAAGAGTAACTTTAGGTAAAGCTGAAGTGCCAGGAGCTAATGCAGGCAGGTTCAGTGCTGGTGACATCTGCAACCTCATTTACCCCTGTTTGTCCTTCTCCCCAGGCACGCGATGCTCTGCAGTGCAGGGGCGGAGGGTGAGAGGGACGGGCTCGCCGTGGTGGGGTGCAGGACAGCTGAAAGGAGCAGAGCTGCACCTCTCTCCTGTGTTTTGAAGGGGATGCTACCCATGAGGCAGTTGCTTTGCCTGCTTGACTGCAGCATCGCCACACTGGGTATGCTAAGTAGGAGACTGCCAGGCTCAAAGGGACAGAATTTATTATTTTCTTTGAATATAAGAAAGCTATTGCTACATTCTCACTGCAAGGTCCCAGTGTGCAACCTGTGGCATTTTGGGCACGCTGACCCTTCTCACTGTCACCACCAGCATGTCAGAACCCATATGTGAACTCTGAGCAGGGTAAGACAGGGTAAACAAATATCATTACAGCTGTGCTCCCCGCTGGTGGCTACAAGGCTCCTTGAAAACACAGCCTAACCTTTGGGGGATCTTACCCCCATTGCTTCAATGAACTGAAAAGCTTCTATGAAGCCAAGGACCTGGGCATTTGTTTCAAACCAGACAGCTTATCAGGGGCATGAATTGGTTGAATAGAAGAGAAAAGTAACTTTCCAAGCTGGCAGAAACGGCTTTGCAAAGCCTGGCACTTGCCCAGTGGAAGGGCAACCAAATGGTCCTGCCGGTTGAGGGCTGGATCAGCCGAGTAGGTGGTGCTGGCTCCTCCTGCCCGAGCGGCCCTTCCCGGGAGCTCAGCATGGACGCCCTGAGAAGCTGCCAGAGGAACTGCCGAGCACACGCTTTGCCTTCGCCAGCAATTATTTCCGCAGAAGCTGTGAAAGCAGAGAGGAACTGCTTCCAAACTGCTGATTGTGCCCAATGTCGGAAACCAGCTGCACAAAGGGCTCGCCACGGCAGGCGCCGGCACCCAGGCACCTCGGGCATCAATGGTCCAGCTCTGCCGCAGGAGCCGTGCCGTTCACGACTCCTCCAGAGCTATGGGACCCCTTTCTTAGCACCATAACCCACACTCTCCTGTGAGCACCCAAGTACTTGTGGGTGTTTTCTTTAGGGAAGTGAGGCTGGGACTTGGTGAGTGAGCAACTGGTGCATCAACAGCAGCTTGAGCTTGCACCTACTCATGAGTGGAGGTTTGCCATAAATCTCCCAAAGCGAAAGATCTTTCGTGGGAAGCCTGTAAAAAGGAGCTGAAAGAAAAACTCAGCACTCATCAGCCCTCTGACGGGGGCAAATATAATAAGCTTGCAGGCCTGGAAAAAAGTGAGGTGATGAGGCAGGGGGCTGCTGCCTCCCGTGGGGTGTGACAATACCCGTGGCGGGGAAAGGTGCTGCTGGGCCCGATGCTGCAAGGGCACCTGAGTGCTCGGGGGTTACGTGGCTTTTTCACCAACAGGGCAGCAGCAGCAAGGCAAACTCTTTGTAGGAGAGTGAAGGTTTCTGCGGTGGTTGAAGAGAGGGCTGTGGCCTGGGGAGCGAGGGACCGGTAAAAAGGTGTTTTGCTGGGACTTGGACTTCTCCTGGGCTTGTGTTGACACTGGCGGGGCTGGAGCTCTCCCTTGGCAGGGAGCGGGGAAATGGAGGAAGCAGATGTGTTGCCATGGCAATGCAGGGAGCAGCCGCCATTGGCACAAGCCTCCTTTTCTGCCGCTTTTCAGCGCTGAGAGCCAGCATCGGGGACTGTCTGCCTCAGGTGCCCCGGAAGGCCCACGGCCACCCATGGCCAGGCGGGCACCACTCACTCTGGGCAAGGTGGTGGGACGGGGTGACTGCAGCCCCCATACCAATGGCCAGACTGTGGCACCGGGCTCCCACTGCCGCTCCCCAGCACCAGGTTTGCCACTAGGACACTTGGGGCTTTCATTAAACAAAAAAAAAAAAGCCAGTGTTTACTTAAACTTTCTTTTTCCAGCTTTGCAGTTCTGATTCCCATTAGGGAGGCTTCAAGAGTCCTCATTCATAGGGGCGCAGGAGGCTAAGTCACACTCTCTGAGAGAAGTTACGCCCAAATATGAAAAATGCGGCTGCCCAAAACTTGCAGATTTCAGACCTGATTGTTTCTGTGTCCCAGGTCTTGCAAAATATTTATTGATAATTTTTTTTCCCCCAGAAAAAAATCAGGTTCCTTTAGCGGGCCAGTAGATGACCAAAGTGGTGAGTTTCCCAAAGCCAGTCTCCCCCTCATGCTCCCCGCACCCCAAGGCTGGAGCACAGGGCACCACGGGTCCCTGTGCATCATCTCACCAGAGAGGGCAACAAGCCTTAAAACACCAGGAACGAGGGCCGCGTGGCCGAGGGCAGCTGAGGCCAGTTGAGGTGCTCCCAGTGTCACTGATAGCTCTTCTCTCCACTGCTGCAGGTGTGCTCAGTCCTGCCAGGAACTGGCCCTGTCTGTCTTAGTTTTTGGCCCAGGATATTTTAAACAGGGCTTGGAGGATGAGGAATAATTGCTGACTGAACTAATCAGTAGGCTCCAGGGGTAGGGTGTTCAGCGGTACCATTAGGTCCCCCTGCCTTGGACCCCTCGGGTGGCTGCTTCCTCCTCCTTCAGCTCCTTTCTGTGTCCTCTGGCTGGAGGTGGAAGGTGAACAGTAACAACGATGTGATGCTCAATCCCAAGCAGCCAAAAAGAGATGAGAAGACCCCTACCCAAATGACTTACAGTCGGACACCCCTGCTCCTGTGTGTTCAGGGGTGCTTGATCCCAGCAGTTGGGTGTAACCCTCTATACAGCACAGGCCAGCTGAAAAATTGTAGCCAGGATTTTGGTATGGGCTGAGACACTACCCAAACGAAAATGAGCAATGTCCCCCCAGGTCAATCATTAATAATGTGTGTGTGGATGTTTTCCCTTGACAACAGCACCACGCAGCTGCTCACTCACTCCTCCCCGCTCCAAGTGGGAGAATCAGGAAAAAACCTAAAACTCATGGGTTGAGATAAGAACAGTTTAATAACTAAAATAAAAAAAAAAACAATAATAGCAATAATAATAACACAAATATAATAATAACAATTGTAATGAAAAAGAATATAACTAAAAGAGGGAAATCAGACCCAAGAAAAGACAAGTGATGCACAATGCAATTGCTTACCACCCGCTGACCGATGCCCGAGCAGCGGTCGGCCCCTCGCAGCCAGCTCGCCCCAGTTTATATACTGAGCCTGACGTTCAATGGTATGGACTATCCCTTTGGCTAGTTCGGGTCAGCTGTCCTGGCCCTGCTCCCTCCCAGCTTCTTGTGCACCTGCGTGCTGGCAGAGCATGGGAAACTGAAAAATCCTTGACTTAGGATAAGCGCTACATAGCAACACCTGAACCGTCAGCGTGTTATCAACATTGTTCTCACACTAAATACAAAACACACTGTGCCAGCTACTAGGAAGAAAATTAAGTCTACCCCAGCTGAAACCAGGACAAGAATCTCATTTAACCAGCTTTCCAAGGAAGTTTATAGAAGTGACTGGAAACTGCACTGAAATCCATCCATCTGAGATTCCATCCAGTACTTGTTTAGAAGTTATGCCCGAGAGATCTGCCTAATGTATGAGCGTGTTTTCCTTACGCATTGCAGGCCTTGACATTTTTCCATTGGAGATCACTCAGCTGTTGGGATCTGTGATAATGATGATTTAGAAACAAGGCCAGCAAGGAATTCAGACAGGCTACAAACCAATGGCCCAAAGCTGCCTCCACTCCAAGCGTATTTCTGTTTTTCACATCCTTTTTCTTAACAGTGTAGAAGGCTCATGACACTTTGTAAGTACGTTTACTGTTGCTTCAGGCCTCCAAGGGCATCCCGCATTAAACCATCTCTCATAATATAAGAAATGTTTCCAGTTTTAGGAGCCTTTAAAGTGAATTCCAGTAATGTTGCATTTCTACTAGTTCTGCAGCTCTCTCACTGGGTTTTGATCCCATCTTTACATGTGCCTTTGGTTGCCTTCCAAGATAGCGAGACTGATTCCCTGTTTTTTAATAATATGATGTCCCTGAGCACTTTGTTTTCAGGTCTTTAATGTATTATTTGCCATGGGTGCACAGATTAATGCAAAAGATGCCAGATTTATTATGCCTTATGAGATTCTGTGAATTTTTTCCCCACTGCAGTCTATATGAAGAAGTTCGTTTATTCTGCAAAACTTCAAAGCATTCAAATTTACACATTTTGCTCTCCCTTTTATGGCTGTGGAAAAGAGAAGTGAGACCTCAGGGTGTGGGCTTCTTCCACAGTGTCACTGATGGGCAGCAGATATTACGGAGCCCGGGGAAACCGAGGACACACCAAGCAACATCTTATAAGGGTAAAGGACAGGGGCTGAGGTGAAGAGCGCGCTGAGCAGTGCCGCTGTTGGAGATAGCAGGAGTTGAGAGGCCTCAGCCCTTGCACAGTGCTGGCTTGTGTGGCAGGGGATGGGTGATGGTCCCTTTCCGGATTATAGCCCTTTGCGGGGTGAACGAAGCAGAATTCACTAAAAATGCTGCTGGGGGCAGGGTTGGAGAAGCCTCTTTCTTTCCTTTGCTAATTAACTCACTGGGCACACACTGAGCATGACGCTGGCCATTGCCCCAGGCGCGGGGTTGCGTCTGGTCCCACGTGTGGGATGCCTGTGCTAGGAGGGCTCCCTGGGACAGCCCCTGCCAGGGCTCGAGCTACACATGGAAGTCAGAACCTAGTACCCAGCACCTCACTCGCTGCCCTGCGAACAGCCACCCTGTGACTCTCCGCCATCTCCATCCCCACCTTTGGCATGAGGGAGCATTTAAAGGAGTTTGTCAAGCTGACAAGGGGTGACGTAGAGTACTCCAAGATCCTCGGGTGAAATCCACTGATAAAATAACCTGTTATAGCTCTGCGTCTCAGCAGACTTCCCTGAAAATCTCTCTCACAACAACATGTGCAGTAATGCAGGGGTTTATGCAGCCAGCACTGTTGGTAAGGGGGTCTTTCCACTTTCCACGTGTAACAGATCCTGATTTTATCCAGGTGACAGATAGTAATTAATCTGATGTGCCATGGTAGGAAATGTAGTTCCATCCCTTGTGTAAAGATAATCTCTGCTCCTCTACTGCTTTATACATTACCACCAGCACTCATCCTAGATGTGTCCATGCCGTGATGACCTATCTCGGTGATGGGAGATAGGCTCCCCACAGCTCCCCAGGCTGGGCAGGGGCTGGGTTGACCCCTCAAGTCCCTCCATGGAGTTTGCAGCTGAGTGAAGTTCCTGAGCACCCGGGCTGCAGAAGGGGCTGGCAGAGGCCAGGCAAAGCCGGTAGGTGACACAGCAGGGCCGGAGCCCTCGGCAGCGTAGATGCACTCTGTGTCAGCAACACACCGGTTCAGTCTGTTTGCTTTCGGGCTTGCCTCCTCTTCCCTCAGCTTCTGCTGTTGAAATCCCGGCTGTGCCTGTGCCCGGGATTCGTTGTGCCCGGCTCTGCACTGCCCCATGGAGCTGTGGGATTGTGGCCGGGTCCCACGGGGTGGGAGGGCAGCAGCTGATGGGGTCACGGAAAGCAGAGCAGGGCATTGAATGGGTTCCAAGACAGCGGGGCTGAGCAGTTTTCTGGGGGCAAGGAGCCTGGGCTCCCACCCCTTAGGGTGTCCCTGGCTGGCTGTGGGAAGCACAGCAACCCCAGCCCCGGGGGGGTGCACCAGGGAGGGCTACAGGGACCCAGCTGCAAAGGGCAGTGCTGAAAGCCCGGGTGGAAGAGGAAGGAGGTTTTCCTGCTGTTCTCAGTTCCTGTTCTTTCTTCATAATTAAAATCTGATAGGTATCTAGGGGCAGCTCTTAACCTTGATATCATTCCTCCTAAATCCTTCCCTTTTCCCCCTCCGTTTGCTTTGACAGGCTTTTTTATTCCCTTGCCCGTTTCCCAAAGCTTCTCCCTTTCCTTGTTCCCCTATCATTGAGGGGAAGAAAAAAGTCCCTAAACCAAAAACAACAACAACGAATTAAATAAATAACCCAGGCTTACAGGAAAAGTTCAGCTATTTTTGGACTTCCTCTCCCTAACTTTATTTCTGGCTCCTTCAGTGCCCAGTGTCTTCTGCCACCCACTTCTGGGCTTGGGCATGTTCACAGGCGATGCCAGAGGGGTGCAGAGTGGGGGCCCGCCGGGCCCCTCCCGGGCCATGCTAACCTCCCTGCCTCCTTAACGGGCCAAGGTACTTCCCCCAGGGAGTGGGGAAAGGGAGATTTTTGCTGCTGTTAAAAAGCAAAGGAAGTACCTTAGCTAGCCAGGAAATCCTTGTACGAGCAGGGTACACACGCAGTAGCTCAAATGCTCACCAAATCGGAGTACCCAAAAAACCATGCCATAAAAGCAGCCCTATATCTCATGACCTTACGAGTATGCCGAATTCACGGGCTGATAACATAAAAATGAGCAACTATCAGCCAGATGAGGAAATACTTTATTTCTCTGACTGTTTCTCAGTGCTTGCCTACATAGTTCTTTTTCCTGCTTTTGGCTTCTTTTTCCTGCAAAACCAGTTTTTTAAGCAGGATTATCATGGCTCATTCAGGGAATGCCTCACTCCCATTTGCTTTCTGCAGCTCTTTCACATTTGGATCATCTGCTAATAAACAGTCGCTTCCTTTTACCTCCCTGTGGGACTACGAGAAAGCCTGAGGGCAAAGGGGATTGAAAGCATCATCTTTCCTCCGCCTTCGAGCGGGAAAGAGAAGCCTCCTGCAAAGCCCTCTACAGTGCCTGTAGCTTGTACGGTGCTTGTACAGTGCTTGGCTCAGGTGAGGCCGGGGATAGTGCAGGGATGAAATGATGCACAGAGGGACCGGGGACACAGGTGGCTGCCAGAGGAGGGGTTGGCTGGACTCTCCCCGCCTCATGCACAGAGAGGAAGAAATCTCTATCAGGTGCCAGAAGTGACTCACATAGAAGGAAGAAGGTGGATCTAAAAAGCAAACTACATATCAGGACTAAAGGATTGTACCTTCCTCCTTTGTCACTATGCAGGAAGAACATCAGAATGGAAAGGCAGCTGATTTTTCCTGAAACAAATAGCAACTGGAGGGCTTCAAGTGCCTGATCTATTTATAATAAAACCACTGGGAGGTTTAATCGGCTTATTTTCCTAACACTTAATAAAATATCTGGCAAACAGAAGTGATAAAACCACTTATGTTAAAAATTTTGTGTTTTCACTTCTTCAACAAGCCCTTAACTGTAGGCTCTGCTCACCCTGGGAGACCATCAAGGGAGACTAGAATTTTGGAGAGGTGAAAAACACACAAACAAAAACTCTGTGAACAAATCTTCCATGCCTTATTTCTTGTCATTAAAAAGCAATACCCCCAGTTGTTCCAAGATAATTTCACATCACTTTAACCTAGATTCAGAGAGATAAAGAAAGACAGAGGTCTTTAAAAAGTGCACATCCTCTTTCGCTTCAGTCAGCTGAGCCACCACCAGTGGAGATATTTACTGGGGGAGTTTCTGTGAGGAAGCCCTGAAATAAACTGAAACTCTGCTTGGGGAAGGAGATGTTTTCAATGAACATCTACATTCACAGAACCCTACGAACCATTTCACAGGGTCTCTGAACAAGGCTGGGAAGAGAAGGATGCAGAGAATGGGGGGGGGGTGGTATGTTCCTCTTGACATTTATTCTCAAGGGCTTTCTGTAATAGTTTAAAACATAGTTGAGGGTATCTGAGAGGTCCAGCCAGGCTAGTGCCCTGGCAGTGCAAGACCCAAAGGACAAGGGCTTGGTTTGCAGGCAGCAGGCAGCCAGTGGGATGGCTGCCACCGCTTTCTTATCCTTCGGCAGCCCTGGGTCCCCCTCCGGGCAGCACTAAGGGAGCTGTGCCCACCCAAGTGCTTGCTGCAGGACGCAGCTCAGGGAAAATGGGACCTGGGAGGAAAAAATATGCATTTATTTATTTGCATATTTACATATATTTGAAATGTATGCAGGACTTCGAGCCTTAGAAACAAGAGGATGAGAAGGACTTGAAGAACTATGTTTCAACCATGCACATGGGTTGTGCACACATTTTCCTTCCCATACACTCTACAGTAAGGCTTATAAAGAACAAGGAACTTTGCACCAAAGGTGCTGAGGGCTGTGATGTCGCTTACTCTGCTCTGCAGCAAGCTGTAGGACCGACTGTGTTGGTGGAGGTTTAATCAGAAAGCCGAAGTGGCAGGTGTAGGGTGTTAGCCTAGGATCAGTGCTGTGCTCAAATGGCTTCACTGCAGCTGGGTACTAACCTCTCTGTCCTGCACGGTACGGTGTGGTCTGTGCTAATGGGACCCTTTGTGCCTGGTGAGTGCTTTTGCGGAGAAGGTAGCTGTGCTCTCAGGATGAGCTCTGGGTCTCCATCCTGCTCTGGAGTAGGGTGTTCCACATCGTTGCTGCTGGGCACTCTCTTCCCCCATCTGTGGATCCCACCTCCCACTCACAGGCTTGTTCCCACAGCCTTGCGTTGCTCCCTGCAGTTCCTGAGCCCTTGTCACTGGCTGCCTTGAATATAAGGGCTTTGACCTTCATTGGATTTTCCATAGGAAGCTAGAGCAGAAAACAGAGGATACAGTTATAAGCTTGTGGTGCTGTTGGTGGGGAGGGTTAATGTCTCCTGGGCACCAAATGCTTTGTGTGTGTATGTGCTGTGGTGCTGATAGGCGCTAGTTAATGAAGGTGCATATAACTGAGAATGAGCAGTCCCAGAGATGGGCAGAGTATCCTACTGAGGAGGTGAAAGGAGACTGATTGTGGCAGCGGGGGGGTGGGTTGGTTGGGGTTGTTTTGTTGTTGTTCATGTGCTGTGCTCCCTTAGGATGGTCTTTTCTGCTGGTCTTCCTTCAACCATTGGTTCCCACACTATTTAACATTTTTCAAATGCAAATGAGCTCCTTCTCAATGTCTTCCTTGAACTGCACAATACTTGGGAAGCTCAGAGAAATTTTGATGCCCTGAGGGCAGGGAATTTTCAAAACCCCTATGTAAGCAGCTGATGATCAAATCCTGGGAAGTTGTTTGTCTATGTCCTGGTTTCTCTCATTCACCTGACATTTTACCCACACTCTCTATTGGTGGTGCAGCGGCTGAAAGAGGCATCTGGTCTGTGTCAGCTTTTATCTGCCTTTTTTCTTCCTACTGTGCCTCATTACGTATGCTCACTAATTCAATTCAGATTTGAAAGGAAATATATGAGGAATTAACTGGCAAGACATCAGCAGCTGCAGGAACTCCATGGGAGAAGAAATCCATGAACTAATGAAGTTAGCGGCAATGCAAAACCTAGACACGACTACAAATTACTTCAGCACATGTCAGTCTGAAAACAGAGAAAGGATCCAAGAAACTGGAAAGGAGTCAGGAGAAAAATATCTGTCAAGTGGCATTTTCTTTGTTCCTCTCAAGGCTGCAGGTAGACTCAGAGCAGAGTAAGGCATCTTGCAGGGCAGACACCAGCAGGAAGATACAGCGGTTGCAATACTCAGCAATGCAATGGCAAAGCATGTCAGACTCGCTCACGGTGGCATGGGAGCTGCCACGAGGACCCAGGGCATAGTGGCAGCAATGTCCCCAATCCTTGGGAGCGCCCATGGCTGTGTCCTGGGGGCCTCCACTCCCCGGGACCACCTGCCTGCGCTGTGGAGCAGAGATATGGCTGTGAGAGGCTTGCCACGGCCATCCTCCGCTTGGCTTCTGTGGCACGGTCAGGTCCGAGTAATTACACACTTTGAGCAGCCTTACTACAGATATAGAGACAGCTCCGAAAGAGCACTCTGCCTAATTGCAGATTTGGGCGGTTGATGTCAGGATTAAAACCATAGGCGCTTCCCCTGGAAGGTCTGTGAGGTGGTTGTGATGCCTCCCACAGTTTCTAAGAGTCCACCCCAGCCCCAGGGCACCGGGGTGTTGGGCCCACTGCACACGTTGTGTCACAGCTGAGGGTTCCCACTGCCTTTCTTCTTTTCTTGGTTTTTTTTTTTTTCCTCTTTTTCTTTTTTTTTTTTTCTTTTTGAGACAAATGACATAAATATTCCCTAGCACTGGGGAGCCACATCTGTTTTTCTAAGACTAGGCATCTCTTACCTAAATGCTTAGGGCACTTTCCTAAGAGAGCTATGCTTACGCAGACCTCTTGCTGGTAGCCAGTGCTACCAATTGGGACTCCCAGGCTGGCCTCAAGCCAGGGGACGGACTGGGAACATCCTACAGAGGGGTGCCAGGGAGGGGGATGCCAGGCACAGCCCAAGTGACCGCAGCCAGCACACAGAAAGCCCGCAGCTTTATCTGGCTGCTCAAGGCTGCAGCTTCTGTGCTGCAGCTCTGCACAAAATGGGGAGAGCGCTTCTTCAGCTGGGAAAAATGCTTCTCTCTTCCACTGAGGTTTGTGTTTGGCTAAAATGGAAAAACCAGGTACTCACAGGCTATCGGGATATGGTTACGCTGCCCAGAACCACTGTATGAAGCACTGGCAGCGTGAGGTAAAGAGACTCTTTAAATAACTTGGCTGACAACTAGCTCTAGATCAACAGTTCTTACAGTAGCCCTGCACAGTAATGCCATTGTGAACTGTTCTTTTTATCTTGCTGATTATAAAAGTAACAGCAATTTTTTCCTTGGTGTGTTGTGTTTGTTTTTTTTTTTTTCTTGGAAGAAAAAAAGATGGACCAGTGCTCTGCAGGCACTGTGGGGATAAGCGGATGTCCTTGGCCACAAAATGAAATCTCTTCTGTTTTCTTTCTGCTCCCTTTCCCCAGGGCGCTTGCCCAGCTCAGCCAGCGAGGCTCAGCGTGACGAGCTCCAGTACTACGTGTTACACTTGCCACGAGGCGAGGCAGTGAGGGCTGAGCATGGGGAAATTTCTTTCCTCAGCAACTCCCCCTGACTGACGTACGGTAACAGGTAACAGGAGTCCTGACCTGGAAGTTATCATGGCATGAGGATTACAGCTCCTGGAAACCAGCTGGCCTCCAGGGCTGGGGTGTAAAGCCACCAGCCCCACAGCCCACAGGGCATACCTGTGGTGTAAACGTGGTCCAGGACAGCCCTGCAGTTCCCTCCTCTCCCTGCTGATTCGTGGCGAGTGCCTTGGGACAATGGCAAGCACAGAGGCAGCCATGGCTCAGCCAGGGGCTGCTTTATTGACCCAAGTGTCCCAGGCAATCCCAGACCATACCAGCTGCTCTGTCTCACACTGGGAACCAGAATAAAGGAAGCTGCAGAGATTTTTAGACCTATGTTACCATCCTCACCCTTCCTTCCACCCCATGTACTAGATTTGCTCACGGTACAGCAAAGGGCGTCCAGGAACCCCTTTGCCACAGCCCTGCGGTGACCGGGTGCTGTAGCATCAGGGTTGGCTTAGGGCTGCTCAGGGACAATGTGCAACTCCAGAGCAAAAGGCTGGCCCTGGGCCCTGGGAAGGAGCCTCTGGAATGAGAAAGTCACAGGACATCGTGGGCTTTGGGCACCCGTTGTGGAAGCAAAGATCATCAGGAATGGCCTGGCTCAAGGGGCTGGACTCCGCAGGCAGGAGTGAAATAGCTTTGGTAACAGGAGCCAGATCAAGTTATTTCAGTGAGTTGCTCCATTTACAGGTTCATTTTGCTATATGAATGTCAAATGTGGGTTTGGGTTTTTTTCCTTTGCCCTATTGCTGTTGGACATTGCCTCTGGGAATTACTTTGTTCATTACTGTTGAAATGCCCAGCTGTAAGGAGAGCAAGCACAGAGAAGTCCTTATAATTAAATTTTTCAGGATACTTAAAGATTAATTTATTTTTGCTTGCAGAAAATGACCAAGCAAAAGCATGCCCTTATGTAAGAGGGGAAAAAAGAGGCTAATGGGAATTGTCTGTAAATGCCAGGGAATAAGGTCTAGTGGAGAGTGCTCTTTTTCAGGTGCACTACTGCATATCTTCAGCAGACAAAGCATCGGAAAAAGGGGCTGCTAGGATTGGCAGCACTGTGCAGTTATCTACGTCTGTAAAAAAGGGTCAAATGCCTTTAATGTGATTAAAGAACAGAGGTCAGACCTGTTTTATGGTGACTTTGGACTATCCAGAAAGAGAGAGACTTGGACTTCAGGCATCAATAAGGGGATACAGATAACACAGCGGGAGCAAAAGAGAGATGTCCAGGAGTCTTTAAAGAACAGAAAAGGGAATTTAAAACAGATTCTTTGGAATGTAACTTGATAAACAGAGAGAAGGAAAAAAGGAAACGGAAATGCAAATGTTTCCAGGTTTCCAGTTCTTTAAAAAGTGATGATGGTTCAGGTGTGTGATGAGCAGCTACTTTCTCTGAAAAGCAGGCAAAATATTAAATCAAAGATAAAGAAGAATGTATGTACATATGTATGCACTTTGAAAGCCTCCTGCTGAATTATAAATACCTTCAAATCATAAAATATAGAGCCTGTCAGTAGTTTCTATCGAAGTTTGAACATGCAATTTCACTTGTTCACAGCACAGCCTGTGTGTGCTATCACGTTAAAACCAGAGAGAGGCAAGAAAGACACAGGAACATCCTGTAGGTAAAAAAAAAACAAACACAACAAACCTGACTGACAGACTGAGTAATTATTAATACGAGTCTCAGCATGGATAGGAGTGCGGAGCAGACTCCTCTAGGAATCAGCTTTTATCACACAGCAGTCAACAGACGAATTGCAAGAGGTAAGGTTCTTCCTTCCATTGGAAATGTGGGGAGGTTAAAAATGTGAAGGCTCATCTATAACAGCCAGCAGCTGCCCTGCTGCAGTATAGATGCTGCGATGGGACACTGCTGCTGTGCTGGCAGAAGCAGTGGCTTGCAACGCTCTCCCGTGGGCACCACCAAAAGGAGGACTGCTGGAAATACTTGAAGCTGTTGTGGGGTGAGGGCACCTGACCCTGAGGAATGGTGTGTTGGGGACAGGCAAAGCACCCAAAAGCTGTGGGTTTGGGAGCAGGCAGCCCCTCCAGCGCTTCCTCCATGCCATGCATCCAGGCTACTGCCTGTAGCTGGAGAAAGGATGTGCCAGGATGGGCTGTCACAGCTGTGGAGTCAGGGAGGTCTGTGGGGCTGGAAGATGTGGGCCTTGTGACCAGTTGGGGAGCCACGGGCAGGAGGGTAAGTGGGGCTGGGGGTGCCACGACACTGGCAGGGTAGAGCCAGGCTGGCAGTGGGCAGGGCTGGTGGCAGCAGCAGGCTCTGCCTGCCCTGGGCAGTCAGTCTTTGCTCCAGGCCAGCGAGCCAGGACCGGCAGGGGGCAAGCCTGGATGTGGCCCCACCTGCAGCAGGGTCACACCAGGCCTGGGGACTCCCCAAAATGGAGCTGCTGGGCCATGGGCAGGGGTGCAGGTCTTGGGGAGGGCTGTAGGGCAGCAAGGCCTCTGGGTGCACCATCGACCTTGACACAAGCATTGGGAGGGAGGACATAAAATCTTGGTCTATTGTGTGGAATGTGTCTAAGTGAATGAGATATGTTGGGTGGTTTTTCCCATCCACACACAGAGCTTGTTGGTAGCTGCTCTTACTTTAGGGACCCAGGAAAGGTGTTGAGATTGCTGAAGACCTCCTGCCATGGTGGAGGATGCAGGATGGGGGGTGGTCCCACTGGTCTACGAAGCCTCCAATTCTGGTCACTGTGATAGCCCGCCTGTGGGCTGATGTCCTGGCCTAGCCCCAGCCCCAGGAAGGTGCCCGATGCCCAGGGCTGGGCCTGCTCCCGGTGCCTCTTGGCCTGCCCTGCTCCCTGGCTGGGGTGGTGGGATGGGTCCTGCTTGCCGGGTCCTGCCCTGCTGCCCCAGGGAGCCCCCATGGCTCCCACCTCCCAGGCAGCCCCTGGCCCCAGTGACCCGGAGGGCCGGGGAACCATGGGCAAGACAGTCTCATGCACTGCAGGCAGCAAAGAAAAAATTTGTGGCAGGAATTGTATGACTGGACCTCAGGTCACGACTGTTGTCTGTAATTCAGGGAGGAAAACCATGAAGGGAGCTGGAGACAGGGTGTACAGAGCAGGAGGGAGGTACCGCATCTGCAGGCGCAGCCCGAGGAGCAGAGAGGTCTGCCCAGGAAGGAAGAAGAGCTGCAAGCAGCTCAGCGAAGGTGGAGGAGGAAGCAGGTCTGACGGAAACAGTGACCTGGATTCTTAGATCACTGAATTGCAGGAAGACTTGGAGTCTAATTGAGCAGCCAGCAAAAAAACAGTAGAAACTCAAATTAGAGCCTGATGAGAAACTGGAAGTCCTTCACCCAGCAGCAAAGCTTTCTGGAAGGAGAAAAAGGATGGCACTACCTGAGAAAACAACTTTGAGGTCAAGCTGGACAACAGCAGAGGCTTTCCAAAGCACTGGGAAAGGAATCTAGTTGAACCAGCAGAAAGTTTCTCAGCTGGACAATACACATGAGAGCAGATCCAGGAGGCAAACCTCAACACATGGCCAAGGCAGGTGGAGCCAGTCACACTGCCCTGGAAATACAAGGGACAAAGCAATAGTCCCCTAACTCTGTGGACACTCCTCCTACATTACTAAGGCTGTGCAGCCTCAGTAAGTGGGAACTGGGTCATTCTGTAATTATGTATCATTATTACACGTAAGCATATCATACGGGCATCTTTTATTGATTTTTGTTGCTGCTAAAAAGGAATAAGTGCGAGATGAAGCCATGAATAAAGGGAGATGCATGGATTTCTAGCAGGAATGCATGGAAATCTGAATATAGCTTTAAAAAGGAAAAAACCCCCTGCTCTGGAGAGTGAGTGTGTATGTTCACGATGCCCAGAAAGGGTTTGAGACAAGGTGTCTGAATGACTGGAAGGAGAGGCTCACAGTGCAGCACACATTCAGATCCCTACAGTTTACTGATGCAAATCCTCATGTGAATGCACTTCCATTGACTATAGAGATTTCCACCCGTTTAGCTTGTCTTCATGGATGTAAAAAGCAAGTTAAACCCAGTTAATATTGTGTGGCTTCAATACACATCAGGTACGTACAGAGTCCGCTGGTTTAAAGCAGTACCCTGAGGCCAGATTTCTTGCCTCTCCTGCTAGCAGGATGTGCCGCTCAGAGCAAAGGCCTTTGATGTAGCTGGGCTGCCACCGGCCCCTTGGTGGGTTAACCTGGCGGCTGCCTTCTTTGCACCATCCACGTTTCTCGCAGGGAGGTAATTCCTGTCACCCCGTCCTGTGCCCAGGGCAGGCCGTGCTTTCAAACCACTGCAGCCTGCTCAGCACCCGCTGTACACGGTGGGCACCTTCCTGCCCCGTCCCCACTCAGCACCGTCCCTTCCACGCCTGCCTATGCACAGCTGACAAGCTGATGGGAATCTGGGGGGATCTGGGGATTGTTTCCCAAGGCTGGGTACCAGAGCAGCAGGCGGCAGTGCTGGGGGAAGACGAAGGGGGCTCCTGGTTATGCAGTGGAGGCTGCTCATGCTGTTGCCTTTGCAGAAAGCGCCTGGAGATACTGAAGCTGGAGCCTCGTGCAACCCCAAGGAAGATGTCCAGAAGTACTGAGTGATCCACCAGCTGTCATCAAGAGACAGACAGACATAGCTGAGGTGGGTGACTAGCACAGGCGGAGTAATGCACTTGGGGAGACCTGGCCAGCAGCAGAGTGTGCTATTAATAAAACATCAGTAAAAAGCCGTAGGTAGGTAGCACTTCATCATGTAATGCTCTTGCTAAGCAGGTGAGTGCTCTCTTTCAGATCCCTCACGCAGCACCAGAGGGGTAATGCTGCTCTGTTCAGTCACAGCAAACCTGCCTTTGATAGCATGGAGCAGGACCCAGTTTTCACCTGTCACTTTGGAAGGCATCAGTATGGAGAGATCCTTAAGAGAGGCAACAGAGGATCTAGGAGCTGTAGCTCACTAGGAGAGAATCACAGCACTTGCTCATGCTTTTTTTCCTCTCTGTCCTGCTGGCTCTCTGAATCAACCATCTCTTGTTCTCCACTCCCACCTCCAGGACTGCAGGTCTCCTGTACATCCTCAGGTGCCCTCCTTGCTCTCCAGCTGCTGCTCCTGCATGGACCAGTCTCCTGAGGCCCTACACCGTGTCTGGCAGCTCTGAGCAGCCTCAGAAACCTTGGGGTGCCTAAAGTGGTGGGTAGGCAAGCTGTGCCCTGCTTATCTGCAGCCGCACTGCCAGCCTCTCCATGTCCTGTGGGCCCTTCCTGTCTTCTCCCTCGGCTTCCATCCAGGCCTCGGTGGCATACCAGATTGTTGCAAATGATCTCCAAAATCTCAAGTGTTTCACTAGAGTTGTGGCTGCCGGCAGAGCCCACGTTAAAGCCACAGCTACTGCAGCAGTGAAGCGAGCGGAGAGGGCTGGATCTGAGCACTGCACAGCTCGCTGTGACACCAAGAGAGCATCTCCTCCCTCTCCTCGAAAGGAAAGAGCTGGAAGGAAAATGATCAACTAGAAAAGTGTTCACAGGAGAAAGAATTTCATTTGTTTGTGGATTCAGCTGCCCAGCACAAGCAGTATTTGTTAGCACTGGCAGGTAAGGGCATGACATGGTGTCTCTTCTTTGCTTCCACTGGTTATCCAGCCCCCCCAGGTGAGTGAGGGTAGGGGTCTAAATGGGATGGGTCCAGTGGAGGATCTCCCATGAGGGAAGGACTTTCATGAGCTGAGATGTTGCAGCTTCCTGCACCCCGAATTTTAGGATAAATCCATTAACTGTATGCAGGTTTGGATTTTTCCTGTGCCTTTCCTTCTTCCTTCTCTCCCTGCTAGTCTCTTTAAATATTCAGGCGTGTAATGCTTTCCTGACCACAAAAGTCAATCAGAGAGAAAAGAGAAGTTAGAAACCTGATGTCACTCTGAAGTTCCTTCATGGGGTGGCTATAAACCAGACACAGCTTTAACAACAAAGCACGTTTTCCCTTGCGGCTGCCTGTCTTATCGGTAACAGAAAGAGGGAAATGTTGCCCTTTCCCAGAGCATTATCACGGATCCTTGGAGCCGCAATGACGGTCCTGGAGTGGAGTGCCAGGGTGGTGATCTTTAGAGGTCTGAAGCCTTGCCTGCCCGCGATGGAAGGGGGCTGCACTCCGACTGGTACCTGCGGCAATAGCAGGGACTAACCCCAAGCCAAAGCCCAAGCTCGAGTTTCCCGGCGCTGACCTGCCAGGGGTTTAAGGCACAGCGCCTGACGTGTGCCCTGACGTTGTTACCCGCCCTAGAGCAAGCCGTGGGGTAAGATGGCCCCAGGGGCCTCTCCGCGGGCCGCGCAGGCTGCGAGCAAGGCAAGCTCTGCACATGCGGAGGTGGGGGGACCGTGCCGAGTGCCAGCACTGCCCTTCTCCGCCGTGAGACTCGCCTCCCGCAGCGCCTGGGTGCTTGCACACCCCCACACAGCCCCCCGCACCCCGCCGCCCCTTCAGTCCCCCCTTCCGCGGCCTCCACCCCCCACGCGTGAGCTGGCGGCCGCGGCCC
>JAVKLA010000090.1:18279925-18294699 GCA_034782735.1 Sagittarius serpentarius
AGCCGCGGCCCGCAGTGGCACCTGCTGTCGGCGCCGGGCAGCGCCGCCGCCCCCGGCCCGCCCCGCTTTTTTACCTCCGTTTGCCAGCGCGGCCTGGGACAGGAATGTAGTTCGGTCGACCCAGCAGATGTTGGTAGGATTTAGGGCGGACCGCGAGCCTAATTCCTTCGTTTCAGTGGGAGTTTTGCCTGCCTGAGAATCTGACCCGTGAATCGAAGGGTCAAATGACTGCAGAAATACCGTCCCACGCGCGCACAGTGGACGGCTACGCGACAGCTCCTTGGGATGATTTCCGTGGAGCCCCGACCCAGATCAGAGAACAGTCGTAGCTTGAGAAGGGCTTACTTCCCACAGCCTAATCATCTTGAAAGGATCTTTGCGGTAACAGATAAAGTAAACCTTTCTGCTTTGCAGTTTTTACTTACTCCAATTGTCCTGCAAGAGTGGCCCCATGAAAAGAGAATGCTTTCTTAGGGCTAGGATAAAGCAGTCATTTTACAACAATTATTGGAAGACACCAGTCAAAGGCTGCAGTCATCTCCGCTCCATTTCGGAGGACGACAGAAAAGCTGTTATCTGGAAGAACAAAGGGAACCAGCCAGTTATTTATAACCAGGGCTCCCACCACGCACGGCAGGTCCTGAGCCCACTTAGGCCAGGCTGCTCCCTGTGGCAGTGGCCCGCCCCAGCTGTTGTATTGCCATGCGGCCATGACTGGGTTGTTAAGTAATTTTGCTGTTGTCTTCCTTTGCAGGGCTGTTAAAACCAGCAGACGGTGTCAGGCGAGCAGAACAAGGCTGGGAATGCTAAACGTGGCACACTCAAAACCAAATGAGCAAAGCAGCAAGGCCCTTGCTGACCCCTGGCACCCCAGGAAGAGCCCGCTAGCACAGGTGATGGGTGGGGAGGAGGGGGTGCAGGGCCCGGAGCTTGCTGGGGAGCCTGGGAAGGGCTGAGGGTCCCTGGCTGGATCAGCTGGCCGCCTCTTGGGTGCTGCTGGGGGTGGCCTCCCTCCTTCCCCACCTCCTGTGGGGAAGGTGGGATGCTGGGTAGGGATGCAAGAGGGGGAAAGAACATGTTAGTGGGCATCTTCCAAAGACAGATTTCATTTGCTTTGAAGATCTGTTCTCTCTTTTCTGTTAAGGCATATGGAAATTGACTGCATTATGTCCTGAAGCCATGTGGATGTTGGTTTTTCTGATGTAACTAAGGATTCAATAGCGTGTAGCTCCCTGTAATGTGGTCTGATAGGACATCTTCAATTTGCCACTGTAGACAAGTTTCTTTGATTGCTTTGTGACTAGTGCAATTGGAAACATATTCCAAACACAATGATGGGAAGAAAGGGAGGCCTACATTTCCCTTCAGTGCTCCCCATGTGATCTATCTGGATCGTGTACCCATGCAGTTTTCTGTGGTTCTTTTGCATACAGCTACCCACTGAGTGAAGTTAAGATTCTCCCTACTTTCTTGACATAAAAGGAGCTATTCTTTCAATGCATGGGGTTTTCCAGGTTAGTAATAAAACTATCTTTGTGTTTCTTAAAGGTACGAGCTTCTGCAAGTGCAACTGATAAACAACAGTGTCATGGGATGTTTTCAGAGCAACTTAAGGTCTGTTCCACTTCCACAGAGATTGTGAAAGTCCTGTTGGTGACTTAAATCTTGCTGTTGACAATATCCTGCTTCACCTCCAGCTGTTACTCCAGCAGAAGAGAGGTCTCTTGTGGTCCTACGTCACATCTGCAGGCCCTTCTGGCTGTTGACCCATGTCCTTTGTGAAGCTGTGCCAGGCACTGATTTATCAGAGGCGTAGTAAAATGCTGCATTTTACCTTAAAATTCCTAAAGACACAAAACAAATCCATAAGCTTTGGTCTGCAGGTGTCAACACACAAACCCTGTGTGGGAGATCTCCGTTGTCTCCATCGGCTGCATTCAGGGTTTTCAAAGTCCTGCATCAGCATTTTTCAAGCCTCTACACACTTGAATCAGAACAGGAAGAAAACATCCATAAAACTCAAGTGAACGGACTGTGGAAAAAATCTTGAAAGAGCAAAGTGGTGGTCCAGCAAATGTGTGCGTCTGATCCATTCTGGCTTTTCCATGCACTACTGACACTGGCTTGGAGTAGTTCTGAAAATGTTTGCACCACATCGATCAAAGACACAGCTGTGGTGTCCAAACTAGGTGAGGTCTGGCAGGTTGGCATCCTAGAGGTCCATGTACCACTCTCCTGGGGTGCACATGGCACTTCAGTGGCAGATTTTGGATTAGATTTGAGACAAACTGCAAACTATAATCCAGCCATGGACTTGCTCCTGAGAACACAATGAGCTTGTCCATGAGTATGGTGACTTGTAGCTCTTTTCCAAATTAACCAGTTCTGGGAAAGGAAAATGTAAGGGTCTCACACTGATGTGAGCTCAGTGATTTGGGGATTTTGCTGTACTTAATGGCTCTGCTAATTGGTTTGAGTGGAAAGACCATCTCCCCTCTGCTTCTGCTCCTCCTGTTCTCTCCAGGCCCAAAAGGAGGAGGTGAGGGTGCAGCCCACCTCCTGTGTATAGGCAAGTGAGAAGGGGAGGAGAGCTCTCTCTCTTGCTTATGTCTCCCATGGCCCTGGTACCAGCAGTGTGGAACTCACCTTGTCCTCCCCCCTCCCCAAACTCAGCAAACCAGCCAATATTTCTGAGACACATTCTGCTCACCCAGATTTAGGAACTCCACACAGGAACAGGTAACACAAAAAGAGAGTAACAGGGCTGAATTTAAGGGATCCTCAGCTTCCCCCCTGCCCTCAGTTTCTCAAGTTGGGACGCCATCCCAGATCATTACATGCTTAGCCAGGCATAGCAGAGATCAGCTCTTCCTTCCTGTTCATGGAGCCCTGGGCAAACTGGTTGTACTTTGTTCAGAAGAATAAACAGCAACCAGCATCACTGTCAGCTCGTTTCCACCATCATCACTGATCTCGATCTGTCAACTGCTTTTGCTGCTTCTTATTTGTTGGCAAAGACAGTCAAGCCTAAGGTCCTTTGGGAGATGCAAAGACAATAGAAGGAAACATTTGCCTGATGTCTGATGTTACCGCAAAGGGCTGGCCAGTGCACATAAAAATATTGGACTTATGATGGAAAATTTCATGGGAAAATTGCAGGGATAAGACCTGTGCTTCTAAGGACCTATCTGCTCCCTGATGCATGCTCCAGTTGTGGCTGGAATCAGCCTTTCTCAGCAAACTCCCACCCTTACAGCTGAAAGGCTTTTAGGCCCAGGTAGGGCAGGGTACTAGTCAAAGGAGCTCCCCGAGTCATTCCTTGTTTTTTATTCCCAATCCCATTGCGTCATCCAGATTTCCAAAAAGGAACAGCTGTTCCCATCTGACTAGTCCTGATGTGGAGTACAATTTAAACCCAAGATACCAACTATCCAATCCCAATCCTTCCTGGAGTTCTTCCCCTGGTGCATTTTGGCTCTCCCCTCTTGTGCCAGAAACACCCTAGTTCAGACACAAGCTGCGACTGTTCCGTGCAGCTGCTGCTTGTTACCATGTCAGACCCTTTTGTATCAAAAGAGATCCTGTCTATGCGTGAAACGAAACCTAGTTATAAAGAAGAGAAAAATGTGGATTCCCTGGGGTTGGGGGACGAGGGTGTGGGACTGGCTTAAACCCTGGGAGATTAATTTCTGGTCCTGCAAACAAGCTCTGAGTGGGAAATGGTGCCTGCTGGAGCCAGCTCCTCCTGCTGCAACTAATGCATTGAGACTTGGTGTGTGTGTGAAGGTTGCATCTCTGGGAAGTATTGCGATGGGCCACTGTCAGTGCAGGAAACCTACAAAACACTGCATGGCCAGCTGGCGTAAACTGGAGAAGTCAGACTGTCTTCAGTTGATTTACTGTAGATTTAGTAACATTTCATTGTTATTTTATGTATATTCAGATTTACTGATTAGTCATCCAAGCAAAGGGGTTTGCAATGGAAGCAGCTGCAGATCGGGAGGACAGCATGTGTGAGTACCAGCAGAGCTCACATCACAGCAGCACCGCGCACAGGGTTACATAATCTGGAAGCGTGGGTACCTCTCACTCTCTTGCACTAACTTGAATTTGTTTTGCAGCACATACAGGAAAGGCCTGCATGGCTGTTTTTGAAGAGGAAAGAGAGAAGAACTTGTTGATAGCACAAGGACAAAGGCACAAACACACTAGAAAGGGTATGCAAGGAAAACTTAAAGATGGGTTCAACAACAGATATTCAGATGTAAAGAAGAAATTCTGCAGTAAGCACAGGTAAGACAAGCTGTTCTACATAGGGAAAATCTAAGAAAAAATGGGAGTTGTGAGTAACAGCAGAGAAAGAGACAGGTTTTTTCCAGGGATTTGGAACTAAAGGAGGGAAAACCCATGGATATAGAGCTGTCAGTCTCCTCCAGGCCAGCATCACCACAAAATGGCATTTGGAAACTAGACAGATACCAGAAGCTTTCTGAAATACTGGGAATCAGGACAGAGGTGGTCACAAAGCTAATTTCAAATGTGTCCAGGATGCTGTTCAAATGGACGAGGATACAGAGCTGGAAATTTGGTGTGCAAATATATGGATAACAGGACAACACAGTGTGCAAAAAACACCTAAAAGAACACTGCAAACAGGCTTAAAAAAGACATGGTAATGTACTGATCTCGGGGTCCAGAGGTGTCACTACGAAATAATGAAGTGCTGTCGCACTGTTGCTGACTTGAGAGGACATATGCAAATTATTCCAGGCTGTATTAACAAGCATGTGTGGACCTGGGACTACAGCAATGCATAACATGCCAAGCTAGCAGCCAAATGTGGGCTCAAGAGTGGCAGGGGGTGCAGGAAGACTGCGGGGTGCAATAAGGTATGAGACCTTCTTGCTGTAAAAAGATGAGCAAAATTGGGAAGCGCAAGGAAACTTAGCATTTTGCTGAATTCTCAGATTTGAGCCTGCTAAATTAATGCTTTATGTAAAATAACAAGATTTTATGTTTCCAACTAGTCATTTGACAGCTTTCCACAGGTGGTCTGAAGTATGTATGAAAATATAATACAAGTAGAAAATTCCTTGTCTAACTTTGCAGCATCCTTATGTACTCTCTCACGTGCACACCTTCTGCATGTCCTGCAGCAACAGCCTAAACATAATGACTTCATGACCACCGGTGGTTTTGAGGTGGTGAGACAAGGCTGGAGAAGTGGAAGCAGAAGAAACCCAGCAAGAAAGAGTGATGTTCCCAGTAGGAAAACAGAGTGTGGAAATGCAAGGGACTTGCAGGGAAAAGTGAGGATCAGTGATGGTGGTGTTAGCAGCACTCAGTTTACTGAGGAGAGAGAAGAGGTTGGCTGAGATGCAAGATGGAGAGACACCCATGAGGAGCGGGGGCCAGCACAGCTGTAGGTGCTAGCTGAAGCCCTCTAGGCAGATGAGATGGTTTCCAGAAGGTGCCCCAGGAGACATGTGTCCTTCAAATGGCAGGAAGGAGAGGGCAGGGGTGCTGGAGACTCCCAGGTGGTGAGGGCAGGGCACAGGTGGTAGCAAGGAAGGATGAATAGTGTGCCTGGGGTGGGGATGGAGAGAGGACACTGGGGTCCTGGTCCAAGGGGCTGTGTGGAAAGGGAGAAGGTGGCAGAGAGGAAAAGCGATTCCGAGAGACAGGAGGGAATTTGACTTCAAAGGGAATTTGCAGTCAATGGCATCAAAAGCAGCAAGACAGCCAGGGAGATGGGGATGGAGGAGTGAGAGGCTGTGAAACATGATGGTGCAAGCACTGGAATGAAGGTGTAGACTGGGTTGTTAGGCTGAGGGTGGAGTTAGCTGTGGTGCTGGCTGGAATTTCCCATTCAGAGGACAAGGAAGAAGAAAGGTGGGTCAGGGTGGGATTTGGGGACAGTGAGAGATTATAACATGCTTATCTTGGAGGGCTTGATGAAGGAGCCTAGAGGAAAGTGAGGGTTTGGAGAGGTAAAGGATGGAATAAGGCTAGAGGTACAAGCTATTAGGAGGTGGGAGGAGGTGCAGTTTCTCAGGTATTTGCGTAGACAAGAGCAGAGAATGAGAAATGCTGTTGACTCTGTAAGAGCCAGGGAGAGTGCAGGAGAGGAGCAAGCCTGGCTCAGACCCGGGAGAATCTGGCAGTGCCCTGCACAGGGGTAGAATAAAGAGGTCTCGGTGAAGGAGTAGCCTGAGGTGGTGGGCAGGGGTTCTAAGGGGAAGGAAACTGGAGGAGAAGGACTGGGAGAGAGGCTGGAGCAAGAGGCGCTGGGGAAGAGCGTAGAAGATGTGAGTAGTAGGGAGGCGAAGAGGAAGAAAAGGGTGCAGCAGTGCAGCAAGGCTTTGTGCGGCTGAGGAGAGCAAGAGAAAAGGGGGTGGGAGTCAGAGAGCAGAGCTGGCGTGAAGGTGGAAAGGATGGAGAGATGGAAATGTTCCAAGGTGGGAGAGAGGGGGAGAGACAAATGAATAGGCAAATTATAACTAATGCAATAATTAGCTGCTACAGCAGTAATCTGATTGTCGCCCAGAAAAAGAGGATGAGGCAGGGAGTTCATGAGCGAGGGGGAGGCGTGATCAGGCCTGCAGAGCAGGCAGGCAGAGGAGCAGAGGTGAGCCGAGCCCGCCTGGGTGCAGAGGCAGCACGGCGGGGAGCAGCAGGCGGCAGATGCTGGGGCTGCAGTTCCTATGGCAACATACGCAGGCAAATGCAACAAGTGTGCAAACGTGGCAGTGCTAGCAGGGGACGGCTCGGCGCGTTTCCATGTCGCACTCCTCAGGGTGGGAGCAGAGCCGTGCACCATCCCTGGGTGCCAGGGCCGCAGGGTACTGCCCCTGCAAAAACTGGCACAACTTACTGGCACATTTTCAGGCCGGGCCCCCTCACTGCTGAGAAATGGATTTCTTGTGCTCTTTCTCCTCAGTCCTAGGCATCCCGAAGCCCAGCAGAACGAGCGCTGCTGGGCGTCTTGTCAGCAGTGAGGTGCATGTGTGCTGCATGGTGAGGAGGCAGCTCTGCAGCCCGTGGCCTCTGGAGGAGGGCGATGGGAGAGCGAGTATCCCTTCCTCTGGTCCCTCGTGCCCACGCACCACGGGGCCGGGGGCTTAAATCTCCAGTGCCCTGGCTCAGCTGGCACATACCTCCAGTGTGTAGGTGCCTTCCAATGAGGCTGTCGTAGCGTGGGGCCCATCTGCTTACAGCAGGCAGAAATAGCACACGTTTTTCACAGGCTGGGGCCTTATTCTTCACTCCTCAGTAATTTTTGGCAGAATTTTCCCTTCCTCTCCTATTGTATCCCCCGTAATTAACCAGTGCTTTGGATGTGCAGCTACTCCACAGCATTACGCTAGTGTCCTACGTTACACAGCTGCAGCCAGAGCACAAAGGCCAGTGTTTCTGTCCAGAGAAGCAGTGTTTCCTAAAGCACTGACACTCCCAACAGAAAGGACCTCCCTGTGGGGTGCCGAGCAAGGATGCTGCTCCTTTTGCCTTCAAGAGGTGCCCTGGCAGAGGAGAGGGCTGGCAGGAGGAGGCCAGGCCGCGTTGTCCAGGCTGCTCCCCACCACCCCAGAGCAGCCTTGCTCCTGCGTTAGTTGCACCAGCCCTCCAAAGCAATGCTTGGGGTTTCGGCTGGTTTACAGCCGTATTTCGAAGTGCAGCTGCATCCAACAGCAGAGGGAGCTCTGGGAGAGGAAGAAGAGCAGATGAAGTCTGGCAGGAGCGGCTCTGAGGAAGGAGGGAGGCAGGGGTTTGGCAGAGGTACCTGCAGGCAGCCCTGCTGCATCAGGTAGGGAGCTTTTAAACAGCATAACGGGATGAGGAAAAAAGGGGCCTGAGAGAGGGAGAAGTGGTTGAAAAGCAACCACCATGGAAACGAAATGCCAGGGGAAGTTTAGGTATAAAAGGACATGAAAGAGGCAAGCAAAAGAAGTGTCTGGGTGCTCTTTCTCTTGTAAGATTTAAGACCTAGGCTAACTTCAGGGCGTCTGGTGCTAAATAGCTTTAAGGGGGAGGAGGGTACCTTAGTTACTCTGGGAGCGTTTTCCATGTATTTAAATGTTAAAAAGGTCTGGCTACCTTTTTTTTTTCTGAGGAGAATGCTCTGTGTTGAGCACTGTTCTCAAGTCAAATTCATTTCAGAAAGTTTCAGCGACATATTGAGAAACTCTAGTGCCCTGAGTTCACACCAGGATCAAAGCAAAGTGGTGAATATGCCTTTGTGGCTGTGTAAATGCATCCATTGGAAGGTGATGGCCATTTCTGCCACACAGAGGATGACAGCAATACCAGCCAGCCACATCAAAGCACCTCCAAAGCCAGAGCATGGATATGACTCTAGCCACAGAGCTCTGAGCAGGAAAATAAATATCCTGGTCTTTCCATCCCTTGTTCCCCGTGGTCCCGGGTGCGGCACAAGAGCAGGCGTGATTCATTCTACAGTCTCTGGGCAACCCAAGGGAAAACCGCCTGCTAATTTCAATTTCTGTCAGAACGTATAATTAACCTGACAAAGCAAAATGTTATTTTGGGTTAAGGCGTGATCAGACCTTCCTTCTCCTGCTACCTGTTTCCACATGGTGATAAAATAAGTCGGAGGTGTTTGGGGCTGGGGGAGGTATCTGTTCAGTTGTTTTGTGTGGCTATACAGTCTTGGCAGTGAATTCACTGCTGTGTAATACATAAAAATATCACCAGTGCTTTCTCTGATTAATTTACACTCAAGGTAAACATAGAGAAGACAGAACTATTTGGAGATAACAGTAACCGTAACCTGCTTCCCTGCCACTGCATGTATGTGCAGTCGTCCTCCCTTTTATATATCTTTGGAGCAGGAGGTGAAGCAGGTTTTAAATGAGCGTGCTGACTGCCACAGCAGCTGTGGATAGGAATCACAGGAATACTTGGAATCTTCAAGGTGTGCCATGTTGGAGTGGATAATGTGATGCTAAACTGACAGTGAATATCTAATCGTAGAACTGGAATACTTTGGTTTATTGTCATCGTATTTGAAAAAGCATTGGGATGAGGATTACAGAGGTGGAGTTATATCATGTTGTTGCTATGTTCTCCCTTGAGTAGAGTCTCTAGAATGGAGCAATTGATTTTGTTTGATCTATAATATGTACACATAACTAGCAGAAGCTGTTGTAGTTAAAGTGAAAAGATTAATCTAGCCATTTCAAGCAAAATCAGCTTCTCTTACCGCTGCGTTGGCAAGCCTGGGTTCTGCAGGCTCCCACGCACAAACAGCAGCCCTGTTGCAGTTGTTGAGCTGGGAAAAGAGCTCTAAGTCCCTCTAGGTGCCTAATTAAGGATCCCCATTTTTAAATAAGATCTCTCTGCTCTCCTTCTACAGAGTGACTGGTGCTTTCTTTGCTCCATGGGAAAATAGGAAGATAGAGAGAAGATGCAGCGTGTAAGAAACAAATGATATATTATTCCCTTACCCCTTTTTTTCTGCTGTTTTTGCCTGGTCTTCCTCAACTTTTTTTTTTAAATGGTCTAGCTGGACGAGTCCTTAATCTTCAGCCATTTGAATGACTGCAGATCAGTCATTAGCAGGCTCTGAGCATTTCATACCCACATATGTTCTTTCTTTCTCGTCCTGCTGCACAGAAAGCTTTGCCCAGCTGTGCACCTCATTATGCCCTTGTGGCTAGGCTATTTTAAGAAAACTTCTTCTAAAGGAATAACAAAATCAGCAAGCTCTAACTATTGTAACTGTGGGATTGGGGAAGTAAAGGTTAAGTGCTAGCACAGGTATAGCTAAGCACCCTGAAGATAACTGGCTTGCCATTTCTTTAAAGGTGGCCATTTTCCTAGATCCAGGTAGAGCAGTTAGGTTTTGTGTCACGCCAGTTCACAGAGCCACTGAGAAAGCCAGCTGAGATCTGAAGAGGAAAGAAGGGTTTTCAGGCATGATTTGAAGAAAGAAATAACAGACTGAAATGTCCCAGGGGGAGGCAGGGAAAGCATTCCAGTGAGCTGGGCTGGACAAGCTGTGACAGCTGAAAGCTTCTTACGGTCTTACCCTGCTAATTCTGGTTATGACAGGTTTTAAATTTTTATTTCCTATTCAGCCTCCATGCTTAGCATTTAGTATTTGTGGAAACCAGGGTAAGCAGAAGAGGTAGAGATCATAGAAGTAGTAAAGTGCAAAATTAAGAAAATAGGAAGAGCTAAGTAGAGGAAATGGACTAATTCAGTCACAGAATAACCCCGCTCCTAGCCCTCTGGCTCTAAAGATCTGAAGGTACTCAACAGTTCAGTGGTGGGACCTGGCGTGCTGCTGAGTTGGGATCTGAGTATGAAGATGCCCGGTTACCAGGCACTACATTTGAGTGACACAGGCTCTATCTTGGGTTGACCAAGCAATGCACAACCTTATTCCTGCTTCTGCCAAATTAAAGCCCTGCTCAGGCGAGCAGCCAGGGTGAAGGGCAGGTGATGGTGTTTGCAAGCAGCACAGCTTCCTGCCTTCCTGCCTCCCTTCCATCATAGATGCTGCTGTGTGTTTTGTGAATTTATAGTCCTTTATTGGTAAGTACAGAATGAAACAGATTGGCCATCTGTTGGTATCTCCACTGAACGAAAAGTGAAAACTCATGAAAACTAGATCTTCTGTGTAATCAGAAGCAGCCAGCAGAAGATGTGACGTCGTTCCTGCTGTCATTTGAAAAGCTTTGCTGAGCTGCAGTGTGACAACACACACTGCTTACCATGCACACCATCATGGCTGCTCCTCTTGTTTCAGAGTACAAAGGTACTTGCTGAGAATGAGGCCTTGTCCCCCAAATCTCCATTCCATTTTTAGATGGCTGTATTGCACATTGAGTGACTGACTTTTTATTAATGCAAACGAAACAGAAGAACTGGTGAGCATGTTGTGGAGTTCTGGATGTAATTAGAAGGGGGAAGAAACTGTTTTTTATCTAAAACAGTCATTCTGACATTGTAAGATAGAGAGACTCCTCCTTTTTTCAGCACAAAGACAAGGTATGGAGAGAGTGACTTTTTCCAGCCAGGAAGTTCAGAAGCTGGGAAAGAGTTGCAGCTCTGGAGCAGAATGGGCTGGCTTGCAAGGCCTCCAAAGGTCTCTCTGCTTTTAACACAGAGGCTGCTGTGCCAGGTGTTTGAAGACAAGAACAACAGTGAATTATCTTCAGAAAAAGTGGTAACATGGGTCTGGATAATTATTTAAGATGGAGTCATAACGTAGCACAGAAAGTTGGTTGGCAGGAATTAAAAAAAATAAATTGATGGAATTATAAATGAAGGTAGGGACAAAGTTTTGCAATGCTTTTTATAGTAGAAAAACATGCTTCTTTGGTTTTCTTAGATATCTTTGGGATTGTCAGTAAAACTGTAGCTAAAGGAGAATTGTCTGACATAATTTAGCTAGACTTTCCAAAAGCTTTGACATTGTGTCCTGGTCACAGGGCACACTGAGCTGCACCAGCCTTGCAGTGCGGAAGCACAGCCCTCGGGTGACAGGCTTCCCTCTCCTCTCTGGAAGAGCAGAGCCTCTGAGCCCCTCACCCCTGGGCTGGCTCTCCGTGCAACAGCCTCTCCACAGCCAGCTGCGGGCACAAGCGAAGCAGGCGCTTGCCAACATCATCTGACTGCAGGGCAATGAAACAGCTGCCAACACATTGCCTAAGTTTGCCTGGAAAGTCAGCCTCACCACCGCTGCGGGAGGGCACAGGGCGCAGAGGTGGCACTAATGGCTGGGTGGGTGGCAAGTGGCAGAGTGGGGCTGATAGGCATGACTGCAGCGCCGACCCCATCTTCCTGCCCATGTGTCCCGGATGAGCACCACAGGCTGAACTGTTCAGCACTTAGAAATCCTTTTGCTTGGGAACAGGTGGCCAGTATCCAAGTGAAGTGACTCATATGCATCCTCCTCCTTATTTAAACTGGAGTCTTCCCCTTCAAGCTTTGCCCGTGGCTTGAAGCCAAATTGCCATGTTTCTGGAGAGGGGAAAGCCAGTTCCCTGCCCCTATCTCTCTTTTAGGTTGCCATCTGCACTTCTTCCCAAGTAACTACCTCATCTGCCTCTTAATACTCCCCTTCATCTTGAATTTGCTTGGGAGAAAAATTTGTCAGCCCACTCAAAGCCAGGACTGAAATATTTCCCAGTGTGGATTTTCCTCACTGTTTTCCAAGGAAACGCTGGCTGGCACTCGCTGTTTTTGGCAGCATCTCTTCCTTATGTTCACCTTCTGCTGGTGTCCCTCCTGCACCTGGCTCCCTTGGACTGAACTTGGACACCCACTGGACGATGTCAAGTAGGCGTATCTGAGATGCACAGGATGGCCATTTGAGTGAAAGAAGGAAAGAACTGGAAAACATCTCAGGATAAACTGTCAGCTTTTCAGCCTCACCAAAACCGTAACTCTTTTGAAGGACCAATATTTTCTAAAAATTTTAAATGATACAAGAATGGGGATAATACTACGGTGGAAAAATCTGACATCTTTTGGCTAGTCAAGGTTAGGGAATTTGAAACATTTTAACTAAAATGCAGTTGTAAAAACAAACAGGATGAATTTATCCTGTGAGGCATATGGCTGCATCGCTACTGCCTGTTAATGTAATCACTAATTCAGTTCTCTGAGCCACAGATCAAAGTAACAATATTAGTTGATTTTAATTGTAAAGGGCCAATGTCAAAACTGTGCAAGTGGAAAGAAGCTATTTCTCCTCCACTGTCTCTGTTTTTCTGGCATCTCTTTTATTACAGGGAGTGACCTGGAGCTGGCTGATTCGTACTTCTGCTGAAACAATCCTATAAGCTATAGCAGGGTAACAGAACAGCTGGGACGTGTATTTGCTGCAAACCGAGCTCTTTCTGGTTTTTAACTCCCCTCTTCTCTCTTCCATCCCACCTCAGCATGTCCCAGGCGGCTAGAGCCAGAAACAGCAATCTACAAAGAGCTGCCCAAAAGCACTGAGACTTGAGCCCACAGAAGACCAAACCTGAGGCAGTGGGAGAGGTCCCTGCTAGAGAAGCTCGAAAGGAAGGAATGTAAAGAGTCTTAAATTAAAGAAAACTTGAGGTACCTTTAAATACATATCACAACAAAGGGAAAAAAATGAAACCAAGCAACCCAGCATATGTTCTGTAGGAGGTAAGTCTTTCACACTTGAGTTTGCCCCATCAGAAAGGGACTCTAATTGGATCTGGATCTACCCAGTTCCAGGTGTCTTCTGCCTCAGGTCCCCAGAGCTATTAGTTTGTTTTGCTGGTGCACCTCAGCTTGGCACAGTGTCTTGATTGCCAAGCGAATGTGGATTCAGCTAGCTCTGACCAGCTCTGGCATTTGAAAAAAATGCTTTTTCTTCCGCTTGAATTTCTCTGCCAGCTGCCTGCGAGTCAGGATTTCCCAGCCAACAGCTCTTGTTATTATCAGTTTTCATTTGCCGTGATGTTTACCAGATTGGACTGCTTTTATCTCTGTTAACCTTATATCACTGCGGAGCCCCAGCATTACACACCCTATGTGGCTTGGGCGCTGGGTCAGAGCAAAAATAAATAAATAGATAATAAATTCACCTTATTGAGGAAACAGTGAGGTCTAAAATGCGGGCCAAAAATAATACACGTTGATGATCTCAGGGAAGAAAATAACTAAAAGGCCAAATGAAGTTATAAAAAAAATCAAAGCTTAAAATAATTGACAGCTCATTAGACTAAATCTGAACTCTGCTAAAATTCTCGACCAGATGAAAACTCTGGTATGAAAATAGTGCTGAACAGCTGAGAGCAGGACAAGGTGGCCTGATTTCCTCTGGTCTCAGAAGCTGAATTGCTGCTAAGAAGTGCTTTCTTTTGTAACCTTAGATACATTTTACAGTCATTTAGACCAGAAGGTCTGATTAAAAATGCATCTAAAAATATAAAGGGGAGATTCTCATTCTTTAAAGGGCCATAAGGCTATTCTGAACAAGCACCTAAGGATCATTTCCCATCTCTTCCAGTTCCTAGAAATCATGGGGATGAAGCAAAATGTGGAAGAAGTTCAGCCAGGTTTGTTTTTTTTTAATTCCATTCTTGATCATGTTTAATCTAGTTTCAAAAGTAATAGGTTACATCCAGTTCTGCTTAGAAAAACCCCACAGGTCTCCTCACTTGTCAGCGCAGTGTTCAACAAAGACTTCAGGATATTGGTGCCCTTTCAGTTAAAGGAGGAAAAAAAAGTCTGTAACGGATTTGTGGGTGAGGATCAGGTTCAGTTCGGCTCCTTCCTCAGCGTGCTGCGTTCAGACTCTGGAGCTGCAGGGGGGGGGATCAGTCCCTGCGGTCCAAGCGGCTGCCGCCCCCCACCCCAGCTACAGCTGCCTTTGCCTTTCTGGTTCCTCAAGGGCTCAAGACAGACGCAAGAAAAGTAATTTCCCGGCCCCCCCCTAATATTTTAATAAATAAAACACATCAATTGAACTTGTCACTGTTTTATGTACCTCACGTGCTACACTTCATTTACCTGCACACCGAGAACAAACCATCGGCTCTGCTACCAGACGTTTCGCTTTTATTGCTGCCGCTCGACCGAGCGCCCTGCTGCAGTGTTTGCTGCGCCCCGCAGACGCCCCTCGGCGCCCCACCACGATCCCCCCCCCCCCGCACGGGGATTCGCTCAGGTCACGCTTAACAGCCGCCCCCCGGCCCCGGCCGTGCCGCTGCGCCCCAAACCCCGCCGCTGCAGCGCCGGGGGCCCGGCGGCGGCCCGCCGGCACCTGAGCGGGGCGGCTACGC
>JAVKLA010000090.1:18295437-18338890 GCA_034782735.1 Sagittarius serpentarius
GGCGGCGGCGGAGCCGGCCCCGGCTGCGGGTCTGCGAGTACAACGTGCTACTGGGAAAGGCGGCTGAAAAAAGCGAGCCCCCTTCCGAGGCGGGTAGTATTAAATCCATGTGGGGACCGCCAGCGGTGTGTCTTTTGTATGGGGTCAGCTGTGCTTGGTGTTGCACCACACGCAGATCGAGGGGGCCTAACCAGGCAATAAAACGCATCTCCAGGACAAAACCAGCCCTTGTGAGAGAATCATCCCTGTTTTTTCGAGGCCCGTCTCCACCCTTCCCCCAGCTCCCCAGTACGTGGCGATACCGACTCCTGCTCCTGGAGGATCCCTGAGCCTGGCACAGCAGCTCCTCTGTCTTGCAACCTCCATTTCCCCCGTCCCCGTTACAAGTGCTGCCACAGCTGTTAAACAAACAGGAATTCAGGCATAGAAAGCTTGTGACTTGCCCAGCATCCTTTAGGGAAGCTGGCTTGCGGTCACTGGGGGGGGATGCAGGCTGTGCATTTACAGCATGCCAGCAGCCCGTGGCAGTTTCTCCTCTGGATGCTCCCAGTGTGTAAGAGCCATGAGGTAGGTTACTCAGACTTGAAAATGGAGGACGGTAGTGGTAACCAGCCTGTTGTTTGGTGGAATAAGTCTCAGCAGTACTTCCTGTAATGGTGGTGCTGAAAGTGATGTTTTACTTGGCTTAGCTGCTGGTGCAGAGAGCGAAACATCTTCAGTACTAGCTTTGGGGTACCTGCTACTCATAAGCATTGTCAGTTACAGCTCTTCTTTTTTTTTAAAAAAAATAATAGTGTAGAAAAGTATTTTGGTTTTTTCAGCATTATGTCTGTCAGCTGTGATAGGAAAGGATCATCTTTTTTGCCTCTCAAACTGAGGGTGGGGAATGGCTATGCTCCCTTGTTTGGGAGAGTGGGCTATAGGGTGTGAGAAATTTGCAGGAACAGCACTGAGATTTTGATCCCAGAGCTCTGAGCTATCAAAAAAGCACTCTCATCCCAGACGGAGTATCTAAGTCTCTTTCTCTGTGTTTCCCCCCCCCCCTTTTTTTTTCCCCTCCCCTCTTCTTGGTGGCAGAGGAAACCCCCTTTCTTCAAACTTAAAGATTGGTAGTATAGAAGGTTAGTGTTGCGTTATTTGCTCTTGATTGCCATCTTAAATTAATTCACCAAGCCTTGCTCAGAGGCTAGGATCCTATTCATTCTTTGTGATTTACAAATCCCCTATAAACCTTTTATTGTTAGTTGAAACTGATTTATGAGGTCCTGACCTAGGAATATGCTAGTGGCTATATTTTCTGTGCTGTACACCATTTTCTCCTATGTTTCTGAGCAAGCATTGCCTTTATAGTAAACTCATTTGATGCTTTGCCTGTATGTTGCTTAGTGTGAAAAACACTTGTCTGTCATGTCTGCTGTATCTGTTTTCTTGCACATAATAAGCAAGGAGTATTTAAATAGTTATTTGCAATCGAGGTTACTTTGATAAAGATCCAAAGTTTACAAAGGCTACATGAGGTAATGTGGGGAAGGGAGCAGCATTAAGCAGTAATTTATTTTGTAAGATCCAGATATGCACAATAGATCCCTGCCAGTCCTGACATCCTTGGGGTACGGTAATCTGTCCAGTGTGCTCAGACCTGGAGGAGAAATTCTAAAGCAGTAGTACTGGCAAGGGAGAAAGTCTGCGTGCTGCTGTCACGGGAAGGTAATTATTAATAAGAACAAACCTGTATAATAACAATGCAAAGAGTGAAAACACTTAGGTGCTTGCTGTAGAAGGACTAACTAGTGTGTGTTGCACTAACACACAGCTGCACATGTGAAATATAGTTCTTGTATTCCAGTTCATTCTTAGCCCTCTGTTCCTGTCGCCTCAGACAAGCCTCTTTCTTTTCTGTAGCAGTAGGTAGGTGGAGGTATGGAGATACCACAACTGTACATCCTGTGTATGGACAGCTTTCTTGACTGCGTACCTGGAGAGTAAGAAAAAAGCTAATGCTGTTAGTGGTGTGCTTGCAATAGGTCCTGCCAGTGACAGGAGGATAAGAAGATAAGTGCTAGTGGATAAAAGGGTACGTACATCCTTGTGGTCAAAAGCGCTTGTGACCATGTGTGTTGTGGCTTGGCGCAGTTTTATGAGAAGTGACTGTACTGAAATTTCCTGCCTTGAAGTTAGTTGTTTTAATCTCTCCAGGTCTTCCCGTTCCTTTTGTGTATTAAGGTCCCATTCAAAGTCTGTTGAAGCCAGTGGGAGTAAGTGGATTTTGAATCTGGTCCTGTACCACTGGCTGAGTTTCTTTTCCCCCTTGTGTTCTCGGATGGCACCGGCTGCTGTGTCAGTTCCTCCTTTTGCTGTGTACTTGTGGGCTGGCTTGCAGGCAGAGTGCTGACTCAGTGCCCCGGCCCAGCCTCCCTTTGCTTTCTTCTGCACCTCTCAGAGCCAGAGCGGAGTTTTGATACAGGTACATGGACGCTGTGATCACTGCGGATGAATTAGTGTCTTGAGGCTTAAACATTTAATCGGTGTGCTGCTGGTGATGGCTGTTTTACTGAGAAATAGCTTGAGTCACAAGTGATGTCATGGGGGAACCCAGTAAGCTAGTTTCTTAACTGGATGCAAACAAAAGGGAGTTTCAGAGTTAGTGTTCTACCAAATAATGAACTCTGAAGATTTTTCATTTCTTTTCAAAAAAGCAATCTATATCTTCCTATTAATTGACAAATTTGCTGTAGATCCCTAAATACTCATAAACCACAATTAGCAGTATTTACATTATACTCAAATGTTACTATATAAAGTGGAAAGAACAAAACATGTTATTTCAGTTTCTGCTGTTTAAATTTCTCCATGTCTTGCTAGCATTGAAACCAGACTACACAGTTTTCCTCTTGGGTTTTTTTTCCTTTCTTTTTGCTTTATTTTGTTTATTTATTTATTGCCTCTTGGCAGTGGGAAGATTATATCCTAGCAAAAAAACCAAACCAACTATTGATGTATTAAGAAAAATGGAAATAATTTTTCTCAGAAACCTTACATTTAGATAAAGACTTGTCTGTGCTTTTGCATAACTGACATTTTAAACATTTTTTCATAACAAGCAGTGAAGAGTCTGTGGACTTCACCATGCAAAGGCTTGTGCACATGACTAATTTTCCACACATACATAGTCTCATGAGCACGCACGCATGCATGCATAAGGCTCTCTGGGGTCACAGTAAAGGTGCTTGATCTTGAAAGTGTTTATTCTTGGCTGTGATGTTGAGGTGCTGTGGGCCTACTCTTGTAAGAATTTGCCAGACAAGGGCTGAAAGACGGAGAAGGATATTTGTGAAATACAGTTTTCTAGTAGCTACCAGTATTATATTTGTAAAAGCGATTGTAATTACTGTTTCAAAGCTATTCTGTACCTTTTACCTTGAGAACACTTTGAGCCACGTTTTTTCAAAGTTTGACTTGCTTGTGTTGGGGCTGGGTTTGGCTCAAGATCTTTTGGTCTAAGCAAATTGAGTGCAATTTTCTTTTAACCATATAACAAAGAATAGGTACTGATTGCTTGCCCAACGATTTTTCCCCTCAGAGATTCCAAACAAATTTTGGAAAGAGCAAAGCCAATATTTCTAGTGTTTAACTTCTTGAGAATCATCTTGGGTTTTGGCATATTAAAAAGGAAAGTGCGTCACAAGTCAAGTTGGCACTTTCCAATACTGTCAGTAGTATTCATTTCCACATCACTAATTTTAACTGACACAGCTTCAATCTTTCCCTCACCAAAAATTTCTTTAATTAAAGGAATTGAAGCTCTTTGCACTTATTTCTGTATTCTCTTCAGCTGTATTCTTCTAGTCTTGCAAGAGCAGGTTCCTGTCCCCCTTCAGGAAATGGATAAGAAGAAAAGCTGAAAGACCTTCATGTAGCAGCTGCCAGAGTGTTCAGGGAGATATCCTTGGAAGGAGGAAGTTTGTTTTCTTGGAATCCAGCCAGCAAAATGCCACTTTTGCCCAACACTTGGAGGCAAGCAGTAGTATGGGAAGAGAGTATGGCTGTACCAAGGACCTGTTTGTTGGCACTGTTTTAAAAGAAATACCTTCCCTTTTCTTCTTCCTCCTCTTGAAGTGTAAATCAGGATATGAAAACACGTTGTTCGTGTAGTCTCAAAACTGTTGCTACCTATCGTTTTCCTTCTTTCCACTTGAGCTCTTTCCTCAGAATTGATTTGTTCTACGGCTGAAGTAGTTGTAATGTTCAAGATTTCAGAAAGAATCATGGTGTAAAATACAGTCACCCTTAGGGGAGGAGGAAAGTTATTTGTTGCTCAGAGTTTTTCTTTTCAGACACCCTTTTCTCAGTGAAGATAACTGATGAAGAAGCAGAAAAAATAATCAGGCTGAAAGCATGTGGCAGCCGGCAGTGTGTGAGGATGGCAATCACCTTTATTCACCATGGTCCTGTATTTTGTATTGTGTGATCAATAGAAAAAGAAACAGTCCAGTTCTTGTGGCCTGCCTTGCTCCTTGTTAGTGTTAAAAAAAAGAACCATCTCTGTATGTGGTCTTTTTGTTAAAAAGTTAGACATCTCGGGTGTTCTGTCTTGTGAAGGTCACCGCTGAAGATCAGGAAAATGCAATGGAAGATTTCTCAGACCCAAGGGGTGGGCATAACAGATAATTAAATGCTGTTGCTACCTCTTCATATCAAACAGCTCTTCAAACTGTTTGCTGTGCATTTAAATTTGAAAAAATTGCACAATTCCCAAACTAGAGTTTTAAAATCCCTCTCTAGTCACTCGCTCAGGATTTTTCTGAGTCATGTCTCCTGATGATTTCCTCTGTATGTTGAGACCATGGGTGGGGCTGCCTAAATACAGGTGTCTGTTGCTGTTTCAGATGTCTTATCTGTGACACTCACGGTGGAGCTGGTAAATATGATGAGACCTACAGCAAACAGTGTCCTGGAGCACCTGCTGGAGACCAGCAATGCTCTAGATGGACTCCTTCCCTAGATTCATTATGTAAAGGTGCACACAGAAAGGAAAAAACCAAACGTGAAGGCTCTTTATAGCCCTTGCAGTGAAGCAGCGAGGCAGGCACCTACCTGCCCCCATGCAACCTAATGGCTACAAAGCCACAGCCAAGGTGCAGGTTTGTTTTTTTGTTTTTCTTTTTCCCCTTAGACTTCATTCTTTACAAGTCAGCACTGAGATAAGTTCCTCTATAAAAGGTGTTCTTGATTGCCCTTGGGTTCTACAGAAGCCAGGGCTGCCGCACCTCTGGTGTTTTCAAGTCTGGCCAATGCCACAGATACCAACATGCCCGCTAAAAGCAGCGTTGTTTTTTTGGGTGGACTATGTTGAAGCACTTTATTCTTGCTGCAGTGATTTTTCCAACCTGGGATTATAGCTCTAAGGAGAAAACAAGTGCATAGGATGTATATGTGAATATGATACCTGAATATCTATCCGTTCTTCAGCCTTCGCAGGACAGGAAAGAAAGGAAATTTACACGCTTTCAGCTGGTGTGAGTACTTATAAAGAACACCCATGCCTGGAAGAACCCTAGTGCAGGATTGCTAAAGCTGTATATGCTAGAGATGGAGGCAGTTCTGTAATCTTGCAGTACCTTAAGGTTGAAAGAGAAGCTGGTAACCTCAGGGAGATCTTTTACATACCTTGATGTGTGCACATACAAGGTTGATTTTTGTCATATTTTGTCAACAAAAAGTATAGTTTGTTGCCTGTCTCAAATACACTGATGAATAAAACAAGCTTATACAACAGTGATTTGCTAATCATTGCAAATAACCTTTCAGTTCAAAAGCTTCCTCTGTGAATATTAATATTTTATATAGAAGTATTATGTAATAGACATTTTGTCGCCCTTGCAGTCCTGCACAGAGGAACACATTGTTAAGCTGATGTCATCTGGATTGTTCAGTATAAATTTGTCCACTAAACCAATGCAAATGTCAGTGAATGATTAAAAAAAAGTCCATCTTGTGTATTTGTACGTAGTGCTTTGTGTACAGATTGTGGAGAGGGAGGTTAGGAATTGTTTTGGTCTGACAGTCTCTGCATTAAAACTTGAGTGAGAAGTGTAGTGCACTAGCTCGCTTTATTTTCAAGCACCACTATGGTTACAAACACTTTCCACATGCATTGGCAATTGCCTTCATCAAAGATGCACGGAGGAAACAGACTTCATGCTTAATCTGACTGGTGTTTAAAAATACAAACAGAGAAGTCCACATACAGGGTTCCTCTCAATGGCTGCCGTCCAGAAACTTTCATGAACTTGCTTTCAGTCTAATTACATTAAGAAATAAAGCCTAAACTACCTAGCTTAGAAGAGGAACTGACAAAAGGGAAATGAAACTTTTCATGCATTTGTGTTTTTTTAAAGTAACGTTTACTGTTTTATAACCCATACTAAATTTCTTCACTGTTTTACCTCGTTGACGTTGTTAGCAGACAGAAAGGGAAGACTGGTTTGATAGTTTTGCTCTTTTCCTTTCCTGTCCCTCTGGCAACAAATCTGTTGGCTCTTGAAACAAGCAAGTGGAGGAATGAAGATACACAAACACTTGTTGGTGCTGTGAGAGTTTGGTCAGTGCTAGTGCCCTGATGGAAGTGGGTGGGAAAGTGTCTAACGAGGACAATGGGAGAAGAGAGTCATTCTTGGAAAAAAAGAGTGGACTGAGAATGAGACAGAAGTGTACTACTAATAAATCAGGAAAATGAAAAATAGAGTGGTTTGGACAAGACTATTTCCAGTGGTTAAAATTTGTGGTTACACTTTGTTTATTTTTTAGTGTAATTTGATTTAGGATGTAAGGTGAATTTAAGAGTGTCCTTATTAGCGTCAATCAGTCAAACTGAAACAGATTTTAAACAAAGAAACTGCTGGGCCAGAGTTACAGGAGAACAAAAATAGTAAAGCATGTAGTAAAACCAGAAAATAAAAATGAGAGGCATGCAAAAGTACAAAAGAAAATAGTGACAGTATGGCAAAAGAAAGGAGATAAAATTGTTGAGATAAGTGTGAGTAAATGTAAAAGAAAGTCTTAAAGCATGAAGTTGTATGTGCTGTTCTGTACTTGAAAAGTGTATGAATTTTGTTTGTTTGACTGCGGGAGTCTCATCTCCAGAAAAACGGCTTTCATGCTCACATCTGAATGGCCAAGTTCTCCCAGTTCACCATCAGCTTGAAAGCACGTTGCAAAGTAATACAGACCCCTGTGTGGACATACCTCTTCATTACAGCAAATTTAAGGGGCTCCTATAAACTTACAGGTTGAATTGGTACAAGCCAGGTTTTGGCTGAATAGTTTTGCGCCTGCCTAATTGGTGTGGTAACATCGCAGTCGTCCATGTGCACGGCAGCCCGGAGCGGCCTGGTCACAGCCAGTGTGCAGCTGGTCAGTGTGAGAGGCACAGGGAGCTCCTCCTCTGGCGTTTCTCTTGTGAGTGAAGACAGGATGGCAACCCTCTGCGCTCTGATAGCTGCTGATGTCTATCACCTCGTCCATGTTAAGGCATCTTTAGTGTCTGATTATTTACCTGCTTGCTGTCTGAACTTGAAAGATGTTAGATCTGGCTTGCTGTCTGCTAAAGAATGTGATGCCAGAGCTACCAGCAGCAGCCCCCTCTCTTGCGGAGCACGGATCAAACAACAGGTTACCTATAGCACTGGGAAATTTTGCCTGCTTGCGCAGACAAGGTTTGATTTGTTAACGTCTTGGTTATATTCCTGCCTTCTGCGATAGAAGAAGGAATCGGGGAGAAGTTTTATACACAGCCCCTGGCTCATGGAGAGGGGCCGCAAAGAGAAGGAAAGAATTACAGCATGCTCCCAAAATATAGGGGTGGTTGGGTGGCATGTGAAAAGCTGCAGCGAGGCCCTAGTATGGACGATGAACTCTGCAGGGAGCGGCAGTGGGGTCCTGTAGGCTCCCATGGAGCAGGAGCAATGCCTAAGGTGCTTTCCAAAGGGAGTGTGGTTTCAAGACCAGCTGGAGCAAATTTGAGCTCACACTACTGTTTGAAAGGGGAAGTCCTGCCTTCCTGCCCGCCCGCCTCTGCTTTGGTGGGGCAGGACACTTCTCAGGCACACACCAGGGGATAGAGTGGAAGTGTTAAGCAGCAGGGTGGCCACAAGTCAGCTTAAGCTGATTGCAAAACCTCACTCAGATAGCAACAAAATCTGGTATTTATCTGGTTAGGTTACATGCTGCTTTTGACAATACTTCTACAGTAAGTTTCTGTGCTGGTTTGGGGTTTTTCTTCTCTCTTGATGGCAGGGCGTTTCTCCTCTGTGGTGGTTTGTTGTTTTTATGCAGCAACAAGGGAGGAAGACAGCGTTTTCACCAAAGTGGTTGTCAAGTGTCTGCTGTTGGCTGGGTACTTGGAGATACATGTAGAACTGAAAATTATTCGGTTGGGCTGAAATTAAACCTGTAATGACTGGAACTGCTTCACTTATTTTATTAGCTGAGGTTTTTTCCCAAGATCTCTACTTCTTCCCCAAAATACTGTGATTTCCCCTCTTCTCCTTTCTTTACAGAATTCATAATAATTTGCTCTGTAAGTGCATCATCTGATTTTTTTCACTCTGTTAGCAAAGATTGTTTCCCTGTTAAATGCAACCCCTGTTAAGTGCAACAGAAGTGGTCTTTTCCTTACTGGAAAAGACGTTCGATCAAGTGATGGTACAAATGAAGGCAACCACATGTAGGCTACAGTATATAGAACGTGGCATTTGGAGGTTGCACGTGTTATGCATGAAGTGCCAAGTGCCTGGCTGTGATTCAGATAAAATTGGCACTGGGTGATGCCAACACCCCAGTGTAAATGGGGTGTAAGTCTTTCCCTATGCTGAAGGGGCCTGAAAGAAAACAGAAGGATTAAAGGGAATGAGTGCCAGAGGGGACTAGGTTATAAGAGAAGTGGTACATGTACTCCTTATCGAATCTCCTTCGTACCCACTGTCCCACATGCTGACTCTGTAACAGCTGGTGTGTATTCTTGTATTAGAGCAGATGATTCTGTAAGTAAGATGTTGCTTTGTTTTAATAAATTGAGGTTGTCGCTTCAAAAATGGGAGGGGGGGCTGAAGGAAGAAGCATAATGAGAGAATTCTTCAAATGGGACTTGAAACAAAATCCAGGAGGATTTCTGTGGCAAGAACTGCGGGGAAGATTCCTTCATTGATATTGGCTCTGCCCAAGCATCTACTTATGCACTGATATGATTTATATGAGAATTTCTGCTCTAGGTTGGGGTTTGGTGTTTGGTTTTTTTGTTGTTGTTTTGTTTGGTTTTTTTTTGTTTGGTTGGTTCATTTTTTTTTTTTAAACCAAAATCTTAGGAGTGTCTTTTGTCATTTGTTTCCCTCCACCTCTCCTCTAGGTATGATCTGACTCATGTGCTCAGTCTGTTCTGGGAAGAGGAGGGTGGTGGTGATGGACCTCAGCAGTCTTTGAGATTGTGATACAGCTCTTGAAGACAAGCTCTCCTGTTCTTCCATGCCTTACCAAGTGCGGTGGTGGTGCTGCTGTTTGGCCTCTCCTGACACCTTTCCTTAAACACTGATGCATTTTCAAAAAACACGGCCCTCCTGCTTTGGAGGTGGCAACTGCCTTTGCCTTCCGTTTTCAGAAACGGTTTGTTGCCTTCGGGGTGGCTGCTGAGGACAGGGTGGAGGGTATGGCGAGCTCTGCTTAAGCCGTTCTTCTTATGTGGGTCTCTGACCTCATGAAAAAAGGTTACAGAAACAGCCAAGGTGAACGGCCCAGTGGCTATGAGAGTGTTTTCTCTCAGAGCTCAAGTACGATCCAAAGGTCTGTTCTGAAATCTGCTTGCAGTAGACCTTTGTAAAGTACCTAGTGAGAGCTTTTTTTCCCCCGTGTATTTAAAAAACAGCAGTCTCTGAAAGCTCCAGTTCTGGTGATACATGCTGCAAGAAGGGATTTAGTTCTCCCAAGACCACTTGACCACTCTGACCCCTTTGAAAGAGGAAATTCTTTAAGGTGCATATTTATTTATGTATTTGGCAATGTCTTCCCCACCTCCTTATCCTCGGTCTCTACCACTAGGAAGAAACCTGGAACAGCAGGTTCCTGCTGACCTTTCAAAAGCTCTCAGTGGAAAGCATGACACAGGGCTTGTTCCTGTGGGGTTTTGAGTGCCAGCAGGTGCCAACCCTGAAAAAGCCTCAGAAGATAAGTTGAGGAGGAAGTGTGTGTGTATGTTGGGTTGGGTTTTTTTTTTTTGCTGCAGTGGCTTGGGAGCAGCTCAGGTGGGTGAGAGCACTGTGCTTGGCACTGGGCACAGGCCCTAATGGCAGAGCAACTCTCCGCTGCAGCCGCCGCCAATGTGAAAGCAATGGGCTGGTGGGCTGAAGCAGGGGATGCAGCCGGTTGTCCCTGCCTTTGAGCCCTGGCTGCGGGGTGTTCCCCATGGCCGGGGGGCTGCCTCTGTTCCTGTTGAGGAGCTGCTGCCAGCTGGGCTGGGACTTGCCAGCCTTGCAGTGAGCGCCCTGCTGTGCTGGCGTTTGCACCCTGGCAGCAGCCTGCAGCAGTTGGCAGTGCTGGGGAAGGGCTTGGGCACGCAGCAGCGCTCCTTGGGGCGCAGCCAGGGCAGAAGAGGCACGAGAAGGGCAGTGAGGCGGTGGTGGCCGGCCTGCTGCGCATGGGGAGTTGTGTAGAGTCATGCATGTTGCTAGGGGACTCATTTCAGTTATGAAGCAGCAGCATTGGTCTACATAGCGGCTTTCTCAGTGTTTGTTGATTGGAGGCAATTACTGTAAAATACTTGATTTATAACAAGGCATACTTAATAAGCAGCAAACTAAAATAAATACTCATGAATTACCTGCTGGAGCCTGACTGTGCGTTTTGCTGAGTTGTTGCTTTCCATCTGTGGGCTGTGCTTTGCCTCTGAGTCTCTTGCTGGGGTCTTGGCTGATGGAAGTGTTGGGCTAAAAGAGGGAGGGGAGAATCCCGTTTCTTCTCCACTTTGTTCGTTGTGGGGATAGAGGTGTTTTCCAGAGGTTTTCCAGGCAGCTCACTGACTGAAGGTGGGCTGCTTGCCTAGCATACCGCTGTAATGCAGCGGTTCGAATGTGATCAGGGTGGTTGTGTGAAGCATACACAGTGTGCAGCCGCCCCGTCAGTGGGGTCTGGTCTGGCGTTTATGGTGGTGTAGGGAAGCGGCGGTGTAGAAATAGCAGTGCCCTTGGTTAAGTTTGGAGGAGCCAATATGTTTAAGAAAATCTGTGGGAAATGGCAAATTGCTAGTCTGAGGGATCTCCACTCTTCAAGAATAGGACAACTCATTTAGAGTATTTCTGAAATTATTAAAATAAGGATGTGCTCAGCCTTTCCCAGAGATCAGGCGCTGATGGCAAAAGGATGGCTAACGTTATGCTTCCATGTCACAGAGTGGTGTTTCTCTGACACCCCGCTAGCGTCTACACTTTATTTGGCCACTTTGACTCACAGCAGTTTGTTTTTATACAGGAAGAGTCTGTGGCGCTTGTCAAAATGAGAAATTGACCGTCGGTGACCTGGCTTGGTATTCCTGTCACCAGAGCCTCCTGGAGCCAGCACTCAGCCCAGCTGAAGCCGGAGGAGGAAAGAAGAGAAGCACAGCCTGATCAGGTACTGAGCCAGGAATGGGAAAAGTTGTCTGATGCTGAGCTGAAGTCAAGTTGTTATTCGTTATAAAAATAGAGTTCTGTTCCTTAAAAAGTCTTGCTAACACGTGATATGATGGTGGCCCAGTAACGACAACCACGTCATTAGGCCTGGCTCGGCTGCATGTTATATGCTTGAGTTCTGTAACAGATCTGAGGTAAACGTAAAGAAATGCAACTTTGTGTTTTCTGGGGTATTTGATTTACACATCTAATGTGCAGTACAGCTCAGTTTTCCAATACCTGTATCCAGGCTCCATGTCAGTTGGAAAGAATGGGCTAGGAATACTCTTTAACAAATATTTAAATGTTGAAGAGCAATTTGATGTCTTGAGGAAAGAGTTTTTCCTCAGCTTTATTCTTTGTTCTAATAGGGAGATACAAGTGCCAGCTTTTGAGGAGCGCAGTGTTATACTGCAACCATAGAGCACAGAAAGGTAACAGACTGATGGGTTTTAAGACAAAACCAACTGTCAGCTTGCTAGTTCTGTGTTTATTTGCTGAGAGTCCCATAATCGTTCCTGGAAAATGGTATTTATTCTTACACTCACATCTTCCAGATTGTCATACTTAAGAAGGGTTAGTTAGGTTCATCTTGTTGTACAAAGACAGTCAGAGAAGTTCAAGGTTTTGGTTTATTGTATTTGATTTATTATTTTTTTTCTTACGTAACCGTACTTTCCAGTTTATGTGGAACTCCCGCTCTGAGGACTATGTTCTAAAAAGACTTTGCGTATTCTTATGTACCTTTAGAGATTCCTTAAGAACAGAGCTACTACTTATGTGTGCTCGTACAACGCTTGGGATGGCAGTGGCCCACAATTCGCTTTTAGAGGGAAGCATTCTTTGAAGAGGCAGAGTGTTTTTCATCTCGAGTGATGCTTTCTCTCCAGAAATACCAGCATCTGTCCCTTAGACTGTCTGAATTTATTAGTCACATTTTGATGTTATTTTTTTATTTATTGACCTAGGTGGAAACAGTGGTTTAGATGATGTGTTAAGAAAACTATTCCTAATGTTCTACAGGTAATTTCCAGCTCTGATTATTTCTTTCCTTGTGTGGTTAAAAAAGGGAAGTCCTTTTCTAGCATGCCTTGGGAATCCTTCACTTTTTTTTTGTCTTGGCAAATAAGAATCAGGATTTATTTGATTCAACAACCAGCTTCCTGCTTTCCAAGGAAGAGATAGTGGCTTATTTGCCTGCAGACATCCCTCCTGTGGAGTCTCTTTGTTGGGGAGTTAGAGGAAAGCTAGCAGCTACTAGTAAAATAGCTGCATAGCAGGATGAAGAGGGATTATTGAAGCATTACTAGGAAATTCATAGCTGTGTGCAAGACTTTATGTACTCCACAGACGAGCTGACCTAAATTCTGCAGCCAGGCCCTGCTGGTTTCTGTGTTGATGTGATGTGGCAGGCTGGAAAACCTGCAGCAGATCTGGGTTTATAAAAAGAAGAAGGGGACAGAGAAGATTTATATTTGAGTAGAAACACAGACAGGGCAGTCTTTATAACTGTACTGAATCTGTCTTAAACTTTTTTTGTTGTTTTCTAACCCACACCTCTCTGTTCTTAGTATTGAGTACTTTTCATGTAATTGGGATGAGTCTGCACTACAAGGATGCTCATTAGGAAGAGTGGAGAGGTTTTTGACTCCTGGATGGGGAAATATATGGGTGGTTTTACTCATAAGAGGCTTTTATGGAAGGTTTGGAGTTGAGATAGGTTTTAGCAAAGAAATGGTGAATCTTGTCAGTAGTGAAACAGTTAACCCAACTGACACTTAGTCGTCTCTTGCGGGGGAATAGGATTAGTATCTACTTGACATAAATGGGATGGCTTGCACTTACGTTTTCAGGCAGTCTGTTTGATTCTTAAGATTATATATCACACACAAAACGTGACACACAAATCCAAATAGAAAATGAAATGCTGTGTCTGTCAAAGTGAAGTTGGTCAGTCTGACCTGTGTGCAGAATTTTACTGCTGTTACTTCTTATAGAAGGACTGTGACTTTGCAGTTTAGTTTCTGCTGGCACAAACCTCGTGTGATGGCAGTTACTGCTTCCTCCCTTTTTCTGTAGACATAAGCTAGACTGATGCAATGCTCTCCTTTGCCTTCACCCCTCCTGTGTGCACGCTTTCGTTACCCGGTCTCGCCACTTCCTCCTGAGGTGGCCCTACAGCTACAAGAGGAATTTTTCCGCTGGTGCTGCTTAAACTGAGTCCTATGAAAGGAACAGTTTATGCAGGCAGAAAAATTTCACAGCCACTAGAAGGGCTTCTGCAGTAAGGTTTTTGCTGGCATAGTTGGGAAGCAAGAAGAAAATCTTGGCTGATACAGCTAAATCAGCAAAATGTTGAAGTGTGGCTAGGGGCTTTCCAGTGCAAGTGTTATGGTCTGGTTACTGTGATGGAGTGTGTATGTGTATATGTAATATACTTGTGTCTGGAAACCTCTTCCATGGGAGCATAAGCTTTAAGCTCTTCTGAATTTTTTTAGAGGTATTTCTGCAGCTGCAGAATCCTGAAGTGCCAGGGGAAATAGTGGTACCCTCAAACATAGCTGGTTTATTTTAGATCACGTTTCACTGATGTGCTTTTGATTTGTTTTAAGAACAACTAGTCTGTATAAGCTGTTTGTTTACGCACGTAAGAAGTGGCAATGGCGGCCTTCTTCTGGCAGTAGGAGTGAAGGGACCCAAGGAAGGGTGGCTTTGCTTGTTTATTTTCTTGCATTTCTTGTGTCCTGCTTTACTGCCATTTTGGCATGTAGCTCCTCTCTGCAGTGTAAGACTGTTCGTTCTCCAGAGGTAGGCAAATCTGACAGATTTAGTTGCTATGCATCAGCTCCTTCCATGAGTTAATTACAAGAATGTATTGATACCAGACTTAATGTTAGGAAGTAACCTGTCAGCTTGCTCTGATCTGTTTGTGGAGTGAGTGCCAGGAGTAGCTTGTGTCGATGGTCCTTTGTGTTTCATGACTTTGAGCTGTGTAAGCTTGTGGCAGAGGCGGAGGGTGAGACCGGGAGTAGCTCGCTTATGAAAATAAAATCAATTTTTGACAACATCAAAATCAATTTTTGACAACAGCTACCAAAGGGCAGACAAAAGATGGATGTCCTGAAGAGCTGTGTGTGTCGAAGCGTCCCCCAGCCTCTGGGGGAGGGTGTGCTGATTCCAGACACGTTGCAAACGGCAGACTTCCCTGGATGTTCGCCTGCAGATCGACTTCTAGCTCAATATTGAGGTGTGTTGTAGGGGCTCCCTGCAGGCTTGCCTGCTCACATATCGAGTTACGTGGATCAGCCATGGTTGGTATGGTGTTGGCAGTGAGGGCTGAGGGAGGAGGGCAGGGCTGCCCTGCACCAGTCACGGCCGGTTCCAGCCGGCTCCCCAACCGACACAAGGGACCCCCTGTCTGCCATAGGGGAGCCAGAAGACCCTGCAGGGACCGTGACCCGCGCAGCAAGCACCACATGCCGGCCCCATCGCCTCCCTCCCTGGACCGGGTACAGCAAGGGGGTTGGAGAGCAAGGGCGCTGTTTCCCCCATGTGCATGTGTTTTGATACCAGAAGCAGTAATTAGAAGTTTATTAATTGACAGAGAAATTAAATTGATTTAAATTTCCCCCCAAACTGATAAGCCGTTTTCTGCTTGCAACAATCTTACTGCCAAGGCTGCCTCAAGGCAGAAGTAAATTTTTCCTTAGGTGTAGATACAGATGTCATTTTGACTACTTCTTTGCAATGAAAAGGACTTCTGTGTACCTCGCTCCAATGTTACAATTTTCATGTCAGGTTATCTTTTCTTCCTGTCCTCCCAGCAGAATTTTCAAGGTTAACGTTAGATACAGAAACTGGAAAACAGCCCTACTTTGGTGGGTTTTCCACTGTTTTTGCTGCCATATTTCTTTGCCTAGACGGGAGACTTGTCTATTACTGATAGCAAAAACCAGTCCCCACAGCCACGCGTCTTGTGAGCTGAGCTGCTTCCAGCCAGCTTGTCGTCCTGCGAGCCTGAACCCGGCCTGGCCATGGGCAGTGATACCGACTGCAGCACAGGGGGAGGAGGGAGCCGGTGCTTGTGGGTGTTCCTCAGCAAACTTGCTAGAACAGAGAAAAATGTGAGCAGGGTCAAAACACAGCAGTGCTCTCTTTAAACCTTCAGCAGAGTAATGTTGTGTTGCATGTTTTCATGTGTATAGACCTGTTTCCTACTGGATGTGTACCAAATTCAGTAGGCTTCAGTAATCTTAGCTACGTGTTTGACACAATATGGTAGTGTTTTGAAATATTTACCTGCTCTCAGTTCCCAACTGGAATCTCAGGAGGTGCATTTTGGATAGATGGGAAGAGATTCTCAACACGTGGTTGCTCCCTCAAGCTTCGTCCCTTGTCTTCAGTAGGTGGTGCTGCCTTGAATAAGGAAGCACCATCACAGCGTGCTTGTTCTCTTGTACTCTTAGAGGCTGGCTGTGAATACTGCAGCACCAAGTCAGCGTAGTGAGGTTCAGCATCAGAGGGTAAAGCATGCCCATCCTTCTCCATACCTGATTTAGTTTCACAGGGAGGTGAAACGCTTCCAACAATTCAGAAATCACAGAAGGGACTGGGCTGGGATGGGGAAAAGTTGGCCTTTCCAAAACCGGGTTTTCCTTGTGTAGATGGGCCTAACGTGTTGTCTAGTAATACTGTATTTGTACCTTTTGATGGTGAAAAGGACATACCATAAGAAGTTGGTGACATTATTGCCTGGCACCTCGGGCTGTAAAGATGCGGGGAGAAAGAGAGATTTGCAAGGGAAGAAACAGACAGCTCTGTTGCCCAATTATTTTAGTGCTGCTGTGGTTTAGCAGTAATATTGTGTTACTATGTCCACAGCTTTTTATAGGCTTCTTTTTAAAAAATTTTAAATTTAAATAAATAATATACTTCTCTACTTTTATTTATTATTTCAAGTGCTAGAGTTTGCTTGCAGTTATAACATTCTGCTGCCTCTGGTGATTGGATATATAAAATCCAGGCCTTTGTTGCTGAGCAATAAACTCCCAAACTTTCCACTTATCTGACCTTGCATTTCATGAAGTAGGTCTTGCTCGGTATATTACTGGAAGCTGTGGCAAAGTTTTCTATGTGTAATTAGAATTGATTTGATTCTCTTTCCCTTAACTCTTATGTTCTGCAGGAGCTGGGCAAAAAAAATGTGTCTTTTCTGCTCATAAACTAAATCTGTTACCTTTTGAAGTAAAATGTTTTTCCAGGCAGGCTGCAAAATAATTGGTATGGGCAGTTCAAGTAATTATGTAAGGAATTTAATGATTGTTAACATTACTGATGTTTGAAATGTTAGGGGAAAAAAAATTCCATTAAAAGAGATTTTGTAAAAAAAGAAAACCCCAGATGGCCCCTGCCCCGCCCCTCGCCATGTGTTGTTTTGAAGTCCTGTGGTAGTTAAGGAGAATGCTGCGCAGGTTTTTGTTTTTTTGGTTTGGTTTTTTTTTTGGGGGGTGGTGTTCAATCTTTTCTACGGAGGAAGCATGGTGGTTTGGGGCTTTAGAGGCAAAGCTCAGCCACCACCATCCAAAAGAATCCCAGATTGTTGCTTGCACCAGGGCTACACTCTGGGGTCCGGCTGTAGTTTGCAACTGGATCTGGCAGTCCTGTATGCTTTGCCTTTTTGGCAGGTTGTGCCGCATGGTGCCTCGCTGCCTTCCACGACGCTGGGCTGGGATGCTGGTACTGCTGCCGGAGGCTGGGGGCAGTGGACATTCCTGTGGCATGGGGGAGATGGGGAGGGCTGTGGAAATATGGGTGTTGCATGGCATTTTCTTTAGATGCAAGAAGCAATGGGCTGTGATAGTGCTAGACAGTCCCATGTTGTTACCACCTTTTTGTTGATGGGTAATGGCTATTTTTTCCAAAGTCTGTGTACTCCCTAGTTCCTGGGCAGCAGCTCATTGGTGGTAACTTGTAGTCAAGATCCACAGCAATGCCAGTATTTCCTTTTCAGCTGAGGGAGCGGGATGGGGAGCTGTGGAGAGGCTCTGCAGGATGTGGATGAGTGTTTGGGAAGGCAGAGGTGGCTGGCAGTGGAGCAGGAAGGTATCAGAAGGGACAGCAGTGTGGAGCAAAAAGCATGGGTAATGTTATGGGAATGTCTTGGTCCACTCCTCCTCTGGATTGTGCTGTCCTGGTACGTGTATTTAGACTGAGACAATCTGGGATAACTGGCTGTCAGCTTGGTAAAATAATCAGGTTGCCAAGAACTCCATCATCTTGTTAAGCATCATTTCAGATTTATAGCATGTTTGTCCATCTTTAATGCAGCTAATTTAAGATATGCAAACATGGTTCTTAGCGCTCTGTCTGTAGTTTTTCTTCTACAGCTCATGTAAGTTTTTTTGTTTGCTTTGGTTTTGTACCCCTGCTCTGTCTCAACCAGGGTTCAATCTGAAGGCAACGACTGAGAAACTCTTTCACTAAAAGGGTATGTCTAGGTTGTAGGGATGGGAAAATGAGAATTGGAACTCTCATCCATAAACATTTACCAAAGCTTATTTCAACAGCCGCTTCTGTCTTTGTTATAATAGCAGGAGCTATGCCAACCTAGAAAGCCCCAGACCTGCTTTGCTTTGACATTTAGCTAGATCCTTATATGTAATATCCTAATGAGGGGTAGGGTTACTTCTGTTTTCCTTATATGTTGGATAGCGCTTACGTACATTGTTGTTAGAACTCTGGTGGTTTTTTTGCAGTGTCATTGAGTTTTTTTTCTTGCGTGGGTTGCTCACATAGCTGTGTTAGTGGGAAGACAAACACTTGAAACAGAAAAATATGATGAGGCAAGGGCTGTCAAGTATTATGCATATATTCTGTACCGTGCATGCTGAGGCCCTGACCTACTTGAGGCCTCTAGGTACTTCTGCAATGTAAGTGTTTAGCAATGATAAACTGCAGTGTCTGGCAGAGGGATTCAGTGTGCAAGAACAACACCTGAAAAAACAACCTTTAATCCTTTCCCTGAAATGAGCCAGTTTCAAGGTTTCTGGACAGGATGCTTCCATTCAGTGAGTGTATGCTGGCATGATATTCAGTTGCCAGCACCTTGTTTTAATACTTGTCAGCAAGGTAATATTGATAGATACTTATTTGATCTGTTTTTTTCCTGTATGTGTGCTGCAGTAATTCTTTGAGTGTATATAACATACTTTTCTTTCAGAAATAGTCAATATACCAGGAAAAGCCCTAGTCACCAATAACATCTGAAAACAACAGAAGAGAGCAGAAGGCCAGAAAGCTTCCAGATAGTCCCTAAACAACAACAAAGTGAGCTGTAATGTGGTCAAGGAGAGAGCTGTTTGCAGCCAAGGGCACTTGCTAAGGGGGAGATTGGTTATGAAAACCTGACAGCTATCTTTGATTTTTGAATGAGGACAAATGTAGTTGTGTTCTCAAATAAACACTTGGAGTAGCTGTGTTACTTAGTGTTCCTTATAATATTAAATAGCTGAGTTTCACAGTTTGTCACAAAAGGCCTTGGAGCTTATTCTTTGCTTTCTGGATAGTCTGATCGCAGATGATGGAACTAGGCAGGCTAAAGGGTCATGGCATTTTAGAAAGAGATTCTCTTAAAAATAACTCGATGACCTTTTACAGTTGGAGGTATCCCCAAGATAAGCTGTTTCTGATTGATCTGAGGCCAGGGATATGAGTGTTTCTTGCTTATTAAATGTACCAAACATGGATAGATATGTATAGGGTTCAAAGGCTGTGTGGATCAGCACTGGTTGAAAATTATTTCTGAAGTCTGAATGGGTTAAACAGTTTTACTGATGTTTCTTTACACCTTTTTTGGAATATCATCTACCATATTAGAGGTATTTAGGGGATGGACTTGTTTTCATTCTGTACAACCAGAGGGCATGTAAGGAATGTGCATCTTACTTTCAGAACAGTCGTAGACCAGTCGTCAGGAGCTGACTCACTGCTATTTTGTAAGCAGGGTTTGCCTTCTTTTCATGCGGTTCTGCATTTTTCCATTCCCTAGTCCATGGTAATTTAGATCTTAAGTGTGCTGGTGTCAGAAAGCCTGCTTCCTAGAGTAGTATCTTATCCCCATGTGTATGGTCTGTACTCGGCTTGATTTGATACTGGCAAACATAGTTTTTGATTATTTCATTTCCGTCTAGTTGGATCTTCATCAAATTATGGTACGAAGGCACTTCCCCTAACGTGATCATTAATAAACAGTTATTAATCATTTGGGGGGTATTGTATTTAGTCTGTTATTGTTATACTGTCTCACTTGTATGGGCTTGTTTTCAATTTTTCCTACACAATATTTGAGACTTTCCTGAGTTTCAAATTAATTCACTTGTCCTACTTGCGTTTTAACTGAGCTTCGCTGTTGGGATGCCATGGTAGGGTGGGACTGGGAAAAATGGGCTGCTGGAAAGAATCAGAGGGAAGGCTATAGCTCCGTACAACTTTCAAGTTACAATTTCTAGTATGTAACACACCTTGAATTGGCACTGGATTCCACTATTGACTTTCAAAATCACTTAAAGTTACTCTCATACCTTAGTAACACTTCATTCATGGCAGGTCAGGTATTTTGCTGTGATTGATGGTAACTTTTTATTACTTTCTTTTACTTGGATCAATTTATTTATTTATTTTACTGACAGCTTAGGAGGAGGTAAGGTGCCAGAAATCTTCAGCACTGTCGTCGTTTTTATTTTTTAACTAAAAGCTTTTCTGAAAATAACTGTGCACCAATGTGTACATCAAACTCTTCCAGGAGGTCTGCCTGCAGTAATTTGTTTTATAGCTTTGCTAGGTTAGAGTTGGAAGGTCTGATTGTTTTAATTGATGTTTTTGCAAAACTTGTGTGGCTGGAAAACTGACAACAGTCACGCGAATTTCATGTTACTTCTGCATGATTAAAATCAGCGGCAGTAGTGTGGGCTGCCACTAGAAGTATTCCCAGGAGAACCACACAGGAGAGACTAGGGGAGAGAGAACCCAGCAGAGACTTCTTTTTCCTGTTCCTCCTATTCCACTGCAGCTCCAAGGCTGAACATAGTAAAAGGGATAAATGGAAACCATTCTCATGGGAAAAGGTGGAGTGATAGCACTTTTCCTGATAGTAGCCAGGAGGCTGTGGAGAGGGGAGAAACAATAGGAAGCTTTTTGTTTCCTGGGTGGAGTTTCACATTTGACACTGATAAGTGGGAGCCTGATAACCAAGGCATTAGGCTGGTAGAAAGGCAGGACCTTCCCTGGGAGCTGCTGGACTTCAGTCTGGGTGTTCCTGCAGGAAACTCCACCCTCTTGTTCTATCTCTGTCTGGTACGTTTTCTAAGCCTTGATGTCGTTGTCTTGTTACTGCTGGCAAGAAGTTGCATGTGTGGGAGATATGCAAATGTGTTGTAATGTTCTGGTATAATTTTAGCGCAGGAAAAGAGCAAGCTCTGTATGTAGGTATTGCCAACTGAGCTCCAGTCTTGCAGCTTAGTATATTTAATAGAGCTGTTAACTCTGAAACGAGGTTTACATGGCTATGGGTATAGGATCAAGTTCTTAATTTTGTAAGCTTAAAAAGCAACTCCTATCAAGCCATGCTTCCATAAAACTAAATTCCTTTACAGACAGTAGGAACTGTCTGTATGAGTGTAAAAGAATTGGATCATTTAATGGCATGATTATTGAGGATTTCTGATGATATGAATTCTCTTATTGCTTGCAGTGCATACCGTCACTGGAAGAATACTAGCTTTGCTATGAATAACTGAGGTGGACTTTATCTTCTCTCATTTCTCTCAGTGTAAAAATTCTAAATACTGTTTTGCCTTATGTTTTTTTTTTTTTGTGTGTGATTTTCTTTTCAGGTTCAATGAGAACATGATCTTTTTGTGGGAGAGACGAATGAAGCTACTAAAATCCTTTCTCATATGCAGGGTTAAGTATTGCACTCAGGAGGGTAATGTTCCAGTGGAATTGCAGTCTTCTCATAACAATTTAGACTTTGGTAAAGAAAGTGGATGAGTCATTGCAGGGGTTTGATGGCTGAAAAGATTGATTAATAATTAATTTAAACACAAGAAGCCCTTTCCTCTGTGTCCCAGCTTTGCGCCATTCAAAAGATCATCAGATTCCCAGATGTAGTTTAGCATTTGAGTACTATGGACATGTTTGTTTTGATGTCTTTCCCTGAACTGCAAATGTTGCTTTTTCTATGCTTTCACTTACACGTTATTTATAGAGATATAAATGTCAAATTTGGTTCGAGCATTTTGATGAGGTTACAGCACTTTGAAAGAGCCAGATGTTCCCGTTATTTTGGTGTGATTGTTAGGGTTAATTATACTTGCTTCATAACCTTTTTGAGTTGCACTGGTGTACTAGGGGCTTCATGGGTAACGGTATTCCAGTTGTTCAGTGTCTGTATGCTCTTGCATACAGGTTCATTTGCTTTTCCTCAATAGGTGCTTATCAGTCAGGGCCTTATATTTCTACAGGTTGTGTTTGAGCTGGATGTCTAATGGCAAACCCTAGGTCCATGGTGCCTTTTTGCCTTTATGCTGGTGCAGTGGTAAAAGTGGAGAATGCTGCAGATTGGAGTGTGACCCTGAAGGGATGACTCAAAACTGGCCCTTTGAATTCATTTAAATTAGCATAAATAATCTCTATTTGAGGAGTTTTTCAACTGCAGTAGGCCAAAGACAGGGGTCAATCAAAACCAATTCATGAAAGGCATTGAAGCTTCAACAATCTTTTGAAGTCCTTTAAGATGTAAATTGATACCCTCCGAGTGCTCCTGTCTGGGGCATATCTTTGATACAATCTAGGTCTTGTGGCTCTGATTCCAGAAGAGGTAATAAACTGAGTTTTGTCTTTTTATTAAGATCATGCTATGTGCAGTCCTGGGCATTTCTGGTACTGAATCTTGAATGTTTAGTGCATGGTGAATGTATGTCAAGGCATTTGTTTGCTGATAGTGTACAAAAAGCCACTCTCCAACCTTTCTTTCATTTTTATTTATTTATTAGTGTGAAAGGTGAATGAAAATGTGTAATAATTCTAACTTGAGCTGTCACTATCATTCATAATTTAAACCTAAAATGCTTCACATTTTCAGTTCAATGGTCCCCTTAGTCATTAAATCCTGAATTATGGCTCGGCTATACTCTTCTGATCAGGCTCCTCTAAAAAGGAGATGGCTGTCAGATATTTGGCACTGAGATGTAGCTACAACCTTCTGGCGTTGGTGTTTGTGACATTGCATTTTGTCAGATGCGTAGGGTGCAGCAGCTGAACCTTGCACTTTTCAAGGCCTGAGTCTGTGAAGAGTTGTCTAAATTTTCCAGCTTGCAGATAGCGATACACTTCGGCCTACTTTAACCCTGAACTTTAATTTACCTTAGTCAGAAGTTAAGATTTAGTTGCACTGATGTATAAATTCTTTTTAACATTTATCGTGTGGTGCAGAGTTACCATGAGTAAGGTTTTTAGAGTGGAAAAAGAGTGTGCTGGACTGCTTTGCAAGGATAGCATTGGAGTTAGACTCCAGTTAGTTTTGTAAGAAGAGGTTGTTTGACCTTTGTAATAAAACAACCATTTGCCTTGGCACAAAATATGGAAGGGGAAGGCTTTTTTTTCTTTAATTTGTGTTAAAAGGGTTGAAAGTGGGAAATGTGGGGATTATGAAGAAATTTTAGCTGCAGGGAAGGATATGCAATTTTATTTATAAAACTAGACCTCCTTGAATGCTTGTTTTACTTCAGTAAAACCTTGGGTAAATGTCACGTGCAGGATTGAGTGGGTGCTCACTTGCTGGGTTGTAGAGAGGAGAGGACAGGAAAGCAGTTTGCTCTTGAGGGGTGCTGGTAAAAAGTGGATGATTTCATGGCTTCAGGTAGATAAAACTTGCTCTGGTGGCAGTATGGGCAGCGGAATTTGACAAGAAGTGCGAGGGGAGAAGGATATGTGTGACTAAGGTGATACTTTGCGAAGTGGAAGGAAGGAGCAGGGTCTGGAATTCATAGTCCGACACTTTTGAATGTGTGAAGTAAGCCACAGGAAGTTAGTGGGTGTTGGGACATGACTGATTTGCTCCAGTTTGTAGAGTAGGTGTGGACAGAAGGACAGCAAGAAATCACTGGGCTCTGTTTTGACCTAAGAGGCAAAAAATTGTGCAACTGCGCTGGTCAGAAGGCAATGTCCCAAGGCACCCTGGCCTGCTCTAGGTCCTGGTGTTTGAGCTGGGTAGTGCGGCTGTATTCAGTTCACAACTCCAGCACTGCTTCACTCTGGCTTCCTGCCATTGGGAACCTCCTAATGCAGGGAAGGCCCTAAACAGAAGTAGCTGCCATTACATTTGCTTTTCCTGTGGGATCACTGCAGAACCCCTGGACGGATGAGATAGGGGTCAGTCATGACCTGTGTTTCCTCCAGACCTTAGTTTTTCTTACTCGCAGACTTGCCTGCGGAGAGAGATTTGTGGGTTGAGCAATGGTGCTGTACGGAGATTCTGTGGCAGAGCGGGTGGATCTGGCTGTTGAAACTTGCCCCAAAGAGCAGGGCTGACCAGGGCAGCTTGCTTGGTCCAGAGCCTGTAAAGCAAAGAGTTGATATACACAAAATATGTGGCTAGGCAATGCTTTTGCCTTAAACTTTGGTAACTTTTGTAACAGTGTATCTCCTGCTAATTACTTCACTGTTGAATAGGTGAGAAGTGAGTTGGTTTTGTTTTTTTGTGGTTTGGTTTTTTTTTTTTTTAAGCTGAACTGGAAACAGCCCCTGTAGGTTTTCAGCCTTGGCCACACAACATTACTTGTCATGTGGAGTCACATCAGCTGAGAAATCCTCAGACAGTAAGCCTGCTTGGATTTTCTGACACTTGCCTTTCTCCTAGTCTTGTCATAATTCTTCCATCATTCAGACTGACTTCTCTTGTATGTTTGGGTTATGAGAGGTAATAAAGCCTGTGAAACATGACTATCCATGAAAAATAATACTCCGTAATATTCTTTCAGCTTTTGTAATGGGATCATTTTTCACATGCACATTTGCATTAATAGCGGTTGGCTTCTAGTTAATAAATACAGGGCCCTGTGAAAATAGTGGGTTATTAGGGTTGGACGGGTTCCTACAGTGCCCTTAGTGCTGCAGCTTTCACTAGCTAGCTGTGCCTTTGCTTGTGTGCACAGCAGAGTTGTTTACATGTTAGGAATATGCTAGAGGCAAGGAGAAAGGAACAGCTTTAATGTGATGCGGCTTAGATGCTCTGTGGGGGAGGCCTCAGAATTGTTCATAACGGGATCAAATGTCGATCAATGTTTCAGGAAGAATAAAGTTACTGTTTATGAGAAAATTGAAGAATAGTATATTACATGCTTTCCAGCCATCTTGAAGCCATCTATTTTTGATTCTGTCTAGGAAAATGTCCCTCTCCTGTGGTTCTTTTGAACCCTGTAGAGTATCAGTGGTGCCTAGTAGAAGCATCTATCCGGACCACTCCTGTTTGGCTCCAGCTGCTTCTCTGGGCTGCCTTCGGTAAAGAAACAAGTAAGATGCTAGCTTCTTTCAGTTCTTCCATGAAAAGCCTGGTGATTATGTTGTTGAGGATGCTGCTGGAACATTGTGGCTACTAATAAATTTGTTTTAAAGGCAGATTTGGGGATTTACTGGCTCCATAGAGTGAGAAAACAGTTACTCTGTCATCAAGCCATGAACATGATGAGAAAATGGCTTCTCCCTTATTGCAAGGTATAAAAGCTGGAAGGAGAGGACAAAGACAGAGGAAACGGCTAGAGAGGACTGGAGAAGAAAACAGCTGAAAACCTCCTCCTGTACCTCCAGAGCTATTTTTTGTCAGTGACAGAGAACCGTGGGATGAGCAAAGCTGATCTGTATCTGCAGCAGGCAGTGGCTCTGATCTGAAAATGTATCCCCAGGAAAAAACAATGAGAGCCTAGCTGCGGGGGAGGGAGCATCCGTAGTCAAGACACCTCTCTGCTGGATCTGAACCTGTAATTCCTGTTCCAGGCTGCTTTGCGTTGTATTCAGGTGATGCTCAAAATCTTACAAGGGGTTGTCACATTTTGTGTTAGATTGTGCCCTGTCGGGGCGGCAGGCTGGGGTTTGGGAAAGAGCAGCTGGGGGACGCAGCTTTCGGAGAAAGGGTAGGGATGGGGAGGGAGGGAATGGAGAGGAGTCATGGAAAATTGTGTCAGAATAAGAGGCTTTTCAAACTAAGGCTAGGTGCCTGTTGGAAATGCTTCTCTAAAACAAACCTGTCAAATACATTCAGATTCATGAATTTATTTACCAGAATTCAAGCTTTTCTGATTGTGTGGTTTCTTGCATTCTTCTCAGAATGGTTTGGTGTTGAACCAGCATCCTGATGTGTTGTGTTGTCTGGGCCTGTCTCCCAAGGGAGATATTTTGGACAGTTACTCCCGAGTAAATCCTGTGTGTGGTTCTGGAGTTAAGGGCTTGTCTTCACATGCCATTGAGAAATTACTCAAATCAGCTAAAAGTGTGAATTTAAAGTGAATTGCTTCAACTGCCCTACATCTCTGAAGCAGAATAGTTGAGAGTCACTTTGATTCTGGAAAAGAGCATCTGAAGAGGGTCTCAAGCAGTTTAATCAATCAATTTTTTAATTTGTATGGTTTTTGTCTCTTAAGAAGTAATCCAAAGTGCCTTATGCAGAAAAAGCCTCAAAGTGGATTATGTTATATAGGAAGGCTGTTCTTAAGGATTTGGGAGGGTTTATGTGGATGCAGATGTATTATTAGCCAGGAATAGCACTTGTATTTTAATGTCACTCTGTACTTTCATCTGAATTTAATATTCAAGCAACTCCTTCAGACTCTGCTAACCTGAAGCAGAAATTATGAGAGGAATGTGAACTCACTTTAGTCTTTGCAATAGATCTTTGAAACACTGTTACGGCATCTTAAAGCTGTCATTAACTGCGTGATGACTGAGGGTTTCAGTAGAAACTTCTAGTTCACATATTTAATCTTTTATAGTGAATGGAATGCACTTCAGGGTAAAGCTGCTGGTTTCTTGTGAGATTTTCTAAGCTGATGGGGAGGAGGATGAAGGAAGTTAAAGAGGAGTACAAGCCCTCTCAGCAACTCTTGGATTTCCAGCCCAAACTGAGATTCTTCCCATCCCATACAAGTCTTTTTTTGTATATGTGTGTGAAGCAGAGAACTCTGGCAAAATCTGGGTAGTAGAAAAAGGCCGACTGTTTTAGTATTTGAGGCTTTTGTGGCAACCTGCATAGTTAGGTTTACCTCAAGCCTAAGGGGAGGGGACAAAGGAATCCAGCACAGGGAGCGTACACTTCAGACTGAACTGTCTGTGCAGACTAATGGTTTTGAATATTTGCTGCCTAATTTAGGCAGAATTTGTTGCAGAAGGTACGGGTAGGGCTCTCCATTTTGCTTTTTAATGTACTGCTACAGTCTTTTTCCCCCTTCTTCACTTTCCTTCCCATTTTGCTGTTTTAGTAAGAGGAGGAATGACTGAACTACTGTATGTATTTTTCCTTAGTCATTTTCAGTTGTGCAAAATAAGTTGCAGTGGCTGATGTACAGCAAGAACCCAGGTTATTTCCTTTTCAGCTACTGAATTTAGACTCTTGCTAAACATCATAAGGAATTTCTGCTCTAACTAAATGCATGCAAGTATGTGCTTCAGGAGCTGTGTGGGACTCCTGATTATGTGGAAAAGTCCATCACATGTGTTGAACTGCAGAATTGCATCTGCAGACTGCTACCACCACGCTTCTAGGATACTTAACAGATCACTGTGTATGAAGTTAGCATATTTGTATTTAAATAAAGTTGTGAAACTGGAAGGTTCTGAATATTTTTTCTACTATTGTGGCAATTACAAAACCAAATGTTGTGGTTTTCTTGCTGAACACATTAAGTTTTATTGCCCTGTGAAAGACTTGGTCCTAGAGGCTAAGGACTGATTCTGTACTAAAGTTTAGTTGACTGCATGTGCAAATCCAGGCAGAGTGTAGATGCTTTCGCCTTGGGCAGATAAGGAATGTTATATCTGCCCTCAGGGTGTGTGGGCTTTGCACTGCCGTTCTTCTCTGCTGAGACTGCTGAGGAGCACTACAGTTTCTGTGGTAGTGCCACACTGGGACAGGACTGAGGTCAGTTCGTTTTGCCTTCTCGTCAAGCAAGCAGCAGATGGCTGGTAATACGCAGAAACTATTAACCTGGGTAAGGGTCAGGCTGGTGAGGAGGAGCCTGAACGTATTCATTGTCCAGTGTGGTTCGCTCACCAAATTGATGATTTGGTAAATGCCTTGCCTTTACGGTCAAGGAATAGGAGAAATTAATATAGATCTTTTTTAAAATGCTTTTTGGAGATGTCCGACATGGCTAATCAGCAAACATACAGGTTTGTTTCCCTTTATGCACTCGGGGTTTTTTTGTTGCTTCCGATGTGCTAAACATCCTGTTGGCATCCTGGGAAGGTGTTCAGTGCCTTGGAAATTCAGCCTGTTACAGGTCAGCTCTTGTTTCAGCTCTTCAGCTGAGACAGCTACTGTGGACTTTGGTATCACACAACTGGAAGCTGGTGGTTGCCATGGGACCATCGAGTGTGACCCAGTTACGTACAGGATGGACAAACAGAGAGCAGCCCCAAAGAAATTATATTTAATGCTTCAAAAGAGCATATTTGTCATCACGGAGAACTTGATGTTATTGTAGGAAGGAAAAATGTGAATGGAAAACAGAGATCTCTATAAGAAGATACTAAATAGCCCAAAAGCTGAAATTCTGGTTTAAAGACAAAAGACAACTAGACTTAACAGCCATATGGCTTCAGGACACATCTAGAAATTTCAAAGCAAAATACAGTAATTAATGGGACAATGGATACATGAGAATTAGCACCCATTAGAAGTTAGAAAGTAAGTTGGAGAATTAACTCTGCATATTTTCTACAGGTGAAGTATGTTAGGAAACAAATAATTCCAGTTACTAGATGGACATAATAAAGTAGTTCATGCAAGAAAAGTAGAAATATTTGTTAATACTGTTCCGTATTTGGGAAGGTGCAGAATGTGATACCATGAATGCCAATCCAACAGAGAATTAAATTCATCTTTATGAATAAAGATTTATTATCTTCTAGGAATAGATATATGTAAATCAGCAGCACTATGACTTGATTGTTTTAAAGACGTTGCTCAAAAGTCTGCAGGCCTGCAGACAATTTTTAATAACTGTTGGTATTAAGGGTCTTAAAATTAACTGTGCCAGGGTAGACCAGGGAAGGGTGGGTGACCGGTTTAACCATATTCCAGCTAGCTTGACATTAATTCTCATCAAAATATTGCAGAAGTTAATGCAATATTCAGTTGATAAAACATTAGACCGATTACTATCGGTCTGTATCACTTCAAGGGAAATGTATCCTAGCAGACGTGGTGACATGCTGGAAACTTAAGTTTTACTTAAGGGAGAGGGACCTGCAAGAGATGTAGTAAAGCTATGTCTTCAAAAGGCATCTGATGCAGAGGCAGGGAGACTGTCCAACTCTTCTGGTCCCCTACTACTCCCTAGCTCCTGCCAAGTGCTACCTATAGTTCCCTTTCTCAGCAACAGCAGAGGCAGTCAGTTAGGACTTTGACATACCTTTGGGACTCCAGTCCTGACACGTTAGTGCTATGTGGTATTGCAAAAGTAAACGAATTAAGAACTGACTAACTGATGTTTAATAAAAGTTAGTCATTGGTGGTGAATCATTATCAAATGGAAATGCTTCTAGAAATCTGCTTTAAGGATTGAGGTGAGGCCAGATTCCACTGAACCTTTTCATCAAGTACCTGGAGACAAGGACAGGATCTGTACTGATACAATTGGCAGGCCGTATCATGCTAGGTAGTGTGGTAAGCGAGGACAAGGCAGCTTGTACAGAGTAATCTGGGTATCCCGGTGAGCTGTATCAATCAAAAGTGCATTTTAATATAGTCTGATGCAAGATCATGGGGCCCGCAGATGGCGTACTTCAATGTAGTGACAGAACAGCAGCTTGGGGAGAAGACTAATTGGGGGTACAGTGAGTAAACAACTGGACATGACTGCCTTCTCACAGGACAGCAAAGGTGTGTAAGTTTGGGTGTATAAGTAGGAGGGCCAATGGGCAAAAGAAGGTGAATTGTGTATGATTCTGGGGTTGTGAGCAGCCTGTTGAAAACAGGAGTGAGTTCAGAAAAGAGTCAGAGGAGATACTTGAAGGCTGGGTGGTGTTCAGGTACCACAAGGAGAGCCTGAAAAGCTCATTCTGTTGCTGGATCTGCTGTTTCTTGATAGGTAAATGGGGTGACTTGATAATTGGCGGGAAGCACCTTCTGAGAGAGAGCACGTTGGAGGCTAAAAGGCTAACAGAAACAGGCATAACGCAGAACTGGTGGCTGGGGGCTGAAATCAGGCAACTGGAAATAAGACATACGTTTGTAACAGCGAGACAGTATAAGCGCTGGAACAAATAGGTGACAAGAGAAAGTGGTAGATTCCACCCAAAATGTTCCCAGGGCTGAAAGCTTTTCTGGAATTGTTCTGTTCAGCAAACAAAGGTTTGGCTTACAGTTAACCTGTAGTCCTCTGGGCTAAATACAGGAATAATTGAGTATAGTGGTCTGTGGTGTCCCTCTGGCTTCAGTAATTCATAGATGGTACTATACAAACCTGCAAAACAAAATATTCCTCATAAGCTGAATAACTGAGCACCAGCTGGCCTCTCTTGATAGAATGTATATATTTTATATGTATATACATACATACCTGTGAGGCATATACATGAATGGTGCCTCTTGGCCTGAGATACATAGCTCTTCTGTTACGTATTTCGAGAGCAACAGAAGAATCTGGAGTCCACAAGTGGTTGCCAAGAGTTTCCTAACCATGTATATGGTTCCTCATGGACTCAAACCGGGGAACATGGAGGGCATTTCCACTCTGCTTATGGTATGAAGTAATTCTTCTCTGCAGGGTGGATTAGCTTGCATGTAGCACTGTCTGAACTCTGCTCTCCTCTCTCTGGAGCTGATCTTTCTTGCATATAACCAGTTTTGGAATCTTCGTGCTGCTCTTCTTTTGCAAGTAGTAGCTCAGATCTTTCTGTTCCTCTTCTTGAAGGTGCATCTGAAGAAGTGAGAAGGAATAGTAGAATGGAATGGAGTAAGTGCAGCAGGAGGCTCACAAGCCATGAGTTTATAAGCAACATTTTTGAGTTTGGAGTTTGGTTGGGTTTTTTTCCTTATTATAGTGGACAATTAACCTCTGGAACTCGCTGCTGCATGATACCATTATGGGTAAGAATTCATATGAGTATAGGAAGGATTAGGCACTTCAGGGAAAGAAATTATTTAGTTCTGTATAAATTTATAAAAACTCTTGTTCTAGGGTTTAAAAACATTTTGTAGCAATGGGATCTAATGTACTGGGCAGATTATAATTGTTTACTAGGAAACTTCTTTTGCTGTAACATCTGTTTCTAGCTACTTTCAACAACAGGAACTGGTGATTCAGAGGTCTGTTTCTAAATATGAGAAGGAGCATAGTGCTGGCTGAAGTAACACTGAGGGTGTGCATATGAAGGGGAGGTGGTGATAAAGGGAGAACGCACCGTGCGTGCTAAAATGTGTCATTGTGCCTCTGATTACAGGGCATACATGCTGATCTACAAATCGAATATACATGGATCAGAGTAACAAACTGATTTTGAGCATTCAGCTTTTCAGGGATCATACTTCTACTGTGTCCCCCCAGTTTAAAGTAATTGATCTGCAGAGGAAATGCATGATCTTTATTTGAGGATTGATGTCTACAGAAGTAGAGGGATGAATGGAATGGAGCAAGGAGATTTAAGATGTGGAAGGAAGAAAGCCTAGCTGTGTTTTTTTGGTCAAGCAAAAGTCTCCAGTTTCCTTTATTAACTACCTCCTGGTACTTGTTTTGGAGAAAGCTTCTCTCTGTTCTTAAATCAAGAGTTACAACTGTTTCAATCTTCGTTACTTTTTTTTTCTTTTCCTTTTTTTCCTCCCTAGGTTATATGCGGACACAAACAGGCACACCCACAACTTTATTTGTGTGTGACAATTGCATCTGGTAGATACTAATGGACAGAAATCATTGACGGGGGACGTATAGGTACAAGCAAAATGACTGTGAGGGTTCTTTCACTGCTGCTTCCCTTTCGTGGCCTCCAAGCACTGGGAGTAGCAGCTCAGCCTTGTTGTCAGTGTCTACCTTGGTGTGCTCCTGCAATGTCACTTGAAGAGCAGAGAGCTCCTCTCTGTGTGTCACTGTTTGTGTCCACACAGAAACACATGTACACGCTCAAAGAAAACCACTTGGCTCCTAGATGTGTCTTGTGTCCCATATCTTTGCACTGTCCAAGAGTCTTGGTGGAAAGGAATCTGCAGAATTGCAAAGAGGAGGAGGGAGGTCTTAAACAAGAACATCAGAAGAATGGTAATGCAAGAAAAGTTTTAAAACTTGAGTAAATGCAAAAGATAAGCATTGTAGCATCTCTGGCCCTTGTAGGTGGGAATCACTATTTTGTGGTCATGCCATTTGTGGTCCAAAGATGGGACCAGTGAGTGGACTTCCTTTGAAGCTCTGTGCAAGGATAAAAGAAAGTAACAGTTCAGTCTTACATCCCTGGGCTGCCTGTCTGCCTTAATATAGCACTAATCTGGCATAGCGTCAAGAAGGGATACTGGACCTTTGAACAGAGGAAAATACAATGTTGAAGTCATAGATGCTATGAATTAGCTCTTAATAGCTGCATCAAGAAGCACAGTTGATACCTGTTGTATTTTGTGGCTCTTGTATGAATGCTGTATTTTTCCCTGTGTGCAGTCATTCCAACACAAGTTAAATTCTTTGTTGTAGAAAAAGCTAAATATTTTGGAATGCTGAGTCTGAAACACAGATGATACACTGTGGCAAAAGACTCCCTTGGGATTTTTTTATGAGATGGATTTTATTTGTTAAATGAGTTTTCAGTAGTTCTTCAGTACATGCTATTGTATTGCTTGCGTGATGCCTTACAGTGTCACTGGTCTGATCTGGGCTGTGATGACTGAATAAATTGCATCATTTGCTAACTGTGGAAAGATGGCTTGATCCGTAAGACACATTTGTGTATATGTGCGTTTTGTAATGTAATTGTAAATCATAAATTAAAGATGTTCAGTTAATGCCAAATACAAGCTGTATTCATAGCTTTTGGTGTTCTTGTCTGCCCACAGGAGTTCCAAGAGTCGAAGGAGATCATAGAGCAAACTGAAGCTGCTTTTCTACTTTGTTTGAGGAGGGGACAGTAATGAAATAAGTTATGTAGTCTAAGACATCTTGAAAATGGAGACTTTTAAGTGGTCTTTGGGCTTCTACCAAGGAACATGCTGCTGGCATTTTGGTTTTGTGCATTAGAGGAAAGAAAACACTAGAAATCCCTTGACTTTCATCTGTAGAGAAATAACTGCACTTTGCTGCTATGTTTTGTCCGTATTGGTTTTTGGTATGGTTGTGGTAATTTGTAGTTTTATATCCTGTGGGTTTTCAGTGACTTAAATTACTAAGAAGAAATAGTTTGTCCTCTGGTGGTTGGTGAGATGGTGTTACAGTTGGCAGGGAGACCTTGTCTCAGAGTTGGAGGATCAGACCTTTAGTCTTTTGTGGCTTTGACAGTGACAGCTGTCTCAGAGGAGGACTGGAGGAGACTGTAGTAGCTGGCTGTGGTGACATAACCTGCTTGATTGTTCCTTGCTGACCTTTGCCTTGGACTATAGAGGTGTAGAGCTCCTAATTCAAAAGCTTAAATGCAAGTCTAACCTGGAAATTTTGACTATTTCATGTTAATCTGCTTATGCTTTTGCTCATTGCTAATAAACTTTCATTTTGAGTCTCTGTTACAGTGAGGGGGTAGAAAGATCTTTATTCAGATCTCTGTTCAAATTGCAGCTATTCACAGACAGCAACTCAGAAGCAAAAAATCATTTTATGTAACTGGATAATTTCAAGCGTGCCATCATCACACAATTTTTTTTTTTTTGTTAACTGAAGGCAGTAAAGATTCCCTAATAAATGAGTCACAACAGCTTTACTGCTCTTATTTATATAACTTGAGATCTTGTAGTCTAAGCCTGTTGGCCTTTACCTCCATGAGTGTTTTAATTTTTGATGGGGGTTTTGTTTCTGTTTTAAAGCCATTTCATGATTACTCATTTTGTTTGTTTCTTGTACATATGCAGCCGGTTGTATCTTCTCCCTTTAGAGGTGGAAGTAAAGCTTTATTACAACTTGCTTCTCTTAATTTGACAAAGCAAGTCTTGGTGAATATGGCCAGCTTCAGCAAGTAAGTCTATGCAGAGCACTGAGAAGCGTTATCCCCCGATTAACTGTATGTGGAAACACTCCCAGAGGAAGAGTTGCAATAACTGGAGAGAAATAGTTTTATTTGTGAATTGTACACCTGCATGGAAATAGCACAATTTCCTGCTAACTTATATTCTTCAATGATATCTTTGTTAAATCGCTTTTCAGAATAGAGTCACATATTAAGGAATAATTCCAACATGCTGCTAATATTAGCAAACTTATTTAGGATGTCTTTACTTTGTGACTTTTCCTGTGGTCAAAGTGTTGCTAATGTAGAAGATAAAAGGAGATTTATTCCTGTGTCTAGCCCACGCCATAGATGTAAATGTTCTTTCTTTCATAACTGGTTAAGCTCAAAACTTTGCCTTCCTTAAACACTCTGCCATGTTACAGAGTATGAAATCTGATGCAATTCAACTGAATTTTTGGGCTGTAATCTTTTTGAGAAGGGATTACACAATGCATAGTGCAGTAAGGCTTTGATATCAAGTAGGAAATTGAACCTTTTATGCAATATAAATACCAAGTGCTAGCAGAGTCTAGCTTTGTCCAAAAATCACATTTTTTTTGTTTGTTTGAATATGAAGGAACTCTGACCAAGACCCAGGAACTGAGTGCTACACAAGGAGCATAGAGCATACAATGAAAGTACTGTGAAAGGTAGTGGCATCTGATGCATGGCTCGATGAGACAGAGAGGACGCCCCTAGTGAGTCAGGAGCAGGATTACCATAATGGTCTGTCATATAAAGAATGTTTTAACCCAACAGTAGCTCTGCCACTCAGAGCAAGCAGCACAATAAGCCATTAGCCCCATTTTGGGACAAGGCTGCAACTTTCCATCAAGCCTAAAGAATGATGTCTGTCTGACTGCCAGCGAGGTCTTCTACTGGCTCTTCCCTTTCTTGGCTTCAAACCCAAAATAACAGCCATCTCATGCCTGGTCCTTCATTTCGGCTTCCTAAAGCAACTCTGTTCTCGGGAAACTGAAAGCAGTGAAGGCTTAAAGGAATAATTTAGTTTTGTTAATCCAAAGTCACTTGGTGGTGTTATATCTGAGAAAGGGTTTGTATTGTTAGCCTTTGAGGAACTTGAAATGGAGGTTAGAATTGCTGTTTAGCCTAAAAGGGAACAAAAACTGGCATAGAGTTCTAAGCCTTGATAACATTTTTCTTATTTAAAAAAATGTACCTGAGGCATAATTTGGCAGGCAAAATTCTTGGTCAAAGACAGGCTGTTACAAAACTTTATTATAAATTAAATGGATGGTTTCGTTCATGTTTTGGTCTGGCCATGACAAATCCTAAACTCTTAACTGACGTTTTATGGGAATGTAGTCATATGTATATTATTGCTGTACACCCACACGCACAGGCAGTAGTCCAAGTGTGCAGATGAGATAACAGGAGCATATAAATAAAGCTGTTGGCTAGTTGTCCTACCGTTCTTGAGTAGATCCTTGTTAAAATAGTGCCAGTCAAACTTATGAATAGATATGGTGTATCGAAGATTAGTCTCATTCAGCTATGACACGATAGAGGTCACTGTGTGGGCAATTTGTGGCCATTTTGTTTTTGTTTTGTGTTGAGTCGACAATTTGAAACGCAAACCAAGAGCTCAAATAATCCCTGCTGTCCCCTGATAGTTGCAGGTTGCCTCCAGGCTACCCTGGTCCAAGAGAAGGGTGTTTGCAGGCCCATAGGGCCATGCCACCTGATCACGCGGGATGGCGAGGAGGTCTCTGCATGCCTGTGGGAGAGGAACACTGTGGTTGTTCTGTCTCCCAGCACCACCGCTGCACTAGAACTGGTGTTCTCTGGCGCTGTTACAAGATAAAAGCAACATTTGCTTGGTTGTTCCTGCTTCATGTATGTGAGTAGGGGATGCCCTGTCCATCACACATACCTACAGAAATACTGCTGGAAGTGATGTTAAAGAACGATTAGGACAGGTCCTTAAGTCTCCACCTTGTTCTGCACAGGACACCAGGACAGTAAGGGGGTTCTGGATTGCTTCTCTCTCTGAAAGCCTTGCATTGTGTTTGGTGGAAGGCACAATGAGAGTCAGAACTCTGAAATCACTGGTGATGTACTTGCACAAGCTCAGACTTTCCATTTCCCCTGTCTTTTGAAATGCTGACATGCTGGTGGAGGGGCTAGAAGGTGATTTAGAAGGAAAGGACCCTTCTTCTCCCAGGTCAGTATGATGCTAGTGCTGCGTCCTGAACTTGCCTTTGCTGGTTACCTGCGCTTGCACAGAACATCCTTCAGGACCTGGCCGGCGCCTCCTGGAGGGATGTGAAAATTACCTAGTTTGGCTGTGTATCGAAACAATCGCAACAACAAAACCTAACTTTTGTTTTCCTCTAGTTAGGGGGCAACTCTCCTTTTATTTCTGTAGCAGCTGGGGAGTGGCTATTGTGCTGCTTTAAGTGATGAGTAACTTGCCAAAACAAGTTCAAATGGCAAGCACCTGGGGTAAGGGAAAGCTGCCTCTGGATGGATTTCCCCATTTGGCCATCCAAGCAGATACCACGTTGGCTGTAAAAGTCAGACAGACAGTGACATGGTACATGACTGCATGTCTGTGAAGGTGGCTGCCAAAAATGTTATTGTGAGTGTGTGAGGAAGGCTGTCGTAATCATGGCAAGGTGATAAGTGCTGGAGCAGGAGTGGCATCTGTCCGTAGATGAGATTGAATAAAATGTCTCCTTTCTATATTTTTATTTCGTTTATTTGAGATGAAGTGAAGTGCATACTCAAAAAGCTTCATTCTGTTTTAAAACAAATTTGACTGGACAGGAAAGCTTCATTGTCTGTTTTACTGGAAAGGTAGGTTTCAAGAGCTGTTATGTTTAGTGCCTTATTTTTGAGATAGCATCATCCTCAAACCAGTGGGAAGGAGTATGGCTAAATATATAGGAATGCTGTAACTGTAAACCGATTTATCTGGACATAACGTTAAGCCTTTTCAAAGATAGCAGTGCTTTAAAATGTTAAGTTTGATTATACTTTTAATCACGCTGCTATCCCACTTTTTCTGTCTTTTTCTGGAAACCTGATGGGTTTTGGATTTTTGCTTTGAATTTTACAGCCACAAATATGCTTGTCATTGCCTAACAAATAATCACTTTTAGATTGTAAGCCTTCAGGGGCAAGGGTTGTCTGCCTGCTTCCTGCTGGGGAGCCCTCAGTGCAGAGGTTATAATTCCAGCTGGAGCATTTGGGTCAAATCATAATATAAATTTAGCAATCATAAATGTTTAAATTGGAGGCTGTATGGATCTGTTGGTGCTGGTGAATGGCAGCAAGCAACACAACTGAGCCTTACTGAACCTTTTTGCAGAGCTGGAAGCTTGCTTGTTGGAGCAGGAATGCTGCAGTCTCAGGGAAGACAGCAAGTCTTTTGGAACAATTTTCTATTCTTAAGGCAACATTTGGAATGGGGTTTTGAGAAAATAAAGCATAAGAAGGAAGGAGGTGATCTGAACTCATCAGCAAAATTTCAAAACAACAGTCTCCAAAATATGTGTTGTAGTGTAATTCCTTTTTATGCTTAAGTACTGAGATTGAAGTACACACCCTGAACCAAACAATTACAGGACTAGATGGACTAAGTAAATAGCTTACCTCTTACAGAAAGCAGCTTAAGTTTAGAAGAGGAAAAAGAAATACAGTAAACTTAAATAAATCCCTTTGGGGATAAATGCTTCAGCTGCAGGCATTTTTCCTGGCATAAAACCACTGGAGATTCAGCTATTGGAAGCTTGGCAGGAATGCTGTAACATTAATAAGTCATCCTTCATCTGTTGATCAGTTTTATGCGAGAAGTCATCGTTGTTACCCATCTGGCAGGATGTCCAAAGCATAGAAGATCTCTTTGCCTGATAAAGAGCCGGTAAGGTTGGGAGTAGGCTCTCTCTTGTGCAGTGTCTGTGCAGGGTGGGGGGAGACAGGATGGTGGGAGGAGTGTCAGAGGCTGCTTAGCAGTTATCTTGAGTAGTTTCTGTGGCATGGCTTTACAGCTAGTCCTTGGCTTGAATGAGGAAGTCTCTCCTCCTCCCTGGGGATAAAAGAAGCTGCGTGACATTTAAGTAGGAACATAGTTTGACAATTGTCCCATAAAGAGTTGGAGAAACTGTGTGTTTGAAAACTGAGGGTGCAGCCTATTTACTGAGCTGCTGTAAACTTGCTTTTTTTATCAAGGCAGCTCTGTATTGGCATAGTGGGTAAAAGGAAAGGTGGAATTAAAGTGTGCTTTTTTTATATCCTGATTCTCAGCTGTACTTACTTGATGCACCTTCCTACTGCTCTTGCCACGGAAAAGATCTTGGCAGAAATAGAGGAACTCTGATGTGCAAGTAGGAGGCTGGTGTTTACATGTAGCTTCTTGTGTCGCTGGGTGCTTTTTAGTGTTTGGGGTTTTTCTTGTGTGTGTGTTTAATTTGCTTTTGTTGTTTTAATTTTTTAATTTAAGTGTGACCTTTCCTAGATTGCCTTTAGCTAATGGACGTAATAGAATTGTCGCCGCAGGCACTTGAAAATACAGTAGCTCATATATGTGCAAATCTTATATATGAAACTTCTGTTTAATGTGTAACCCAGTGAGAGTCACTGTGTTTGCTCTTCTGTCTGAAGAGATGAACCAGCTCAGGTAGGGAACAATGGAGCCTGTTCTTTAGTTAAAGGAACTTTTTGTCTGCTCTTGGCTCTAGATCTCCATGAAGATGCTGTAAATGTTCCAGTGCAAGGTCGCTGGCGAGTCCATTAAAAATAAGAAGAGGGAAAGTATTCATTGAAAATAACTTTAGTTACTCAGTAAACCTGCTTCCATTCTGATGGGAATACAGTTTAGAAATTAAGTAAACCTAGACTTTAGTACTATGAGTTAGGGTGGAGAGGTCACTTTGCCCTTAAGAGGGGCTATTAAAACCCACAGCAACATGAACTTCAGCGACACATTTCTTTTTCTTTGGTAGGCACTCCTCCCTATTCTTTAGGTATGTTTAGGGTGTGTAGTTAAAGGTACTAATATATCCTGTAATAAGATTTGTATCTTTACATTCTGTGGCTTAAAATCACCAAACTAGCAGCTCTATGCCAAGTTCAATTTCTTAGCGCTTTTGAAGTTGCCCCAGTTCTGAGTAAATCCAGAACAAGATGAGACAGAGACTGGCAGCGTGTGTGGCTGTGGATCAGAAAGGAGTATTTTTCAGAGGAATTGCATGAGTTGCTGAGTGCCATCTCTACCTGAGGTCAAGCTATTTCGTATAACAAACTTTGTAGCCATGTGGACTTATTCATGTAAAAGCAAATTTAAATAATAACTCAGGGTCTAAACCATTTTTAATTATTCTGTTTTTCAGATTTCTAAATGAAAAAGGAAATACAATTTTGCTGTGATTTTTTTTTCCTTCCAATCCTTTCAATTACGTTTTTTAAAAATCGTATTGCTGGGTTTTTTTTAGTGATAAAAAGCAGCCTCTAGGGACTAGAGTTACCAGATGTGCTTTTATTTTGGTGCAGCTTGCTTTTGCATCTTGATAAATTCCTAAAGTGCTCTGGTCAGTAGAAGCACCAGATGTTTATTGTGTGTTCCTGTGCTTCTAACAGCAGTCGTGAAAACACTGCAGAAACATCACTGGCTAAAAGATAGGGGAACAGCAGATTTTGAAATGGCAAAGGGATTAAATGTTTAACACTTGAGTGCAAGCAGCTGTTACAGTTTATTGGATGGTGTAACTTTTAATTGCATTGTACATCCATGTCAGCACAGGTTAAATCAACTGCAGTAGCTTTCAGCTGTGTCTTGAGTAAAAGCACTTAGTGTTAAACAGGGGGTCTTGCACACACATGTTAGGCTGCCTTTTCAAGATTACCGCTTTGGGTATGTTTTAGGAATTCTGTGAAATGAGATACAAAGTGTCTGCTCACTGGTTTTGCTGTAGTCGGGCTAGGTAAAACAGAAAATGCAGTTGGAAATCTGATTGCTCAGCCTTAGCATCGCTACTTTGATCACTGGCGATATGCTGCCTTGGATAAGAGACGAGTGAATTGGTATTGCATAAATAACAGCAGTTGTAACAGCAGTGTAAGGTTTGGAGTGCGTTTGCTGGGGTAAACTGAGGCATGTCCTTTGTCTTCATCCGCAAGGTCTTTGTTACTCTGCTGTAGGATTTCTGTTCAGACAGTTGTGCTATGCAAGATTCATGTTCTTCCCAAGAGAAATTGCCTGTCAAATACCTGTGCATTCGGGTTACTTACAGATATGAAAAGTGTTAAGTTCGGTATTTACCCCTGCTGGAGTCTAGTCTCATTAGTTATCTCTCTTGGTTTCTTGCATGTTGCCTTGCTGAGTGGTTTTTATAATGGCAAAATCACATGTGGTTAACTGACTTGAACCGTAGCACATATAGTTACAATACTGAGCTCTTTACCAGTTAGAGACCCATGCAGAGGGATGCTCAAGGACCGCTCTCCTCTCCAGTCTTGTTTCCTTCTCCGTCTCTTCTCTCACGCCCTTTACGGTCTCCGATGCTTCTAAACTGCACCAAGTGAGAATGGAGCAGTGTTGCTGAACATTCAGCTTAGGATCTCTCTGAGGTTTTCAAAGTCAAAAACTGACATAGTCGTATTCTGAGAGATACTGAGCGCCTGCACTGCACTATGAAGCCTGGGGATAAACGTGACTGAAAACTGAAGGTTGTAGTTTTGGTCAAAGCAGCCCTCCCATAAGAGCATGGCTCAGGAGTACTGCAGTAGGCAAAGTGGGAGGGTTGCTCATTTTCTGTGCTTTGTGGACACAGAATTCTCATGTGGCAGACACAGAACTCACGTGCACCGAACACAGAGTTAATTGTGTTCATAATCTTTAGGTGCTTTGGGGAGCTAGTTGGAAGTACAACAGTGGGCTCCTGTTTTGAAAGTCATGCTTAAACAGACCTCTCCAGTCATTTACAGCACGGCAAGAATGAGGTCTGCTTCAAGAGTTTATTGTTAGGGAAATCATGGCTGCTAATACTGCTTTTTAAATATCACATTGATTACAAAACAATCTGTGTAGGAGTGGTGTATAGCACTAGACCTTCAAAGAGCTGGTAAACAAGGAAGATTCAGTGTAAACACTTAAACAGCAGGATCCAAAAGTAGGTTAGAGTGTTATGCAACCTGAAAAAGCCCAGCTTTGAAGGGCAGAAATTTTGAAGATTTAAAAAAAGAAAAAAGTTTTTTATAGATTTAATTTTTGTAAATGGGAACTAATTTGACATTGATGATATAAAGCAAGAATCTTATTTTTGTGTCCAACTTACTGAAGCCTAATATTTCTGTATGCAGTCTGAAAGAAATTAGATTTTGATAATTTTTTGCTTACCAAGTTAGTGTCAGTCAGGTTAAAGTTGTTCACAAAGATGAAGATTTCTTAGTTGGGAAATTTACTTACAATCTATAGCAGAGATTATATATTCTTTTAAGGGCAAGTCCAAAATTATAGCTGTGCAATTTGGGCAGTGGGATGGGGGAATTGGGGAGATGGATTAGTTGTGGGGGGTTTTGTTTGGGTTTTTTGTTTCTCAAATAGTAAGTGTATGAGTGGTGCTAACTAATCCTCCTTAATCATGTAAGTATGTTATCAAATAACAGCATTGTATTTTTCCATATATATTTATATGAGTTTTAGTTATAATAAAAAGCTATTGCAGAACTCTTGTTCCTTAGTTGGAATGTTTTTCTCTATAGGAAATCTCCTTTCAGCTTTGTGTTCATTGCTTTCTCTTTATTCAGTTATCATCCATTAAGCCATCCATTGAGCATCTTGTGGTACGTGATCTCTAAAATACTACCTTCAGGGTGACACGCAATTGATTTTAAGAAAGTAAAATCACACAGACAGATATCCCATCCCATAGAAATTTGCTTAGCCTGGAATATCAGATAGGCCAAACAATTAACAGTTTCCTCAGTCAAGGAGTAGCCAAAGAAAAATAAACCAACCCAGATCTTGCAGATTGATCTAAAACTGGTAGATTTGGTTGCTGTCAGATGTGTAGGGAAGAAATAGTGGGAATTCTTGTCATTCTGATTTAGTGGAAAAAAATAATGGAAATCTTTTTCTATGTAGGTTCTTATGTTAAATCTGTTTCTGATCTTCCTGAGACAAAAGCAGTCATCAGGAAATACCTGATACCATAAGCCACATTTTAGTCCTTGCATTCTGGTGTTGATGTTCTGCAATACCTTCCGTTGCTGAAGAAGTAGCAAAACATGTTGTATGGTAGAGAAACACTATAAAAATACCTATTTAAAAATACCTATGTTGTATTTTATTGTGGAATGTTTCCTGATCTTTTCAGGCAATAGGGGCACTCAGTGTGCAAATCCATGCTCAGCTGAATTTGGGGGGTTGATTTGCAGGATGCTCGAGGAGAGAAGCTGTAGTCACAGTTGTGCCTAAAACTGGTTTTGTAACTTGAGTTGGGTCAGGTAGAGCAAAGCACAATAATCCTAGTGGAATAAAGCAGCAGAGAGTTAACTGGCTTTTCTAAATGGGCTGCTGCTTCTCTACAGCTATCCAGAGGCAGTGCCTCAGCCAACATACTAGGAGCTGCAAACCGAGCTAGGAATAATTGTAATATTCCCAGCTGCAGTAGCAGGGGCAATTTCCCTCTATTACTAGATCCCAAAGCCTACTGGTGTTTTGATTAAACCTCCTTCCGTTTGTTTTAAACTTCTCTTAATCTCAGAAACTGAATAACCAATGCAGGTGATGAATGTGTGTGTCTGCTCAGAATGCATAAATTCATTCATAGGCTCTTTTCCGAACATCTTTATGCATTATTTTACAAGGGCTCTGGGGCTCTTTACACTTGGTTCTGTGGGAAAGAAAAAAAACCCAAAAACCTAGGACGGTGCCATCTTTTTGATCTTTGCAGATTGTCTGTGGAACAATTGATAGTCACAGTGTCCTGGCTAAGAAGAATCTCATAATCCATTCTTATCACATTAAGGTCTAGTTGCCTGCCTTAATAGGATATTGCAGAAGTAGAAAAACAAAGGAAGTAGAAATGGTTGGTAGAAAAGATATAACGGAAATTAATTTAAACCTATGGTCACTTGATCAAAAGCAAGCTAGCAAAGCCTTTTAGTTATGGGAAAACTTTTCTTCTCCTTTATTTCTTGTGGGAAGGGAGAAAGCAATTTTGTTCATGATAGCACTTTTTTTTTTCAACTAGAAATGTGGTGGGGTTTTTGGGGGTGGGTTGGTGGAGGGGGGGTGTTTTTTTTTTTTTTTTGGGGGGGGGGGGTTGTTTTAAAAATATCCTAATCGCACT
>JAVKLA010000090.1:18340699-18370015 GCA_034782735.1 Sagittarius serpentarius
GCTCCCTTTCTGCCTCTCTCTTGCTCCCTTTCTGCCTCTCTCTTGCTCCCTTTCTGCCTCTCTCTTGCTCCCTTTCTGCCTCTCTCTTGCTCCCTTTCTGCCTCTCTCTTGCTCCCTTTCTGCCTCTCTCTTGCTCCCTTTCTGCCTCTCTCTTGCTCCCTTTCTGCCTCTCTCTTGCTCCCTTTCTCTTTTCCTTTTCCTTACTGCCGTGTGATCACTGCAGCTTATCATGAAACCCCAACCCCAGTCTAGCACCCTTAAAAGGATGTGAAAATTAGCAATGAAGATACTATCTACCTACTCGAAGGAATATTCTAGACAGTAGGCTTTAAAAGCAGGTTTTAAAAGCTTTAAATAGTTTAAATTTAAACTGTGGAATAGAGAAAACCCAAAAACATTACAATGCTCTAGAGACCTGTTGTTCTGAGTCCCTCTTAATAGTTTGGTTTCTAAGCATCTGCAAAAATAAAATAAAAGTTAACTTCTATGGTTATTAGTTTAGTAAAACAAACACCAAGACATGTAGTGATGGATTTAGGAGAGAAAATATCAAATTTATTCGCAACCTGTCAGTCAGATAGTGTCTTATACTGTGTGTAGGTTTATCATTTTTCATTTTGGTTTTTGAGACTTGGAGCATTTAAATATTTTAGACATGTGAGGACAGAAACCTGTTTTCAGCTCCTGGAATTGACTTTTGCTAGGTAGAAAAAGGTCTGCCTCTCTTCTGTGACAGACAGTGTTAGACAGTAATGCCACAGAGAGGTTTTTTGTGTTTTATAACTGCTTATCTCTGCCAAAACAGCAGCTCTTCTGCAAGTATCAGTAATTTGAAAGAAAAGACATGTTCAGAGCATTGAATGTGGTACTTTTTGGTGTAAAGCTCCTGTTACACCACACTGCCTACAGCCTCACAAAGAGGATTACACAGGCCCTATTGTGTCTCCTTTTTTGAAATAATTCTGTGTGTGTGCAAGACAGAGGTCTGGTAGAGGTGATTCTTAGCGTTAGCTTTTTTTGGTTGTTCTTACTAAGTCTCTAGCTGGAATCACTTTGTGCTCTCTCTTTTCTTTTCCATTATTTCAGTTGCTTAGAGCAGCCACGTCTGCAGCACTTGGGTTTCAGTGCTTTATCCACGTGTTCTCATGGCAGAAGCAAAAAAAATCACCTTCATTCTGTGAAAGGAATTCTGCAGGTTGTGCCCCAAACCGCAATGAAGTAACTTCCTACGTAATTAGCTAGTGCAAAGTTGAGCGAAAGGCTAGCCCCAGAGGAACAAGCAGTAGCAGCTACCCGTGTTTGCTACAGCAGTCGTCTCGTTCCTCCTTGCCATCCTGCTTGCCTCCTTCTCCCTGCATGTTGCCTAGCTCTATGTGGAGAGGCATGGCTGTAGTAAGCATACATGACTTGTCCTTGCTGAGCGCTTGGCTCTGTGCTGTCCTGTTGCACTATTGCACTAGTCATCTAGTGGACGAGAAGTTCTTGCGGCTGCCAGGGTGGGTGAGACCACAGTGAAAACAGCCTGGAGATCTGTGAGAGCATCCCTTCCAAACAGCTTCCAAGAAAGATAAAAATCCCTGCAGGGGAAGAAAAAACAACCCACCACCTCTGCTGCTGTTTTGTGGTTCTCCTGTCCTGGGCAGGTGGCAGTTATTCCTTAAGCGTAAGAAGGGTCCTTTTATATCTGTCTGTTCACGTTAGTACAAATGACTAATGCCATTCTTTTGCACACTGTTACTTAGATGTCAAAGGCAGCAATTCTAGGGCAAGCAGTCATGCTGTGACTCAGTCTAGGTAAGCACCTGGAGACATTAAAGAAAATGGGAGTTTGTAGCTAACTTCAAGTAAAGCCCTGTGAGGCTTTGATAGCTGTGGGCTGTGTTACTGGTCTGTGTCCTTCAGCACTTCCTATGGCAACTACAGCCCTGGGGAGGTGTGTGGGGAAAGGCTCAGGCGCCCCGCTGCCAGGAGCAGGCTCTTGTGGAGCTCGGAGAACTGTAAGACCCCAACAACTTGTGTTGCCGATGAGGGAGGAGTATTTGACATTCATTTGCCCATTGGAAAACAGAGAGAGATGGAAGTTCCTTCTGCCCGTTCCCTGAGCAACTGAGCTTTAACTTTTACATTTTGGCAACTGTGCCAAGAGCACAGAGATGAGTGCTACAGTGAGATAAAACCCTCTCCTCTCCAGCTGCCTTCACCAAATCCCAGGCTAGGTACGCAAAACTGGTAAAAGCTCCTGGGAGGAGAGCGTGGGAGGCCAGGGGCTGGATCCCTCCCTGTGGTGGAGGAGATGCTTTCATCACGAGCTCCATGCCGGGCTCTGTGACAGCAACCTCTGGCCTTTCCCGCAGACAGAGATCATGGGAGCTGCTTGTGCTGGTGCGAGGAAGGAGAGGGGCTATAATGCATGCCTTTGACCATATAGGCAGTAGCAGATATTTGAGTTCTGCATATAGAAATGTCTGTTATCTTCTGCAGAGAAATGTAGCCTAGAAATAATCAAACGATCATGTTGTATACTCACTGCCTGTGATGCTGTCCTTTAAGGTTTGTAAGGTGCAGGTCTGTATGAAATGGTATGCTACAAGTTAAAAATAATGAATCTGATGCATCTTTATACTGCCTGCTTTGATCTCCTTGTGCTCTGCTAAGCTGTTCTTCTGCCAACCAAAGGGAGCCAGTCTCTGTGTGATAATGTTCATTCTGTCTCCTTCCCCATCCCCTATGTGCACACAAGCTGCATATTTTACTTTAGAAATGGCAAATTTGGGTCACAAGTTCAGCAGTTAGAATGATGATTTTACCACATCCTGCTTGCACAGGAAGCTTATTTTTTAAAAAGCTGATAAGTTGAGTCCTCTAGATTTTGTCAAAACAAAAAGCAAAGCCAGCTATTTAAAGCTGCAAAGAGGTTTGGATTCTCACACAATCAGTTTGCAACTTTGTCTCACAGCGCATATGCTTAATTTAAAGTAAAAGCCTTGCAGCCTGCTCCTGTGCTACCTGGACTAACCAGCTTCCTATGATTACCAGCCTGTGATGATAATCTGAAAAAATGTTTCCCCCGTTATGTTATGAAAGAGTTGTGGGTTTGTCTTCTTGGTTAGCTGGGTTGGGTTTTTCTGAGGAGGGATTATTTCTTCATTAATTGGGGAAAAAAATTATACAGTACCATTTGGTCCAATGAACAGGTGGTAACTTTCTCTCACTGTAAAACATCCAAACACATCAAAAAAATTTGTGCCAAATATTCATGTAGTAACTGCAAGACTTTCACTTGTGCAGTGGTACTTAGGGGAAAGGAGCCCATCAGTCTGGTAAGCAATGTGGATGCTCAATAGCAAGGAGCAGGAGACATTGACTGTTACTGTGTTAGATGAAAAGAAATGATAGACCTTGCTCATAATGTAACAAGAGACCTAAAACGTGCTGTGCGAGTCATGAGGAAGGTGCAAAGCATTTAACAAATGCTATTTTGTTTAAATGCAAGGTACTACAAAATAATGTTAGTGCTGGATTTCATGTGTTCAGACTCAAGCAGTCATTTCTGTGGAATCGGATTTCGTGCAGTGTAATCAGTTGTTGCTATTCATGTTATTTATACATATCGGCTACAGCACTTCACCTTTCAGATATTTCGGTTGCACAGGGCAGGCCCTGGTGCTTGTACTGTGAAGTAACAAAGATACGTAAATATTATCTAGCCTGAAGTGAGAAGACTAATGTTTTGATGCTAAGTAGTGCATCATTTCCTTTGAGAAAAGTGTTGAGTGGAATGATGGACAATGTGTGACAGGCAACAAAACATAATGAAACTGGAACCTTCTGAGTATCTGTATGTCATGGTGTCATTGTTATTAAATGGTAAAATAACCTGCTCACCAGTCAACAATACTAATTTTGTCTTTGTTCTCTTGTAGGAATGTTTACCCTTGCAGAAGTTGCATCGCTTAATGACATCCAGCCAACTTACCGTATCTTGAAACCATGGTGGGATGTATTTATGGATTATCTAGCTGTTGTTATGTTAATGGTTGCCATTTTTGCTGGAACCATGCAGCTGACCAAAGACCAGGTGGTCTGCTTGCCAGTTTTGCAGTCTACTGTAAATTCAAAAGCACAGCCTAGCACGTCAGGGAAGGCCGACTTTGCCACTGTTGAAACAACCACTGGTCAAGGAGAAGAAGCATCAATGAGAACGGTTTCCTTCGGAAGTGGCCCTACTGTAACGCCTGATGTACCTCTGAGCAGAGCTACCTCTTCTCAGTATCAACCAACTGAATCAGGCCAGGAGCTGAAGAAGGAGCAGAAAGATTCTTCAGGCCGTAAAACAAATTTGGATTTTCAACAATACGTATTTATTAACCAGATGTGTTATCATTTGGCTCTTCCTTGGTATTCAAAGTATTTTCCCTATCTAGTTCTCATCCATACTATCATTTTAATAGTAAGTAGCAATTTTTGGTTCAAGTATCCCAAGACTTGCTCAAAAATTGAGCATTTTGTGTCTATATTAGGGAAGTGCTTTGAGTCCCCTTGGACTACAAAAGCGTTGTCTGAAACGGCATGTGAGGACTCGGAGGAGAACAAACAGCGGTTAACTGGCGCCCAGTCCCTGCCCAAGTATGTTTCCACTAGCAGTGATGAAGGAAGCCCAAGTGCCAGCACTCCCATGATAACAAAGTCTGGTTTCAAATTTTCAGCTGACAAGCCGATGATCGAGGTTCCCAGCGTCACTATTTTAGATAAGAAAGATGGAGAACAAGCCAAAGCGCTGTTTGAGAAAGTCCGTAAGTTCCGGGCTCATGTGGAGGACAGTGATCTCATTTACAAGCTCTACGTAGGCCAGACTGTCATCAAGACTGTCAAGTTCATATTTATTCTCTGCTATACTGCAAACTTTGTCAACACCATTAGTTTTGAACACATCTGCAACCCGAAAGTGGAACACCTGATTGGCTACACGCAGTTTGAATGTACACACAACATGGCTTACATGTTGAAGAAGCTGCTTATCAGCTATATTTCCCTCATTTGTGTCTATGGCTTTATCTGCCTCTACACACTTTTCTGGCTGTTCCGAATACCTTTAAAAGAATATTCCTTTGAAAAGGTCAGAGAAGAGAGTAGCTTCAGTGATATCCCTGATGTAAAAAATGATTTTGCATTTCTCTTGCATATGGTAGATCAGTATGACCAGCTGTATTCTAAGCGATTTGGTGTCTTTTTGTCAGAGGTAAGTGAGAACAAACTACGGGAAATTAGTTTAAACCACGAGTGGACTTTTGAAAAGCTGCGGCAACATGTTTCCCGCAATGCCCAGGACAAGCAAGAGTTGCATCTCTTCATGCTGTCGGGGGTCCCCGATGCAGTGTTTGATCTGACGGACCTGGATGTGTTGAAACTGGAGCTGATTCCTGAAGCAAAAATCCCAGCAAAAATTTCCCAGATGACAAATCTTCAGGAGCTTCATCTGTGCCACTGCCCTGCGAAGGTCGAGCAGACTGCCTTCAGCTTCCTCCGGGACCACTTGAGATGCCTTCATGTGAAATTCACAGATGTTGCAGAAATTCCTGCGTGGGTGTATTTGCTCAAAAACCTCCGTGAATTGTACTTGATAGGCAACTTGAACTCTGAAAACAATAAAATGATAGGGCTTGAATCTCTCAGAGAGTTGAGACACCTTAAAATTCTCCACGTGAAGAGCAATTTGACCAAAATTCCCCCCAATATCACAGATGTGGCACCACATCTGACAAAACTAGTCATTCATAATGACGGCACTAAGCTTGTGGTACTCAATAGCCTTAAGAAAATGACTAATGTTGCAGAGTTGGAACTGCAGAACTGTGAACTGGAGAGAATTCCCCATGCCATCTTCAGCCTCTCTAACTTACAGGAACTGGATTTAAAGTCTAATAGCATACGCACAATTGAAGAAATCATCAGTTTCCAGCACTTAAAAAGATTGACTTGTTTAAAGCTGTGGCACAATAAAATAGTCAACATTCCTTCCTCCATTACCCACATAAAGAATTTGGAGTCTCTTTATCTCTCCAATAACAAACTCGAATCCTTACCAGCCGCAGTGTTCAGTTTACAGAAACTTAGGTGTTTAGATGTAAGCTACAACTCAATTGCATTGATTCCAGTGGAAATAGGTTCGCTTCAAAATCTGCAGCATTTTCACATCACAGGAAACAAAGTCGACACTTTGCCAAAACAGTTGTTTAAATGTGTTAAATTGAGGACTTTGAGTCTGGGACAAAACTGTATTACCTCAATCCCAGATAAAGTTAGTCAACTGTTGCAGCTGACTCATCTGGAACTGAAGGGAAACTGCCTGGACCGTCTGCCAGCCACGCTGGGGCACTGTCAGCTTCTCAGGAAAAGCGGGCTTGTGGTGGAAGATCACCTCTTTGATGCTTTGCCCTCGGAAGTTAAAGAGGTGTTGAATCAAGACACAAGCATTCCCTTTGCTAACGGGATTTAGGCTGAGGTGAAATGCGCCGGTAGCTGACTTCCAGACGGCAAACGCTAAAAAGTATGGCAATTGTGAGACCATGCATTTTAGAAAGCGGAATTCCTTGGAAGGCAGGACTACTAGCAGGATTAGAAGAGGTGTAACTGAGTGTTCAATGTTTGCAGTGTTTTAAAAGATTATTTCCAAAATTTTTGAGAGGATAAAGAACCTTAATAATCTCAATTCTTTTTTCCTTAAATTGTTTGTAACTTGGATGCTGCCGCTTTTGAATGTTTACAAATTTGCTTGCCTGCTTAAAGTAAATGATTAAATTGATGACCTTTTCTTACTATGCAAGTTATTCCTTAAGGTCTGGATTTAATTTAGTGCATTATGGGGAGGAAAAACAAGGTTAAGTGTTGTATACGGTATGGTTCTAACAGCACTTGAAACACATGTTGATGTGTGTTGTTAGTGTTTAGCCATCCTCAGCAAATGAAACCAGTTTGGCTGTGCTTTGAACTGCACCAGAACCACCATTTTCCTGCATTAAGGTATGTGGTTTGCATCAGGCCAAGTGTATTTGCCTTCATTCTTCATCCTCAAGGCCTCATGTTGTTGGGTGAGATTTTTTCTGTGGTCCAGCGTGCTACTCCTTCACACCAGCAAAGACTGGTCACGTTTCCCCATAACGCTCCTCTGTCCCACGCAGCAGTGGGTGGTAAAAGGGAGAATACTGCCACTTGGCTTTCAAGTTGGGGATAGTTTTGATATTTGAACTGTTTTGCGAGGTGACTTCGAAAGCCATTAAACACCAAGTGACTTTACTGCTCGTGTTTGGCTCCTCTTCCGAGTTTTCATCTGGGAAACTCAAGGCATTCTATGAGTTGGTCATTGTTCTGTTTCACAGCCCTTGCTTAGGAACTGGGGTGTCTGCTCCCTTTACTAGCCTAATGACTGAGACATGAGTTACGGTTTACCCACGTGTGATTTAGCTTTATCACCTGTTGTGGTGTGTCTTCCACACCTGGACTTTAACTGTAGGACCACCCTTCTCCCCCATCCCAGCCCAAGTAATCTGATGTTTTTGAACACTTATGCACTGTTAGAAAACCCTAACTGTGTGCCAGATAACTCATCAAATAAAGAAAAAAGCAGACAGCAGTGAGTGCGGGATTTTTTTTTGTTGTTGTTTTTTTGGTGGTGTTTTTTTAACCAAGTTTGCATTGCCAGAACCATTAAAGAAATACAATCCATTAAATCTGCAAAATCATCAGTTGTAAATCTTGGCCATTTACATTCCATGTGTGCAGAAAAGTAGTACTATGCTGGGAGATGATTACAGGATTACTCATGGTTTAAACACAATTCCCTATTGTAGTGCGGTCAGGACTGAACTAGTCTGTAGTTCAAGGGACTGTTCTTCTCACACAGAAATCCTCATGCACAGCGATTTCTACTGTAACTTCACCAGAGCTGGCCTGACTTACACCACTATTAACGAGGGGATAGTTTAGGCCTAGGGGCATTGAGCAGTCAGGAACATTTCAAATACTGCTCTTGCGAATCTTGCACATTTTATTGTTAATCATTTACCGTTAGTCATGCTGGGAGGACTGTCCTCAGCTGTAGGTTAGCAGTCTCTGAATACATACCTGCACCATATGTTATGTATATCAGAAGACCAGTTTATGAATAGTGGTTTTCCCACTTCTTTTGGGGATACAGTCTATTTTCCACTTGCCAGCAGGTAGTAAACTTGGGACGTTGACAATTCTGCAACACCTAGTCGCAGGTTTGGCAGAATACTTGCAGTTACTGATCTGTCCTCCACTGGGAAACTTAATGCTAATCCTCAGAATTTTTTTTTTTTTAAGTAGAAGTTAAGGCTGCAGTGGATTTTTTTTTTTTCTTAAAGAAACTTTCATGTTTATTTTTTGCACATAGATCACTTTAAAATTGCTGGACTATTGACTCTTCAGAAAAACTGTGGAATATACTATTGGTGTATGCTTTGTATTTGCTGTTGAGTGTCATTTCAGCTTCCAAGAAATTATGTAGGAGGGAGGAAGAGCTGGAGGATGACAAAGTAATTAAAATATTTAGAAAAGTAGTTCTATTTTTCATCTTTTTTCTTATTTTAATAGTGGAGTTGCACAGAATGCGGCTGTGGATTGATCCAGCTTTTAAAAGCTTTTTTTGGTGTTTCAGATTCTCCTACTGTCCCTACTGATGTTCAAAAAATAAACCCAAGTCCACTTAATACGAGTATGGTACACATAATTTAGACCACTGTTTTGACTAGTTATTAGGCAATTGTACTTCTTTAGACAACTTCTTCCAAAATAAGTATATGTTAAAGTTAATTTCAGGCTTGTGATGCTTGCTTAGCATAAACTCCATTCTTGTTTTTAGGAGAGCTTTCTCAGAGTGGGGAGGAACTGCCCATCATCCCCATGTCGCCTCCCCCCAGTCCTTCCTCCTCTTTGTGACTGTTTATAATGTTCCTATTCCCTGCGTGTCAACTGACAGAGTCTTGCTTTAAAGTCTTGGAAGTTCATCCCTTTTCCATGTAAGGCATGTGAAATACATTTTGCATTTCTATTTGATTTAATAAATAAGATGTTTATATCTTCCTCTAATCTATTTTTTTAATTGGGGAAAATAGTGTTTGCGTAGTAACATCTCAAGTAAAAAAAATTCAAGTATCTTATGCTGAACTTGTTCTGTGGTGCCTGTAATCTAGGAAGGAAGAAACATGAGTTGCTGCTCCTAGTAAATCCTGTAGGTATGGCTTCTAACTAGAATACAGTACTTCAGGATAGGTTTTTTCATTTTTTCAAATACATAAACTAAATGACCTACCACTGTTTTTATTTGGCTAATGGAGTTTTGCAGAATATACGTACACCCTGGAAGAAAAATTACTGTGTTCATTCAAATGAGAGGAAGTGGCCCATTCTATTTGCTCCTGCCTCTGTAACACACTTCTGTGAAGACCCTTTAGTTTTCCCATGAATTGTCCCTTTGGAAGATGCTTCCTGTGATGCAAACAGAGCTATGGCTGTCCTGAGCAGCCATCGGGCCTCTTGGTGTAAGGGAGGATGCTGACACTCTGTGAAAGGCTCCCTGCTGCTAAATAAATGGCTTTGCAGTCCTGAGCTGCCCTCTCTGGTAGCAAAGGGGGAAGCCCAGACACTGTAAGTCATGTTCCGGTTATGGGGGGATCTGCTTTGTGGACTGTATTTTTAATAAAAATCTTACAGAAATAGCTGTTCTGTATATTGTGTTTCCATGGATGCGCACAGAAATTAGTGGTGTACGGTTATGTGAAGGTAAGTGGCTAGCTAGAGTGTGATTCATTTACTTAAAGTCAAGTTAAACAAATGAGGTGCTCCTACAGCTGTGGTGTTGACCATCATTCTGATTTCTTGCAGGAGCAGATTTTTGGCTTTCAGACTTCTTTGTTCCTGAGACAGGGAGCTGTGGAGGAACCTGACAGTCCCGAGTATAAATCCTCCGCAGCTTGTTGTGAACATGAAAAATGAGGCTTCTCTTGGGTCTGTGGGATGTGAACTCGTGAGGGTGCTACAGATGAGAACAAAAGCCTTGAATTTGCTGAGGCATCCCAGTGTTGATGGCACAGTGGCAGTGGACTTGAGGGTAGCTTATCCGGGCTTCTGTTGCCCAGTGTGATGGGATTATTGCCTGTGTGACAACTGGCCTTGAAGGTCCTGTGGAGCACAGCACTGCTCATCAGTCCGAAGCAAGGAGGGAGGTTAAACCTGGGACTTGAGACCTACTTTTGGTTTTGGCACAACCTTCTCCTCACCTGGGGAAAATGACATTAAAAAGATTTAAATTTCATGTCTATGAGCTGGGGATTCTTTAATGGAGGTAAAATGCGTGAATGATTGTGAAAAACACAAATCCTGTAGAAATGAGGTCATGTAGAAAGATTCAAGAGGCACAAGTGGTCTCATCATTAGCTGCATGGCAGAGCTCTATCAATGCGTTTCTAATGTGTGATCCCAGAACAGTTTGATGTAGACAGCAAACTATCATAGGCAGGACTAGAAAATAGCTCAAGATGTCTTTAAGCCTGTCACCCTGCCTCATGCATAAATAAGGTTCCCTAACTCATTCCTGCCAGATATTTGGCAAGATGTAGGAACAGGTTAGACAGTAATGGAGATTCCAGCCTCTCTAGGCAAGCTGTTTCCTTAATCATCTTCCCCGCTGAAGAAACACAGCTAGAACCTTAGCCAGACAGCCACTGCTGATGCTCTGTTTAGGCCAAACCAAAGGATTAGAAATGTATTAATCTATTTGCTTGCAGAAGTACCGACAGACTTCTGCGTGGACACATTGCGTCCCAAGCAGCTTCGGAGGACTGAAGCTTGGGATGCCTTTAGAAAAGAGCTCGGAGGGGACAGCTAGCATTGGTTTGGTTACAGATAATACTGCAAGAAGTTGCATTCTGCAATGACGGCAAGGCCATCCGCAGCCGTGGTGCAATGCGTTTATGGCTGGTCTGCCTCATCTTAGGCTGGTGGTTGACATCCGTGCCCTTGCAAAGCCTAGGTGGTCTGTTTGTTCAGGAAGACATTTTGTGAAGGCATTTAAATAAAATGTTTCTCGAGCAAGTGTGCTGCAGGAATATGCAAGGTGATCCTTAAGATTACCAGAACTGAAAGAACTGAGACAACTTCTGTAGTGGTTTTAACCTTGGCATTAGTTGATACAATTGCTGCATGAACTGCTGATTAGCTTACAGGGTTCCCAAATGATTGGCAGTTTTAGCACTGCAGAAGAGTTCTCAGTTCAGGCTGTCCGCTTGTGCTTGTACAGTGTGTTCAGCACTTAAACCAAAGGCATCAAACACTGATGTTGCAAAACCCTGCGGGCTTATGCTGTGACCAGTTTCCCAGGACAGCAAATCATTCCCCATGCTGCTAAAGGGAAGGCAAGCTGCGATACTGAGTACAGTTGTTTCTGTAGCAAAGATGAGGCTTTAGAATTAAGCTCAGAAACAGATTTTCCAAGCTGATTACAAACACGCACCCATTCCATGATAAAAGTCATGAGAGATGTCGTTTCTGGCAGAGAGATGCTGAAAATCGTTCCTGTAACTCAGCCAGGCATGGGTGCAGAAGTGGCAGCTCTCTAACGCTGCACATCAACACAATACAACTCAACTGAGGATCTTTAAAACCACACGCACTGGAGTTTGGCCAGGCTACGTCTCTCCCTTCCCTGAAGAGAATAGCCCCTAAGCCCTTTTGCAATTACTACAGCCAGGACCTTTGTTCTGTCTTGCCTCCAACGGCACGTTGCCCCTTGATGCTGGAGGTAACGTAGGGTTATTGGTTTAATAATGACTGTTTGGGAAGAATGCCATCTTCTAAATTAACACCACAGTCGCTTGCAGGAAGTCTTCCAGCACAGAGCAGGTCTGTTCCCATAAAATGAACATGTTGTGCCCATAAACAACAAAATCTTGAGTTGGGACTGGGTTGTGTAGACCATTAGGAATAAATGCTCATGCACGTTGCTGTTCTGTTAACCAGTTCTGGGTAGTTTTGCTGCTTCAGGTGGTTTGTAAAAGTGGATTTTAAGACCTTTTCCCTAACACCATCCAGCAATCTGGAGCCAACATTCCTGGCCTGGGGCAGGCTGGCTTGCCCCAGAGTGTGTTGCTGGAGCTGCCCCGGCAGAGGTGGGGTGGGAGAAGGCCTGGGTGCCGTGGCTGCTGCCAGCACCCCGTGGAGGCTCCCCTCTGCTGGGGCAGTCAGATTTATCTCGCTTCTCCCAAGATGTTGTCTGTGGGGGTTGCCACACGAGATTGCGTCCTTAGCTACAAAATAAAGGGAATGCTGTTGAATGCGACGTATTGCCAAGCGACGCGTCTGAAGGATGGGGGTCACGATAATAGGAGGAAATGCAGAATAAGGAGGGGAAAAAAAAGGGAATAAATATTCCTGAGAGGAGGTGGAGCCCCCACCTTGAAATTTCACAAGTTTTAGAAAGATGGTGTAAAATCTGGAGTGCAGGTTACAGCTGCTCCTGCCTAGAGCCAAGCTCAAACCCTCAGGGCACCCTATGGCTGCCTTTTTCTTTCTTTCTTTCTTTCTTTCCTTTCATCCCCCTGTCTCTCAGACAGGGCCTTAGGGTGCCCATGCAGCTGCTGCTTGTGTGCTCTCCTTCCCCTCCTGCTCCCGTGCAAGTATCTGCGATAAGCTCATCCCCGCAGAACCGTTAACGCTTATCCCAGCACGGCCGTACCCAGGGCTGTCCCCCTGTCCTGGCTGCGTGCTCAGCAGTGCTCTGCAGGGAAACGCCGGGCGCTGTCGAGGGCCAGAGTCTAATCTTGGAGCTGCAGCTTCCCCTCATGAAGGGATTCTCCCTCCTCCGGCTGGCAGGCGATATCCGAGTCGGGCAGAGCCCTGCCAGCACAGGAAGGCCGAAGCTCCCTTCTGGCTCCCAGCCTCCCGCTCCAGGGCCACTGCACGGAAGCGCTGCAGGGCCAGTGGTGCTGGGGCTGGCGGGGTCCTGTCCGCCTCCAGCTCCCACGCAGCCTGGGGGAGCCGCGCTTCTCCTGCAGCCCTCCGAAGAAAGAGTTTCCATAACGTCCTTAAGTTGCAATTTCCGTAGGCACCCCCATGGCTCCTGCTGTTGCGTGTCCTAACAGCCTCCTCTGTCTTTGTTGGAAATGGAGTTGCGTGTTTCTTACCCTGTTTGTAAAGGATGCAGAGAGCACCTGATGATTGTCACAGCCCTCTCTGCGGCAACTGCTTCTTCATCACCCTTTTGATTCTTTTTCTCTGCCCTAGGTTAAACCCCTTCCTTCAGCTTTTCTTCATGTGTTGTTTGGGTGTGTTTGTTTTGTAACTCCTGTTGCTCTCAATCATCTCAGTTTATCAAGTTTGGTAAAATTAGTGATGTCTGTAATGGGATGTGGGACCTGGGCTGAGGCCTCCCAGAGTAGAGCCGCTGACCCCGGGGGGGACACAGCCAGAACGAGACTCCCCAGGAGCAACAGTGTCATGCTGTGTGTCTGGGGTGCCCAACCCTCCTGCTTACCCCTCCAGAGCGGGCGGCCCTGCAGAAGGCCTGGCCACACCAGCTTCCCGGCGTCCTCTGCAGAAAGGGAATTCAGAGGCAGTTTTGCACAGTGACTTCGGTCCGATGGCTGAGCAGGTGAGAACGGCTGGGTGTTGCATGGCTGGCAGGTGACTCTGCTGCTCTTGTTTGCTGTTTGGCTTCTCCAAGGCCCAGGGGATATATCTGATAGCGGTGGTTGGGCTCCCAGCCCTCCAGGCTCTTGCCTATCGTGAGAGTTTTATTGTGGACTTCTTCCCACACTGTAGCTGCAGTGTAGCTACAAGGACATCCTATGGATGTAAAATGCTGGGCAAGTGGGGACACCCAGGTCTGTAGGGCTGTGATGCACAACAGAGCTAGAAACCAGATGCCTCTCAGGACCTCAAGTTTTAACCTATTAAATTGGGAAACGTGCTTAATGAAAGGCAAAGGCCAGGTGGGTTGTAAACTGATTGCTGTCGGTATCGATGTTTATGTGTATTTGAGGCCTAAGAAGATGCCACTGTGATCTTACCCAGGACAATGAGATACGTTTTTAGACATCTTTGTACTAAAATCTAGTTAAGTAAATTGACTTTAAAACTGAGTGTGTTAAATGGGTGTGAGGCGGCACTGTCCCTGCGAGCCAGCACTAGCGTGGATGAATAATTCACACACTTAGTACTTTGGAAAGTTCCTCAGATCTTCAAAGCTATTTGTGGCCGAGTGCCTGTCCCTTTCACCGCAAATTTCAGCCTTCGCGCAGAGCATGGGTGTTTTCCACAGGTGCTGGTGATCTTGAAACCACAGTGATCCAGTGCCATCTCTGCTAGACAGAGGTCAGCTCCAGGAGTCCACACGGGCATTGCGTAAGGAGCCTCAGCGCACCCTCTCTCAGGGACTGTTCTTCTTACAGTTTAGAACCAGTAAAGCTGACAGGCTGCAGTTTTGAACTAGAACTGTACAGAAAAGACCTTAATTAAATCATTTTTCTGAAGTAATTAAAAGACTGCAAAATGATCATGTAGACAGCAGTGCTGCACCACGGTTTGAAACCTGCCTTTCTCCTCCTCACCAGGCAGTCAAGCTAAGCTTGGCCACCTCTTCCGTGGCAGAGCAAGTACACTCCCAGCCCGAGTGTCTCTGCAGGAGTTACCCCACCGAAGAACTACACCCACAGTGAAAGGTAAGTGCATCTTCAGAGAAAGGCATTCCAGGTTACGGTCCCACGCAGACAAGGTCCTTGTGCCTGTGGGGCTTTGTTTATCTTTGTGCTTGCATTGATCAGCCTTAGCAACATGTTTAACTCTGAATATATTTGTTTAATTAAATGGTTTTAACATTCATTATGGGGCTGCTAATTGCCGCCTCCCCCAAAGGAGCTCAGCAGCAGACGGTGTGGGGTGTGAAACACGGGTGAACAGCCTGGGTGGGACTCAGAGGGTCCCAAAATGAGCGTTTTACCTTTACAAACTGCTGCTCTCTCCTCACCAGACTGAGAAAGGGCTGGCTTGGAGGAGACCTCAGAGATCCAGCATTGCTGCAGTTCTGTTAGGCTGCAATCAGTGCTCCTGAAAGCCTGAAAGGCTGCTGCTATTATTAGCAAAATGTTGGCAGTGTGATTAGGTCTGTGCAAGACTTAAGTTCAAGGAAGCTTAAAGGATGAACAGACAGATGCAGACTGGACTTAGGCACCGCATATTGTAAAACTGTGGCAGTCCTATGTAATGTGGAAAAAGGTGTGTAGACGCTGGTTCTCCACTTGTTGTCCTGCTCGCCACAGCACTTCCAGCGCTTAGCAGCTAACGGGCCTCGGTGTGAGCTACTGCTCCTTGGTGTATGAGAGTGGAGTGGGCCAGGGCAGCCGGGAGGGCTTCTCCGTGCTGGGATGTGCAGTGGGGCTGGGCAGGTTTACAAGGACTTGGGGTAAAAATGCCCTGAGCCCCAAGGCCATTGGCCCTCAGCAGCCCCACTGCCTGCAGGGCTGGCTCTGTTCGCGTCAGTAGCTGTGAATTACACATCTTGGGAAAGAAAAACAACCCTAAACACTGGGTTTAGTACAAAAGTGTTTCAGTGTGGTGCTGTTTTGGAGGTTTGCAGCTGTGAAGCTCCTTGCTAAAGGATACTGGGGGTGCTATGAGTTTTCGTAGTCTCAAGAGGATGCAAAGGAAGTTCATGGGAGAGAAGTCCAAGGAGGATTAGTGAATACATGGAAACTACTTCTGCTGTGGCATGGCCCTGGCTTTTGCCCTGATTTTCCTGTTATCTGCAGCACCTCCTTTGGCTGCTGTCAGAATGGGAGGCTCCCCAACAAAATGCCCTGGTGGAGAGCAAATGGCCGCTGTGAGCTGTGCAAGCCTCCTTCCTCCCCTCGGGGTGCACCGCAACTACAGCATCTGCTCATGCCCCAGAGAGCAGCAGCGTGGTTGCTAGCCATGGGCATGGCTTCAATTCCTCCATCATGACAGCTTTATTATAGGCTGCTTGGGATAACTTTCTGTGATAGAAAAAACTAATTTCTCTGTCCTTTTCTGCCTTGCTTTTGTCCATCCCCCACAGCACATACCCCTTTTGCTTTTTCCAGACCGGCCTGTGGTGTTGTCTGGGCACAGAGGCACCCTCTGCTTGAAGGGAAAAGGCATTACTCCTTGGTGTAAGCTACAGCCTTTGATAGATATGTCTTTGGTTGTGTCACACAAACAGGCCCCGACCACAGTACGTGCCCCAGCTGCTCGCCTTTGCCCTGTTTGGGGCCCCTCTCCTTCCTGCCCCGTGCAAGATGCCCGGTCGTTTGCTAGTTCCTGAGCGGCCTGAGCTTGTACAGCCTTCGGAGGCTGGACACAGCGTGGGCTCCGCTACAGGAGACAGGGAAGAAGCTTCAGGCACTGCTGGCAGAGGATACTTGAGTCCCACACCTGCTGGCACAGAGGGATGAGGGACTGCCAGATACTGCCTGTCCTCCCTGATTTGTGCCAAAGACAGGCGTGTGCCTGTGGTCTGACACCCAGAGGAAAGGAAGGGACGAACGGTTGGTGCTTGGCTTTTTCTGATTTTATCTCTCCAGAGCACTGTGCACAAAAGGACCCAGATGGGGGTCCTCCACCTCGCCTGCATACCGGGAGTTGCTGGGGGTGTGCTGCATTTCAGGGCAGAGCAAGCCGAGCATTTTGGAGCTCTTTAGAGTTGACTTTTAAAAGCAAAGGTGTTTCCAGCCTGAGCAGAGCAGGGTGGCTCTCACTCTCTCCTGGAGCAGTCACCACGTTTGGGGATGCAGCCTTTGTTCCTTCTATGAGTTCTCACACAAAAGCAGTGGCTAAATGGCTGTCAAAGACCGGGCTGGTGGAAATCTCCTGCTTCTAGCATTGCAGAGTTGAAGTCAGGCACAGCTTGTGAGATTAATGCGATGATTACAACGAGTTTGGAACTGGTCCTAGCACATCACAAAAAAGAAAGAAATCCTGCAGTTCAACGTGCTGATTGTTCGCAGGGCTGTTCTGCCTCTCCACCGCTCAGCATCCGAAGCTCTGCTGTATGAAGGGTAAGGTTAAAAGAACTCCAGTGAAACCATCCTCCAAAAAATCTGGGATGTTTCTCAGAGCTTGATCCCTAGCTGGGGTAGAAGTGAACTGTTTCTGCACTGACCCCTCTTGATGGACTTTTTTCTGTTCCCAAAATGTTTATTCTCAACTCCTTTGGTTTCACATCCAAAATGATTCGAAGCTTGTTTTTCCCAGGTGCCTCTTTTGAAAACTGCACACTCGAGCCATTGTGCACGGCAGCTCCAATTTCAACCTGCTAAAAGTTTGACAACAATCTCTGCAGTCTTTATTTTCTCTTCCCTGTGGCTTGGGTTTTGTTTGGGTTTTGAGGTTTTTTTTTTCTGGCAGACATTTATTCATCACTGTCAAGCTGACAGTGGCCTACAACATCATTGTTGGATTAAAAGACATATGGCATTTGGGAGTGGTCTTTTATATGTTTCTGAATCCCAATTATTTCCCTGTAAGAAACTACAGGCTGTCCTGGAGCTGCTGAAATGAATCACTCGGGTGAACACTTCTTCTTTTTTGCTGCCAATTTGAAACAGTAAAAAGTCTGGCTAAATCCTTCCTCCCTAGTAAAATCTGGTGCAAAACTTCCACTCGTTTGGAGGAATCCTTCTACTGCAGCACCCTATTAGTATGTGGGGACCATTTTCTTCCTGAAAGCATTTTACTGTACGTTTATGCTAACTTTATCAGAAAAAGGCATGCTCTAAAATTCAGGCCTGAGACCTCAGCCATTTTGGAGATGCTGCCATCCTTCATCAACTAATTTGCTGGTTTACTGAAACCACAGACTTGGTGGGAACAGTTCTGTGCCAGACCTTTTCAATGGGCTGGTCATACAGGTAAGTGCTTGGTGCTGTAAGGGCTGCAGAACCCAGCCCTTCAGCTTCTGTAGGAATATCCTTTTACAAGCTCTAAGATCAGGAGAAGTACCTGCGATATTTTTACTTTGGTGCAGTTCTCTTTAGCAATGAAGGACTGTGTGTATGGGATGTTTACTGGGCAAACACCACTTCAAACTCCTGCAAGTGAAACTGTCTTTACTGATTTTCACTGTCCAAGGCATGCCAAGAACAAATACAAGGACAGTATAGAATATGGATCTTCAAATGCCATTTGGGGATAAATGCTTACAAGGACATGAGCAACAGGCAAAGAAACGTGCTCATGGCTGAAAAATTTCCAAGCTTTATGTTGTCCCTGTCTTTGCCGATCTGGTTCAGCCAGGCAAATAGCAGCGAGCGCCTGGCTGATCAGCCCTGCCATGGTGCCCAGATCCAGAACTAGGCAGGGAGCAGGCGTAAGGCTGAGAAGGCAGGTTGCTCCTTGATTCTGCTCTGTGTGTTTTGCTGAAGCCTCAAGAGGAGAGCCAGCCAGTGATACTTGTTCTGGTGGTGTCGAGAAGCGGACACTAGCCTGCTGGGACAAGATCCAAGACCATCAATTCATTTTCATTTCCTATGCATCAGTTAGATGGTGAGAGCATCGATTTAATCTGAGAGCTAGAACTGACAAAGCCATATCCACAGTTGCTGATATATAGCTTTGCTTTTCTTGTGACTTGGAGCATCTGGGGAGTGGCTTTAAATGGACAGCTTGTGTGTCCTCTTTGGGGAGGGAAATGGTGAAGGTCCATGGAGAGACAGTTGCTCTGGCACAGCCCTCCCTAGGCTGGATGGATCCTGGGCAGGTGGGACATTACCTTGGTTATTGTGGTCAGTTTACAAATTTCTTTAATTTGCTGAAGGAATCAGGCCTGACAGGGCTATAGGACTTCACAAACAAATTTAATTTTCTTTTTCCCTTTCCTTACTCAGATCCTCAGGTGAACATAACCTGAGAAGACGTGAAGCTCTGATTCAAAACCCCACATCCAACAGCTGACGTCCTAGGCGACCCTGTCCCACATTTAACAGCAGCCTGGTTTCTGTGTTTTAGATAAATATGTGGGGATCTCTGACCTTTTCACTTGAGGTAAACGTATATGCCAAGGGAGGGTATGATCACAGCACAGGGTGATGTTCCAGTGCTGCCTTTAATTCGGCTGGTCTGACTCGCAGTGGCATGGATGTCAGCAAGGGCTGTTGAGACTCTGCTTCAAGTGTCTGTGAAAATACCTTTCCTAATGTTGCTGGCATGGCCCTGTCTGCGCACACAGGAACCCCACCTTCACTTGCTAGTAGGTGGCTCCGATTCCCCATGCTTCTGGTGCCAAGGAATTTTGCAATTGTTTTGTGTAACTTGGATGGAAAGTGGTATTTTGGGTTTTTTTCTGTGATTGCTGCTTTCGCTCTCCTTCCCCTGGTATATATCTTGGAGAGTTTATACATCTTAATGAAATTATGCAAAGGGGAGGCATTGCCCAGAGGAAAGGAGAAAGTGGAAAAAAATTATGTAAGCTTCCAGAAATAACATGGAAACCAATTTTTTTTTTCTGTAGTACTGAAAGCCTGTTCTAGATGAGTAAATTAAAACTGTTTGCAGTCATACCTGGAAAAGACAACATAAGTGTATGAATGTCTGCTAGGAATGTGCACTTGAGCGGGACCCCCACCTGTGCAAGCACTGCCACCAGAGAGTTTTGCTGGTGTAGCCAGGGGTTTTCCAGGGGACAGGCACTGGGATGGCCCCTTGCAAATGCCATCTGATGAATCACGCTTTTCTGAGGCGTTTGTGGAGCAATCTTTCACTCTGCATCCGAATTCCACTGAACAAGGGCAACAAAGGAAAAATTCCTTATACATAATACGAGGAGAAAGCTACAGCCGGTCTAGCCCGCGTCTGTTCCTGGGGCAGCTGTCTCACATGTGGTCTCTGAACCACACGGAACTGGAGCTGGCATTTGTACGAGAGTGTGAGCTGGGCAACCAGAGTGCTTGGGGCCAGTTTCAGGCTTTACCCACGGTGTATCCATTTCCAAACCCCAGTATTTTGCGTGCAGGAATGCAGCAGGAGGCAAGGCAGACCGATTGCTTTGTGGAGCGCTAATCTTGGCTCTCTGAAGCTGGCCCTGGTATCTGGGCCTAATGTTATGCTAGACGTATATGTTTGCATATGATTTTCGCCTCTCATGGAAAAATACATAAGTGCATATCCCTCACACTGTAGCTCTCTGCTAGCTCACCTGTAGTTGCTGGAGCCATAACTGGGAAAGGAGAGAGAAAAAGGAAGAGAGACGTATCTCAGTGACAGGGAAGATTTGGGTCAGAGCCCATAACAAAGCCAGTTCACCAGTGCCCATGGCTGGAGGTAGATGGGCTGGATGGTAAATGTTGACAGAAAAGGGGAATGTATGCATTTCTTTTTTGTTTGAATCCTGATTTGACCTTTCTGTCCCAGAATGCTTAACACATGCCACTTAGAAGGGAAAAATACAAATCTTCACAGCTCCCTTCCGTAGCTACTTAGGATACTGCCGGGCTTTGCGCAGGGGAGTCTCAGCGGTGAAGGGGGTGAATCCACTAAGCTGGTGGGAGTTGAGGTTACATGTCCCTTGGTAGCAAAAATAGGTGAGGAAAACTGCCTTTGAAACCCCATCACCCCCCAATGCTCACTTCTGCCCTTCCTCAGAAGAGGACCTTCAGGAGAGCTGATTCAGCTGTTTGTGTGGCTGCACATAAACTGAATGAAAGGACAAGGTTTTAAAAAGCCCTCATAAATGGGGGGTTGTGCACCTGTGCAGAAAGCCCCTGTTGCGCATCTGTATTAAGATCTATAATCGCAGTTAGATGAGGCTCTTGGACCAGAGACGATGAGGCTGGCTGGAACCACGTGCCCAGGAGGTGTATGACCCTGGAGCATGGAGCTGAGTGAAGTCCATGTTTCACTGGCATTTTTGAGAGGCAGCCAGCACTGGTTTCAAAGTGCTCTCAAGTATCACGGAGGAAATGCTGACAGACGCTGCTATCCTCATACTGATGAATGTGCTCAGGCTGTGGAGAGCATCCCTACGTTCGTGCCAGGACTTGAGACCCGGACTAACAAGTGCAATGGAAGAGAAGGAGGAGGAGGACGCAAAAGCTGATACTGAACAGATGCTTTCTATCATCTTCTGGACAAGCTGCTCTGGGCTCAGCAGAAGCAGCTGTCTCCTGGTGAGGCAGAGCCGCGCTGAGGAGCGGAGCGGGCAGAGTTACCAGGGCAGAAGTCATTTTTCAGACCTTGGTGTGAAGCTTCCCAAGGCAGAGCTGAGGGGATGCGAGACCTCCATCAGCACCAAGCTGCTCATCTCCCCGACACCCTGGGAGCTGCTGTCCTGGCTGCTGACATGTGGGAGGGTGGTGGGGGGTGGCACAGCACCCACCTTTTGCAGTTAATAAACCTACCCCCTGTGTCCAGACCAAGGCTCCAAAGTGGGTTTAACAGCACAATTATTGAGCTAACAGAGTGCGTAAGCAGATGTTTCACAGAAACCAGAATGTTTGGATGGGAGGCTCCTCAGTGCAGATTAATTCAAAGCACAACAAATGGAAAGCACAGAGAAGTGAGAAGCATTATTTTCAGCGTTAAATTTTCAGATTGTACTAAACGCACGCTACATGCATAAACCTGATCCAGAAACACATGCAGCATATGCAGGTTTTATGAGCCTTGAATGGTAAAGCGTTTGCTGAGATTTCTGTCATCCTTGAAGTACACGGGAAGTAGCATGCACACAGTGTGAGAGGCTGTAGCTATTTTCTTCTCTTATACATTTTAAAGAATTCTGGATATGTGCTTTGTTTTTACGAAACTATGCAGCGATTCCCCTATAAAATGTCAGTAACCTGGAAATAAACTGTTTCATGAAAGTTTGACTGTGTGCTATGGTCTACACACTATATCATAAATCCAGCAAAATCAGACAGCAATTTAAGGAAAAAAATGCTGAGCATTCTCATGGCAGGATGTATTGGGCCACATGGAAATTGTTTCTGGAATTAACTACTTTGGAAACACAGGAAAAAATATCTGAAATGTTATGTCAAACCGTATGTTGACATTGGGGTGATTCTACCACCAGTCTTGTAACAGTTAGTGTTTGCTGTACACCCTCTGCAGTCTGAGAGGTCAGACTGCTCAAGAGAGCATGGAAACCTGAGCTTTAAATAACAATAAAAACACTAACTTAAAAATGAGAAAAAATGTTGCTTAGAGTCACAGTGAGAAGTTCACAAATAAAGCCCAAGAGCAAAGGCTCAGAAAATGGCCTGCAAGTGCAAATAAATATACTTTGAACCTTTTCTTTTTTTCCTCTTTTTTTACTTATTTTTAAACTCTCTCTGAGTTTGCAGCAGTTTTGACGATGGAGGCATGGGAGCACAGGCCGCCTCCTACCTCTGGGAACAGTTCCTGTAGGAATCCCACATCCTAAACTCTTCTAAGCTTACTGCAGCATGGAAGAAAAGGATACATGCCCTCTTCTACCCATTTCCCTACAAAAGCAGTAACAAATAGGCTACCATGTCCCACTAACCGTACAGAGAGAGAAGGCCAGATGTCAGAGTGGACACGGCAGCCTGCTGTGTGTTTTCTTCTGCTCCTATGGCAGGGATGAGTTTTTTGTTTCTGAAGAGCCCCCTTCATGGGGGATTGCCTGGAGTAGGTCCCTTCCAATCTGGGGCTCTCCTCTTCAGGCTTCTCTTTTTCTTTCTGTAGCAAGCCCATGGATTTGTGTATACAAACCATAGTCACAAGGAGGACTAGAGACCAAGATCCTTGGCCTTAGAAGTCCTCAGTCACTTGAGCTGTATGCAAAAAATGACCCAGTTATTTACTTTTTCCCTAGAAGATGACATGCTTTTTCACATCTCTCTTGTTCAGCATTCTTGTCTTCAATCACAGTAACAGTATCCTAGTTAATGGTGACTTTTATTTTAAAGGGGCATGTATATAAACATGCCTTTATACTCTGAGATAAGTTGTCTGACCGCTGCCGTGTGCTGCAAGTGTTAAAGTTTTTTTATCTTGGAACTTCACAGTTTCTCATACATGCTGCTTCTGTCTAAAAAGTGTTTCAAAGGTATATGCACTGGCCAAACTTTCTAGGAAAACAGTGTGAATAAACCCTTGCTGTGAATGCCACATTGCTATTTCAGCTTCTCTGTGTGTGTGAGAGAGGGCATGTGCATAAAGTCTACTTAAATGCGAAGTTTCTTGTGAGGCAGCTGGGTTTGTGCCCTTTCTGATACATAAGTACCTATACAGAAGGGTTGAAAAATATTGGGAATGAATATGTATGTTTGTGTTAGTTATATGTCGTTTAGGTTTTTTTTCTTTTTGAAGGACAGGGAAGGTTAGGCAGGGAGTATGGCACAGACATCTCAAACATGGGCACAAATGGGCACGTAATAGGCAACTGAAAGAAGTGCTCCAGGACATTGGTGGGCTGACTGACAGCGAAAGGGCAATAGGCAGTTACAAGTCCAGTTCTGTCTTTGTTTAGGGCACCTATGCAGCTCTGACTTGCCCAGTGTGCAGGCTATAGAGCAAGCAGCCCAGCCAGAGTCCTACACACCTCCAGCGGCACTTTCCTGCAAGATTAGATAGTAACTAGAGCTGGCCTCCAAGGAGAGTAAAGTAAAAGTAAGTTGTAAATCTAAAAAGCAATAAGCATAATTGCTCATAAGTATTTGCATGCAAGAAAAGTAAGGCACTTCACTGATAATTTGCCGATTATTAATAAGGTGTTCTGCAAAGATCCTTTTTCCTCTAGGGCTGTGTGATACTGAAGCTGATAGCCTCTCTCTATTGCCAACTGACCAGCAGTTAGAAATCATGCCAAAACCAAACCAAAGCCTGAAATGGATTCTGCTGCTCTCACTTCTGTGTTCCACTGTGACCCAAAAGTTATAGCAATTATTCTTTCTGGCAAGTGCCCCACTGCTGCTTGTCGGATGCTGATGGGGCTCCAGCGGGGCAGTAGCAGCATGCGACCTTCAGCAGGTCTGTGCTGTGGCACATTTGAAAGCTTCTAGTCTTTCCTGTAAAGGAACTATATGAAGATGTTTAATTTTGGTTGACTTTGAATCTATATTCTAAGTGGTTTTTTTCCATGTAGGAAGGGATAACGCGATTAGTATGTTTCTGCATTAGGATGTTTCTACTCCCTCCTGCTGAATTTTAGGGCATTTTCTATGCTTGTGTTGTACAATACACACATACAGAGGCCATAATATTTCAGCTTTGGAAATACCGTATTATGGCTTTGATTTATGCTGTGATGACAGACATAAGAACCCACTGAAATCAGTGTGGCTCTGGATGGTTACCATGGTTCTTCTGCAAGGCTCAGATGGAAGGCTCTGCTTCTATGTTAATATCCAAGAAGAAACAAAGAGAATTAGATTTCATATTCTAGAAAGAATCAATACAATTTTCATGTTCCTGCTCCACTTCCCGTCATCTTAAAATGCAAACAAAGCTACCTCCTGAAAATGTCAAGTGTCAGTGGAGATGTATGTTAAAAACTGAAAAATATATATATTCCATTGCTGTGAATGCTGTTTTAACGGCACTGAAGAGATACGCTGTTGGAGAGATGTGTTCCTGTAGATTTAAACATTATGTCAATCACACCTGCTCTAAACAGAGTTGAGAGACAGAGAGCTTTCATCAAAGGCCAGAAGAAACTCTCCCCTTATTGTCGGATGAGATTTAGATCAACTCCACTGCAATGAAATACAGAGGATTTGTTAGCATTAGGCCTCCACAATTGCTAGTACCTGGTTGTTAACAACTGTTAGCAGCAATTGATAGCCATTTTACAGAATTTCTTCAAATTTCAGACAATGCTTTAAATGAGAGGCTAGAAGAAAACACAGCACTTGGAAAGAGGAGGAGAGGGCGTGGGTAGTTACAGTACGGAACTATAGAAGAGCTGTATTTCGCAATAACTGTGCTGCTGTGTGTGCTTGGAGAAATCACTGATTGTTCTCTTATCCCCGTACTGCTCTGAAGAATTTACAAAACACTCAAGAAAACAAACCCAAGGAAGCAGCAGAACATGAATGCAAGAGCAGAATGGGATTGCACAGGGAGATTCTACACTGAACCAAAACATTCATGTTTTGGATCACCGAGAACCAGTGAAGTACAATACTGGTCTGTTCCCTTTCTCTTCTTATGTCTCAATTTTGTTTTGCTTTTCTTAGCTTAGATTTTTTTCCTTTTTGGAGTCCTGCAGGGAGGAAAGAAGGAGCCTTTGTTTTAAAAAGCCTGAAACCAACAGTGGCCCATTGATCATGATTAAGTCTAAAATAATACGCTTTTGCTGACCTGTTTGTATTGAATCCAAAAAATTGTCTGTCATACCTGCTGCAGCCTTGGTCTGCCCCCAGATCCAGTTTCTTGTCCCTGAGCTTCTGGTTCTGGGACAGTAATTTTAAAAGCCCAAATATACCTGTGCGTTTGCAGGGCTGCATGTGAAAGCACCTCCTCTTCTGACTGGTGTCCGAAGTGCTCGTTGGTATGAGAACAAATTTTTCATCACTGGATGTTCTCTTTGTCACGTACCCTCTTTTCTTTCATAGGCTGCTGTCCCCATAACAACCACCTCTGTTGTCAATAACTTCTTCAGATGGTGAAACAACACACAGGATAGCAGTAATTCTCATAATAACACTGGGGGGTTGTGTACAAATTGTAAATAACCTTGCTATGATGTGCATGGGCCCAATTCAGAGCTTCCTGAAGCCTGTATGAATCTCTCCGCTTATTTCAATGATCATTGGTTTCTTCAGGGGCTGCTTCTAACCTTTTGAAGTCAGATTTTTAATGACAAAATATAGAGGCTTAACCCTGTGGCTCTTGGTAGTCTAGTGTGCTCTAATGAGTAAATATGCTGATGGATTAACTGCAGAACAAATGTGCTTTAGGAGAATAGTGGAGAGATTCACAACAAAGATGCCTTTTTGGCATCAAGTCCTTTATCTGACAAATGGGAAGTGTCAGGTGCCTTGGTCCTGCTTCAGCCCATTCTCAGTCTGGGTCTTTACAAAGACCCACACCACACATGCAGGCAGCGTGCATAGCCTGATCCTGGTTCTAAGGATGTATGTGCTCAGGGAAAAACGCCTTCAAGGGTCTCCCAGTAGCAGTCTCCCAGACCGTTCGTTCGACTCACCAACTAGTCTGGCTTGGAGTTCATGAGCAGATCCCATGCACAGACACAGAACAGAGAACACAAACACACAGAAAATAGTTAAAAACAGAATTTAAAAAGAAGATAGGACAGACAGTGGCAATCAGTCACAGGGCTCAGCTACAAAAACATACTGACCAGCAGCTTGCTTACAAGCAAACAGTCTTTTTTATTCCCCTTCTCCAATCTGCCTCAGTCTTTTTTTGTTCTTCCCTGATCTACCTTTGTTCCTCCCTTCCTTGTCTTTGGCCTTTTCCCTAAACATCTCATAATAATCCCGTACCATCTTAACAGTCTCCTGTTCAATCCCAGCGTTTCCCTCTCAGGCATCTCATTATAAATCCTGTTCTCCTTTATGCAATAGTCCCCCATAGCCTACCAGAGAGTTTCATTTGTTGAATCCCTCAGTAGGTTTTGCACCAGGGCAACAGCTAAATCATTCCTCTTTGATAGTCTTAGGAGCCGCTGATTCAGATGAATCAGGTTTTCTGGATCTTTGTGTTTATTTTGAATAACCATTAGCCAGATACTGTTACAGTGATCACAAATCTATCAATTCTGCATGATTTCCTCCCTTCAGAGCTGCTTATTCAATAGCATTTTCATCAGCTATCTCATTTGGCCCAGCCCAATGCATTGGAAAGGGGTGAGAATGCACTTAGTGCATTCCTCAGCAACTCTTCTTGCAGCATGTATTGAGTCCTCAAGCAGAGATGATACTTTGCAATTTTGACTGCTGCGTGTTTCAGGCCACCTGGGAAAATCAGTTTATTCCCATCACATTTTTTGTTGAATTGTTACCTAAGATAGCCTTTGGATTCTGTGCACATATATGCTGTCTTTTAATTCCTCAAATTTTTTATTTTGCATACAGCAAAATGCATAGAGCTGTGCCCATGCATTTTCTTGCATGGGAAAAATCAAAACACGTTTTTTTCTTGAGAAGGGTCAACATCTGTGCCAGGCTGTGGTGAAGTGGCGGGCAGGCCCTTGGCAGGCTTGCCGAGGCGGATGCCCAGTGCCACTCACGGCGGGTGCCTTCCAGCAGGAGCTCCCCTGACTGTACAGCCCTCACATTGGTCTGCTCCCATCCACTGGGCATCGCCATGCTGCTCCTTGTTCCTGTTCGCAAGCGCAACACTACAGATGAGGTTGAGCAGTGCTGCACTCAGCAGCGCAAAAAAAGGCTGCAGAAAAGAGGCTGCTGTGTTGCAAACAAGAGGCATACAGCCCTAAACATATAGGAAAATGCCTGTTGTAGAAATCTCATGTTCAATGAAAGAAACTTGTCTGGTCTGTGTGAGCGGGCGTGTGTAAAGGGGTGGGTGCACAAACAAGTCTGTATGAGGGATATTTGGACCTTGAAATCACCGCTCTGCTCAACCGTAACCTATCTTCAGCTGAGAAGTCAGTGGCGAAGCTGAAGGAAAGATTCCCTTTGGCGGCGAATAACCATTTTCTTTGCATGTATTTCTCCTGCAGTGCTGGGGAGAGAAGGGAGCTGAGAGCTACCAGAGGAGAGCTCATCAAGGAAAACTGCCGGCTGCGGTGCTCTCCCCTTGCTGTAGCTGAAGTCTGCGGCTCAAGTAGATTCGCATCTGCTGCCATCCAGAGCTTGGGGAGGGACACTGACTGCTCTGCCGGATTTAGGTTTTAGTTTAATACAAAACTTGGACTCTGGACCTGAGTGAGTCAAATCTTCCTTTCCTGCAACGGGGCTTTTAATACTTTTTAGGTGGGGAGCAATTGGAAGTTTTTGATGCCATCCTGTCAGCCACCCAAGGCCGAAAGAAGCCCTGTTTCCCTGACAAAATCAAACCCCAGGAGGCAGTGGCTTTGCCCACCCTTAAAACAGGGAAGTTCACCCACAGCTTGTCCTCAGAGACACATTCCCTGGTTTGTTGTACCAGATCTGCTCATCACCATCTCCCTCACATGCTTTTTTTTCCTTTTTGTTTCTTTCTTTCAGGGTTGTATAAAACATTAAGAAACTATAAGGAATGAAATACTTCTCACGTGATCTTCACGCAGGACTTTGAGGTTTTTTTGCGCTATGATGTGTCTGGGGCAGTCTGTTTCTTCCTCAAATCTTTGGCTGCACAGAGCACAGCGTTATCTTACAACTAACATAAAATGGAAGCCTGTTTACATTAGCCTGTTTCAATGCAAGTTGTTACAGATGCTGAAATACTTTTTCTTGGGATTGGCAGATAAACCGGTGTTAATACGCTAGGTTCATCGAAGGGGAGGATTACAGAGGTGGCATTTCTTAAGTAAGCGTTTTATTTTGCAAACCCATTTGGTTTGCACAACACAGCAGCAGCCCCCGTTGGGAGCTGGCAGGGCCGAGGGACAGGGCGCCTCACGTCCAGCCACCTAGGGCTCACTCCCACCAGGCACCGCCCGACTTCTAGCTCTGCATAAGGGCGGATTTTGGTACTTGCGCACCGAGGGGAGCGTTTGTGTGGGAGGGTAAAGGTGTGGATATTTCGCCACTGCTAATCCCGGAGCGGCTTCAAGCAGGAGAGGGCCCGAAGCCAGAACGCAAAATGCCGGCTGCCAGGAGCCAACATGGCCGCCTCGCCGCCGCCCTCGTGACACAGCCGACCGCAGCACCCTGCGCTCGCGCTTCACGCGGAGCCGCTGCCGCTCCCGGGCCCCCTCCTTGCAGGTCGGCCTGCTCACGTGACGCGGCGCCCGGACCAATCGCCGCGCGCCGTGGCCGGGCTGCCGCGCGCAGGTCCCGCCTCGCCTCGTTGTGGTGGACGGCGCCATTGGGAGAAGCCGCCGCCGGAGTGCCGCGGCCGTCAGTTGTCCGGGGGAGCAGGGTCGGCCGCTACCGCCATGGACTACGGGGAAGGTGAGGGCGCACCCCCAGAGCAAGGGTAGGGCCCGGCCGCCGCCACCGCTGCCGCCGCGGGGCCCGGCCGCGTCTCAAAATGGCAGCGGGCGCTTTGTTCTGCGCAGGACGGAGCCCCCCTCATCCACCTCCTCGTCCTCCTCCTCGCCGCTCCTCCCGGGTCGGGGGAGCTGCGGCGGCGGCCGGCGGCGGGAGGGCAGCGCGGGAGGAGGGCCCTCCCGGGGGGGGCGGTGCGGGC
>JAVKLA010000090.1:18370115-18414308 GCA_034782735.1 Sagittarius serpentarius
CGTCAACGACCGAGTTCTCATGCACGATGAAAGTCTTCTCGCCGCGCGCCAGATAGACCTCCCACGCACCGGCGGCGAGCGCCTTGCCGAGATACGTGAACGGTAATGGGGGCGCTGTCGGTGGCAGGGGCGTGGCAGGCACCGGCGTGGACGACGGTGCGGGCGGGGGCGGCCCTCCGTGGGCGAGGCGCCCTGGGGTGTGGGGCGAGCGGGGGGCGAGGGGGAGGCGGCGGGCGGGGGCGGCGCGGGCAGAGACGGGGGGAGCTCGGGGCGAGCTCCGTGAGGGGGTCGTGTCAGGAGACTGGAGATCCGACAGGAGAGAGAGCCGCCTCTTGTTGCGGCTCCCTGTCTCTCCCCTCCAGCTCTTGCTAAGCACTAAGTCATTCTCACTGACCCATCCTCTCCAGCTGAAGACAGAGATTGGAGATTCCCAGATACCCCCATGCATTGTGGTGTGAACATGCCCAGTGGGTCAGTCTCAGGTATGAGCTATAAATACGTCTAACCTGTAAAAAGCGTTGGGGCTGAACAGTCAGTGTTGACAAAAACAAAAAACAAACGGGTTATTAAAAGTACGTAACATGGTTTGACTGCACATGTTGTTTTCTGGAGGAGTTATAACTGGCTGGGAGTGAGACTTGATTTTCATCTTGGGCATGTCAACATGAACTCCTGCACGTTCCAAATCAAAATCGTGAGATCAAGGAGTGGGGATGGGGGGGGAATACAGACTTTTCTTATGATGATGCTTTTTGCATAAAGCAGTGTTTTGTTTTCTTATGGACTGCTGTATTTGATTCTTACTACTTCTATTGAAAAGAAAGAGGATGTTTCCCCCTTTTATACAGATGTGGAAAAACCAGAACCCGGAACTGCTTAATTTTTTTTTTTTTTTTTTAAGTTTACGTTAACTAATAGTTTGGGAGGGAATATAGAAAGCATATAAAGGAAATGTGATGCAGTAAAAGCTAGCTTTGTTTTTACGCTGTCAAAAATGCCACATAGATACAACAAAAAGGAATGTACATGTTTTTGTGAGATGATAAATGTTACCAGTTTAGTAAGACTAAAGAAATGATTTGATGTCTCTTGCCAGCATGCAGGCAAGTTCTAAAAGGATGTTAATATACAAACTTTACCATCAACTGTACCTAAGCTTCGTTTACAGATGTCATCAAATAAGTGTTTGCTGTTGGATCTCTTGATACTTTCTTGCTGGCTGTTACACAGAAATAATGTTGGATTACTGATGCATCTTTGATTGCAGTATGATCATTTTTATGATACATTCCTTGAGTCTTAGCTTTTTTGCCAATTATGTTATTTTGCATTTATCTTTCTTCATAGTAAAATAAATTAAAGCTATGGCCCTGTTTTTTAATCTTCTGTCTTGATTCTTAATTAAATGTCCTTTAGATTTTTAGTAGAAAAAGTTCTTCTTAAGTGGCAGTTTAAGTATCTTGTTGGAATATTCACTGTAGCCATTAACCAGAACCTGCTTTTCTGAGATCTGATGACAGTAGTATTAAAGTAAATCCAGGCTCATCCTACGGGAAGTAACCAATCAAATGTATGTTGTATAACTAGATTGTTCATTGTGTGTACCTTTGTAATAATACTTTTCATTGTGATAATTATGAATAATAGAAAGCTTAATTATTAAATAAGTTTAATTATAATGTATGCAGCTTGAAAGATTTAACATTAATGTTTATGCATTGTATGTACACTATAAGGCATACATGAAGCTTTGTCTTATGCTGATTCTGTACCGTGGGCTAAAGGCTATTTTGTAGGGGTCCAGTAGATGGCAATAGAGGATGGATGTTGAGAGTTTTCATCTTTGCCCAGTGTTACTTTTGAGTTCTTGGCTAGGTTCTTCCTGTTGGAAGCTTTCAGCCAGCGTGAAGCACTTTTCATTGGGTGGCTGATGACCAGTGTAACTCCACCATTGTCTCTTGATGACCTGGTTTGAGGCAGAGATGACATGGCCTGTAGAATACATTCTGTTAATATTATTAAGAGAAATATTATCAACTGTTCATGTTAATACTTTGATTACTGTAACTATTGTCCTTTTAATCTGGAAGGGGAAATGGCTTTTACTGCTATTCCTAAAATTCATCTACATTGCTGGATTGGTTCCTTGTTTTGCACGGGACTCAACGATGTGTTAAAACTCCGGTATCTAATGACAAGGTTGTGATTTTAAAGCAGGCATGGTGTTATGAAAAATGTAATGTGCCCGGAAAAAACGTTGCTTACTGTTGTAGAACAGATCCTTAAGCTTGTTATAGTCGTTGTGGATTATGGATTTAAAATATAGGGAACTTTAGCTTGTTTCAAGCTGGTACTTCTGTTTTTTTATTGTTTAAAGGTTATTTTTATTTTACTGAAGTTTATTTTTTTTATTTGTTATTTATTACTGATCTTTCTCATCTTCCTAGCCTTTTCATGTGCTCTACATGGAGAACACTATTGAAAATTATTTCCTTTTTTTGTGTGCTGTGAATATGACTTCAGTGTTCCCTGATCTTAAGCATTTTATTTTAAATGGGAGTCCTTTGTACCAAGGGGTTCTGAGTCTTATCTACTACATGTTTAACTTCCTATTTCTTTTCCTAAGGAATATTTGATTTTTCTTTGCTGCCTATTGAAATTCATTTTACAGCTATTTTAAATGATTTTTCTACCAGATACAGCTTTTTTTTTTTCTTTTTAATCTGAAGGAGTACATATACATTAACATTTTAATTTGTAAATTGAACTTGTCTTTTAGTGTCCCATTCTTTTTTATTTTAGAGGTAATATATTTTTTTATCCTTTGACATAACTCTTCTCTACCCCTGTAGACTTTTAAGTATGATCTAGAAATGAAAAGTGAGATCGTTCTTTGCAATTCTGTTTCTGTACTTGAGTTCAACAGCTCATTCATACACACTGTATTTATGCAAGAGGCTGCAGATACCAAAACCTGATTTATTCCTTCAACAAACTCTTTGTTTCAGATACTTTGTCAGTGCCTTCATCAGTTCAGAGATTTATTCTTTGTTTTTAAACTTCAGGAGCAAATATGAACCACTTCGTTCCGCCCCCCCCCCTTCTCTTTTTCACTCTGTAGTAACCATAGATACACAGATATAATATTTCTTCAAAGGTTTCTTTGATAAACAGTTACTATTTAAATTTAAATTAAGTACTACACTTTTGAATTTTCAGTTTGAGACACTGCAATACAATTGCTGGTGGTTTTTCTCTAGTGCTTAAGCACGTTATCCTAGCGTGTGAAACAATTTCACATTTAGTCTGAATAGTTTGCAGCTTCTGCTGCAGGCAGACAGGCAACTTCTGCGTATCTCAACCAGTGGTGACAGCTAGTGGCAGACAGGCAACTTCTGCGTATCTCAACCAGTGGTGACAGCTAGTGAACGGGGAGCAGGCTACAGGCAGAGGAAACTGTTCTGTGCAGATACAGCTTTTTTTTTAATGCTTCTTGCTTTAGTTAGTAGAAGAAGAAACTAAAGTGTGAAAGAGGCCAGTGCGAATGGATTTTGATGTCTGTGGTTGTGAGGTTTGTCAACTAAGAAGCTATTTACCTTGAGATTGTAATAATTAAAGCTGTGCAAGTGATTATTATTCAGCTGCTACATTCAAAAATTGAAATCCTTCTATTTCCATTCACCTACATGAATATTTACTGTTGTCCTGTACGTTTTCCCTGTTTTTAGGATAAAACCTATCTGTAGAACAGACTTTGAGTAAAGAAAAGCTTAATGCCTGAAGAAATACTGCACTTAATTTGAATGCAGTATCTTTATCAAGCTCTGGGCATGAAGTGTAAAATCTATAAATCTTCGGTAAAGTTTGCTGCTGTCAAAATGACTTGAACCAGGAGGCCAGTGGTTGGAATGATAGGTTAACTGCTCAGCAATCGGGTACAGTTAATGAAGTAGTGGGAAGGAGATCATGAGATCATTAGGTTGGGTGAAAGATATGTCTGTCTCACCTCACCAATGTCTAGTATGTCGCTGTCTGTTTGGAGGTGTGGAAGGAATGGTACAAGTACTCCTTTGGTATATTTATATGCCTTCACTGGTTTGCAGCTTGGGGGCTTTCTGAACCAGAGACATTGTCTTTGTGTTTGACGTCCTTTGAATTTCTTGTCAGTGGATTTATCAAATTTCTTTCTTAAATCTATGTAAGTTTTCAGTAACTTATTGTCGCAGATCAGTTCCAGGACTTAAGTATCTGTTTTGTGAAAAAGGATCCAATGAATTGTTTAGCTTTTTATTTTTAACTTTCATTTGCTACCTCCAGTTTCTTGTAGTAGAAAATAATGCAAGTGATCATCCCTTTTCACTTCTTTGTATCTTTTGTATCCCTTGTTAAACCTTTTCAAACATGAGTATATTATAATGTAGGTAAATGCAGTGCAGCAAGTCTGGAAAGGATGAGCAAGTTGTTCACTGTTGGGGAGGAGTGGTGATGTCCTAAAAGCAGTGATTTGAGGATTTAGGGACTGGCGTAGCTCTACAGCAAGACCGCTGATGTTAGGTGACATGAACTGTGGATGAGTAAGGACAGTGTTGAGCAAAAGTGGATGTCAGAAGTTCTCCTCTGATTGTAAACTGTATTTTAGTATTATTTTAGACTAAAAAATTGTTTCAAAACTATTTCAAACCATTTTTTGGAAGAGTTCTTCTGTGCGTGGATGCTTTTATGTTTTTTCCCGCTAGTGAACTTCTGGCTTATGGAGAACACTGGTTGCTACTTACTATGCTGTAATAGAATTGGATTCCAGTGGCAGGAATCTTGACAGTATGTTTTTTTCTTCCTTGTTGAATGATTTGATTCACCTCTCCAACTTTTAACCTAATTACCTTTGTGCCATCTCAGGGTCTGTAGATAATAGGGAACAGGTGAAACGATGGTAAATTACTGGGTGGTTTCAGGTCAGATACTTCAGTTTTCAGAATGTCAGTGTCTTTTGATTAGATATACTGTGTTTAAAATAAAAAAACAAAGCTTGGATCTGAGATTGACTGTGGGATCATCTAACCTTAATTTCTGTGAAACTGAATGTATTTTATTGGCTACCTTACTCTTTTTACTGCCCTGCATCTTTATGTAGGCAGTCTTGAGGGTATTCCACTGGATTATGTGGTAGATCATTCAGTCGCACCAGAGAGGAATATTAGATGCTTCTATTAAAAGGCTCAGCCATTTTTTAAAGAGTAACTTTTTGCAGTTTAAGTTGATGCTATGTGATGCTACGTGATTAGTATTTTGAAAAGCTTTGCTGCAGAATCTTTATTGTATGTTCGCAATAAGAAAAGTGCAGTGTGACATCCATGTTCAAAGTTTTTTTTTTTGTTTCAGAAGTATCATCGTTAATTTTTTAGAAAGTACCTATGGTCATTAGAAGAAAAAAATCAGCATGAGGTCTTCATTTGTTGGAGTCTGTATTCAGGCATGCTAAGAACATTTGTGTAAAAGTGATACAGTCAGCTCAGTACCATTTGCAGAATTCTTGTTGACAGATGTAAGGAAGTAAAGTACAGTGGCTGCCTGGTGCTAACAAGAAGCAGGTACAAACAGGAAATAGTGTATATATACACTTATTTTCATAGCTACAGTTATTTTCATGAAATGATATGCACAGAGAATTACTATGTTTCTTTAAACAGGAAAGCTTCTTATGACTTCAAGGGAGTTTATTTTACAGAAGATAACAGGACAAGTCAATGGTTTACACTTGGAGACTTTGAAATGTATAAAATACTCTCTTGTCAGAGTGGACAAGTCTTTGTGTGGTTTTATTTTTATCCTTCCTGTGTTCATTGTGTTTTCTTTCTCTGAGTTACCTTTTCTGTGAGGCTTGAACTTACCAGGCTTTCTTTGTATTATCCAAAAGTTAGTGTTGGTTGGTACTGCAAAGCAGTTTTGGTCACTAGAATGCCAGCGAAGTCCAAACTGTGTATGTTACAGGAAGACAGTGGATCATACTCGTTATGCTGATCTACGACACTTTTAGTGCTTTGAATTTGGTTATTTAAGCAGAACTTTCATGTAGGACTTCCAGTGTTGAGGAAGAAGTTAGTTCTTTTGCCAGACTTCGTTACAAGATAACAAAGATGTCATGAAGTGACATCAGTTCAGCTATGAAATACCAACATAGTGCAGTTAGTGAACTGCAACTCAGTGCTGATTTGGGTGGATTTTTGTTTGTGCTAGATGGGAGAAAAGTCTTTTGTTTGACTGTAGACTATAAACAGAGCCTGCACTGCAGCATGACAGCTTGTAGCCTTGACCCAGTGTTTCTGTCAATGTCGGTAAAGGTTTCTTGTGGCATTGGATGTGAGCTGTCTGTATTATTAAAGGGTGGGAAGTGGTCTTAATTCTCCACTGACTTTGACGTGTTCTAAACAGGGCTTCTCCATTTAATTCTCTTAATTTAACTTGCGTCCAGATTCCAGGTGATGGAACAGTAATCCCGAGTATCCACTACTGGGAAAAAATATGGACTTGATTTCAGTTAAGAGGTACTCAGATGATGACAAAGACATACGGCTTCCCTAAGCACTGTGTTGAAATTGGTTTGCAACTGGCAGTTTTGTGTTTTGTTTGTAAGCACTGTGGCAAAGAGTAAACCTTTTACTTAAGAATTTAAACTAGATTACTTAATAAGGCTTCTTGCTTGCTTTCTTTATAAACATTTTTCTGCTCTTTTTTTAGACATGGACCGTGATTATGGGCATGGAGGCTATGGTGGCCCACGATCCATGGACTCTTACCTTAACCAATCCTATGGGATGGAGAGTCATGGAGGTGGAGGCGGAGGAGGTGGTGGTGGTGGTAACAGGTAAAATAATCCTTCAGTTGTCCCAAGAATTGATCAAATCCAATTTAAGTTTAAATCATTTTAACTTAAGTGTTCCTGAGGCATGTTGTTACGATTTTGTATGAACGCTTTCATTCTGAGTCTTCATGTTCAATAAATGCTGGCAAATTCTAAACTGTAAGAGCTAGATTCTTGTAATAATGAACTTTTTTGTGGAAAAGTTTGACAGTGAAAAAATGCGTCTTTGAATGAAAGTGCAAAAAGTTTTATTTTTCAGTAATGGCTAGCAATTTGTAGCTGATTGGCCTGACATACCATTTCTGACATAGCAGACTAGACCTACCTGGTTTAGTACCTTAGACTGAATCTATCAACATTCCGTTTTCAAGGAACATTTAGGGTATGTGTTCTTTGGTTTGAATGTGCAGTGCTCAAATGATCTTGGTATTGAATCTGAAAGTCATGTCCAGATTATTTCATTGGCAGGTACTGATTACACTCAAAACTGTGTGCATGTTCTGGGCTGCTTTGCAAGATGGATTGGTCTAAAAATAAAAATTCTGATGCAGTGGTCTTAAAGTTGTGCATTTAATGCTAGGATACTATTACTGTTGCTCTTTCAGATAAAACAGTAGGGAGCAGCTGATTTGATTTAGGTCTTAATATTGTATTCAAAGAAGTATGCTTTTCAGAGTAGTGATTCTATCTTGGAGGAAATAATATGTGAAGAAAACTTAGATAATTTGATGGTTTTCTTGTGTGCGCCCTTGAATTCTTGTCTGGCTGTAGTCAGACTACTGTATGATTCTTGTCTGTAGTCACCGTAGTGCCACAGGGCAAGGACTAAGTAGGGAGGCTGGAGAAGTGTTGTGTTTTGCTGCACGGTTCTGTTAAACATTTTAGTTAAGTATAATTTGTTTAATGATGAACATTAAGATTGACTTAAAAGTCTGAGCAGAGATTCAGGAATGAGCTGTACCTACCATATAGTAATCTGCATATGATTGAGGTTGAATGACTACTTGAACACCGAAATGTCTTTTGCCATGTAACGTTAATATTGTGCATGGGCTCTTTCTGTAGGTAGTGTCATTTTCTGTGTAGCTTTGGGTCTTCTGAGACTGAAGTATTTTAAAATGAAGGCATTCAGTTTACTGTAGATATAGTTAGTCTGTTCTGGTTTATATTTTATCAGTCAAGGGGTTGTCTTTCCCAACTCCTGCTGAATCACCCTATTATAACCCTTCAGGGACACTAATGTGTTTCCCTTCCAAGTGGTTACAAATATTGATGGTTTCTAGTCTGACACCACCCGAACCTCCCGGCAAAGCAAACTCTTCGTAAATAACTAAAGATTTCAGTTCCTTGTTACTCTACTCTGAAATTCCAAGGACTGTTTTCTTGTCCACTGTACATGCATTGGGTAGACTTTCAGAATCCTGGGTTGCTAGACTTAATAGTCGGCAAGTGAAAGATGGATACACTGAAGACATGAACTCTTTGATTGGGAGACTGAATTTTACAGGAAAGAAAATTTCCAAAAAGTACAAATATGAATGGAAGAGCACCTGTATTTTTCCTTGAAAATTAGAACTGTGGGGTGTTTAAGACTCACAACTGTACCACTAAAAAAAGAAAAGTTTTTTTTCTTCAGTTCAGAACTAAGCCGCCTTTTAACTGCTGTTTAACTGTTAGAATATGAGGGCATGATTTTGAAGAAAGGAGAGTTTGACTAGCTTATGAATGTCTGCAGGTGATTATTTTTGTGAGACTAGGTCTGGGCTCTAATAATGTTTTAGTAAATAAATGTTGCTGAAAATTTTAAGTAAACAAAGTTCAGACATACTGAACTTTAGAATTGTTTGTAGCAAAAATGGCTCAGATAGCTTTCTATCTGGTCATAGTGTGATTTGCCCAGCCCTAATCAAGATTAAACAATAACACAACTGTACGGACCAGTATAGTAATAAATTGATTTTAGTTGATAAATGTCAACTGATAACTTGTCTTTTGAAATGTATAACATTAGTAAGCTTACTTTTTTTTCTCCTCACTGTGCAACTTTTCCAGGTTTGGACCTTATGAGTCTTACGACTCCGGGTCTTCTCTGGGTGGGCGAGATCTGTACAGATCTGGCTATGGTTATAATGAACCCGAACAAAGCCGCTTCGGAGGTAGTTATGGTGGTCGATTTGACAACTCCTACCGGAATAGCCTTGACTCTTTCGGAGGTAGAAACCAGGGCGGGTCTAGCTGGGAAGCACCTTACTCCCGTTCAAAATTGAGGCCTGGGTTTATGGAGGACAGAGGAAGAGAGAGTTACTCTTCCTACAGCAGTTTTTCTTCACCCCATATGAAGCCTGCACCTGTAGGCTCTCGGGGGAGAGGAACGCCTGCTTATCCTGAAAGTGGATTTGGAAGCAGAAACTATGATGCTTTTGGAGGACCATCAACAGGCAGAGGCCGAGGCCGAGGAGTAAGTACAGAATCTTTTCAGATTCTTTTCACTAGACACTCTTTTAAACCCTTTCAAGACCACTGCTTTAAAATGAATGCACTGTTCAGTACAGTGTGGGTTTTTTGTCCAAGCAAACTATCACGGTTGACGACAATGTTGTTTACCCCCTTGAAGCTGTCTTCAAGTAGAACCCAGTCCCTCTTTCTGTTGAAAGTAATGAGTAATAGAAGACTAGTTGATAAGGTTTGTTAAATCTCTCCTTTTGTTTGAAAGGTGAAGATAAAAGTAATAGGTTTGGTCTAAAAGGGATTAAAAGGACTTGCATTTTTCCTTGTAAACACTAGCATCTTTGCTGCTGGTGGGGAAATTCTTGACTATTGTAAAAGTTAAATTCAAAGTATTTTGAAGTTTTGAGTAGGTTAAAGGTGCAATGTATAAGCAAAAAATAAAACCCAGGTTGTGAATGCTAGAGTAGTTTTTGTTTCCTGTAAAGGTAAAAGTTTAGCTAATTCTTTCATATGTTGAGCACATGCTTTATCAAACATCAAGTCGTCTTTTAAACTTAATTCTTACTCTGACTTGTGTATTGGAAGGGTGATGGGGAGAAAATGGCAAAGGTGGGTGGTTAGCAGTTACAGTGATTCTTTTTCAAAATTAAAGCATGGTTAAAGGGGCATCATCAACTTGAAATCACGTCCTTTCACAGAGTTGAGATTAATTTCCAGATAGTGTGCCTAGTCCTGTTACTTGTATTCATTTTGTTTTGAAAACTTACAACTTCTTTTCAGTGGATTCCTTTCCAGTGTAGGGTGTAAAAACTGTATGTCCAAGAAACAGCAAGATTAACTGTACACAAAATAGTGGATCACAGTTTCAAGAAGTAATGCTTGATGTTAAATGAGCTAGGGGAAAAGAATACAACAGAAGAGAATAAAAAAAATCCTTAAGAAGTACTAACTTTAAGTTGATGGTGTCCCTTTATCTTGGTTTTATAATCCCAATTCTGATTATGTTTTTTTTAAGCATGAAGAGTTTAGTGAACACTTTTCTGCCTGTGCCTCTAGGTGTAACTTATATTTTAAAATTCTTAAGCGTGCCATATTTCTTTGGGAAGCAATTCTTTTAATATTAAACCATACAACTTGTTTGTAGCTTGAAGTATAGAGGAAGATTATTTTTTACTGGGTCTTAATTGTGTGGTGGTTTTGTTCCAGAATGTCTACTTTGCAGCATTCTTGAGTACTGTAGTTGCCATGTTCAAATTTTAGCTCAGATTTGCACATGGCTGCTAGCTAGCATGTAGCATGGTATGAGAAATAGATTCTAATCTTTATGTTTCTCTGCTTGTGAAGCAGAAAGTGTTAGGTTCTTAAGCTTGGATGCCATCCTTTCAGAACTCATTTAGATCTGAAAGTTTTGTGCAGAGTTAAAACAAAGTAACCTTATGTCTTTTTTTGTTTTGCTTTTGAAATTTATCTTTTTAGTCCTTTATGTGATAAAGGAGAACGTAAAGGCTAAACTACTTACCATATGTAAAATGCATTGCACCTTTAATAGATAGACTGTTAAAAAAAAAAAGTATTTGAAATTTTCCAAGTGCATACTTCATGTAAAATTTATATGTGTACAGTGTAAAGGTACATGCTAGGTAGTTCTGTAACTATCTCAACTAAATAAATTAACATGGAGATCTTGTGCATGGACTTCTGATTAAGAAAAGTGCCTGTTTTGGTACACTCTGTCATTTAAAATTTACTTTAAAAGTCATACTTTTCACAAAGTATGTTGAAGTTATTTGTATGTTCTTTTAACTTTGATAGTGTAATAGTAATTCTCTTCTCATGGCAATACAAATATTTCTGCTTATCCAAGTCACCCATCCAGTCAGTGGGCTTGCTTCTGCCCTTTATGAAGTATGTTAGCACTTTTGAAAATGCTGCAGCTACCTAAATTCTCCCTCTTCAGATTACTAATTTATTTCATGCTTTCAAAGAGGTAACTTTCATAAACAAGTGTACACAAATGACTGTACAGCATTTTAGAAATAATAGAAAGTTTGTCTTTCAAGTGAATTTTCATTCTCATTTCTATTGCTGCCATGTTTTTGTATTGCTCCCTCCAGGCCCAACTTTTAAATTCTGAATTTATTGAATTCAGTGGAAATATAAGTAAAGAATGAGTTTCCTTCAATTAATCACTATTCCACACTGGATGACCTTCTTTACTCAGTTTTCAAATCACTGCTAATCATTTGGTGAAAAGAAGCATGTTTGTTTTTGTTTTTGTTTTTGTTTTTTTTTTTTGAAATGGCTGCTGACTAAAGTGTCAAAAACTGGGTTGATTAGCTCTGTTTTTTTCCCAGAGGGAGAAGTCATTCATCATCTAGAGAATCTGAAGAGAGGAGTCAAGATGTTAGGCTGAGATACAAACTCTGATAGACATGTTCATTGTCTGGACAATGGTTCTGAATAAGCAGAAACACAGTTTATACATATGTGTTCATTCTACTGCAGAAACACCCACAAAGCCATTGCACAACACAACATCAAACCTGGAGCTTAAATTTCCCCTGCATTTTGCTCTAGATCGCAGATTATACTTAGTTCACAGTTTTATTGTACCAACTAATTGTTTTATTTCTATTGATTTCATATACTAATACCTTTCTCTTGATTTCACAAATTTTCAGCATATGGGAGACTTTGGAGGAATGCACAGACCTGGAATTGTTGTTGACTATCATAACAAACCCAGTCCTGCAGCAGTTGCTGCAAGAGGAATAAAAAGAAAAATGATACCACAGCCATATAACAAACCTGGTGGGACATTTATCAAGAAGCCAAAAATGACAAAACCTATTTTGAAGCTGAGCCAGAAAAAATCACCTAGTAAGTAACAAGTGCCAAAACTCTTTAAGTTAAAATTACTGATTTTTTTTATTTTTTAGGAAGTATTTAGTTTTAATATTCAGAAAGAGGGCTGTATGTGTTGTTCTGTAATTCTTCATTTTCTTCTTTTGAAGTACTTCACAGCAGGTTTTATGAATTTACTCTTCTAACTCTTCCACTGCAAAGATAATTTGCTGAATGAAATTGAATATTTTGATGTGTTTAAATATGTACTGCTGAAGACTAATTCAGTCAATGATACTTATGGAGGCAGATTTTCACCACTGAAAATAATTTCAGATCTTGGGTTGCCTTAAGTGACAGTGTCTGACAAATACTAAAATGTGCCCTTGCACGAGCCTGGGCCCTGCTATCCAAATACTTTGATGGATATAAAAAGTAGTGCATCACCTGCAGTGCAGCTAAAATAAAGGCATAAGGTGTGGGTGAAGAGGAGAGGGAAAGGGAGGCAAACTGAGAAAACAGTGAAAATTGTTACAGAATAATTTGAAAGGCAGAGAGAGAAATTGTTCCTTCTTGTAAATGAAATGCTGTAATAAAGAGAAGAACTGGAAATATGATAGATAAACTGGAAATATAAATTGCAAAGTATTAGTGACGCTTGGTTTGTTTAGCTTCCCTAAAGATGTCCTACAACTAAAAATTTTGATATTGCAGGCAAAGCTGGGGGAAAAAAATCACTAATGAAGTTTGAATAAATTACTTGCTTTGAGGGAATTTAAACTTGAGTAATAAATATTATGAACAGCATGTACAGCAGTCAAATTTTAGTTTTTTGTGCTTGTAATTTCCTCAGTAATTTGGATCTGCAGTGTCTTACATAGTTGGGTTTCAAATCACACCTGAAAAATGTTTAAAAATACTTTAGCTCAAAGCTTGCAAGGTAAATGCACAGACTTGGCAGAAACTTCCACGTGAATTTTTTTTTTATTTTGTAATTCTAGTTCCACTACTGTATACTACAAGTTCCACTACTCTGTATTACAAAACTATTCCCTTACCTTTAACTTCAACAGTACTGTAAAAAAATTCAGGCACTGCGGATATAGAACATGTTCTTCTGCCTTTTGTATGGGGAACGTTATTGCTGGACTCGCCAGCTTTGTTTTGACAAAATGGGTCTGTAAAGTACACATCAAGGTATATCAAAGACTTGCATCTCTAAGGTCTCCCTCTTAACTCTTCCTCTTTCAGTACTTTTGTAGGTTCTCCTTTTCTAAACTACCTTCAGGCAGAGCACTTCCAGTTTATCTGTTCCCCCTCACTGATTTCCACAATCCAAGGACCAATGTACTATAATATATTGAAGTTACTTTAAGAATTGGAGTAGGTGGTGCCTACTAGAATGCACTTTAATCAGCCTGTCCTGTGGCTCTGAGACTGGGGGGAAGAAACTGTTGGGTGGCTTAAGGCAGTTTTCTGAAACTTGAACTGAAAAATGCTCTAAGAAGTATCATGTAGTTGAAAACTAAAAAGTGCGTGACAACTAACAGAAAATTGGATGCGATTGGTGTACAATATATGTATGAAAATATATCTCAATTCTATTGTCCTTTCAGTCTTGACTTTCTTGTTTTGTGGAGTTAGATATAAGTGATTGCTTCTAGAAGGCTATTTAGTTTATATTCCTAAGGATAACTCATTTTACATTTAGTATTATTACTAAAACATAATAAATTGTAGATGTAGTTTGTCCTACCTGCATAACAAGCTGAATTTTTTTTCCTAAATATCTTACTGCCGTAAAATGAATTGACAGTGACAGCACTTCTGCATTATTTATTTCTTCCTCATTTTATGTTTATAGACATGAAGACATCTTTCCAGGATTCTACAATAGAGGTAAAGATTCCCAGACTTGGAAAATGTTTGTGATTCTTTCAGAAGTTTGCACAGGATACCGATACCTTAGGACGAATAATTACTAAGCCAGAGTTATAAAAATTAAGACTTAACATTATAAGGTTTTCTAAACTTTTTTCCTTTACTTTATCTAAAAGTGTCTTATTTTGACAGTCTGAAATCCTTACTGATTTCAAGTGAAAGATACAGCTTGTGCAGATAGCCTGGAAAATGAATTTTAAAGTGTATTTGTAGACCCTACCTATTGTAGTGCACAGAGAGCTGTCATATGAACACGTCTCATGTTGTCATAGGTACTCAGATTGAATTCATACACCTATGACCTGCTTGGGTGGGTTGGGAAATCAAATACAAAATGACAGGGAGATTACTAAACAGCAGTGAGGAAGAATGGGTAAGATGTAAGACACATCAAGGAGAGAGGGTAAATCGAAAAAGAACTGGTGTTAATGGGTGTTCTCTGATAGGGCACAGAGATTAGTTCCCACCTACAGAAAGATCAGTTGCAACAATATGTAAGAATGTGATTAGTAAGCTAAGCATGTATATCCTGGTTCCGTATTGGAAGACTGGAACGATACTTTGCTTTTTGAGTGCAGGTGTTAACATATTCTCAACTAAGTATTTAAAAGTCTGAATTGGAAGTCAGAATATTTATGTAGAAGACAATTTTGATTGTGAAAGTAATTCACAAAGACTTGCAGGCATTAAGGAGAAATGCATAGCTTGAAGTGTTTGTATGCTGAGTCTAACTAGATACTCAATTTGCTTTCTTCCATTGTCATACTTGATAAAAATAGCAAGTAACAGATTATTGGAAATACTAATTTGCATGGTCTCTTTCTGGATTTAAAATAGCATTGTTTTGTTCGTTTTTTTCTTAAAAATTTATGGATTTGACTTTATCAGGAAATTGAAGTGGACACAAGTGGTGCAGTTGTTATATATGAAGACTTTACAAGAGATGCTTATGATCTTGGATATCAGACTTTTGGAGGTAAGTCAGTTTGCTTTGTCAGGTAAGGTATTGTAGGTATTGTCTTTGTGTGACTTTGAGTGAATAGATTTAGTAAGCCTGTATGTATGAGTAGCATGTCTCTTTTTTTTTTTTTTAAAGAGTTCTTAAATTTAGGCCATGGAGAAGATGATTGTTTGTAACATCCATCTGTCACTTGTTTTGTTCTTTGCATGCTTATTGTCTGTCTGCTTTCTGATCATCTCTGTATGTTGTTGGGTTTTGACTTGTTTTAATTTTTGTGAAATTAATGTAAATGGTCTATACTTACTGCCGTTCCATTGCTTAAATGTTGTTTATCCCACCAGTTCCTTACCCATATCCTATTATTTATCCCACTAGCTGATCAACCTCACCCTTAAATCGTAGGTGAGTCACTTTTATAAAAGTGGATCTAGTTAACTCAGCTGCTCTCAAGAGCACAGGGTCTGTTTCACCTGCAGTCTTAATGAAACAGGTTAGTTGTTTACATGAAATCAGTTAAAGTGTATATTAATTGTAGCAATATCAAACACATACAAAGAAATCCAGTGTTAAAGGCTGAAACTATTTTTGGCCCCCTTCTTGTATGCTGCCCTATTGCATGTGTAGTCTGATGGTAAGGAGTGCTGAAAATTTGCAGCCAACTGATGAGAGTTTCGTTTCTTGAAATACTAGTAATTTTTTTATTAATTGTGTGGGGTTTTTTTTTTCATTTTTAAAAGTTTGTGTAAATGCATCGAAGGGAAGTGGGAGCCGCACCGGGAAGTCCCAGTTTATATGTAGATTGAGGCTTCTATTCCCCAGCTTGTGACAGGACAGGCTGTTGAATTTGAGAGCCTGAGGGGTAAGGCCATTTCACTTCACAAAACATCATGCCAGATGATTTTTTACAGCAGTAAAACAAGTGATCCTTTGCATGTTTCCAGGGTTGGTGGTAAGGCACTAAGTGAAAATTAAATCCTGAGATTTGTAATGGGAATTGCCTCTGTGAGTCAGTAGTTGTTTTTTGTTTTCAAATTGCATTAAAAAAAAAATAATCTTTTGGATGGGAGTTTTTCTCCTCTGGGTCAGAGTAGTTTTTGAAACTCTGCTACAAAATGAAAAACCTTGGGGTAATCAGGAATGAAGTGTAAGCTCTTAGTTGGTGGAAATGTTTTCAGTGCTCAGTGACACTTCTAGAGCCACAGAGCTTTCTGCAAGTCTTCCCCCCCCCCCCCCCCTTCATTATGCTTCTGTATGTTCTTTTCTGTTGCTGTTTGGGTGGTGGCAGATTTTATGGAGGCTGATCTCTCTCCTAAGGTTGAACTGCAAAAGAAAAAGAAGTGATCCTCTTTCCTGCTTTTAAAGCTACTCCCTGAATAATATTCTAAGTTTCCCTTTGTCCCTAGGCTTTTAAAGCAGACATAGGAAAGGCAAACATAAGGATGCTTATGCAAAAATCAATGTCCTTAGAAGTCTTTAATGTTGCAAAACTAATTTCTAGTCATTTATTTGTTTGCACTCTAACGTGCCAGGTGATAATGTAACGAATTTCTTCTTTGAAGTCTTGGTTGGGTTTTTGTTCTGTGGTGGTTCCAGCCCATAGCTGGCTCTTCCTTCACAGATTTATTTCTTCAGCTGAAAACCTTTGGAACATTTTTCTGTGAAATCAAGTGAAGTCTAGAGGGGAAAAATAATAAAGTTGTTGAAGTTCAGGTTGGGTACCATACCTTAATGGAACACTGCGTTGTCTCCTTTATGAGAACCTTTGCTTTTGGTTTTGGAAACTGCCTTCTCAGCAGAAGAGAATGGCTTTAGATAGTTTCTTCTTATGTAAAGGGATTGTAGCAATGGTGCTCTAAAACCAAGGAGAGTTTTAAATACCATGTTTCTCCCCATGCACCCCCAGTACCCTTTCCTGGTCACTTACTTGAAGAGGCCTTTAATAACTAAGCACAACAGAATAGGGTTTGCTCTAAATTTTAACTCTAAATTTCTGTATTTTTATGAGTGTAATCTGGAGTGTAATCCCTTAAGTTTGCATTGTTGGAAGCAAGTGTTTAAACTGGCTGTCTTTAGAGGAGGAAAACAAAACAAAACTTCTCTGGCATTTATATAAGCCATTGAACCACTTTCTTATAGGGTCTTTCTCTGCATTTTGAGGTGTTTGTGGAGGAGACAAGAAAGACAGATACTTTTACTGGTGGTTTGTGTTTGTGTTTTGTGGGTTTTTTTTTTGAACATAACATTTTAAAATCCTTCTATTATATGTTGAGATGGCAAAGGAGAAGTTAAAAGTGAGGAAGAAGAAAAGCGGCGAATTGAGGCCAGAAGAGAGAAGCAAAGGCGTAGAAGGGAAAAAAACAGTGAAAAATACGGTGATGGATACAGGTTTGTGCTATAACTTCTGTCTTGTGTGCAGTGTTTTTCTTTCCCTTTATCCTTCTGTAAGAATATGTCTTCTTTCCTGAAAGCCCCTTTGGACTAATTTTAGGAAAATAAAATGCAATGAAGAAACAAGGGAAAACAAACAAACAAAAACCAACCAACCAACAGCCCACCACCAGCCACCCGCCACCCCCAAAACAAAACCGAAAAACTAACCCAAACAAAAAAAACCAAACTCAAACCAAAACCCAGTCCCCAAATACTGTGGCTTAGAAGACTGGATGTTTTACTGGGCCACTGCCATATCAGAGAATACACAATTTCCTAACCCCTTCTCCCCTACAAGTGCATCAGTGCACCCTTGAAAAGCAGCTTAGAATGGTATTGCTTTTGAAGTATATATTTCAGTTAAATACGTATTCATACTGACCTAATAAGCTTTTAGAAATTGACTTTATTCTGGTTTTATGTATGTTGAGCTATTTTGTAGCAAAAATAAGTAGAAAGTTCTGTAACTTTTCTTGGTCTTGCCACAGCCAAGTGGGCTAGTGGCCAGCACTATACCAAAGTATTCTATGTCAGTGCAGTATATGATCATAGCATTAGTGCCTTTTCCTCATTGTACTGAGGAGGCCGTATTTCCTTATAAAGATTATATAGTTTTTGTATGGAAAATGAGCTTTAAATGAGTTCTTTTGACTATTTGTAATTAGAAAATCGTGGACTAGCTTGACTATGAGAAGTACTACAAAAGGTGACATGAACTAGAGAGCTGTGATAGATGTACTCACAGAATAATGTGACTTTTAAATGGCTAGCTTCTGATTTCAGCAATTTTCATCTTCTGTATAGATAATTCATTACTGTGAGACTGGCCTGATTTATATTTGGTTCTTGCAGCAGTAACCCTTTGTAATGGTAAAATACTGTATTTTTTTTTTTCCTTTTCTCTTCTTCACTTAGGCTTCTTTAAAGAACACTTTCCCCATTCCTTTTCTGATTAGGTTTGTCAAGTTCTCATAGTTTTGAGGAGAGAGGGAAGAATGTTTCTTTAATAGAAATATTATTTAATGTATTTCTCTTGATAGAATGGCATTTACTTGCTCATTTTGCAAATTTCGAACATTTGAAGAAAAAGAAATTGAGTCACATCTGGAGAGTGCAGCTCACCAGGAAACATTGGATCATATCCAGAAGCAAACCAAATTTGACAAAGTAGTGATGGAATTTCTTCATGTAAGACAACTGTTTTTTGATCTATATGATACTTTTACATTAGAATGTAGTTACAGTTTACCATTTATCTTCAAAATATGCTTAATTTATCATTGTTACTCCTTTTGCAGGTGAGTTTTGGCACAGCACGTATTACTAGAAGTTGAAGCAAATTCAGACTCTGTTACTTTAACAATTAAAAGTAGTGCCTTAAGAAGTAACAACAATTAATTGCTATTTATTACAGAGCTATTCTGAGTGATATTTTAAATATAGATTCCTATTGGACTAAACAATTGTACATGAGTGTGTTACAATTTTTTTTTCTGATTCTCTGTAGGAGTGTATGGTGAATAAATTCAAGAAGACAGCTATGCGTAAGCAACAGACAAGTAACCAAACAGAAAATGCTCAAGCTGCTGAAAAAGATATAATGGAAGGCAAGTAATGCTTTCTATGGGGAAACTGCATACTGTGGAGCTCTGCTTGTCCTTTTCTCCTTTCATTCTTCTTCGAATTTGATAAAACGTTTGGATTAAAATGATTAGTTTTCACACCTCTTCTGTACCTGGTTGGGATTCCTTGCTTCATTTTTGGTATAATGTGGAACGTAAGCACAGTGGGAGATAGCAAACCTTATTTATGTTTGCTATCCAGGCAGCCTTGTCAGAAAGTAAGATAACATTGTGCTAGGTACTTGATAAACAGAATTATGTGGGTTTGGCCACAGTCTTTTTCAGTATAATGCATGAGGAGTGGCAACAGGTGGATATATTCAAAGAGAGTGTGTAATAAAGCAGTAAGGTGATAGTGATCAAATATGATGGCAAGGATCTGGATAGTGTAAGTGGGATAGTTGCTGTGGTTTTGAGGGACACTGACGAAAGGAGGAGTTTGAGCACATTCTTGGCTACCCAAGATGCATCTTGGCCTGAATTTTTTTCCCTGTGGCTGCCCTACAGGCAGTTATCTAGAGCATTTTTTTGTGTCCCTGCCTTGCTGTGCCATATCCTTACGCTTTATCCTTTGCTTGAGGGATTTCCGAAGATGTGCTAGAGCCAGAGGGGACATCTTTTGAGTACCTTTACTTTAGGCAATAACTGTATTTGAATATTACCTTAATTCGAATTTAAATGCTAAAAGCTACTTAAAACCTGATATAGCCAACACCTCAACTATCTCCCAAATTCTTTTCGTGTAATTTCCCTAAGTACTGGAGGGCCTGTTTGCCTTTATGATCAGTATGTTGGTAAGCTAATACTTAAAATTGCAAGAGGATTGGATTCTTGTGCTGCTTTCTGGTAGTGAGGGGAGGCAAGGAAATAACTGGTTTTATGAGGGATAAAGTAAATCTAGCTGCTTTGATGAATCTTTGTTTGTTTCTTCTATCAAAATGTATATTAAGCATATTAGTTATTGCAGATTTTAAACAGATGGCATTTTTATATGTTAAAATAGTTCAATTTGACTGTTGTATCATTTTTGTTTCCCTCTATTTAGGCAGGTAGGTGTTCATATATCATAACCTCAGACAGCAAAGATAATTGCCTTGGTCTCATATATAGCCTGTGGAGAGAGGAGGTGTTGGAGTATTCAAGTGAAAAACTTCCTCCTTCAACACTGCCTTCAGAGAGCCTAATTTTGATGTCTGAATTTGGGTGAATATTCCCCTGTGGTTGTTTGACATGTTTAACAACTGAGAGCTCTAATTTTCTGGTATAAAACGCCCAATCCCCTGTTCCATTTCCCTAGAATAACACATTTTGTGTTCATGATTTGTTGCATCTTCTTTGGCAGGGGTTACTGCTGATGACCATATGATGAAAGTTGAGACTGTTCACTGCAGTGCTTGCAGTGTGTATGTTCCTGCATTACACAGTTCTGTTCAGCAGCACTTAAAATCTCCTGATCACACAAAAGGGAAACAAGTAAGATATTACATATTACTAAGAAAAAAAGCAAGTATAATCAAATAGTATGTGAGAAGCGTTATGGTACTGGGTGCAAGTAATTTCTAAGTTATTGTTGATATGACTTGTTCTCTAGAAAGCAAGAATGTCCTTGTTACACTTAGTAAACATAACGTACCATGAACTAGCCAGCGCTTAAGCACCCCCAGTTACTGAAATGTTGATGTGCTTAATAGATGACAGTAGGAAGTCCTGAGAAGGTTGCTAGGAATGACTTTTTTATTTTATGGGAATTTTTTTAGTGCCATTAAGTGTTGCAAAGATTTCGTTACTCAGATTGCAAAATATAATACATATGTTTCCAGCAAGATATCAAACCTGATGTCTATTTTTTTTTTTTTTGCTTGGCTATTATCTTTTTAATTTGAAGAAAAGTGAAAGCAGTTTAGAATTAGCAGTGGTATGGTATTGATCCCTGTTACAATTTGTAATGATACACTTTTAAGGTTGGTAGAAAGGTTGAAAGAGTAGTGCGAGGTGAAAAAAATCACAGTTATCATAGTAAGCAAGATTGCCAAAGTAATGTTTTGTTTATATATAAGCTTCTGTGATTACAGAATATCGCAGACTCAGAATGGTTTGGGTTGGAAGGGACCTTTAAAGGTCATCTAGTCCAACTCCCCTGCAATGAGCCAAGACATCTTCAACAATGTGTTAGGCTGTGATGGAAAAGCATGCACATTATCTGTAGATGAGAACAGGTAACTGTGATTGTAGACAGGTGCATGGTTGTAGTTCATCATGTAAGCAAGACACGAATACATCTTTTGATCAAGCTAAAGCAACAAACTATAAACACTACCAAACTTAATTGAGCTTATTAGTGGTTTGGACTTAAATGTGAAGAATGAGCATTTTGCGCTGCAATACATTCATTATTTTCCTTACAGAAACTGCCATGTGACAGTTGTAATAGGTGTATGATAATTACTCACTGTAAAATTTGTTTCCTAGGCCTACAGAGAACAAATAAAAAGAGAGAGTGTTCTTACTGCCACCAGTATCTTGAATAATCCTATAGTCAAGGCACGATATGAGCTGTATGTGAAGGTAAGATGCAAATGGAAAAAATACCATCTGTAATGTTTGCTATACCACTGTTTCCTCCATGCTGATGGAGTTCAGCCTCAGTGCTTTGTCTTCTGTTTCTGCCTTGTAGGTAGCTCACAGATTGAATATACTTTTAATGTATTTTGCCAGTCTCGAATAACTTTCCTTTGCAGAAAAAATTACCACCTTCAGATTTACCAGCTTGTAGTTTTGGTTTACCATTTATATGTATATCTAGCCAATATTTAGTAAGGTTCTCTTATTAAAAAAAAATCAAGCTTTAAGAAAGCATCGTCAGTGTCTTTATACGTAGTACTAAACTGTAGAGCACAAAATACTTAACAAATGAGTCAATCTTCACATTTAGAAGCAAAGGCACCAGTGTGTGGCTTTGTACTAAAGTATAGTGCACACACTATTCAGCTACTTTTTATTGCATAGAATTTCTAGGATTCATGGCAGCATACAAAAAATGAGAGCTTACAATAGTAGTTGTCATGATCAGAGAATTTAGAAGGCATGGTAGCCTACATTGCAGATACATGGCCTGAGAAACATATGTGAATTCATTTTAGCAAAATGTGTGTTTTTCCTTCTGGGCCAAGAAAGTGACTTTTTCTGTAGTACTGTTGTTAGCTGTTTCTGGTAGTTACTTTTAATTGGTTAATAATTTTGCGTTTGCCCAAATAATAGACTCTTTCAGACAAAGCAATGCTGTGTTGTAGAAATATGACAAGGTATGAGCCAATGCAGAAGTTAATTGTGATTTAAAATGTCAAATTAGTCATGTCCTGCAAAGTATGTATGGTTGGGCGCGTGAACCAGTTACAGACAACTGTTCCTTACCTGTTAAGAAAAGGTAGCAAATGACCAGATCCCAGAGACTGGAGTATCTGCTGGTATTTGCAGCCACCTTGTCTGGTGGCCTGGTATGCCTGTGCGTTGTCCCGTACAGCCCCCTAGTGGGGGACTGGTAAAAGGGGGAATGGAAATTTGCCATTCCTCAGTTGGAAAACTGAGGAAGATAAAATTTGCAGGGTTGTCTTCACAAGGAGACCGCTGACATCTTCAGAATGCCTAGCACTGGTATTTCCTGGGGTGGATTGAACTTAATACACTTAGAGAACCACCTGCTCAGCGAGATGTATCTGGCTTCTGGTTACACAAATCACTCTCATCCTTATCCAAATGCATAATCAACTGCAGACTGAAGGAGTCCAGTTTTATTATATAGCATATGATGAATTAGAGCATGCGATGCATGCATTTGCTGCCTGCAGTTTTCCAGGAGAGTAGGAAATCCTTGTTACGGTGGAAAATAGCTTGCTTTGAGAGGAAGGGCAGACTGGCTTGGGGAAACACCCCCCCACCCCTGCCAAACACCAACTGAAAAAGCCACACCAAACCCCCAAAAAAACAAACAAAAAATGCACAAAAAAACCCCAAACCACCCCAAAAACCAACCAAACAAAAAAACGCCAAACCCAACATTGTTTTGGAAAGTGTCTGTCCCGCATATGCAGCATGGAAGGAAGAAATTCAGGGCAGGGAAAACCTGCAAGGCTGTTGTATAGGTTGGTACCAAGTTGCAAAGGCAGGTCATCAACATCACAAATGCCTTTGACAAAAAGAGAACAAAATTGCAGGTCAGCAACTCCTGATTTTTATGCATCCCTATTGATAGTTTGATATAACCAAAAAAGATAAAGACTTTTTTCTTTTCTGTTACATTGCTGCATTTCTCTGTGTGTATTGGGAAGTTTGTTTGTTTAATGTGTGGCTTAGAAGAGGTGCATATCCCAAATAAAGTTGAATTAGGGAAAGCTCTTTTTCTGTTGAGTCCAGTACTGCCTTCTGGAACCACACCCTGCTGAGAATAGTAGTCATCCGTCTCTTTACCACAACCAGTATTTGGGACCCACCTTCCCCTGTTGTGGTTTTGTGTGAAAAAACTCTGCTTAAGTGACTTTGGTTGCCCCATGGAGCTACTGAGTAACTGCTTGGAGGATGACTAATGTAGTTTAACTTGATTGGCTGGCTGACAGCTGGCAGCAGGTGATCAATTTTGAGGATATTTGCTGTGTGTTGCATTGTATAAGACTTTTAAAGGTTGAAGGCTCTGGCTAATGTTTGACTGAAAATGAGGGGGTGGATCATGACTTCCAGTCTGGAGTAAACTAACTGACAAGCAGTATCAACTGCTGTCTTACTTGGGACACCTTCACCACTTCCTTTGAGTAAAATGCAGTTCTGTCTATGACTTATTCCTCTACCCAGTGCTTAATGGAAGATCTCTTTTGCCCTTTGTATTGGGTTTACATGGCAAGGTTTTGGTAGCAGGGTGGGGCTACAGGGGCGGTTTCTTTGAAAAGCTGTTAGAAGCTTCCCTTATGTCCGATACAGTCAGTGGCCAGCTGGCTTCAAGACGGACCCACCGCTGGCCAAGGCTGAGCCTGTCAGTGACAGTGGTAGTGCCTCTGTGATAACAGATTTAAGAAGAGAAGCAAAAGTTGCTGGGGCTCAGAAACTGCAGCCGGAGAGAGGAGAGAGAACATGCAAGAGAAACATCTCTGCAGACCCCAAGGTCAGTGAAGAAGGAGGGGGAAGAGGTGCTTCAGGTGCCAGAGCAGAGATTCCCCTGCAGCCTGTGGGGAAGACCATGGTGAGGCAGGCTGTCCCCCTGCAGCCCTTGGAGGTCCACACTGGAGCAGTTCTCCACCTCCAGCCTGTGGAGGACCCCACACCTGAGCAGGTGGATGCCCGAAGGAGGCTGTGACCCCATGGGAAGCCTGTGCTGGAGCAGGCTCCTGGCAGGACTTGTGACCCTGCGGGGAACTCAACGCTGGAGCAGCCTGTGCCTGCAGGACTGCAGCCTGTGGAAAGGACCCGTGTTGGAGCAGTTTGTGAAGAACTGCAGCCTGTGGGAAGGGCCTACGTTGGAGAAGTTTGTGGAGGACTGTCTCCCGTGGGAGGAACTCCACACTGCAGCAGGGGAAGAGTGAGGAATCCCGCCCCTGAGGAGGAAGGAGTGGCAGAGACAATCTGTGATGAACTGACCATAATCCCCATTCCCCACCCTCCTGTGCCATGTGGGGGGAGTTGGTAGAGAATTTAGGAGTGAAGCTGTGCGCGGGAAGAGGTGGGGTGTGGGGGGAAGGTGTTTGAAGATTGGGGTTTTATTTCTCATTACCCTACTCTGGTTTGATTGGTAATAAATTAAGTTCGTTTTCCACAAGTTGAGTCTGTTTTACCCGTGACAGTAATTGGTTGAGTGATCTCTCCCTGTCCTTATCTCGACCCTCAAGCCTTTCATCATATTCTCTCTCTCCTGTCCAGTCGAGGAGAGGGAGTGATAGAGTGGCTTTGGTGGGCACCTGGTGTCCTCTCAAACTAGAGACACCCTCCACAGGTTGTTTGCTGTATGTGCAAAAGGAAAGAAAGCAAAGAGATGCAACCATTTTAAACAAATTTACAGTTTCAAATGTGTCGTTCTACAAACACTCGACTTCCATTTTTCTTTGACTACATGTTCTAGCTTGCACTGTGAAAAGGAAGCCAGAAGGAAAATTTTTTTTGGCTATAAACATTTTCAAATATTTTCATATTTTAACCATTTAATTATGAAGTCAGTTTTAGATTTTCAGATTTCACCACAAATTCTTCATTTTAAGAAATAAATGCAAATTTGGTAGTATTTACCTGTACATACGTGCTTGAACTTGAATCTTTCAGCTAATTCCATAAGCTTGGACACGTCAGCTGTAGCAAAGGTGTAAAGGTTAAATAGCTTCTTGTAATTTTCACTGAGTTAAGCTATTTTTTTAATTTTAAATTGTTTTTAACATGGTAAAGGTACCTGTGGTGTCCACTGAAAATGGAAGGATCTATATGGAGTTAACCTAAGATAACCCCTCATGTGTTGTGTGTGTGTTTTTGGTTTATTTCAAGCCATTTGCAATTAATGTCCCAGCTCCATGGAAGACAGCTTCAGTAAATTAGATGATGTGGCTTTAGAAGTGCTCCTGGTGTTTTATAAAGGCCTTGATCTTTGTTACATCTCTGGTCAATGACTAGAGTTACGAATGGAAAGGAAAAAATAAACTTACGGGTACAGCTTGACAGCAGCTATTAGTGCTGCAGCCAATGATGACAGCAACAGGAATCATAATGGTGGAGAACAGCATTTGTTAAAGGTGGCCGCCTTAATTTACTAATCCAGCTTCCTTGGATCTATTAGTATTGGAATAACTCTGTCATGTGTACCATTCCTTCAGTCTTCTGCTAGACCCCACTGCTAGGACTATCATTTTCTGTATCATATCTTCTGTCATGAAATGCTGCTTCTGTTCCCTGTGCTGCTGCTGCTTTGGAGCTGGTGTCTGCATTGTTGGAAATTTCTCCATTCGGTTTCCAGAAAAATACAGTACCAGAACTGAGGTTTCCAGCTGTCAAAACTTGCATGGGATCTTTGTGATACTAATGATGCTGCTGACCATCTTTTATGCTCTCTTATTCCATGATTATTTTTTTCAATTCCTATATTTGAAAATCCAGTTCTGGTTTAAAGTAGAGGCATATTGTTTGCATCTTGTCCTTTGCATGCAAGGAACCTTTCCTCTTAATCTCTTGTTTGATATCTTCTTCATAGATATTTTAATCAAAGAACCTTGAAAGGAGTGTTTCTTACCTTGGTCATTCTTTAAAGAGCCCTTTGTTTCCCCAGTGTTGGTCTTGTGTGGTACCCTTTTATGCTTCCAATGTATTCTTTGTACGTTTTTTTAGAGTTCTTAGTTTCTCCTTATTCTCCTACATCCATATTGTAAAGGCGGGGGGAAGGGGGAAAATCCACCACAACCCACCTGCTGGCCACTCTGACACAATCATCTTAGAAGTTTTACGAACTGGAGTAAGTCCCTTTATAATAAGGAGGAAAAAAAGACCCATCTTGTTTCTCAGGCAAAAAGTTATCACGTGATTAAGTCATGACTATCTAATTTGGACCATTCGTAGATAGAATGATGTATGTGATTAAAAGCTGCTTGAATGTTGCTGAGGAGAAACATCATAGAGGTTGACATTTTCTGTCACTATATCCCAGGGCTGTTTGATCATGTATATTAGTGAAGGCATTCTAAAGTTTACCAGTTAGGTAGGCAGACTTTATCTTTTTGGGTCAGGTTTGTGAGACCTGTTATAAGTAGATGTAAAGAGTGGTTGCTAGGCCCATCTGAATCCCGAAGCTTTGGTTGTAAATACCAGTTCACAGCCTTAAGCTTTCTCTGCAATTTAAATACTCTAGAGACGAGGAACCCAAAGAATGCATCTCTTGGGAATAAACTACTTACCTGCTTGTGTTTTTATGCTCTGTAGGCATTATAGAGTCTTTCTGCAGCATTTCAGTAGTGTGGCTTTGTTCTTGTTTTCTGGGGTTTTTTTGTTTTGTTTTTTTTTAAAGCCATCTGGGAAGATGGGACCAGTGTGGCTGTCAAAATTAACTAGCGTCAAAATTGGCTGTGTGTGCTGTGCTGGACGCCTCCGATGCTACATCACTGGGAAAGAGCGCAGTCGTTAGGATCTTCCCCTTGAGGGCAGTAACTTTTTCCTTAGTTTGAGAACTTGAAAAGTGCATTTTTCTCTGAAAAAGCAGTTGGGGAAAGCAACTTAATTTTTTTTGTTATTATTGTATAGAGATCTGTTCAGCCAGAAGTAGTGTGCTGAATCCAGTTCTGCTAGGTTAGCAAGAAGCAACATACTGTCTGCACAGGAATGAAGCATAACAGTTTTCAGTAGCTTGTCCCCAAGTGTCGGGGACAGTCAGTAGTTGTCTGCAGGAGTGTGGAAGTAGTCCTTTTAGAAGTTGATTCTTTAGCTACAGTTCATCTTTATGCCTAGCATAGACATGAGAGGATTTTAATCTTTCCTTTTGTATCAGACCTATAAAAGGGCTTGTGATATCTTTGTGAATCATTTACAGAGAAAGGCCACCTTTTGTTTTCTTTTGCTGCGAAACAATGCTATTAGGCCATATGAAACTCTTAATACACCTGTCTTCCCTCTGTAATGTGTACTGATGAGCATGTATTTGAAGCTAACCAGGTGGAGTAATCTTAACTCTCAGTAATTCGCTTATTTCTGCCTGTCTTTGGAAATCCTTGTTCCTGTACCCAAATGTGATTGAAAATATTGGCTGAACCTGAGGAAAATGGCACTAGAAGCTTTGCAGTCAGGAGGTCTTTTGCACTTCTGTCCAAAAAGGAAAGTAGATGAGTACAATTTTGGGGAGTTGCACTAATCCTTACTGAATTAAGATTTGGATGCTCAGTCTTTTTATTTCACAATGCTTTCTGTTGATGTTGGAATTGAATTGGTTTGGGCACTTGCTTTTCCGTATTTTTTTTATTTCATGAAATGGTTTACTGAGCTAATAAATATTTTTGGGATTTCAATGTTGGACACTGTTACCTGTTCAGTGAGATACTCCTTGGTGTTCTGTAGCCCCATGGTGCTTGACAGTAATAGTGGATCATCTAAAAGGGGCGTGCGTTTTAACTGAGACGTGGGGGTTTCTTGTTTTCATAGGGCTCAGATAAGTTATGATACCAGCTTTCTATGTACATGACCCTTGCCTATGAGAATCTACTTCTAAAAAAGCCAAACTTAGTATCTTAAGTTTAAATACTACCTTATTCATGGGTTTTGTATGTGGCAGCTATGTCTTTGATTAGGCTTTGAGTCGATTGGGCTCAACAGACATTACCATACAAGTGCTGTAGGCTGGCCATTACAAAGAGTGTGCATAACATGGAATAACATGGTCTCAAAGAATTCTGCTTTCTTTGGGTTACTGTTTAAATCTGAATTTATGATTTGTCTTGATTTTAGAATAACAATGAAGCCATCTGTTTATTTAGTAGCATTTGCTAAATGTTTTTATAGCTTTCTGATTTTTCAGTGATTTGTAGGCCACTTGGAAGATCCTACTTCAAAAATGTAACTGAAGTAAAAATATTTAAGCAAAAAAGGACAAGAGGCCTAGTACTCAATTTTTCTTTCAGATCATCTTTCAAATAATACTCTTGAAATCCCAATCCTGGTGTAGTTAGTGATTGGTGTCATATGTTCAGATCAGACTTGCTCTGTCAGATGTTTGAACATGAAAGGAGCTTTAGCGAAGAAACTCCTAATACTTCATATTGTTGTTCTATATTGCTTATTGCTTATTCATAGTTCTTAAATATCTGAAACAAGTGAAAGCTGAGATATGTCTTGTACCGAATTATTGTATGAAATAGAGAAAATGTGAAACTAGAATGCCAATGTATTTAAAATAGTCTCTGAGAAATCTGCTTGATAATTTTTATAGATAGCAATGGAATTAATTTCAGGCTATTGTAATGTATTCTAGATGTCTTTTTCATTTACTGAAGACTTTGCCTTTTTGATGGGATTATTCAGAGTGAATAAAGACTAAATAAGGAAAAGCAGAACAAAACTTGTGTTCAGATTTGGTTTTAATTGGGGAGAAAAAGGAAGCAGCTGTAGTTTTTAATAAAAACATGTTGAAACTTAACCATGTAATTTTAATTTACTGAATGTTGAACTTAAACTGAAGTTCGTGTGTACCATACTTTGGCTTTTTTCAATACCATTTCTACTTTCATTAGAACAGTTTATTGAGATCCCAGTTTCCAGTGTGCATAAAAATGAGGTGTTGCTAATTTTAAATCAAATCTGTTTTGATTTTCTTGCCAAAAACCCCCAACTATTAAAAAGCGATATAAAATACCATAGCATTTCTTAGTGGCTGCCCTTTTCATTCACTGAAATGATGAGTATTCTTTTATTTTATGTTTGAAATAAATATCAAAGTGTTTGTTTTCAATCTTCTGCTTCAGGGTGAAAATCCTTTTGAAATTAATGATCAGGCTCAGGAGCAGCAGACAGAAGAAGAGGACAAAGCTGATGAGCCAGTTGAGGGTGAGGAAGAAGAGGAAGAAGAGGAGGAAGAAGAAACTGAAGAACAAACTGACTTCACTTTAGACCACACTGAAGATAACTAAGTGCAAGAAAATGAAAATACATTGGGGGGGGCAAAACAGCTTTTTATTTCTGCTCTAAAGTGGCTAAGACTTTTTAATAGTCTCAAATGAAGTTGTTCAAGATTCCCCACCATATGCATGCATTCCATTCCGTGGAGAACTTGTTTATATAATTCCTCTGTGTTTCCGATTTTGTTTAAAATGAAATTAAGATTATTTTAGTTGAGCTTTTTATAGAAAACTGACTGTTAAAGCTGATTAAAACATTGTGTTGTATATTTTTTTAAGCATCCTATTTTTTTGGTGTGTGTATTGAAAGTTGGATATAATAATTTTTGGTCTAATCAGCTGAAAAGAAAGGCGGGTCTGTGGGGTAAATATATTAAATGCTGTATGGCATAAGCTTATCATATTTACCTCTTAGTACAGAAAGAGTAACTTCAAAAATTGTCCTGTTGAGTGTGGCTGTTTTGGGGACTGCATTGCACTCTGTATAATAGAGTATGTGTTATAATATGCCTTGTAGCTTTTGTGATAAGATGTACGAGTTTGTAGCAATAAAACACTTAAGAAATGTTACTGTTTAAAGTGTCTATAGTTAAGTATTTCAAGTATTTCCCCATGTTGACTACCAGACTGGTTTCAAATCAAATCTTGATTGATATTATGATTGAAATTATTTAAAATTTGTAGTTGCATCTTAGTGACGCATGTTATTTATTGCTGATTTTTGATGTATTCAGGCTCTACCTACCAGGACAGATAAGCACTTTAGCCTTCATAGTGTGCCTAGGGGAAGCATGCTTTCAGTATATTTACATGCTGTGCACTGTAGTCCATCTTAGAAATTAAAAGTGCGCTTTTTTTTTCCCTAGTTCCTTCTAATCTAGCTTTTGACTAATGAGAACTGGAAATGTCTTATTTAGCTATTTCTAAGTACAGCTCAGTAACTTGCATCACTTTTCCCTGGATGTGATAACTTAACAGAAGTGTACAATCTCTTTTCATTATGTGGAATTTTTTTCAGAATCTCATCACACGTGTGTTTGTGCACCTTTCTGTTGGAGAACCTTTGTGTTAATTTGTAGCCATTGCTGTATACAGGTGGAATAAGCAGAGAGTGGATGGAGATTAGACAGAATTAAAATACTTCTAACCTCAAATGCGAACCAATTTGTTTTTCAGTGATCTATTGTAGAATTGGGGATAGTGTGCAAGTATTATGGAGGAATATTTGATTTAGATATTAGGCCACCAGAAAGTCTAGTAGCAGTCAACTCTGAAGAATGCTATGTATTGTAGTCATTTAGCTGTTGTGTTTTAGCATAGCTTGGAGAGTAGAAAATAAAACATTGTGAGAAGGAGAGAGGAAACTGAGTTTGGTGCCTTGACCTCTTGTTTTCTATGTGGCTTATATTTTTCCAATTTAAAAAATTCAGCAAAATGTAGACTTGATTGTTGTACTTGCAAGTGGGTTAGCTTGGAACTAAACGTTAGTATGGGTTGGTTGAAAGATGTGTTAAGTCTGCAGCTGGTTGAACAGTATTTCTTTTGGATATGTAAGATTAAAATAACAAAAGTACTCCCTACATCTCTAAAACACTCATTCTGCTCCTGTTCTCCATGTTGAGGCTAGGATTAAGATTCGTATTTGCATTACTTTTAAGGTCTAATCTCCCCTTCTGCCTTACAAGCTGGTCACTCAACTATTTGTGTTCTATTTGTAGATCTCTTGCCCTACAAGAGGAAGACGCTGATCACTTCCCAGACAACTTAACAGAAACTGTATCAGTGTTCTAGAAACTGGCAAGAGCTTTAGCATGAGAACTTTTTTGCAGTAGTTAAGAAAACTGAGATGCTGCCCAGATTTCTGCGAGTGGTGGGTTTTTTGTCTTTGTCTATGGCTCCTTCACTAGTTGGAGAAAATTAAGTTGCTTCTAAGCAGCTAAGATAAGCCCTGCTAACTAAGATCTCAGTACTTCATTTCCTTTGCTATAATAATTTTTTCCACTGTGACCTCAGGGTCTTTGAACTGTAAGCATTCTTGACTTCACTGGTAATCTAAAATACATAATTGACTTCTTCTGTATACTGACAGTTCTCACCTATAAAGTGTGTTAAGTGAAAACTTAGATGACAGACTTTGGGGGTGGGGGAAACTGCTGATTGTAATGGACAGAATTGCCCTTTTGTATAGGCTTAGAAGGAACTTTATTAATAGAGTCCCTGGGTCCCTTTTGCAGCTAATGTTTCATCAAATTAAATTTATTTCCTACATCAGTAACAAAGTAGGGTAATAATTTCAGAGGGACTGATGGCTGCCCATTGCAGATGACACAGATTCATGGTAAGCTGTGCCCCCCGCCCCCCCACCCCCACCAGTTACTCCGAACTGAGTGGAGATTGCATTTGTTTGTTTCAGAATCTCAGAAAAAAAGACCAGTTTTAGGCAGTTCTGGATGAAGGTGCCTGCTGGAATATACAGGTATATTTATTTACCCATCCCTGCTAAGAGACCTTTCCAGTTTCCTTTGCATTCACCAAAGACCAGCTATGCGCTGTCAACTTTGGAACTTTTTGTAGGTGTTGGTTGCAGTAACATACGCCTTTTTCTAGATATTTTTCTAAATAACCTTCTTGGAATTTTGACTACCCCAGGTGATACAGTTTATAAAACCACAAACAATTTGGGAACGTAGTTGTATCCCTCATCTCTAAAGACCAGGTTAACTAAACAAAAGAACAGTGGAAAACTGGACTTGAAATGTAGTTGTTGATGGTTCATACTCCAGATGATGGCTGGTTACTAATGGTGTTTATTGGAGAGTCAGCTGATTAGGGAAAAGCAGTTGGATGGAGTTCAGGCAGCTGGTGGGTATAGCTCCTATCCTGGAACCAATATTGAGAGGTTTGATAAGGATTTTTGTGGTTGGTAAAAAGTGGCATCAGGTGATATTAAGTATTTCAGGATGTTTAACAACATCTGTTGGGGAATAAAATAGGCTGTCCTAGATTACAGGCAAGATCTTTCTCTAATCCTGTTCCAGTGCGTGAGCTGTAGAACTCTTCCTAGTGTCCTGAGCGAATTAACAGAGAAGGTGTGGTACTTCTGGTCTGAGTAGCCAAAACTGCATGGCATGTTTCAGGTGAGGATTTAGTTTGCACAAGAATTGAAGGGATTTGACTTGCACAATGATACTAATGCTATTTTATTTCTGTTGGAAACACCTTGCTGCGTTTTTAATTTTTACATGACACTGCTTAATGGTGTGTTTGTTCATAGTTGTGTTGAAGAAATACATGCAGCTCCTCTCATTCTAACTACCTTTTTCTGGAGCTAGAACTTACATCTTGCTCTGAGAAACGTTGAAAAAATATTCTGTGGTTTTTGGTTTGTTTGTTTAGGATTGAACTTGCAAGGTAGTGAGTACAGTACAGTAGAAAGAAATAAGGGCACTGATCCTTGCAATTTACACATACTGAATAACTACCATATGTGTGTGTTCTTATGTGTATTGCAGCCCAAATGCACTAGGCTTTTTATATACAATTATTTTTTGCTACACAGTATAACTGTAGAACAATTAGCATCACACCCATGTAATATTTGGCTTGTTTTCATGCTACGCAAAGGACTGAAATCTTGAAATGAGCCTGTAGATTCTCTTGCTTTGGCTTTTCCTGTATTGCTTATAGTTAAGAATAAAGTAAATCAGTTTTCAGCTTGCTGAAATATTAACTATACGTTTTTTTTGCTGTCTTCTGCCAATAGACTTCTACAAAAAAAGTCAAGCTTTTCTTTAAATGTTAGTCTAATCTTCCAGTATTTTTCAGATGCTGGAATGCCTCTTGTTCTTTTTAAGCAGCACTTAAATGGAGGATCCAGAGCTCTTCTTCAGTTCGTTATCCTTCCACTAAATGAAGTCCTCACCCACTCAGCTTTTAGGATTGTAGGGACAGACTTTATTATAAGGAATGCCCATAATCATCAGCGAGTTGGGTCTCTCCTAGATGCTTCCTCCCAGCTTAAAGCAAGGAAGAGCTTGGTAAGTCCCACATACTCTTGGGTCTAAAGCCTGCAATGAAGTCCCTCAAATCATGTGAGAGAATTGAAATTTTACATCAGATGTGTTGGCAATGAAGATTTGTTCTGAACTAAGTGTAAAAATGAATAACATATCATCTGTTTAATTTGTTTTTAAGTTAATTTCTAAAATGGTCCCAAGTTTTTAGGCTTACAGTATTGTACTTGCTTTTAAAGTAACTATAACTGCACTAAGTCCTGCAGCTCAATTCAGCTGTCTTTAAACAGATTTGACTGGTTTTAAATACAGCTAGCCAATAAATAAGCCTTTCTAAATAAATAAACATGTGTATAAACTGAAGTCCAACATCTAGAACAAAAGAGCTTCTGATCTTATTCTACAAATCTAAGCTTTCTTCATCCCATCCTTTAGTACTTCAAAGCTGATGCCTACAGGAAGAGGAATAAATACCTAGAGGGTGAACTGGAGCAGCAAAATCTGCTGAGGCAAAAACATAAAAGAGAAGGCTTGTTAACAAGACCCCAAGACCCCCTACTATCCTGTGATTCTGATTTAAAACAAAGTTCTGCCTGTATGCAGAAGTGTGGTTGTTTTTCTTCTTCTTTCAGGATTGAAGAATACCAAGTGTTACGGGAGAACAAGGAATAAATAATCTACTTGCCTTTGTGGTCCTCTGCAGGTCAAATATTTGAGCCTTCACACAGAATATGCCGGTTCTTTTTATGGAGACTTGCTATCTTCACTCCTTTTTACCCCATACATCTTCCTTGTGGACTCTAGAACATGTGTATTCCAAACAGTTTCTGTGTTTGTAGGGTTCTCTATATACCCACAGCTGTGAAGGTAAGTCAAGAATGTTGGGAGCTTTTGTCGCGTACACAAAAAGCTAAGAATGGGTAATATGGTCACAGGAGGAATGCATATATTGTGAATAAGCACAACCTACTACATATTTAAGTGAATATTTGTCAAACATTGTTGAAAGCAGAACAGCTGTACAGACTTAGGAGGAGAGCCGCAAGTGTTGATGTTCTCCATTTAAAAAAGAGCACCTTCTCACTTCAGAAGGGTCATAAGATAGATGTTCTTCATCACCAGCTAGTAACATTGTGGTCCAGATCCTTTTACAGACTGGTAACAAAAGAAAATAAGGTTGCTGTATCATTAAACCGTCAATCGTTAAGATTTATTCCAAGAGTACCTGTAAATTAGTCTTTCTCTTTTCACAGTGAGATGACTGAAACATGTTGGAGCCTGTTTGAAGTTCCTAGAACATAGCTAAGATAAGCAAGTAGCTACTACACATGTGACAGTGAACAATTTACAATTGCCTTAAGATATAAATGTGCTTTATATTCTCTGAGTACTTTATTCTGTGTTAAAGGCATTCATCTGGAAGCTAATTACTCTGAGGGAGGGGGCTGTGATGGCAGATCAGCAATTTGGTTCGCGTGCGGTCACTGTTTACCTGGAGTGCAGCGGCATACTCTGTTAAGGCCATAGATTTATAAGGCTGGAGAGGACCACTATTCTGTAGGCATCCTAGCTAATGTCAACTGTGTTTTTCTTGCTGATCAAACGTCCTTTAGTTGGGCTCGAATATGTATTTTAGCTAATTTATTTTAACTGTTATTATTCAGGCAAGGGTGAATCTTATGCAATCTCTACCATGTTTTATTTTAAAAGCCTAAAACTAATTTCATCAGCATAGTGTGGGGCTCCATATGGCATTGGTGAGTTTTTCAGCCCTTGTATCTATCCCTGGCTTTTTGTTTCTGTTAGTGATAAATAACACACTTGTTAAATGCCACAGTAAGGGGAAGGAACAATCCTGTTGACTACTAACAAATCTGTGATGCTACATGGGCATCTCCTCCCTGAAAAGATTGGTGAAACTATAAAGTTATGAGAGCCGAGTTCTCTGCTAGACTCAACCCTAGGTTTCCCACCATGTGTCTCTTATGTGTTTTCCTTTGGAAAAAGTGAATAGTCAGTTCAGGTGTTGTGAGGCTAAGTCAATGTTCAAGAAGTAAAGTTGACTCAGTGGAGGGAAAGAGCTTTCCAATTTAATTATTGGTAGTATTGATTATAGTAGAGTTCAGCATTGAACAGATGGAGTTGCCTTCCTTAGCTGTGAAGGTTTCTCTAGTAATGAGTATGGTGTCCTTCCTGGAAGGAGGGATACTTTGTCTTGTTTTGTGCTAGTTCCCTCTGTGGAAATGCACAGAATGTGAGGTGGGGTCAAGAAGGGCTGAAGGTCTTACTGTATTATTCTTTAGAGCTTCTTGTCCAGTCCTACTCTCCATAGGTATCATGGGGGCTACTAGAGTAAGTGGGGTGAGTAATCTCTATGGCCTATCCCTCTTCTCACCCTGCAGACATCTGCTGAGTATATAGAAATTATGGGCAGATTTTGTATTTCTCCCTGGGTTTCCTTAGGACTATGTATCGGAGTTAGGGTCAGGTCAGGTTGCAGGCCAATGTTGTAGCAGTTCCTAGTGAAAAGACTATGCAGGATTTCTAGAGTGTCCCAGTTCTGAATCTGACTGACTGAACATTCTCTTGGTAAAACACAGTTGTTGTGTGAAATGGGTATATATAAAGGATGTTAGCCTTCCTACTTGTGTGCCCAGTCCTTAAATATTACATTATAAATGCTTTTCAGTGAAGGATTTATTTCTGCCACTGAAATTCCTTTGCACCTTTTGAAGACTGTCAATAGCGTGATGTTAAATAATGTTGTGTTTTTTATGTACAGCAATCATGATTTTAAAAATATACCTCATTCCATCTACTGCTTGTCTGAAGGTAAAACCTTCTGCAGGCTGTACTGTTCCAGTGTGCAGAAGTCCTAATGCTGGAGTTCTCAACCCACTGTGTACCAAAGGGTTAATTTGTTTCCATCACTGGGGATTTGAATTGCTCGTCAGTGCTGAGGTCACTGTCACTGCTAAATGACAGATGTCTTTCTGAAAATCCCTTGCATCTTTCCCTGTGATGTAAAGTTCAGTGACTGCAATAACAGGGTGTTGTTCTTTAATAACTGTTAAATTTATTCTTTAGAGAATTTACAAAGATGTCCTATTGCTCTGGGAGAGCTCCCTTGACGCCAAACTCTGCATTTTCTTTTTGCATAATGCCTACAGATTTAGAGCCACTGTACTCCCAGTTGTATAGCTTCTGTATCCCTTGTTCAGTGCTGCTGAAATACTCATAAATCTCCTTTCTTCTAGTAGCTTTGTGCAGCAGCTGGGGTATGACAATAAGGTCCCTGATCTATAATTCCAGACGGCCCCTGAGGGCGAACAGATAGACCAATCCTCATCCCCAACGTAAGCCCGGGGAACTCGCTGTCCCTGGGAGGTAGTTGTCTATTTGTATTCTGCATGAAACTCTTCCTGATGCTGGACTGTTGTTCACTTAGAGAATTATCCAGTGCACAGTATATAAACTCCCACTAGAGATTGAATGCATGTAAATAAAGCATGCCTTAAGTCTAGCATAATGTAACTTTAAGTGAGAAGAAATAGATTCAATCTAAGCACCTTGTAAGCCTGCATTCACTGCTCAGATCTGCACAATGCAGTCACAATCTGCATTTCTATGTCGCATGGATAAGAGGTAAGGAGGACAGCTGTATAGGTTTTCTAATTCCAGGGATTTCCTGGCTTTTTATTGAATTTGATGAGAATACAGCACTGACTTTAAAAAAGTAGCTGTTTTTTAAATACTCTTGTGAAATAGCAACATTCATGTTGTAACAGAAAGAGATATAGTTTGAAAAATGTGATTGATTGACCGACCTTTATGCTACACGTCTCATGAAAATGTTGCTTTATACGCAGTGTTTTCACACCACCCAAAAGCCTGGCAGGCATTTCAGAGTACAGACAGAAGATGATCTCTGCCCTACAGCCTTTGCAATCTCCTTGTAATCTCTAGCTATATTCACTTCAGCTACGTTATTTTTGCAACTTTCATGTCTGTATAGCAGCATTGACATGTATTTTAACTAAATTATTTAGAAAGGACCTGCTTGAAAGCTAGTACTCCTTTTCTCATAAACCTCCATCATCTTTTTTTAAACCGTGAGATTAATGAAGTGTAAAGGGCTATTTTTAAATGCAAGGTGTTAAGCTGCTATCAGCCTTTGATTACACTTGATTTATCAAGCAGTTTCAATGCTGACACAATTGTCAGACTAATTTTATTTTCTGCAGCAGCTTTAAAGGAGATTAAACTGCTTCAGTCTAGTGATTTGCTGTTTGCCAGAAAAATATATTCAGTATATGGAAAACAAGTCACGTGTTTCATGGAAGTAGTATGCTCTCTTTGAAGTCCCCAGGGCATTGAGGCCAATGGCAAAGTTTCCCTTGACAGCAACACAGCCATGGCAGCACCCTGCCTATTTTAGTAAGATCAAGTGTTGGACACTTCATCAACACTACTTTTACAAAACTGATAGTTCTTCTGATATTAAGGAAATGCAATTCCATACATGCTCTGTGAAAGCTAATCCATAAAGAAAAGATGGAACCTTAATGGAACAAAACTATTTTATTTTTCATCTATAATTTCACATTAGTTTCTTGTGCGTATTTTTAAGAACTGATAGTCTTCTCTCCAACTCCTCCAGAAAGGTAATGGGACACTGGTCTGTCAGAATAAACAAGAATAGCTTACAGAGGACAAGCCAGTGGAAATTCAAAGTAATATTTGACTTGTATTTCAGTCTCCTTTGTAAAGATGACTCTATATTTATGGCCTTTAGCCTGTCCTTCCTCAGATGGGAATTCAGGAAGGCAGAGAGAAAATCCTATTTAAAGCTTAAGTGTCTCTGTCCATAGAGACTCTATTTTAATTTAAACAAAGGATTCAGTTGCCTAAATTGAATACAGAAGCATTTAAATGCATCCCTAATAAATTTGGAATTGTACTGAAAGAGTTAAAGATTATTAAACTGCAGTAGGCTGTTTGAATTAAGGTGGTTTTTGTTATCAGATGATCTAAGTAAGGGATATTTCAAGCTCTGAAAGTAAGTGTAAAATAATCATTGTCTCTTTAGTCCTGCTTAATGCAGCAAAACTCAGTAAGCCCGAAGTCCTAGTGAATGTAAGAATGTGTACATAAAACAACGTTCAGAGCAGGCAAAGTTCTGTGGCAGAGCACTGTGGTTTGCTAATTACTTTTGCATGAGAGCCAAGCGCTGTGCTTGTTGAGAAGATGGACATTAGTAGGTTTACAATGTTTATGTAAGTGTATGATGTAATTACTGTAGTTTTGGTTAGCTAAAATGAACTATGTGTCAACATTAATTTGTATTTGTTTTATCCTTGCTGCTCTCAAGAGGTCCCTTTTAGCTGGAGATTCATGACAGTATGATTTTTGGGACGTTAAATACAGCCAAAATAAGGAAAGACCTTCAGCAAACAGAAGTAGGTTGCTTCCATTTCACAGATTTCTCAATCAGATTTTCATTTTGTTTCTTACAAAAAATGCTCACAAAGTCTTTATCAAACTAATTTACTAATGTTCTAAACATTTTTCTTTATGGTTCAGAATGGTTTTCAAAAAAAGAAACAAGCATTTCAAAATTAGATGATGTTTAAAATGTAAAAGATACCAGTTGATGCAGGAAGTTTTAAATGCAGCAGGATTTTTTTGTGAAAGCTTTATTCTTGCAAAGAGGCACTACTTCAAGCAGAAACTAGTAACTTCCTGCTTTATAGAAGTTGTGGCTGTCAGAATGTCAATTTTGCCTGATATTTTTCTGCATGCTGTAGCTTTTGCTACTTCTTCTCATCCATATCATAAGTATTTACATAATTTCCCTGGAATTACACTAAGGGAACATAGCAAAATCAGAGGCAGCTAAATGCTACATCTTTGATAGGATATTTCCTTTTCACTTCCTCTTTTGCTCTATTCAGAATCTTTTGTCTCTCGAGCCTCTGGAGGGTGCTATAATGGTACCCTTTTTGTGGTAATTGTTCTTTCTACATATTAGCTGTGTTAAGCTAAGAATTAACGTTTGGTTAATATCAGTATTGTAAATCAAGATCAACTTATTTTCCCTTCTGCCTCTCTGATTCCTTCTTCCCCTATCACATTTCTTTTACCACTCGTGGTCTCTGATTTCTCATCGAAGTGGTAAGTATATTTTATACAGGACTGATTTCTTCTTCTCCCCCTCCCCCTAGCTGTTCATTCACTATTTTTGCAACCTTTGAATCAATGATAAATGTTGCTGGAAGCGTAAGTATGGACAGAGAGGCAAGTAGTAATCTTTGAAAGAACACACAAAAGAAGTTATCCATTCTGAAGCTCCTCAAACTTTTCTTAAACCTTTTTCCTAGTTTTTTTAATGTAGAAACTATTTAAATCCAGATGCAATTACAGTACTAAACCCTCAAGTCGAGACAGATCCAACTTCAGTGTACCTTTCATATTACAGAAACTAAAGTGCTTGAGACTATAATGGACTAAAATAAGACACTCAAAATGCAAAACAAGAATGCAAGGTTGCATGAGCACTTTCATTTTATTTCAGACCTCTACTCACTTCCTGTAAGAGATCTTTTAACTGTTTAGTTCCTGGGACCAGTATTGCCTTTCCAAATGGAGCTTGGCCATAATTTCTTTTTTCCAAGATTGTTGTGGAGTTCTTTTTTTCCTAACAAGAAAAATATTCCTAATTATAAGGGGCTTGATTTTTTCCTAAGTTTAAGTCAATGTCCATCTTCTCTAAAGTTCTTTTGGACTTTATTGGCAGAATACCATAAAACCAAGCTGATTAGCCTTTTTTAACATTACAGTGGAAGTATACAAATGCAGAATGTTTGTAAGATGTTTGTCTAGTGATATTCCCTCTCAGTATTACGTTTCTACTTTTAGTTTTGTTGAACTTGCATGATGGAGTACAGTTGTGATGATACTACTATAAAATCCGTAACTGTGCTCATAAAACTTCTTGTAGTTGTTCCTTTCTTCTGAGTGGGTCAGAAACCATCTTAAGCCCTTCACAGGAGAACAGACTTCAGGTTGCTCCGATTCTATCAGTGGAGTTAAAATACTTCATTTAAAATCATAGGAGCTAGATTCTTTACATTGACCTCTCAGTGTGGAGAGCTTCTATAGGTTGGGAAAGGATTGCTTGAAAGAGTTTTTGTTGTGGTACTTCTAGTTTAACCACTATTTGAGAGCACTGGTAGTTAACAAAACCAAACCAAACAAGAAAACCCCAAACGAACCCCCCACCAAAACTCCTTGAATAAATGGTGGTATGAGAGGGAAGTATTGCTTTAGAAGTAACTGAATAGGAGTCAAGGGTTCTCTACTTGTATTTAGCTCTTCTGATGACTTCTGATGTCTTGCAGAAATTCATTTAGTAATCGTTAAACTTCTCACTTGGATAAGGAAATCATAAAAGTTCATAAAGCAGCTGAAAGTGTTTTGAGATTTCAAGAGAGAGCCTACCACAGAATCGTGTATTTTATTGCTACCGTGACTTAATAACTCCAGGACTTCTGTTTAAATAAAATGCCTGCTCTGTACCTGTATTCTTTGTTGAAGAAGATGCTTTCATTGAATTCCTTTGCCATGAGCAAAAGAGGTGCTCATTCAGTGTTTCAGTCCTTGTATTTCCAAAGCAGCTCTCCATGGTTTCCATTCAACAATTGTTACTTTGTGTTCCTCTTGAAGCCTTTCTTTCCTTTTTTTTTTCTTTTTTTTCTGGGAAGTTCACAAAATAAGGAGTTGTTTTGTTGTTCTTTAAAACAAACTCAAGATTAAAAAAAACCAACCCAAAACAAAACCCAAAAACCCAACAAAGTCTGAATTGCCGAGTCTGTCTATCTGTCTTAAGGCTTTATAATGGAGCCCACTGGTGTACTTTCTGTGCAGCAGTGGTTAATAAAATGAGATCCCAGGTGAACTTCTTGGAGGCTTTTTATCCTCTGTGGTGGTAGGCAGCAGAGCCTGGCATAATCCTGAGATGATCATTGTTGATTTGTTAGCTTTGCCGGGGAGTAGAACCTCGACCGTGACTGAGCAAAGGCCTTCTCGCTCCCTCTCGCTCTCCAAATAGCGTATGCTCTTCTTACATCTTTATAAGCGGTCCAGAGCAGGAGCTCTCTTTCTTCCTGTCGAGCTTCTCAGAAGTTTTGCCATTAACCCTAACAAAAGATAACTTTTTCTCTCCATGCAAATTCCTTGATTTTAGTAACAGTCGGATTTGAAGGGTTGTTAATGTTAGTGGAATAATGCATGTTGGAACAACTATCAATGGGGTCTTGTTCTGTGTGAAGGAGGGCTTTTCTTAGAAGAGGAGTAAATCAAGGGTATATCTAAAAAGGTATACTTGCCTTGTTTTACTTCATACTGGCTTTCAAAGAGTAGAATTAACAAAGTGGATCTTGCTTATGTGTTTATATTCCCTAGATGCAAACACTTCATTATGTTTTAAAGTTAATGACATACTCTAGGTGTTTGACCTGGTGTGCTATAGTGTGCGGTACAAGTAGCCTGAGTAATGGTCTTATTTTAGGACTTCATTAAAATGCAGTGGTCCTTCATTCTATTCCATGTATACCTACTTTTGGCTGATGGCTTCAGTTATCAAAAGGTGAGGTGGCAGGGAGTGGAAAGTGTCTCCTTAGCTTTTAATTTCATAGAAGCAAAAGCTGGTTTATCCTATTTGTTTTTAACCATCATGATATTAAGGACATTGTCTCTGTCTCCCTGTTTTGTAGAACTAACTGGGTACATGGGAAGTAGTCACTGGAGGCTCTGACCACTCTTCAATGAGAGGGGAAGATGGATAGGCTACTGGGGATTCAAAGAAGATTTTTTTTCTTCTGGTATTTTAATTAAGTGAGCATTAAGAGAAACCAATGAACAAACTGCAGGTTTAAAAAGGAGGGGTAAAACTCTGTTGCCATCTAAATTAACAGTGTTTGACTTGAGTGCTGTAATGTTTGTGCTGATTCTCTGGTCACAAGTGTTAAGCGCAAATGCAGCTTGAATGTCTGATGGAAGAAGGAAAGTAAGGAAGAGAGGTTTTCTTTTGTTTCAGTGATTTCAGTTGTAGATGTCCAGCACTTTTTAGTGCAACAGAAAGAAAATCTGCTGAAGCAGGGGCTCAGACTGATTCCTTCTGCTTTCTTTTGCAGGTCTTGCCTTCCATAAGAGAGCAAAACAAACCCAGAATGTCTGAGGAATGTAGCCCGTAAAAGGAAAGAGACTGTGTACCCCTGTGAGAGAAAGCAAGAGGTAGAAACGTGGCTGTTATCCTACCTGCAGTGAACACAATACTTAAAAGAAGTGGAGTGGTTTTGGCCTGAGGGAAGCTGTGCTGGTAGCCCCAGTAATGGATGATTAAATGAGTGAGTGATTGTGGGGCAGTGACTTCCAGCTGAATATAATTAAAAGCCTGTAGCAATCATTCTTCGTATGGTGGTTGTGCACTCCATGTTTAATCATAAGTAAAAGAGCTAGTTGGCTGGGGTTTTTTCTATTTTCCAAATAGTTTTATAGCATTCCCTCATTTAAACTCAATAAACGGGGACAATAATTGTGACTTTGATTTTTCTGCTTGATCAAGACAGACTGTGTAATTGTAGCTGAATTCCAAGCACTTTTTGGTATTCTGTGAAAAGTCTGGGGCTTTTGGACATAGTTCTGATTTTTGTCTTCTCCCACAGTCTGGAAATTGACAGGTAGAGGGCAGCAGTGTTCTATTTTTTTAAGTAAAGTTCAAACCATTTTTTTATTGAAGTTTTTTTTATCAAGCTAAATAATGATTATGTCAGTTGGATGCATTGGTTGATGCTCTTTCTGAATGATTCAAAATTAATTTAAAACTCTCAATTAAGAAAAAAATACTTACTAAAATACAGATAAATTTAAAAGAACCTTGCCTGCAGTACGATCTAACTGGTTGTGACATAGCTGCAATACAGGAAAAAAAATAATTTGCAAAACCAATTGAAGGACAACTTTTCAGCATCAGTAGTGAGAAACTTGTGCTGGTTTGTGCCAAAATCTGTAATTACAGGCTGCATGCTGAATTGTATAAATGGAAACTAAATCACACACAGATATCTCCCACTTCACTTAAGGGAGAAAAAATGAAAGAGAATCTTGCGTGCGGCTCTAGATTGATTTTTGGATAAATCCCCCATCTTTGCCTCATTTATCTTGCAATGTGAAATTATTCATATTACTCAGTGATGACTATTCTCCTGTGATTCCTTAAGCGTAGTTATGAAATGGTGGCATTGAGTTTCAAATCAGTTACTCCTCCAGCATCAGGGCATGAGCTGTAAACATTTCACAAGAGGAACAGGAAAAGCATTAAAGCAAAAATGCAAGTGGATGTTAATTCTTGTCATAGAATCACAGAATGGCTTGGGCTGGAAGGGACCATCAAAGGTCATCA
>JAVKLA010000090.1:18414408-18453442 GCA_034782735.1 Sagittarius serpentarius
ACGCTTCTCTTGATGCAGCCCAGGATCTGGTTGGCCTTCCGGGCTGCGAGCACACATTGCCAGCTCATGTCCAGCTTCTTATCCACCAGCACTCCCAAGTCCTTCTCTGCTGGGCTGCTCTCAATCCCCCCTTATGAATTCATCCAAAAGGGAATACCCCATGCAGTACTTTAGCCATTAATAATGAATGTTGATCGTTAATGCAGAAAGTAAAATTTATGTTTTTAAATACATTGGAACATATATTTTATCTTTTAGAGTAATTATACTGTTGTACTGTTCTACTGTTTAGCTGCTACTGTTGCCTGGTACTAGTATTGCCTATTACTGTACAATGAGTATGCAATGAGTTTATGGGACAGTTTGAGCTCAAAGCCCTGGATTGATAATGAAGATCAGTGTCTGAAACGGGCAACAGTCATGCTTTACTGTGATTTTCTGTTCTGAAACATCTCTGCCAGCCTGCCCCCACCCCCAACCCCCAGACAAAACCAAAAACCTCTATTCAAATGTTCTGGCCCATTTCTCTCCTAGTCAAATGTTCTGACCTGTTTTCAGAGTTAACTTTCATATCGTGTAGATTCACTGAAGACAGGGAATTGCGTAGGCGTGTAAGGACTTGCAGTGGCTCACCAGCTCTGAAATGTTCAGATTTTGCACAGCCCTATCGAAGCTGTCAGACTAGGGGTTAATTTCTCAGTCTTGTCCTCTTTGCCCTCTGTATGCATACTTGAAACCCACACTTTCAGCCATGTACAAGTTTCTTTTAGTTATACCTCAGGTAGCTATTAATTTGGCTTCTTTGTTCATAGTGGATTAATAAAATGCAGGGAAAAAGTTTATGAAGTGGAAAAATCAGGTGTAAGTTTGAAGGTAGTAAGCAAAGGACAGACAGCACCTTTGTGTTTATTTCAGAGATAGAAAGTATTTTGCAGGTTTAAATTGGGAGACAAGATTCCTCTTTTTAATTTCTTTTTATTTTTGTAGGCTTCTGTTAAAGTACTAATATTGTTTTAAACATATTGTGTTTATTTTATCTCATATGTGCTGGGACTTTCACTGCTGTCAACAGGTGCCCTCTTTGAATGCAATGGAAGGCACAGTTTGGCTTCCACACTCTTAATCTTACTGTGCTTTAGAGTTTGGATTGTGTTTTGTTTTCCTTCTGTTATTTGTTCATTCATCAGTGGCTCCTGGGGAACTGTCTACTGCCTTTTTGAAGGACATTACATTAGACTTTCATTGTCCTTCCTCTGTATATCATTCCTCTTGCATCTCTCCTAGACAGAATCTTGAAATGCTTATTATGGCTGAAACTGTGACCCCAAATTATGGCAGACATTTTGAAATATCTCCTGCTTTATCTAAACCAAGTTTCCAGGTGCGTTACTTTGAACCCCATGACATCTAGATAAATAAGTCTTTAAGTTGTGTATAGGTAACCTTTTTATTTTAGATTTTAAAGTCTCATTGTTCATTTATGACAGCAATTTCATATAAGTTTTTAGCATTATCAAAAATGAATACACATTTGTAAATGTTGTGTTGTCACCTGATTATTTTAAGTGTTAAAGTAGTAAGTATTTATTGGAATAGGAATAGTGAGTATTTAAGTATTAAAATATTTATTGCGAGTTAATTCTATATATGTGACAAATATTTGGATCTGCAAAAGAAATCATAAGAAATGTAATAATTTTGTACATAATGCAGTTATTAAAAAACAATCCATTAATCAGAAAAATAACAGTACCTAATGGGTTGCATTGTAGTGTGAACTTAAGGATATCCAAAACTTAAACCTTTATGCTGTAACAGCATAAAGCATCTCTAAGCCAAATTGGCTGTTTTAATTTCTGGGTGGCTAACATTTAGGAAATATGATTAATGAATTTTTAATGCATGTGTTGTTTTTGGTTTGGTGTTTTGGTTTTTGGTGATGTGGTTTTTTGTTTTTTTTTTTTTTGTGGTGTGGTTTTTGTAGGGTTTTGCGTTGTGGGTTTGGTGGGGGGTTTTTTGTGTGTGTGGGGGGTTTTTTTGTTGTTTTTTTTTTTACTGACGAGAGCTAGGAGGTTAAAGCAAGACTTTAAGCATTGCTGCTTTGAACCCAAGGTAGGTCTGAGACACATTTTTGTGATCAAATTGTATCATCTAAAAATAAGCTAAATTGAAAGACTGAAACACCCTTTCCTATGCAGCATCACAAAAGCATAGCTACTATAATGTGCAAAATATTGCATTTTTCATTGGCAAGCTAAGTCTGTAGTGCTGCTGGTAAAAAACAGATTGACATTTGGTCATTATTTCTTATCAAGGGTGTTTTACTTGTAATGCTATTTGACAGCTATATTCTAGGTCTGACAGCATTGAACCAGCTTAATTCCCACTGAACTGCTCTAAATACGTGGTATTGCAATCAGTTTAACAACCCCTGGAGGCAATAAAATCTCTCCTTTGAACACACACAAGGGGAAGAAATCTAAGATTTATAAAGGGCAGCAAGTATTCAAGATAGGGGCAAAGTTTATGTGTGAGCCTATAATTGATGTTTCCTTTGTTGGAAAAGAAAGCTTGAGGATGCTTTAAGAATTAATCTTTAACAAGTTCTAATCTGCCCTAACAAGATCTGCTCAAGATGAGTGAGAGAGAGATATGATACCAAGAGTTTTGTCAGATTCAGACAATGATGAAAATTCAGAGGTACTGTGTAGTTCAGGAACATTTTTGAGCAGATAAGGAAACTTCACAGTTAGGTGTGAAATCTGCTAGAGCTCTCCGCTGCAGGTGGATGACTGCAGAACTTGTAACCTGGGCTGCTTCTTCTCTACCATACATCCAGGTGAGCGTTCCTATGGCTGCAAGCAGTTCCCCTTATCTACTGACCATACAGGATAGGTGGGAAGGTACTTTTAAGTTTGTCTGCTCCTTTCCTTCTTGCATCATGTAATTTGGCAGATCAGACAGTAACAAAACAAGGGCAGATGTTGATGAGCTTATTAAATAGAGTCTTACCTTCCAAAGGGTACCGAGTGCTTTAAAAAATAGTCTATTGGGTATCACCCATCAATAAAATGTAGCTGCCTCTAGGAGTAAAGATGGTACCTCTCTAAGAGGATACACTGACAGTCAGTGTTTAGAAATAGGAATATGAAAACTTAATCGCAATGGGCGGCAGATATCATAGAATCATAGAATGGTTTGGGTTGGAAGGGACCTTGAAGATCACCTGGTTTCAACCTGCCTGCCATGGGCAGGGACACCTTCCACTGGACCAGGTTGCTCAAAGCCCCATCCAGCCTGGCCTTGAACATTTGCAGGGAGGGGGCATCCACACCCTCTCTTGGCAACTTGTTCCAGTGCCTCACCACCCTCACAGTGAAGAACTCCTTCCTTACGTCTAATCTAAATCTACCCTCTTTCGGTTTAAAGCCATTACCCCATGTCCTATCATATCCTTTATATCTTTATGTTCTGCTTTAAGTCCAAAAGACATTGTGAGAAAATTCTTAGAAGGCACGTTGCAGCATTGTTGTAGAAAGTTGATGGCTGTCTCTGGATTTAACCAATACTTTTTCACTATCTCCTGGGTCACAGAGGTCTCTCATGTGCTCCCTTTGGTCTGCTTAGTTTGTAAGATCTGAAGCAAGTGTCAGGGTAAAGGTCTGATTGTGGCCCTTACATAAGGGGAAGGAGGGATTGGGACAGTGGAGGATGCTGACGGGGCAAGAATGTGGATTGCTGTACTTCAATAACTCTCACAGTCCATCCAAAGAAATAAGAGTATTATTAAAAAATATAAACCCTGCCATTGTTGAGTAATTTAATAAGACACTATTAATGCCATAGGAACACGTCATTAAAGTGTATACAAGAATCTTCTCCTTGCATATGTAGGAAGAGCATTATGGGAAAAGGTTTTTCAGAGCCTTCCTGGTTTCCATTTGCAGAACTACACAGTGCAGGGTTAAAACAATAACTGTCTAAGAGAAGTCTTTATGTTCCAGGTTACCACCTGACCACTACTTTTATATCTGTAAAGCATCAGTCGATATGAGGAGCTTAGGGATAGTCTTCCTGGTGAGGGGGTGACATAGCAGTGTCATTGAAGAGGGCACGAAATCTCAGGTTATCCTAACTTGTGAGAAGAGCTCTAAATATGGAGAAAATGAGTATGTTTTCTCTGCTACCAGAAAAAGCAGATGCTATCAGAACATTGGACTGTGGAATTGTATGTTAGGTAGTATCCACTGTTGCTGTGACGGGCAGTGGAAACTTGAACGGGTAGCTGTCAGGCTTCCTAGGCAGAGATTTGAGCAGTGTGCAGTGGTACGGTGAACAGTGTTCCAGCAAGAACAGCGAGTTCCTGAATGTGCTGTTTGCCTTGTTCAGTGTTGCCATAGATTGATGCAGACAAGACAAGGTTCTAGTAATTTTCCATCTGTTTTTTTTCCAGAGGTTAGAGAAAACATCTGAAGTAATTCGTCTGTCAAAAATATTTCCTTCTAGCTCTGGTGTGGAGATCATCTTGTTTAAGTAATCATGTCCTGTAGCGTTTTTTTGATGCAATAGTTGAGATTGGGGGCTGTCAGTCTGCCTCAGGACCAATTCATTTTCCTCCAGAAATGAAGGTAGCCTTTTAAGAGTTTTATTAGCTGGCACTTGCATTTCTGTACAAATTCAATTAAGTATTTGTAATGGCAGGATAGGTGGTTGCAGGTTTGATGCTATAATTGTTTGCATGTTATTTTTCTTAATGAACTATAAATCTGATAGTCCAGAGAAAGGGGCCACTTCACTATCTGAGCAATAGCTTCTGTTTTAATATGGAAAAGTGGAAGAAGCAAAATCCCTCTTGCCTGTGGTGAATAGGTAATTACAAGACAGCATTTCTCTACAGTTAAACCTCTAATGTAATGTAATGTAACTGGTAAGATGCTACAGACAACTGGGCATGTCTTCTAGGAATATGAAAATTATCTTTGCTCTAGCTAATTGCAATAGAAGTCTGAGTTTTCATCAGATGAGAAACTATCAGGTGTTTATCTTTTCATATTAAGTTACGTTTAATAGGTATTGTCAAAAAATATTGTATTCAAAGGTTTGACTGCATTCCAGCATGCCCTTAGCTGCTGTACTGCTTCCATTTGAAAAGCTTCTTTTCCTCTACAATCGTTTTTAGTTTTGCAGACCTTTAAGTTGATTAGTTAGAGGAGTGTTTTCATTTAGCTCATATGCCTGTTGCTGGGTGTAGGGCTCCCATGGAAACCCAACTGTAGAACAGTCTTGATCAAATCATTACCATGATTATCAAATATGCTCTAACACAGTTGATTTCATTTGGCAAAACAAATGAAAAATAGGTGTTTGCCTTTTTTGACCCCTCTTTTGGTGCTTGTATTTTACTTTCTGTGAATAATTTAGCAGTGTATTTCTATTCATAAGCCCGTTCATTATTATAAAACTTGTTAGATTATTTTCTTCTCTTTCTCTTTATGAAGCATTGCAGATAGTAAATAATTGAGACTTAGGTGTATCTGTCTTCAGTCAAGTGCAGTGCCTTTGCTTTTCAAGTTGTTATTCTGGTCAAAAGACAAAGATCTTTTAAAATCCATTAATTCAGTGTTTATTGCCAATAGGGACAAACTTTAAAACTCCTGCAAATACAGGCTAGTTTTTAAAGAAAGAAACTTCACTGTCCCCTTCTCTAATATTACAGGAGAAGTTCAGTTATTCCTTTCATGCCTGGTAGTTTTGCTTTATCCACACACATCCCACAGGAACAGACAATAAACTCTATTAGCAAAGAGAAACTGTGGTACTGATAGAAAATTTACTGTAGGGTACTTATTTTTATAATGCAACACTTGTGTTATTTCAAAAGATTTTGTAATCTTTTACTTCCTACTTACATAGTCAAAAAAATAAAAGAAAAAAAAATTAGTAAATTTTGAACAGTTCTCTCTCTATTCATTAACATGAATGAAGGAGGTTCTGTCCTAAGTAACTAAAACCAAATTAAGTAGAGGCACTAAATCTGTCTCATAAATGAAGGTTTCAGTAGGGTGAAATTGCATCTCATTGGTCATAGAATGAATTATAAATGAGCCAGTGAATCTAGTGGATCATTTCAAGTGACTAATCTTAGTCAACCAGGTAAGTGAAGATGGCTGTAAATTAGGTTAATTACTGCAGCTTGAGTTTTAGCTCAACAGCTCTTAATTTCAACTTTCAAAGGCCACACAAACCAATTTTGTACTCTTAGATTATAATGAGCAGTCTTTATTCTTTAATCAGTTCACCCACTATCTGGCTGTCTACTGTAACATTCCTTTGAAGTCTAGAAAGATCTAACATAATTGAAGAAATGTCTAACTACTTGACTCTCTCTTTTTTAATATAAAGGAATTAAACATTAATCAGACTTGTGCATCTCAATTAAGCCAATTAAAATTATCACAGAATGTAGTGCATAGAGCAATAGGTAGCTTTAATGTTTGAATACATTATCAACTTTTACCTAATGTTCCTTATTTAAGATGTTTGTTACTCAAAAAGGAAATGCATGCAATGCATTAAAGAATGCTACCATTGTGTAAAAAGAGTTTGAATATCTTAATTCACTTTGTGTAATTGCCTGCATTTATGCACAAGATATGTTAAAATTTGCTGCATTTAGTTAAAAGTAATACCATGGATTACTCTAGGTCTTCCTACGCCAATCTAATTTCCATATTTTTTTGTGCTGATTGGGTTTTTTGTAAGAAAAATATTACACACTGTATCTGAATTAATTTCTGTCACAGGGAAGTATAGCTTAGTCTTTACTGGCTGAAGTACATACGCAAAGTCCATATAATTACTAATAATTTGTAACAAGTGTTAATTGATAAACAACTCCCTCTGGTAGCTTAATTAAAGCTGTAGGATAGCAAGGCGATTTACAACTGGGATTGATCTCAATTAGTCAACAAAATCTGTGTAGTCTGTTCAAAGAAGAAGGAGGAAATTTAGCCTAGCGAGGCTTTGGGGATTTTTGTCTTGTAGTCTCTTTTTTTTTTTTTTTTTAAAGAAAAATAAAATCACGAAGTATAGTAATTTTTCTGCAGTGATCTACCTACTGTATACTATGCTTATCTTTTACGCTACCCAGCATTTGTTCTTTCATTTGTTTGTTCATTGTCAGGTTACAGAACAATATTCAAACATTTCTTTTCATTATACACAATGCGTTAAAAAAGTCATTTCATACAGAGATGTACATTTTAGAGTAACACCCCCAGGAGACCACAAACTAGAGAATGAAAAACATTTAAAATATGTCAGTTTTTGATCTTACTTAGAGATTTGTTTATAAACTGGCATTATGCAGCCTTTAATTAAAAGATAACACAGGAAAGATGGCATTAGGGAATAACTGGATATGTGGAAGCACACTGATCTTACAAAGTCAGCTATGCTGTTTCAGGATTCACTACTCTTTTATCATTTGGACTGATAGTAAGAATATAATCTATGAGTACTTGAAATTGCCCCTGTGGAATAAAAAAAAGTGTCATCTCTGTTTAAACTAGATCACAGACTGGCTGCAAACAGCTGCTGAAACATTAATTAATCTGTTTGCAAATAAATCATCATATGTACTAGCTGAAAATACTGATATAAACAAGCATGAATGTTGTGCTGCTTAGATTACCTATGGATCCGTGGTTTGCCTTCACTTTTTAAGATAACTTTATATGTACCAGCAAAACCAACACAGAGACCAAATAATCTGAAAGAGCTGAGCCTTTTTATTAAAGTTGTCCTATAGATATATCGATGTGCTGAAATGCTAATCAGTTTCAGTGCTTTAAAAAACACACATCCATTTCACATTTGTGTAGGACTGAACCTCATTTAAGAAAGATTTGTTAATCAAAGGGAATGGAATATTTTGGTGGAGGCATATGAATGTGGGTTTAACAAGTTTGCAGCTAAAAATATGGCTTGATGATTTCAGCTGTGCAATTTATGTTCCTCTGTATCTTGAATGCTCTTTTGGTAGCTGTGTGGCATCCTCTATAAATTCTGCATTACTTGGTACCTGCTTTTCATGTACTGTCAAGGATGCTGTTTAATGTCTATGGATTCTTTAAAGAAACAGGGTAAATGCTAGCCTTGTAGCTTCACTGACCTAGAGCCTGGGAAGATATACCCAGACTTGCAGTCATAACAACACATGCACATCCTTGGGGCTAGCCTTACAGCTGTTACGGTGCTTCTCGTTGAGAGGGCAAGTCCTGACTCTTTCCAGTGCTGCCCTAGGCTCTGCATATGGTTGGTTGGCAGAGAGGAGGAAGATGACACCGCAGGCCTTGCCCCCTTGGCATAAGCTTTATTTTCAAGAGTGGAAAAAATAAAGGTTAGATTCTGCCAAAGGATGAGACTTGCTGCATATGTAACATGAACAATACAGGGAGGCCTTTGGATACTAAAAACAAACCTTCAAGTGGCAGGCTGCTCTGTTACAAAACAGATGTGTTTGTGGAGGTTGGAGGACGTGGCCAGGGAAGATTGCATGGCCTAAATTCTGCATTCTCAGAGAATGTTGTCTGCATCACAGAGCTGCTGGGGCTGGCTGTCTTACACAGATAGCTTTTTCCCTGCTTTTTTAAAAGGTTTTGTTCTGAATCTTTTCTAACATGGCGGGTGTCCTTTTTAGTCTTTGGAAAATTAAGTGTTTGCTAACAAGAAAAATCACATTCTGACATGAAAAAATAAAGCCAAAACCCTGGGAAAAAAACCCAAAACTATTCTACAGAGGAGCTAATGCTATGACTTGATGATGATGTGAATTTGATTTCTCTCCTCCTTCTAGGGTCTGTATTTTTTGTACCCTAGCTGAACTGTCATATAAAAGATTCTATTCCAAGGCAGATCCTGCTATCCAGATGTTCTTGTCAGTGGAGGGATAGGTTTTCCTAAGTTGGTTGATAATTGTTTGAACAGTATTGATCTTTGGGTAATGACACTGCATCGTGCCTTAAGATCACCTCTTCTGTAGATAGTGCAAGCTCTAGCGTTAGTTCAAGAGCAGCCTTTCACTTCAGGAAAAGTATTCCTGCAAAGCACTTGGAATGTACTGTTACCACAAGGATACCTGCTTCAAGCCTACTTTCATCCTGATAGAGAAAGCTTCAGATCATTTAGTCTTTGCACTTAACTATGCTTTTGCCCTTTGCTTGGGCTCTCAGAAAACACTGACTAGAGCATGAGTTCTTTCCAAATTCGAAGCCTGTTAGGGCTTTTTCAGAGGTTAATGTGACCACTCCAGAAAGTATCAGTCATGTTTACCACCCCTGCTCCAAGGTTCACCCACCAGCAGCTCCAAGTTCAGCTATTCAGCTTCTTGTGGCATAGTATTTCCACTAGCCTGACTCTTCAGTGATAGTATCTGCATAAAAAGGAGAAATTTTATTTCCACCAATAATACCAGCTTAGCTGTCTCTTTGTGGAAGATCTGAACCTTTGGATTTTCTGTTGTGGAGTGAGGGAGGAAATGCTTGTCTGAAAATGCAGGCAGTAACTGCATTACCTGCAGGCCAGTTACCTGAGGGTAGCTGTGTGCTCTTACAAGTTATGTTTTTACATGGAGGATGATGGGCTTCAGGAAGCCAATTTATGATCCTTGGCCAAACTACTGTTAGAGCAGGCAGAGAATCTGGAAAGAAAGGTTTCACTGATGGTGCTGTTAGGAGAGATTTTATTAATGCTTCTTTGTTTCTAACTGGAAACTCCAGTGAAAGTTGTAATCACAGTTTCTGATCAAATTAGGGAGGCGTAGACTTTGAGAAAGGTCTTTTTGCTCCTGTATTCTTCAAGAAAGCTGAATTTTCTTTTGGTTTTTTTTTATGGTTTACTTCTGAACTTCTACTTTATATACAATCGTTTAGGATAAAATTTGAGCCCACTTTTGCTCATAACAGATAATAAAGTCAGTGGGCAGCCAGGGATGAGCAGGGACCTCAGCACCACTAGCACAGAGAATTTTGACTTGTTCGTTTGGCATTCCTGTTTACTGTACACCATTAGAGTTTTTGGCTGTTATGGTGACTGGATTCAGATATAATGTCTTCTAACCTAAATATAACATACTGTTTGTGTGATGCAAGCTGTTGTGGGGGTGGAACTTCACCATGTCCTTGCCATTTGAACTCTCCAAGCTGTCAGCCCGCTTATGGGGTCAAACTGTTTAGTTTACCATGTTACCTTGCTACAGTCCTGAATAAGGCTCCAATGTATAGCTTACAGGAAGGGGGCTTTGTTTTTACTGTCTTAAAATTTAGCATTTAATGTAACCAAGAAACAGAAATGAGCTGCAATATTTTGGGAAGGGGTCATACCAGAGTAATAACCAAGCAAAAATCCTGCTTGCTGGAATGACTATATCTGAGTTCTTCTGGTGCTGAAGTTCCTAGTGCCAGCGGCACTAATCATTCAAGCTTCTTTCCACTATTCTGTTTGTGCTGAAGATACTTATTGGGCTCTTGTATCATCTTGTTGTTCTCTGCAGGGTCTTAATTGAAGGTACAGCTTGGCATGTCTTGGGTTAAAATTGTGTTGTTTTCTCAGAATTGACCTCTCTGTGAGCCTGTCAGGGCTGCTTTATTGTATTTTTGTTGTTTGGATTTTGGGTTGTGTTCCCTCCCCGCTTCTTTTCCCCAGTTGGAAGTGCTATACATATGAGTTGACTTAAGGAGACTTCAGGCAAAGCTGAAGCAAGAGTTGGGCGTTCAACCTGGTAACTTTTCAAGTTACTTTGTGCTGCTAGTTTCTTGGAGAGCTTAGTCACCTCTCTGATCAGCTTTAAAATGCTTTATTTATTTATGTACTTGTTTCCAACCAGTGTCCCCAGCTCCACTCTCTTTTCCTTCTAGGAGCACAGGAGTCCCCCGTCAGCATGACCTGCAAGCTGTCTGGAGGGTGTTACTTGGGGACAGGCGACAAGGTGTGGGCTCTTGAGTGTGCTGCCAGACCATGAGGAACTTAGGCCTGAATGCAGCCTTCCCTCTGGATTTGGCTGCTCATTGCAGCTGATTATAATTGTAAATTTGTCCTTAAAATCAAAATCTGTTTAAAGAGTAACTTTTGCCTTGGGGCAGCCTTGTAAGTGGAAAATACTTATCCAAAAAGCAGTTTACTTGGCTTATGATTTCCTGTAATCCCTATATTGTTCTCGAAGATATTTGTATGAGAGTGAAGAACTGCTTTACACAGCCCAGCCTCTCCCCTCTTTGTGCTTCATCTTGTACAGAAGTCATCAACTTTTTGTTTCATGGCATCACAGCCAGTTCCCATAGAAATGGCTGGATGTTCCCACCCTTTATGTCTCCCAGCAGGGTCTGCCTTTCAAGCTGCCACTTCCACAGAGGAGTGGTTGGGGCATGTCTCCTCAGGAATTTAGGCTCTTGATTCTTTCAGCATAGGACAGTTTAGATAAAATCACTTTGCCTGTGACTACAGCTTATTCCGGGGTAAAACATGAAACTTATTTAACCTTGTGGCCATGCTACTCAACAATTTGGGGTCAAGAAGCAAAGAACAGCATCATGCTCAACTGAGGTGTGCCCTAATCACTTGACTGTCTGAAGTCCGGTTCACTATCTGAAATTGCGACAGGGTTATTTGCCCAGTGATGTAAAGTCCTGTGCTTCTTTGGGAGATTTAAATAAATCTGAATGCATGAAGCTATTCGTGCAAAACAGGCCATGGAATAATTGAGTACAGCAGGTGCAACCACCAGTCCTCCAGCAGGTCTGGAAGGTGGGGCTTTGAGCTGCATGGGTTCTTGCTGGGGAATGAGCCAGGCAGCTATTGGCACTCCTGAAGAGGAAGTAGAAGGAATAACTAAGCTTAGCTAACCCTCCTCAGTATCCCATCTCTTCCTGATTCATAAAGAATGAGTTTCTGAACAGTTTTGGATCAGTTTATATCTTTGGTTCTTGATTAATAAGCTAAAGATCAACTAATGGTTTCAGGGTCAGTCAGAAAAACCAAAACTGCTAGGATTCAGTCACAGGTAACTTAGTACCAATTTAAGTGTAGTGGATTAAAACTTACATAAGCTAAACCGAGAATCACTTACGTAAGTGTGAAGAGTACATAGATGGCAGTTCAGTGCAAGATTTGGATGGAAGCAAGCTGAGATTAACTAAAGAAAAATGTAATTAAAAAATAAAAAGGCCCCCAAAATGCCTTCATGTTCCAAAATGCCATATGGTCAATTGCTTGGCATCATCTTCCCAAGTATGCTAGCAATACTCTACAGGTTGCTTAACATCAGTGCCCAGACAGGAGGCAATGGCTGAAATAGCGTGATGTGAAAAAGGGAGCAGCTTGAATGCTTCCATCTACGTGCTGGCAGTCAGGCAGCGTTGGACTGTCACTGCTTCAGAATCTGATGGTTGTGTTGGGGCTTGCTTCAGTACGCGTTCAGTAGGAATTGCTTGAATGTAAGCAATGGAATGATGTTTTAACACTGTCCTTCTTAGTTTGGGTGGCAGAATTTTAAGAAAAATCAGTTAAGGTTTCTTTTTTCTATCTTATTTATTTGCACAATGGATAATTATCATTCTTGTCATGGGGGCCAAAACGTACATCAGGCTACTTAAGGGTAAGGAGTAAACAAGACACGTGAGTTACAACCCATGCTCGGAATAATGCAGGGAAACAATGAGGGGTATTATTGAAGCAAAACTAATTTTTGTTCTTGTATAACAGTCTGACCAGAACAGTGAAGGACATCACAAATCCATTCATTTATTTCAAAATTTGCAAAACAAATCCCTTCTTACACGTAGTATTTGTACAACATGAAATTATTATTCAATAAGTTGACATTTTAAACCTATTACTGCCTAAACCCATCTATTACTGAGCTATTCAGAGCACTAAGTTAACATTTACCAGAACATTCATCCTCACATCATGGGGAGATCAAGCTCAAATCCTTTATTTCATATTCAGATCTTGTTGGGTCAGGATTGAAAACTGCTACCTTTCTGATACTTTACTGAAAAGCCACTCTGAAATCCACAAAAGAATTATTATCAAGTTACTGCAGTTATTCAGCTAGATGTTGACTTTGATATGTCAACTCTCTGATCTTTAATAGAAAATTGATGGTCTTGCCCTGAGGGTCAGTCATATGCATGACCAGGATAGGCCAAGGTTTGCATTAAATTACACCCAGCCTTGCATTCTCATTCTGTGGCAGGCAAAGTCAAACAAAGCCAAATGGATCCCTTGTTAGTTTTGTTTTCTTCATTGTTTTGTGTTGGCATATGGATTTAATTCTGTAATGGGTGACTGCTGGGCACAATCTGCTTTATTGATTTTCTGGGGAAAGTTTTTGTGAGAGCACCCGGAAGTATAATAACATAAAAGCAACTGGTGCAATTTTTGTTCTTGTTGCAGTATGTGTCTATTATAGCACTTATTCCACAATTGACTGTGTCAGAAGAAATCAAGTTAAATTTGTGCTTCCAGAACTTGCTTCCTTCAGCTATGGGCTGAAGTTGTCAATCCCGCTGTGGCTTTTTTGGTTCCTATAAATTTTGTACCTGTGGTGACTGCAATGAATCATGCAAGCCTTGGCCCTTTTCACTGGTGTTCATTGTCAGTTCATACAAAGTTGCATTTATAACTTGTCTGAGGAAGGAGCACTGTATGGCAAAACTAGGACATCCATGGTCTGGGACTGCATTTTGGATCCCAGCTTCTAAAGCGTCGGCTGAAGCCACAGGGGGTTGGGTGAGCTACCGCTCCGTGCATAATTTCTTTGATGGCTGCAGATGAATATGTTGTGTGGCAGCAATTAAAGGAAATGAAGGAAAGGGAATACATTTTCCATTTAAAAAAACCCCAACCAACCAAACCAAAACCTGTTCTTCAGCTTCTGTTTCCTGCAACTGCCATTATGTAAACACCACATCAAATATGCCTAGAGAGACTTGGATGGCATAGCAGCATCTTCTGGTCTTATCTGTAGCTTCCTGCAAGGTACTTAGGTTTACTGTTCAGTTCACGCTGTTCAAAATAATGTCAGAAAATGAACACACTTCCTTTCTTTCTCAGAATGAAGCAAAATTTTCATACCAGATCATCATAGAAGATGACAGACAAGTTTGCCTCTCTGGATGATGGCAGCAAACAAAGTCCCATTCCTTTCAGAGTGGAAGTTGGCCAATACAGTGGCCAGTAAAGTGGGCCTTGTCTGGGCTGTCACAGGGGACATCTGTGCGTTGACTAGAGTGTCCCTTTCCTCATACAAAATCTAGAGAGGATCCTGGATAGAGGAGTCACTTTTTAGAGATCTTAGCCATTTTCCAAGCAGGCTGATCATGGAAAGTCTCCATTTACACAGCTTGTGTCTGTTGTTTGTGTTGATTTTGTGGCAGTGTTATTTTGTTGGCTAGATTTTTTCAAAGCCTTAGCAGGGAGGCAGCCAGGTCTCACTGAAATGCGAAAACCTAACTGATTTAGGAAGACAAGTCTCATTGAGTTTCAATAGGACTTACATGCTTAAGTCTCTTAAATGCTTCTGAAAATGCCAGCCTTGGATTCCCAGCATATGTGCTAAGCACTTTCACAGAAGCAGACTGTTCACAGTACACACTGCAGGACTGAGCTGTTTTCACAACAGATGCATACAAGGCATTTAGCTGTTAGAAAAAGGGTGTCAGACTTCAGATTTTAAGGAGAATGCACAGCCTAATGTGACTTAATGCGGCTCTTAATACCAAGTTAAGAACATAAGTGAATATATAGGAATGATTTTTAGGAATAGCCCTTGTTACTGCATTGATGTGAATCTCTTTCATCAAACTCAGAATTAACTTTGCTGAAGTCAATAGACTTTTGCACCCTTGTAAGTGACTGCAGTCAGGTAACCCTCTAACTATATATGCTATTATAGAGCAAAACATATAGATTATAAATAACAGCAAAGGGAGGCTGGGTCCACTTTCTCTGCAGTAATTCTCCTGATATGCTTTGAGTTACATCAGGATAAATTTGGCCCACTGAGAGTAGTATAAAAAAGACGACAGTGTTTCTTTGCTAGAAAGGTGCATATAAATCCCTGTATCTCTAACTTTGATCAGCTTAACACTCAGCTTTCTGTGTGAATCCTTTACCTTCTTTCTTATTTCAGAGCAGCTAATGCTGGCAAATGCCTATTGGACCTACAAAATTACAATGCTGTACAGTGGAGGTGCTGTGAAACTCCCAGAGCACAGAAGTGATGCTCAGATCAAACTGTCTTTCTCCTCCTTCTAGTGTATGAAATTGTGCAGACGACTCCTTCAAATCTGTCTTTCATTTTAGAGCCTGATCCTGTGACCCACTGATTCCTCTCATCTCCCTTTAAAGCTAGTGAGAGTCAAAAGTGCTCATCACCATTCATGGTGCAGGATTAGGCCCTTAATTATCCTTGGAAATAGTCATTCCTGTCTGGGTGATGAAACAGTGGCGTATCAGCCTTACCTGGTGATGGTAATATCTCTTCATGTTTGTCTTAAGCCGCCTAGCTATAGATCTCACTTTGTCAAGACAAGGAAAATTTATGTGTCCACGCCACCCCCCCCTCCCCCCCCAACATTATACACATTATCCAGCAATGTATGGCACCAGCCTGGTTTTGGTTTGTCCCTTAGGAAAGAAAAGATTGTATCCACTCTTTAAAATAGCTCATCGTTTAATACTGTTCTGTATAATTAGGAAATGATGTTCATCTGACAAAGTACATTCATTAAATAATTTCAAAATAAGCCAGAGGCATTGTTTAAACCTAGTGTCAACATAAACTGTAAAAAATGTGCATAATAGTTAAATTTTAGCCAAAAGTGTATGTTAATGGAGCAAGAACACTAAATGTTTTTTCTGCTTTTTAAGGCATCGAACTATCTTTTAGTGCAAGTTCTGCCTCACAGCCAGATCTGGCCCCTTCTTCACCCTAGCCCTTTCATCTCCCTTTGTTCCATGTCTATGCTGAGACTGAGATTTTCCCACCTCTCTCAGTCTTACTGTGGCTCTGAAAGATGATTGCCTTCCGGTGAAGCCCTTTCCCCTTCTTCTGTACCCAAGCTCCATGTTCAATGAACATCAAAAAGGCTTATCATACCCTGATGGTTTAAATCTTTAAACAGAGAGTAACAGCCTGAGTACATCCAGACCCCTCACATCCTATAGTCTTGTCACTATGTGTTCCTGCAACAATTACCAGGAGAGGGAGGCTGCGGAGTGAATCAAGTAGCGTGTGTTGTCTCCCTGGACTCCATGCTGATGCTCTGATCAGGACTTCAGCAAAATTCTGTTTGAAATGAGAATAGACTAATTTTCATCAGACTCTTCTCAGAGGAATCCCATGTGGGCTAGCATGCCAAGGGTCATCATTAGAAAACTGCCTTCAAAAGAGCTGAGGTTTCTTGTGGCAAAGCTTTCTCCCTTTACTAAATTTATAAACATTTATGTAAAAATGTATACATTAATTGTTCAGCTTCCTTTTATGGCTGCAAAGTAATGCCCAAAAACATACTTGAAGAAATATACTTGTAAAAATAGCCCAAGTAAGGACAAAAATGTCCTCATTTTGACTGAAAATTCAGAATACCGTGATCAAAGGATGCTGTAACTCCCAGCTGTTCAAAGGGACTTCTATTAAAAAAAAATCAGATGTGACCAAGAATAGAAAATAACTCATTAAGAGCTTAACTAGATGATGACAGGTGAAGCCATCAGTTCCTTAAACAGTGTAATGTTTTTCTAAGCAGTTTCTGTTATTCCTCCCTCTTCCCCGCCGCCCCCGAATCGATTTATACTTTCTAGAAATAATTATGAGATCAAGTAAAGTTTGTCTGCTATGGAAAATAAACACATACACAAGCCACTGGGCTGTGGAGTAATTAAGACATCACTTTACTCAGTTGCATTTTTGCAAGCATAGAGAAATTACTGAATTTATTTTACACTTCCCATTTATCAGTTTTCTTCTGAAGTAGTTGTAGTTCTTAAAAGGCAAAAGAAGGGTAATGGGAAGTCTATAAGAAAAAGAATGATCTCTGGAAGTTTTAAGCCTTCAGAGATAAAGAAGACGTCTTTTCTCTGTCTTTTGAGACTTACAAGCAATGAATAGTAGGTGGATATGATTGTCTCCTCATTTTTATAGCTATTGTTTAGCTACTACAGTGTTTGTAAAATACATTAAAAAAATCTTTATAATTCTCTTAAGCAGCTTAAATCCCTTTTCACTTTCCCCAGGCAAAACCTGATTCACTTGCATGTTTTTGGGCTCTGACCTTCACAGTGCTGATCTCCCAACAGTAGTAGCCAGTTTCTTATTCTTTAAGTGCTGGAGGAATCATGAAAAATTCAGACACTGGGTTTCCCTGAGACCAATCTGGTGGCTTTGTCTTTGTGCTAACTGCTGCTTTCTATGCATCATTCAAAAGGTACATACTGTTGTCAGCCCCTGAACTGCTACTTGGTGTTAAACATGAATATTTGTAGCTTAGCAAGGGACTAAATTTAAAAAAATTAATATTTGACAACCTTTGAGAAGGCATTACTGGCATGAAACTATACAAATGAAAGACTGTATTTGTGAAAAATGAAAACTTCCTTCACTGGGGCAATTGTAAACATTACAAGACTTGTTTTGAAACAGCTCTGATTGCTGGACTTTCTTCTGGATACACAGATTATGATTGTACCAAAGAAAATACTATAGCGGAGTTATTTTTTCCTGTATACTGCAGGGGAAAATTCATTCTGTGCATGTGCGACTAATCCTATCCGACTAGAAAGCGGAGAAAGATGGTGTATGGCTTATTCCAGCTACACATCAGAGATGCATCCAATAGTAAAATTGCCTTTTTCCACATTTCTTAATTAGAAATAGAATCGTCTTCAACTAATAGAATCTTTTATTAGTAACCAAAAGAATTGCTAGCTCTCTAGTTCAAGTGGCATATCTGCATAACTTATAGCCTTAAGAGCTTACAGAGTCACTCACACTCCTGGCAGAATGCCTTTTACTCTCCCATATTAATGAGTTGTTCTAAATTTAGTCTACTGTGACAAACTAATATTAATACAGTATTTTATGGCCCAGAGCATTGTTAATGCATAAGAATGAAACACTGAATCAAAGGAAGGGGAAAGGAGGCAAGATTACTTAGTATGATTGTCAAGATACAAGATAATCCAACTATGTAGATATTAAGACTTAAATATAATACTCTGCTTATAGATTTATATTATGTGAAACATTTTCTATTATTTTAAATCCTTGCAGTATTAGTTTCCTATTTTCAAGGGTTTATAACTCGGCCATAAAAATTCGCTCTGGGCTGAAACTTGGCGTACAAGGTCTTAACCTGGGAGCATATTTTTAAGTAAATTTTCAAACAAATCTGTACTTGTCTTTAGCAAAAGTGGGACAACAGTCAACATACGGCTCTTGGCTTTAAAAACTTTCATTTTCATGACAGGTCTCAGAAAACAGTGGGGACTAATAAGCAAAGCCAGGAAGAGTCTGTAATAAGATTTAATTGTTCTTTTTGTATTATTTTATTTTTTTTTTAATTGCAAACTATTAACGGGGCAACATATTTGACAGGCAGTGGCTCTTTAGATGTCAGGGTTTCTTCCACTGAAATGAAGGGGAATTTTGTCACTCTTTCAAGGGGAAGGAGGATTGCGTACTCTACTTGATAGCTCTTTTGCAGTGATGATTTTACTATCTCAGTATTTACCTAAATAGATACTGGCATGGCTATTATTTAGATATCCTTTTGCAGGAGAAAAAGACTTTATGCAGGATTTTTATAAACACACATGTGTACATATGTACAAATACACTTCGTCTGCGCAAACTAAAGCCAAGTCTGAATAGAGTTGATCCATCTGCTTGTGTAAATTAAGGTGAAGAAAAGCATACGACCCTAACTGATGGGAGGAGCTCTGCTCTAAACTACGCCAGATATTTACGATGCCTGCCAGAATGCTGCCAGTTGTGAGGTGTATCACGGATTTCCATTGTAAACAGTAGGCAACAGCAGCTGAGCAGGTGTGGAAGCATAAGGTCAGCAATGATTTGTATAAGGTGCCTGCCTACATGTCCCATTACTGAAAATCCACCCTATGTGAGGAGGGATGATAAAGTATTTTGGCTAGTTAGTGGCATAATGGATTTTTTTTTTTTTTTACAAAAAAACTTTTGAAATGGTAAACAAAAAGTAATTTTTCATGTACTTTGGATCTCTGACCCAGATATTTGGGAGATAGAATTTAACCTCTGATTTGGCCTTTCTTTTATTAGATTCGCGTGGATTAGGAATTTTTATCTCCAGTGTTTACAGGGATAAACAGATCAGTTTGGGAGTCTTGAGTAGTTACGAAACTTGAAAGGTCTGGGATGTGCAATTCAGGTGCACAGTAGGTCTTGGAGGAAGGCAGTTCTCTCAACCTCATCCGGGTCGTGCTGCAAAGCTGTCAAGATGGAAGTTGTCTTTGTGCAGGTGGAAAAATGTTCCATTTGACACTCTTCTCAAGGAAATGTTTAGAAAAATGAATCTGCTTTATGGCTGCTGGTGTGAATTTAACCCAGGTTAGTTAAACTGCATCCAGTGCTGTTGTGATATGCTCCTTCGAAACATGCAAAGCACCTGAATGCTTGGTTGTGGGATAGGAACTTCCTCTGTGGACTCTAGTTAGTGTTTCTGTGAGCAGTGGCATAACTTGCAATTGTTGTCATTCAGGAAGGAAAAATCTCTCAACTCCACTGAAGTTTCTGTGGACAGGGAGATTATGGAATCAGCAGATGTCTAGCTAGCACAGAAGCTCAACACAAACTGGGTTTTCAGCTTCTGTGGAAGTTGGATAGGAAACAGAAAGTGTGCAGAAAAGGGCAGAGGAATGAGGAGCCCTTGTTCTCCAGCTCTTTACGCAGCTCTTCATGCTCTAGGAGGAGGGTGGGTATAAGAGTTGGGTGCATGGTTCTGCTCAGGGCCCTGCTGTCAAACTAATGACAATAAGTTTCATGGGCAGTGGCGGATCATGCCTGACTGGGCAGGGGGGAATGGCAGAAGTTACGCGTAAGTTGCGTAGCTCGGGCAACAGAGAGCAGTGGTAGGGGGCTGTAGCTCGCTGGAGGCAGGTTTTGATGAGCTACTTCACAAACCGGGCAGAATCATTTCTAGCACAGCCCTTGTTTCACTGATTCAGTCTCCATAAGACCCCTACGTGTTGACAGAACCACAGGCTAGAATTTATCTAAAACTAATGTAATTTGGAATAAAATCACAAGAACTGGCACTAGGGGTTAGTTACCTTGTATGTTGTGTTGCTCAAGTTCTACCCAGCTGCTAAGGTGGGTAGGATGCAGCCGGGGCTAGTTGCATCCCATCCCATTGAGAATCTTTCTGTGAGAGCAAAGCCCTGTTTATTCAGATTTGCTTCATTGTGCAAGATGCCAGTATATTCCGCATTACACAAATTATGGAGTTCATTAATCTTCATATACCATAATTAAGTCTGTTTAAGTCTACAGTGCAGTCTATGGATTCCTTTTAGTGGCTGTTTGGGGAGCAATGGATCAGTGTTTTCCTCACTCTCCCTGCCAGTACTAGGTCTTTACCAAACAGAGCTAATGATCTAGCCAGCCATCTTTGTCCCTTGAATCCCAGCCATATACGTGTTCACTGGAGAGTGAGCAGCAAACTGTCATTTTGCAGAAGGAGTGTTACTAAAAGCTCTCTTGTTGGCTAGAAGGCAGGATGAAAGGAAGGCAAATACAATCTTCTGTCAAAACTGAAAATGATTCCTGCACTTGCTTTGCACTCTTATAGAAACATAAAATAGATTATTGAAATTTTCTGTATTTGGACAGTATTTTGGTCTGTCATTTCACTCCTGCTGGCTTTAATTCCAGTCATGCAGCTGTGTTCTTGCATACTCCTGTGAAAAATCCCCTCGGAGTCACATCAGCGGTCTAAGGACTGAGTGGCCCATGCAGCTTATGAATGAACAGTCACTGTCAGTGCAGCATTTCTGCACAGCACCTTCAGCTATTTGCGTGATATAAAGCCCTGATTTTGATGCACCTAGAAGATAATTTTATGTGGTAGTGATTTATATTCTGCATGAAATAATCTGAACCAAACTTAAATTTTCCATTTTCTTACTATCTTCTTCCTTTTTCTTCCAGTTTTTTGTTGTGGTTTTTTTTTTTTTTTTTGGCACCCTTTCTGTTTTTTTCAGATGTAGGTATAAAGATAAAACGAAAGGGGTCAGACCAGCAGTTTCAAAAATATGCCCTGGCACCATGCATCTCTGTTGTGTAGTGTTTCATTTGAGAAGCTTAAAATGAGACTATTTTTCAAGAGGTAAGTGCCGAGCATCTTCCAAAAGCCAAGCCTCTCAAAGCTGTGTGAGGGTAGCCACCCAGAACTGGATGCCCTTAGATTTGCCAGCTCTTCTGAAGTCTTGCCATTCTTTGGCGTTGTTTTCCTTCGCAGTGAAAATCTTCAGGCATGTTGGTAGTGTAGAAGAAAAAAAAAATTCCAGCAGCTGTCAAGGTCTGGCTATTTCCCATGCATAGAATGCTGATACTTCCCATCTTATGAATCGATATATTACTAAGATGGATTGAAGGATGAGACTTCAAACTAACTCATGACTGCCTACCTGCTGTAGTGGGCAGAGTATCTATTTGGTAGCAGTGACTGTAAAAGTAATTTTTAATGCTACTTGTTTTATTTCATATACCTTTGATCAAACACAAGTGTTCTGTTTTTCAAGAAAATACTGGGGGGAACAGCCTTAAAGAAATGTTTCCTTATATGGCCCTGTTATAGTCTTTTGGACTGTAGCGATAAGTGACGGGTTATTCTTTTATTGCTGAAAGAATTTATTTAGCATATGCAATATGCAAAAGGAGGAAAGCTAAGCGTTAGAGCGTATTACCAGTGTGCACTTAGAAGAAAATTATCTGATGAAAAACAAACCCTTCTACCTAAATGCAGCTCATAAACTATATGGCAACTAATTCTACCTTAATGGGTAAAATTGCTACTTGATGGAGAAATAAAACTAATGCTATTAAAGTATTGCACTAGTGTAAACGTTAACAGGTTGGAATCTATTAAATGCATGTTACTGTGGGAACTGGAGAGGCTTAGTTTGTGTTGGTTTTTTTAATTATACCTGTGGTTTATGGGAATTTCCATGCTTTTTTTTCTGAGCCTGTCTGTCAGACCGGTTCTTTTCATCAATGGATAAGAAGCAGAAGCTTCAATTTTGTGTAAGCAAGTGAAGCATGGAAGATATCCCTTTTGTGGGAAAAGAAGAAAGAATATAGTATGAATCAAGCATGGTGGTAGACATTTTTCACTGCCCTTTTCTTCCCTTACACACTTTCAGGTATCTATATAATGCCATTGAACTTTGTTACCTTGCAGGCTAATTCAGCATTCAGAATTTACTTCTGAACAGGCTACCTGTATGATGATGGAGAGCCTCAAGAATCGTGAAATATATCATTAAAACTTGAGCATACAAAATATAAATGTCTGATGGAGATTCACAATATGGAAAGATGCTGGAGATATGGAAGATACAGAATACATTGTAATGGCTAAATCCACTGAATTCAGACATTATAAAACAGAGGAGGGGGAAAACATGACCAGCAATAATATAACAATGTAAGAATTGTTATTAATGAAACAGACATCTCATTTGACTCCTTTGTCTTGATTAGTATGTACTTTGGTTATTTTAGTTAAGTTTTTCATTTAGACTGTACGACTGTTCTAGTCTCCATGTTCATTCGAAAGCCATCTGTTCACTAGAGGGCAGCATTTGATAAAATGTTTAAAAGCAGGCTTTTTCCGCAGAAGTGAAGAAAATAAATGCAGATTGCTTTAATAACACTTTCAACAGTGTTCTCTGACATAAGTTTCCAGTTCTGTTTGTTGGGCTGGAACCTGGAACATTGTTTGGCTCGATGAGACTTTTTGAAAGAATTTTAAGGATTTATTACACTAATAAATATGAATTGGTTTTAGATGGATATATTATTTCAGGTTTGTAGAAATCACACCCTGCAGCCTCCGTCTTCTATGCTTAGCCTTTTAAATGTACATAAATTAATATTTTAAATTCTTATATTGTTGTAAAAGAATAAAACATGAATAGGTTCACTTGTCTATTAGCCCTTCTATTTTTTTTTCTATTACTACTGCTTTTCAGGCAGTCCTGTCAGCATTATTACTTTATTCAGCAAAAATCTCAGTTGCTGCAGAGTCTCAGTAGGCCTGTATGGCCTGGCACCTGTGGAGTCTCGTCATGGTACTAGAGGCAAAACCTTCTCTTGTGCTGGTGTTGGATCCTCAATGGTAGCCAGTTTGCAAGGCTTTGTTGGGGCTTCCAGCCATCTTGAACGGGCTAACAGCTCCATGCAGCCTTCTAAGGGTCAGGGATGCAGATGGCCAGGAGACAGCCTACCTGAACTGACTGACCAGACAGAAACCCTCGAGGAGGTGTGATTTGGCATTTAGGGTTAATAAGCTGGTATTTTCTGATTCATCGCTAGCCAAGAGATGCCATTTTGCTTCTGAACTAGGTGCATCAAATGAAAAGTGACTCCTGCCACCAAGCATTAAGGATCTATCTGAGGAGACTACGTCACCCTTGGCTTTCTCTCTAGTTGTGGCGGAGGGCGAGATTGTTAAAAAGGGCAGTTTAACTGACCTAAGACTTGAAATGCCTCTGGAGGTACACGTACTTTAGACAAAGCATTTGAGTGATGAGACATCTAATTCATGTGTGTCTAAACTTAAGCAGCGTAACCTGGACTCCACAGCCACATATGTCACTTTTAACAATGATTCCAGTGTGTTTCCCTGGTGAACAAGAAGCAGATATGACTGGGGTTTGTACTGGAACCATTATCAGTGCTGGGAAATGCTTAACAGACTTCACTTTCTAACCAGGTTAAGCAGTGTTGACATAGGTGAACTCTTTGTAAATGACGTCTTTGCTGGGATTGCTAGCTGCGCGGGCAAGGTGAAAGCTGGATCCTGAGGACAGATGTACTCAGCCTGCAACAAACATGCCAAGGACACACCCAGCTCAGAAGCTGAGCTGTGGTTAATCACGTTGTGCCTGTTGTACTTCAGACGCTGGCTGCCAAATGGGTGAAATTCTTACTTCCTATTTTAAGCTGTTAGTCTCCAGTACTGACTGTGGCTTTATGGTTAAGGATATTCCTGTGTAGTAAGCAAAACAGAAGGATTAATTTGGATGACAGGAGATGTATAAATGGAATATCGTTATCTGTAGAATTGCATCTTTCACATGCCAGGGAAATCCAGGAGGCAGTTAAACATTTCCCCCCTATGACATTATCGCAAATGTCATTTGGTGCTTCAAGACTATTTAAGCAAAATAAATCCACCATCCAAGCTGGAGAGTGATGTTTATATCACCATATATATGCTATTTTCTGCTGGAGTAGATTGTCACAAGCTGGACTTTATGCAGGCTTCCAAGACAAATCAATCAGTATGCTTTTTTTTTTTTTTTTAAATTGTTGTTAAATACCTCTCAATGTGTGCCTGTTAGTCTTGAAGCTTTGCAGGTGCATGGGCTGAGAACTGGTTTGGAGATGTTTGGGAAACTTGTGATTTACGCGCAGTGTAAGATACCTGCTTCTTCTGTCCTAATTGCATGTTTCTATCTAGTGAAGTGATGTCTCTGCTCAAGCCATGCTGCTATAAAGGAAGAGGAAGGAACCATCTTTAACAGCCCTGGTAACTATAACTTCCTGGGATCATTAAGCAAAATCTTCAGTCCCTTTTTGTATATCCTGACTGGTTAAACTGTTGCTGGCTGGTGAGTGAAACATTGCCGTGCCACTGAAGAGCATAGTCAACTCAGTGCTTGTATGGTCTTCATCCAACAGTAGAAAGAAAACAAACCATTTCCTTTACATTTTAATCTTAGTAAGAGCATACAAGAATGTCTGTTTCCTGGTGCTAGGAGAGAGTAGTTTCTACACGTACAGCAAAGCCACAGGCACAGGCACACAGCCCTGTGCTTTCATTTAATTTTAAAAGGTTCACCTAGCTCACTCTGAAGCCTGAAGTTGAACCTCCACAAAGATCAATGCTTACTGATGAAGCATGGGGCACAGCTGTTCTAATAGCCCAGGAAGACTGAAGTTTTATGCCATCTTACCTTCAATGCTTCATGAGGAGTACTATGCCCTCTCTGTGAATGCTACCGAAATGAACTGTACTAAAATACAAGCAGCTCACAGTGCTGATGCTAGCATGGTTCGTTGGTGTAACTGAAAGAGCAGGGTGGCCAAAGGAAGCGCTTTCCAGAGAAAAGAGCTAGAGCCAAATATCTCAGCGCCAAAGATGATGTGAACGAAATAGTACTACTTAGTGGTACTTCTTGGGCAGAGATCTATTGAACAGTAGCTGCATCTGACCAAGGAGTGAAAACACTTCATTTTATTCCCAATAGCATCATCCTGTTCCCAGACCTTTGGTGTCCTAGAAGAGTGTAATTGTAGTTTTTCCTTTCTAGAGTCAACACAAAAGGGATTCTTCAGGACTGATATTCATGGTGCCTGTTCAAGAAAATTCAGCTAGTCCTTTAAGCTACCTCCAGTGAAAGCTGCTTATTACCAAATAACTCGGTCCAAGAGCTTCCTGTCCTCTTGTAAATTACCCATAGTGATGCACTGTGCTGCAGTTTGGTCAGCTAGGCAATTAAATCTCGTCAACAAAGCAAAGAGTCCTGGTCTCTTCTCCAAGGTGAGATATCTGAAAGGAGGTTAGTACAAGTGTCCTGCTGCTGCTCTATCTACCACGATACCTTTACACCAGCCTTGAATGCTGGTGATCCCTGTAATTTGTTGCCTCTGTACCCTAGGAGGCAGGAAGCAGTAGCGTCCCCTCAGTCTCACCCTCGTTTTGCACCCCTTATGCCTTCCTTTCTTTCTCCAGGGTAAATGAGAGACTTGCCAGGTGTGCAGATCCCATTGCCTTCCAACCAACAAAATGGGAGCTCCCAAAAGGGAGGAGCCCCTATTGCTCATATTCCCACCTGCTTGGATGGGGAGCCAGCCCATCTCCCTCCTCCCTAGCCACACAGAGCACTGCTGAGACTGCTGGCAAGGACTGGCAGCTTCTGGACACTAGTATCCACGGCATGACTCATGGCAAACTGCTCGCTCAGGACTGTGAGCCCAGGCTCTGGCAGGGATTACAGTGGTAGTTGTAAGTGGCAAACGTGTTCCACTTTGTTTTTACGGTGGAAGCTGGAAATAATCTTAGAATGAAAATTGTTGTAATTGCATGCGTTCAGCACAGAGGCCTTTCTGTACTGGCCCATGCTGTCCATGCCTTAATATATCCATACTGTTCAGATTAAACCCCCCCCTAAACCCCAAAACAACAAAAAAACCAAAACCCAACATATGAGAGCAAAGGAGTCCCAAAGAACATAATGTTTGGTACTCTCTGATTTTGTTTTTTTCCTTTGGGCTGAGGTATTTAATTCAGTCCTTTACTTAGATTGCAACTTAGCTGTAGCAAGAATATACAACAGCTGTTTCTCCCCTTTTTATTACTTGTCACTCTTTTCTGCAATCATGTTCCTCTTGTTGCTGACAGGATGACAATAGGCTTAATAAACCCTCAAACACATGAAAAAGCTCATTTGAATAGGTATTATAATTCTATAATTTCACAGCTTTTTACAAGGCATCACCAACCTCTGGGAAGAGATGTACGCAGAGGCAACGTTGACGGACTTTGGTCTGTTACTGGGAAATTCTTGGTGAGTAAATCTGTGATTATGCTGGTGGGATGAGGCCTGAACACCTCTTCTTCTGAGGCGGCCTTTTCACTACTGAAGCAGATTAACAAAAGAGGCAGATGCCAGTGACAAAGTGCCAATATTTGTTAACAGATGTGATCCTTGTAATGTAGCATGTGTTCTTAATTTGGCACTGCTTGACACCAGGAGGATCTCTATAAAGAAGGTGTCATTAGCTACATCCAGGAGGCTTTCCTTCTAAACTGGTCTTTGGTTAGTATCCATACTCTGGTTGAAACTGGCATTCTACCTTGTGAATGGGCATTATGCCACTCTGACAGATGGGCATGACAGTAGACCAGCCAGGGAAACATTAAACTCGTCCAAGTTGAGTATTAGGGGCCAAACAATCTATCCACAAATACAACATGGGCAGATTTGTCTTATTGTAATTGGTGAAGTGGATATGCTGTTGCTGCCTGAGCTCCTAGATGATTGAACTTTCACATTCTCAGACTTTGCTTTGGTCACGTCCAGATTTTGGTTCTAGAAGAATGAAAACTACTGCTAAAAAAAAAAAAAATTAGGAAAGAATTTGCTTTTTGAAAGAAACTTCCATGTTTAGTGAGGAAAATACCAAGTAAGCCAGTCATGTTGCTTGTTAAGTAGGTTGATGGTTGATGCCAGTCTTCTATTTATGTTGACTTCCAATTAAGTATTTAGGTGAAAATGTTTCACACAGTATTTCCTTTCTCCAGTTTAAAAATTTAAAAATGTTGAATAGGATATTTTTCTGTCTCTGAATCTCTGGAGCAAAAATGAGGTCTGTTGCATCAGTGAGAAGTCAACTGAGTTACTAGAGGAATTACTTGCTCTGATGTTAAAAGGGGAAAACATAGATGCGTAAGTAATGTATTTTTAAAGATTTAAAAATCTAAAAAGGTAGTTGTTATAAGAATGTAGGGGTTTTCTCTGTAAAAACATGCTATCACAATTGCAGCTCACATAAATTCCACTTAACCACTTACCTTTACTTGCAGATAAAATTGGTTTATTGTTTTAGTTAGGAAAAAATATTATCTTTGACTCTAAGACTGAGAAGAGTTCTGAAATATTTTTGTAAAAATTTTAATGCTTTGTATTTCGTAGAAATTGTAGCAGGCATGACTTGGACCTTGAACGTCTTTCTGCAGCCAAACAGACTTTCTTGTGATTTGTAGCAATGGATTATATGAAGAAATCTCCTGTAAATGAGAGAGAGAAGACCCTACTCTCTAACATGATCAGTCCAATTCTGATGTTTTTGTAAGGCTACAGTGTGCTTTTAGTGCAGTTTTGCAGTATCTGCATATCAGCAGGTATTGATCAGTCAGATCTGTCGAAGTAAAAAATGCTGAAAAATATCTCTACCCTGGTGGAAAACACAAGTGCTTGTGCTTCCCCTCTGAGAGATGAGGGATGCAGCAGGAACAGTGGTCGGTGAACCCCTGGAGGGCTATCTTTGCTAGGTAGCAGAGGTTGTAAGGATAACACGTATACAGACTGCTTTTGTCACCCAAACTCTGCAGTATGGGCACGTTTTCCTACCACTGGAGAATTCATGAGCTTCTGTAGCCTTTGATACAGATGTATATGGTAACTTGTTGCCAATTTTGTGCAATTAGGGCATACAAAATGGTTTCCCTGTTAGGAATGTTGCATGTGCTACGACACTAATTAGAGGTTTCTCTCCTTTACATGCATGCCTGTCTGCCATTAATATTAATGGCAATTTTGCCCAAGCACAGGGGAAGACAAGACCCGTGTAACTGTGACTTAAACTTTTGTCTTGGAAATTCCCTGTGTAATTGTTCTTGGTACCTGCTGGCTTGCAGTTTACTAAACCTACCTGGTAAAAGTGGTAGTGTGTAGATGATAGAGTTACCTTTTTAAGGGAGTATTTTTATTAACTCTTCTATGGTTTTTCCTCTCTGGGTCTCTGTGGTTTGTCCCTGTGGTTACATTACGAGCTTTTCCAGCTATTAAAAAAGCCACATTTTTTATGCATATTTAATCAGTTTTTTTTCCCTATACTAAAGCTTCTATTATAAACAAAGAAAAACCTTGAGTGGTTATACACTTAGTCATGTTCTTGCAAGGAAGTACATCATGCTATCTCCTAACAGATAAAATGGAAGAAACGAATCTGTTAGTATTTTCAGAGGAGAGGTACAGGCTATCGGGTTTTAAAACTCTGCTGAAATTTTTTATTTAGTGCAGATTAAGGTGAAACCACTGCGGGCATGCAGTGCTCTGTGAAGGCACCCTTGCAAGCCAGCTCCAAGGAGGGAAAACAGAGGAGGTCAGAGAGCTTTGGGCCTCTAGCTCACTGCCGGGTGATTGCAGGGGTAAGCAGAGTGAAGCAGCAAGGCAGAGGGTGGTGTAAAGCCGTTCTTAGGAAGAGACAGCTTCTCCAGAAAATGGGGAAGGCACTTAGACAGTGGTCACTTCTGCTCAAAAGTCACTTGAAATGGTCATTAAAATGCTGATTAATAGGATAAGTGTTGCAGGCTGGGACAAGATCAGTCCTTGTCTCTTTGCAAAGACCACCAACAAAGACATGGCATGTATGTCAAGGACAGCAGATGAGGATGATTTACAGCTTGTGCTTTCGTCTCTCGAACCTACAATAAAAGAAGATTTTTATTTTTTTTTTTTAACAATCCATGCTTCTAGTTGCACATACATTCCAATAGCTACAGCTGATTGTACAGAGCTGATTGTACAGATTTACTTTTAGGTGTAGGCATGCTGAACTCTTTGTTTGAACTTAGCTTTGGGGGTACTTGAACAAACTTTTCAATGCTCTAAATGGGTGAAACTATGAGTGAATTATTCCAACTTCACAAGTCCTTTTCCCGCACAGCTGATCTAGAGGGGCTGAGAAGAGAACAACCATATAAGCTAAAAAGCAGGGCTGAAATGAAATGAAAGTCCACAGGGCTGTGGATGTCAATAGAAGACCGAAGATGTGAGTGCTGTCATATCTTTGTTCAGGGAAAAGAGCCTGTGCCTTTTATACAACTTTATCTACGTGAGTTACTTTCCTGACAGAGCAAATCATGGGCTGAATTATCTAAAGCAGTACACTTTTTTTAATTATATCAACAAAAACACTTCAAATTTTGAATAGTAAATCCCCCAAATTTCTGGCATAAAGAATGAGCATAACTGTGCCAGCAGCTGGCACCACCTGGAGGACAAGATCTACTGGAACAAAATAACCATAGAAATAATTGCCCGTGTTCCTCAGAGGAAGGGTTTAAAATTATTAACATCAAGATATTCTCTGAAATTCTCAGTGCTTCATTAATTCTTGAGGCTGTGAAGGCTGAAAAAGGAAAGAACATCTGAATTAAATGAGAGTTTGTATAAATTACCCTCTAAAGTGCACCTAAAAATGTCGTTGAAGGCATAGATCCCAAGGCCAGTTTGCTTTCCTCTTAGTTTCTCTTAAATTATCTTGTGTCAGACGTAAAAAATTTAATCAGACCACTAAACTTCTCATCAATATATTTGGGGGGGGGGTGGAACAAGAAAAAGGTGTGTGTGGATACATATACAGCTGAGAGAAACGGAAAAGAGTGTATGTGCTGTGGAACCCGAAAAAGCAGAAGATAGGCTAGGCGTGGTATCCCAGAAATGTCATCACGAATGGGCACAGATGTGAGATTCTGAGGGAGGAGGCTTATAATGAGATTAAGTGGCTTGAGCAGCTTCTCATCACAAAACTCATGACCACAAATCTTAACTGTGGATTGACATATTATTGTTACTTCATGGAAGTGAACCAATCATGGTCTTGCACCTTTGGCATAAAGACTCTGGTCAACTTGTGTCCCAGTGCCAAAGAAGAGATCAAAGTGTTTACATTCGCTCATTTGCCCCAAAGAAATTGTGGTTTTCAAATGTATACGAGCCTTTCCTGCAGTGATGTTTCTCATAAAGCTCCGAGCTGTGTATCATAACCTATGGCAGAGTGAAGTTTTACGAGATGACTGAAGCTGCAAGAAGTTTGAGCGTCTTGCCTCAGCCATCCCGAGGGAGAGTTTCACAAGCAAGAGTCTGTTCCGTAACACCACTGGTAGCAGTGCCAAGAACGCAGGATAGATCCTTGTCCTGTTGCAAACTGTAGTGAAAGTTCATTGTCTGCTTCAGGCATTCATTTGAGAAAACAAAAGCTTGATTCTGCATGCCTTTGCTCCTTGCATTTACACTGACATGAAGCGGGCTACAAAAGTGTGTGAAAAGCTTTCTCCTCAGTTTTACTGTACTGACTTAAAGAAGATTCAGGGCAGTACAGAACCAGGGACGCTGTGTGTCTTCCCTCCACAAAAGCTGGCCCTTGTTCATTTTTTTTTTCTTCCCCACTGCACTGAGTGTGCCTATGCAGTTGGTGCAGGGATGATGGCAGTGCAGTGGGTGGTTAGCATGCCTAACAAGTGCAGTGAAGATGTGGTGCCACTGTATTTCAGCGTGAATGGGAAAAGCCCACGGGGATCCTGGATTGCTCGTTTTGCTCATTGAGTCTTGTGCTACAATTAAAGTGTGGGTTTTTTTCAGTTCGTGATAATCTTGGTCTTCTTTGGGGAGTGTTTTTGCTAACAATTGCTCTTTCCAGACAAGGAGCAGAGCAGTTAGCAGGAAGAGAAGACTCAGGGTTGGGGAAACGAGGAAGCAAGTCACTTAATCCTGGTGTGAGTTTCTGAACAAATGCTATGGAGAAGGTAAATTGAGCTCAACAAAACATTAGATTAAACTCATTAGTAATTAAAAACAACAACAGCTGCAGTCTAAAGAAAAATGCTGGAGATCTGTAAAGCTTTGCCATTAAAATGTATAGACACTGACCGTCTTTAAATTCATAGAGAATGCTCTTTACTTTGCTATAAAGGTTTAATGTAACTTAGCAGATCTGAGTTACTTCAGGAGGGCTTTAATGCTTGGCAGGTCTCTACATTTTATTTATGATATCAAAGCTGCAACTCAGATTTTTACTCAGTGGAAGACATAAAAGAGATTCAGAAGTCATCCAAATCATCTTGTAATTAATGTTACCATGCACGCCCAAGACATTAAAATGTTAACAGTGTTAGAATCGTGTGCTTTGGAATACAGAGTGAGGGCTTTATTAGAGAGAAATACACTGCAGATGTCATCCACCCTAATTGAGGACATTGGGTTGCCTGCTGCTTGTTCTTATCAGTGGTTCAGATTTTTTTTTTAATTAATTCATTTTCCTTACTGCTAGAATCTGCTCTCATTATTAGTCTATCTTGTCACTCATTTGCATTTCAAGTGCTGGGACTGTGGGGTACCAGCTAGCTGCCTTAGAAGAACACTTCAAGGGGTTACTCTATCAAATAGCAGCACAGTATCACAGTGAATTTGACATCTGGGTTATCTTATTCCCAGATGCTCCATGGTGTCATTAGCAGGATTAATCTTAGCTTTAATTTCATAATGATTCTTATTCTAATATATGTGAATGAACACAAAGTCTCTTGACTCATTATCACCAATTTACCCAAGATATGTAATCAGGCTCTTACATTCACCAACATTTATTTTTGCTAATACATCTAAAATTGTAGATTAAGCAAATACAGTTAGTTCCAGCTGAGTGAATGCCTAGTGAGGTAGCAATGTAGTATTTATGTTTTAATTAAAGTATATTAATGGTAGTGTCTTTTAAATACATACTGACCAAAATCTTTCTGCTGAAAACAATACATTTATCATTCAAGTGATATCAACTTGTAAATTTAATCACAGCGCCTTTCTCTGACTATTTATTATTTGTGACCATTTAGAAATGACTCAAAATCTCATTTTATAGTGTAATTTTAACCTTCAAAGATCAGGGCAGAACATTTTATTCTTAAGAAAAATCCCTTGGCTGCCCAAAGCAAACAATTTAATTTTTTAAGTTAAATTAAAAATGAAACCCAAATACATTTCGTACTGAAACTTCTGGGTTTAATTCCTGTTCTAGGTTGAACTGTAATATAGAATGCAGTTTGTTTTTTACAGCTAAGCAGACATACAAGATTCACCTCCACATCGTACAGACTTTCAAACTCTATTGCATTTTTAAATTGCAAGGAGAAAGAAAAATGTGAAATTCCTATGCACTTTTTTGCAGTGTTGGACTAAGTTTTTCATTTACCAGCTGTTGTAGCACAGCAGTAAGTAGTGGTTCATTATTGATGGATAAAATGTTCAAACATTTAAAGAAATGAAAGTCAGCTTTGAATTTTTAATTAATTAATTAAAAGTACTGCAAATGCCAGCTTGTTAATTGCTTTGCACCTGCAAGCCAACACAGGTTTTATGCACTCTTTCTTTGAATATTAATTTTTTTTGCATGTCTTCATAATGCTTGGAAAGTCTCCCCTGCAAACATATTAGTAAAGAGTAAATATTGAATCTAAGACAAAACTCATGGCTTCATCTTTCACTGTACACAGAATAGGATTTAAAGGAGGATTTAGATTTCCAAGGCTTCTAATTAAGTAGTGATAATCAGGCTTTCTGCTGAGGGTCACTTCCTGGGAGTAATTTGAGTTATTAAAATGCATGTTTTTATTTGTTCTGCTTTGCGAGCTAAAACTGATCCCTTTTAATATAGCAGCAAATATGCAAATTGGTGTTTCATTATATTATGCAATTTATGGCAATCTTCTCTAATTTACTGAAAGGGCAAGAGCCTGACCTTGTCATTCAACTTTTTTTTTCCTGGTAAGCTAAACTAATTATGTGGATCTTTTTATGAAACTCTGAAAGTATGCAGCATGGTAAAAAATGTGACAAATTTACCTTGATTATTCATCAAGATGGCCTTCGATTTTGCTTGAATCTTCCTGCAGGGTGATGGATAATTTAAACTTACATACGGGAGCCAATTTGTTTCAAGGTTTGAAAATGGCTTCCTTTTTTTTCACAGAAGTCCTGGAAAGAGCATCTGAAATCATTGAAATAATAAATGTCAGGATTTGAGCTATAGACTAAAAAAAAGTTCATTAAAAATACTTGCATGATGTATTATGAATTGATATAATCATTTTTCTTTGTGCTATACTTCAATACAACTTTTCAGCCAGGTTTTTATTAATGATACAATGTTCTGCATTTTCACTTTTCTGCTAATAACTTTTCTTTTTAGATTTAACAAAGTCACCATTCTTTAAGCTCCTTTTTGCCTCCTCTACCAAGAAGTGTAAAGTTCTCCTCTGTCAAAGCCAGGAAAGCATGGCTTAGTCTTCAGAGGCTCTCAGGGAGGTTCTACAATTAGTTCTTTTTTGGTAAATACACCTTCCTTGCTACCCTGCAGGCTGATCAGCCCTCTCAGTCCCAACAGTATTCTTTTGACTCTCCTGCTCAGTAACAACCCAGAGTCATGGGATCATTTTGCTGTGTTTTATACTTGACTGATGAGACTGATTTGAGTGATGTGACTGGACGAGGAGGGATGCAGGAACATCGTAAATATTAAAATCCTGAAAGTATCCACGTTGGAGTGGTCTTAAGAGTACATCTAGTCAGTAACCCAGAACTGAGGCAGGAATGGGAATACCTGGCTTGTTCCTATTTGTTCTTAAAAAAATCTTCAGTGAAAGAGATTTCACATCTCCAATGCACACTCTCTGTTCCCTAAACTTAGGTATGGTTTGTTTTTTTTTTTCTTTTCTACATTGCAAATCTGGCGATTCCTTCCTTCAGATTCTGCAAAAAACAACCGGCATAATTCCTTATGCTGGAAGAAAATACCTAGACCACAGAAGTGGAAGGTTGTTCTCCACTGGGGTTTACGCCATGATGTTGAACACAATTTCCCCTTGACCACGATGACTACTATAACATGGCAGTCATCACTTCCACTACTGTAACCTCTCCTGCTTATGTTTAGTAATGCAGGTAAGTCCTTAATACTGTGTATCAGCTAGAAAACAGAGGTTGTAATACTGCGTTTGAACACTAATCCCTTGGCTACAGCTTGGACTGTAAGCTAAAGCAGCAGTGTTCATTGCCATCAGCAGTGATCTAGCTTCTGTAGGCAAAATGTTCTAGGTTATGCTGTGCAATCTGCATGACAGCCAATGAAATTAGTCCTCAAGTTCATCCTTTACTTTGCAGAGTGAGGAGCATCAATGTATCCACAGCCTACTTATAATTACAGCTTTGGCTTCTGCAGGTCTTGAGAATTTTATTCTCCCTTTATTTAATGGTACATTAGAAGATCAGGCATATGTGTTTGCATTGGAGGGCAATACTCAGATTGTGACAGCGATTTTTCTTTCAAAGCAGACTTGAGCTATGAAGCAATGTTTTCATGAATTTCTTTGTCTTTTGGAAGTGAGGACAAACAATTGGCATCTTCTGATGAGGTGGTAAATTTTGATGATGTCAAACTTGGCTAGAGGGATGGAAATCCTTTATACTGAACCATAAATTAGCCTGTTAATTACTTAATTCCCAGGCACATAAAAGAGTCCTGCAAGGGTTGGTAGAGCAACTGAATAACTCCCAGGTTCAGGCTTTTTAGTACCATTATCTTATAATTGCTGATTGGCACAGGGTTCTGCTCACTGTTCCCAAGAGGGGTCAGGAGTATGTGCGTCTGAGCGGTGAGGATTCCTAGGCAGCGATTTATGCAGTGGTTTTGATAGATAGAAAAAGGCAGTAAGAGTTTATTAGCAGAGTATCATTGTTGAGGGGGGAGAAGGGGGGCTGGAGCATATGAATTCCCTTGCCAACAAATGAAAAGAATAAAACTGGAATAAGAAGAGTGGCAATTCAGAGACAATAATTTACTCTATAAAGAAGGTGGAAATATTTGCTCATGTTTGGCAGGTTTCTCTTTTTGTCTTTTTTGCTAGTGAATGTGTCAGGAGAAAGGCAAGTATCACTAACTAGAGGAGAAAATTAGCCGTGTATTTAAATGTTTCATTTTAATGTCCCTTCCTGACTGAACCTCCATTTAATGTTTAAAGGGCTAAAAATGCTAAGTACACATCAATAAAACAACATAGTTTTAACTTCTAATTAAGTTTTAACTTTGAATACACACAGATGTCAAAGCCACCACTCTAATTAGTGTCTCCTTTTTTTGTTATTTAGCAATTAGCTAACTTATTTGTAGTGGGTAATGAAGAGACTGAAAAAGAAATGCAACCTACTACCAGTACAGATCTTCTTGCTGCTCCTCTGCCATACTTCTTAAAAACGTAATTTATGTATTTATTTTAGTTTAATCTTGCTCCCTCAGTTAATTAGGATGCTCCTGGAGGTTACAGAGTCTAATGTTCTGAATGCTCAGTACTCCCAGGCAGGCATGTTAAATCAGGTTAGTACAGAACGTGTCTAGTGTCCTGCTCTGGGTAACCTGTATTAAGAAATTCTGGTTTATATTAAAACTGAACTGTCTATTGCAAAGGGCTTTTATAATTGCGAAAGTCTGTTTCCCTGTTTGTGTTACTCTTTCTCCCCCGAACTTATTTATTTTAATAGTATTTTGGAAGCTACAAAAGTACTGGCAGAATTCATATTAATATGTTGTTATTAAAAAAGACAGACCTTTAATTGCAGGCAGTTAACACAGAATCTGTTGGCAATGTCTTGAACAGAATGATAGCATTTAATCACTTTTATCATTATAGTGATGTTGTTTGCAATGTTATTGCTAGAGAGTTGTAGTATATTTTTTATGATAAATTCTTAATTTAAGGGTTTATAACTTAACCGTAAAAATATGCTCCGGCCTGAAACATTACATACAAATTCTGAATATGGAACTGAATGTTGTTTCTAGTTTTAAAACAAGCAAACAATAAAACAAGATCTATGTGAGCATTTAATAGGTATGAACTGAAACTCCTGCCAGAAAATGACCTTTTCTATGGAGGATCTTTTGTTATTTTCCTTGCTTAACAACCCTGCCCCAAAATGCATGCTCCAGAACAAAGGAAAAAAAGCTTAACATTAAGCTTTCTGAGTGCTTTGCCTCTAAACCAGAGTGTTTTGGAAGTTTGTGAAGAGAACTTTACAAAAGTTGAAGGGTAGGGGGTTGTTGCAAAAGAAGCCTCTTCTACTCTGAGCATTCCTTTGCAAATCAAGGATTCTCTGTAGTATTAAAAAATTTAGTGTAGACCCCTAAAAGGTGGAGCTATTTTACAGAGCTGTTGGGGGAAAAAAAAAAAGGCAAAACAGTATTTCTTGCCTATAAATATAGTAGGCTCTCAGGAAAAATGAAAAATCCCATGAATCCCATTAAATCTGTCAGACTGATCTGGTGCAACAGAGAAAAGAAGTTGGGCTTAGCAAGAAAGAAATTGTGACCTTACAGCCAAGAGCCATGTATTCATCTGAGACCCTGGCACCCTAATTTCACAGGGCAAAGTGGCTTCTTAGTGAAATGACACGTCTCTGTGTGGAGCCTTTTAACACACCAGTCAGTAAGGACTGGAGAGTACTGATGTATCTTCCAGCTAACCTGTGCTCTTTATCAGTTAGCTTTGGTGAACGCACGCTTACGTACACAACACTGGACGAGTAAAACTGCTACTATACTGATGTGTGCTGTGAGTGCCCACTGTGTGGTCATGCAACACAGAATACTGTTTTTCTGTTTGATTTTGACAGTTTTCTCCACTTGTGAGCCAGCAGATGGGAGAACAGAATCTGGCTATCTGTGTGATGTTAAAAGGTACAGATGAAATGCAAAGAACCACTTCACTGGAAAGTTCGATGCATTGGAAACCAGACTTGAAAGCATCTATTCGTTGCTGCAGGACAGTAGCATTGAGGAGCGTGGACTGACGTGGCTGCAGCTGGTTCCCTCCCCAGCCTCAGAGGAGCCTCAGATGTGTAAGGCCACAGGGCCAAGCGGCACTATGTGCAGGGCCCACAGGTCTGCCTCCTATGAGCCTCACTGGGAAATCAGCAGGTTTCAGTGGGGAAGCCCTAGTCTTCTTGTGCAAGCTCTCTGGTCTGAATGTAGATGTGCACAGATACATGATGACAGTCATATCACGTAGTGGAGCATGGTGCTCCAACAGGCTGATTACGTTTCCCATATTACTTCCTCTTCCCGCTGGTAAATAAGCATTTGGTCCATACCTAGGTCCTCTTGGCAGGGGAATATTAGCTATGGTTGGTTATTAAAGTAAAAAAGTGTTTGGGTTTTTTCATCCTGTTTAAACTACTTTAATTTTTTAGCATGTATACCTTCAAGATTAAGTCATAGCCTTTCTATGTTCCTAGGCTCATACAAGCTTGTGCAGTTCTTCCATGTTGCAACCAGTTAGTAAGAAGGGTACAGATACGTTCTGGAATCAGAGACCAAGAACTGCAAGAAGCTGGCAAACACTGTGCCATACTTTGAAATGTGTTCTGTGTTTTTCCATCATGCTGAAGAAGTTTGGGAAAGCTGAACGCTGTAAAGTCACCGCTGTGTGTGCTTTAAGCACGTGAATCCTGAAAGGGGAAACTGCTGAACTGTTCTGGAGTTGAAGTTTATCATTCATGGAAGCATAGCAAGGTGAAAGTGATAAATTTGAACTTTTTCATCCAGAAGTGAGTTCACCCAGAAATGCTTCTTTTCCTTCCCTTGGTGGTACTTGCCACTGTGCTCTTTGATAGTGCTTGTAGGCTGTTGGCCCTCTGTGGCAGGGACCATCAGCTTCTATGTATTTCATTAGTCCAGACTGGGAAATTATGGCACTTGGAAACAGAAGAAGGAGAAAAATGAAGGAAAAAATGTATTTTTAAGGTCATGGGAACAACAGAGAGGACTGAGATCCGACTCTTAAGAACATGGTCCTCAGCTGATGGAAATTGGTTTAATTCCTTCCCTGACATTAGCAGTGCTTGGTGGATTTCTCTGAGGTTCCACCGATTAAGGCCTCAGGTGTATATGTTCTTAGGAAATCGCTTTCACATTTGAACTAGCAGTATGTCCTGGCCTGGTGTATACTTGGAGTCACTTCCTTAAAAAGAATTAAAATCAAAACATAAACTTTGCTGCATGATATTTGTATTCATAACTCTGGACTATTTTCTCACCAAGCAATGAGGACAGGAAGCTTGGGTTTTTTGGGTTTTTTTGGGGGGGTGGGGGTGC
>JAVKLA010000090.1:18453452-18473153 GCA_034782735.1 Sagittarius serpentarius
GGGGGTGGAAAATGTTTGCTCATCCCCTGTGGACCAGCCAGTGCTCTGCTCCTGTGAATATGCTTCATACCTGCAGCCATCGAGGAGCATGGAATTGCCCCATGGGAGAATGCGAGCAGCTTGCTGGGGGGCTGCGCTGACTTTCAGTCACCTGCAGAAGTGATGTCAAGAGCTAGTCTCAGCCGCTGGGATCCTTGCTGCTCTGCAGGGTGTTGCAGAAGGGTCGTCGGCAGTGGTTTCAGGCTGGATTTCCAGCTGCATGGATGTGATGGCAGCATGCAGTAACAGTGTGGCCCTCCTCCTGCCTGGAATTTCCCAGGAACAAATAGGTTACCAATGCTTCTAGAAGGCATGGAGCCTGCTGCATATGCTCTGCCCGGGTGCGATGGACTAAATCCAGTCCTCTGGGGATGTATTTCACCGGTATGCTCTTGAAACCCTGGACAAGTTTATAAATTCCTTGAATTTCACTGGCAGAAAGCTGCTGGGTCCAAGACGACACCCCTAAAGAAACAGAGGTAGAAGTACTTCCATCAGATACCTCCCAGAAATGTGCAGTTGGACGGACTTTCCCCTTTCTATTTTAGAGCTGCTCCTCTTCTCTTTCTTCACAGCGGCGTTCCCACCTCATCTTTTGTCTAGGTTGCTAAATGCAGTAGAAGGTAGCGTATTTTTCTGCTGAGCTGAGTTAGTAGTCCACGGTCCAACATTTTAATTCTTGCTTCCCTGCTTTTATTTATGTAATAAAAAAAGAGGTGGGGGTGTGTTGTGAAGTGACAAAGGATTCAAGACACAAAGTACCTCCAATTTAAATACATCTGGGAAGACTTCTTAAAAAAGAATAAAAAATCACGAAGGAAAAATGTAAGAAAGGACACATCCTAATCAAACTTAAGGTTCATGCTCTTTTATTTTTCCCACATTATACCTTATTCTTTTAGGGGGCAGGGAAGGGAGGGTTTATTACATCTGGCATGCAGAGTGACAGTCCTGTAGCAAAGCGATTCAATGCTGGAGAGTTTGCAGGCAGAATTCAATAGCACAAAGGTTTTCAGAAACTATTTTTCTTTCCTTTTTTTTTTCTACAGCAACGATTCCTAGCCATTCATCATAAAGCACTAAAAATCAAAGAGCAATATTCACGAGCCTCCTAGTACAGTATGTTAAACCCTGATAACTGTCAGGAAGAGGCTGTCTGAAAGGGAAGAGCCAGGTAGCAGCACAGAAAACAAAAAACATGTTGGGAGAAAAAGTACTAAAGAATAAAAGGAGAGAAAATGTGCTAAGCAAAGGGGGCCAAGCAGTACTCCTGTGTTACATTTGTCATGCTGCCATTTTGTTAACAAGAGAGATATATACACCAGTGTAAAATGTTGTGAGTTCTGCAATTGTGTCTGTTTTCACAGAACCCTGGAGTGACCATGTATGCCAGTGGTAGATACTGTTCTTACAAATTGCTCTACTGGATCCAGAAATGTTAGTTTGAATTTATTCAACTACCGTTTTATGCGAACATCTTTCAGCCTAGGGCTTGCCTGTGAACAGTTTGTTGTGAAGATTTGATATTCAAAATATGAACTGTTTTCAGTAGATGCATAGGAAGTTCAGAATATGTCTCTGTTCTCTGTCTGGAATATTGCAAGTCTTGGCATCAGATTTTGAGATGCGCTATCTCCATTGTAAAATCAAAACTGTTCAATGAACATTCTGTTGTAGTCCTTTTAACACTACCCTTTGTTGAGAAGCTGTTATAGTACAGATCTAGAATGTTTCTCAATAGTAAGCAGGAAGCATGTAATTTTATTTTATTTTTTCTAATTTGAGTGAATATTCGTAAGTTGTCTTCTGCAGAATACTCCTGACTCCAACCTTGGCACTGTTGAGGCTAGAGGGCTGGTAGCATGTTAAAGAGAACAGGGCTTCCCCATAGACCTCCCAGAAGAGCACATCTCTGATCTGCTTTGTAGACTGCTGTGATGTCTCCATGTAGAGGTAAGTCTTCCTATGCTTTTCCTTTTCTCTGTCCAGTCCAATCTGGAGCTATTTCCAACCATTTTCTCTGTGTCAAGGGAATACTATGAACAAATAAACATGCATGCAGGATAAACAGAGCTGTCTTGACAAGTGCAAAATAAAAAATGACTATACTACAGTGCTTTGATAGTGAGCAGAGATTTCTGTGATAAAAATTTAACCCATCATTATAGATAGTAAATTCTGCTGGGGGTTTTTGGATGTCCTGTAGTCACAAAAAATAGAGAGCAATGAAACACTGGGTCTCTAGAAATGCCTTCAGCTTTATGCCTGCCTCTGTATTTAGAAGTGTGTTTGGATATCCTCAACATAGTAGTATTAATCATGGGAGTTGCTGTAATGATAAAGAGTTGTAGCCATTCCAGCAATCTTGCTTGCCCCCTTCATAGATGATATTCGGAGAATTTGCAAGAATAAGCCAGTTTCGATACTTTCTTGATTCTTTCTACTCTCTAAGAGTCTAAGAACACTATTGCTTGGTGGGAACGTTTTTAATTGATGCCTGTTTTAATGCTTAGCTTCTCCCATGTCTCCTGTCATCTCATGTGTCAGTGTCTAGCTAGTTAAGAGAACATGTGAAAAGTTTCTTTCCAACCTAGGATCATCTTATTTCTTAAACCAGCTAGTAGGAATTATCGTCTGCTTTTCTGGGAGATGATACTGCTTTTAAAACAAGCTCATCATCCACTAATCCATTTTCAAACCCTGTTAGGCAATCTGGGTTAAGTAGAGTATAACAGAGTTATCCTGCTGGATTGATTATGTAGAGTTAGATCTTTTACATGTGGGGAGCCCAAGACCCCAGGGTCTAATAGTAATACTGCCTTCTTCATGAATAATTTATTGAATCTGTAAAGACTGTTCTATTACAAAATGTAGATTGGAGGGAGGGGGCTGTATTTTTGGGTTTTTTTTTTTTAAGGTTCTGCAAAACTTTCACAGCCAACCTGAAACATGACCAAACAGATGTTGGGAATGAAACTTACACAGTTTGTTTAAATCTGGAGTAAACTGGGCTTAGCTTTTCCATGGTTATTGTTCCCCAGCAGCTTCATGTAATGATCATTTATTCAGAAGCAACCAAGTTCCTGTTCTTTTGCAGTGCTCACTTGGATTTTGCTGGTACCAAGCCTGTATTTGAATACTGTTTCTGGTTTGGTGTCTTATCTCATACTCAAATCTTGCCTAACCATTGTCCCCAGGGCCTCCTGCATACGCAGTTACTTGTAATTGTATGTGCCTATTGTAGCTCTTGAAAAATATCTAGTGTTCTTGTTTCTAAGTAAGAAAAATTCAGTTCATGTAGGTACTGAAGGTGTTTGAGAAACCATTCTGTAAAGCTGTAATATTTTTCTATTGTGATAAAAAATATAAGGAAAAAAGAGCAAACAAAATAGGACAAATGTTACATATAAACACTGAAGGTATGTATATCACTGTAGTGTTCAGAAAGTCAATATACACAAACCTAAAGCAAGCTTCTCTGTTCTCTGAAGAAGCAAATGTTCTACTCTCAGTAATTCTGAGTGTAACAGGATTGTAATGCACAGTAATCAGGAAAAACAAGGGGCAGAATTCAGCTCAGAAGAGCTGAATTTTCTCCCCTCGCACTAATAATCATGCAAGTAAGAATGAATACTCGCATTTGTTTTGCATTTCCTCTCCAACTAAAACAGGTGCAACTGGATGAATCAAAGAAAAGAACGTTTCAGTTCCTGTATTCATTGTGTTTGAAATGATGCAGAAAATACATTGTTTTTGCTTGTCTTTCCGTGTTTCTAGAGGGGTGAAAACTGTAAAATGAATGCAAGGATCCTGTTCTTTGTCTCCTACCGTACTCCCTCTCTGCAGCCTTTTCCTTCCCTCCAAGGCACCTCTGTTAGGTGTTCCTACAGCTCTCACTCTCACAGCTTCATCTTGGTAGTGTGAAGAGCTGGGTGGCAAATGCATTTCCTATTCTGCCTTCAGATGTCCCAAAACCTTAAAAAATGAAAAGGAGGAAATAAGCTATTTTGCCACATCAAGATCAGGGCCTCTTCCATGCCTCATGTTAGTTTTTTAATCTCCAGTCTATTGGTTAGTTTGGAGTGCATCTCTCTGCCAGTCTTTCTCGCTGGGTCACTTGGCTTTTATATAGTTAAATCTGTATGAAAACAGAAGCCTCAACTCTGTTCTTGTGCTTCCTGAGCAACTTGGCAAGAGGGTATTCTTGGATGGCCTTTCTGTCTGGATTTATCCAGAAAATCCCTTATTACCTCTGTTCCTGATTATTTTATTTCTGCATGATACTGCTGTGACCAGTATATAAGTTTTAAGCAGGTGCAGATGTACTTCTCAGTGTCAGATACATGACCTCTTCAATTTCCTTTCTCTTGGTGGTGTATTCTAACCATGTCACAAATAAACATTGACTTCTTGCTATAAATTTAGGTTTCTACTTTTGCACTCTGAATAAGAGAACTGCTTAGTCTGAGTCTTGGTATCTGAAGAAAAACAAGATTTGTTCTTCAAAAATGCTTTTCTTTATATCCCTTTTTAAATTATTACCCGCAAATACTCTTGAAACAACATGAGCAACATTAGTCAGTATATGAAACAGCTCTGCCTTTATCAGACAGAAATTGCAATGACTCCTGCAGAAAAAAAGAATTCCAAGATAACAGTAGTTATCATATCCTTAAATCTCAACAGCTTTCTCCTCCTTTAATGACAAATTTCCTCATTTTAAGGATTTAGTTTAAAATTTAATTGCAGATTTTATACATGATAGTATGTGCAAGTATTCCATCCATGAGTAATGTTACAGCCACTTCAGCAGTAGGTTACCTCCATTTACACTTAGTTTTCTGTCTTTTCCTGGTAGCATTTCTTACTCATCTTATTCCTTCTCATTTTTGTTCTCAGAAGATGCAGATGGTTTTTACTTAGGCTTTGCGATATACATGAAATGATAAAACACTCAGCATTATTTCTAGGACTGTGTAGATGAAAAAGTGTGGTTTGAGGTTCTGGGTTTTTCTCATTTGAACAAGTAGAGGGATTATTTTCTCCTTAATTCAATAGTAACTTAAAGGTACTTTCTTAAACTTCCCAAAACAAATGAAGACATTAAAAAAAATCATGCTTGGGCAGGGTTGTAAAAACAGGGCACCCTTAATGTGAGTTGTTTTACAAACATAACAACGGCTGAGACATCCAGGAAACAAGTTTAATATAATTAAGTCATTTACCCAAGAGATTCCTCGCACAGAATATCTTTGACTCAGTTAATTGGTAAATTGTTAGCATCAGGATTAAAAACCTGCACAGTGCAAATATTGACATATTTGCTAAAATTATATTTGACAAATATTGAAAAATTATATTTGACAAATATTGACATATGCTAAAATTAAAAGGTATCATAATCATGACTAGGGCCAGAGAAGATACTTCTTCATCCAGGGCAGGATGTCAAGAGGAGGCAGGAGCTGTCTCCTGAATGCAGGATGTAGCTGAGTGTAATACAAAGGAAGTTTAGCTCCTGTTGCAGGTGCAAGGCACAGCTGATAAGCTGACTTCTTGTCTTGCCTTTGGAGAAGGCAGGTTGCCCCAGATCCATCTACACCTGTCCTACAGTGAAGATGTAGACATTGAGTCCTAAGCTCAACAGGATCTCCTTCAAATATTTGACTCGACTTGGGGAAAAATTAACTTAATTTATTGCCCGTTAAAATAAATATTTAATTATTAACTTGAGTAGTGGGAAACAGAAAGACAAATGTTAAAACAACACTTTTCCTTCCCCCTTTCCCAGGGTCAACTTCACTCTGGATTCCTCAACACCCACCCTGAATGGTACAACGAGGATGGGGGTTGCTATCAGTCCATCACTGTTCTTCTCTGGTTTTCCTTCCTCTTCACACCTTTCCTCTGCACCAGAATGGGCTCTCTAGGGACTGCAGTCCTGTCAGGAGTTGTCTGTCTGCTCCAGTGTGGGGTTCTCCACAGGCTGCAGTGGGTATCTGCTCTGCCATGGAGCCCCTCTTCCTCTGACCTTGGTGTTCCCTCTGTTGTTTCTCTTCTCCCCACCAGCATTTTCTGCCCTTTCTTTAAACACGTTTTCCCAGAGGGGCCCCGCGCACGGCTGCGGGGCTCAGCCGTGCCTTGCGGTGGGTGGGTTGGAGCCAGCTGGAACCAGCTGTGTCCGGCACGGGGCAGCCCCGGCCTCTCCTCACAGAGGCCGCCCTGCAGCCCCGCCAGCACTGTGCCACCAATATATAGGCCCAGGCTGGTGACAGGGGTTTTTTTCCACAGTTCATTTGTGAACATCAAGCTTCCGTTTCTTCGAAAGAGCCCCCAGCAAGCAAAATGTAAAGTCCTAATACCTTTTTCTTTTCCAAAGGAGGACCAAGTTTCCTGCTGTAAGAACTGTTTCAGCAGAGACAGGTAGCTCATAATAAATTTAACTGTAATCTGCTAAATATATGCTAATGCTTTACTTTCGATGTATGAGCATTCATGCCTCTTACCCATTGGTGCTAATTATCTAACATACATTACCATAAAGCTGGAATTGCGTGAGGTATGTTAGTGCTTCCTAAACTTTATTTCACACAACTTTCCACCTTATTCATCAGTAGGTAATTTTATAGCTTCCAGACACAGCTCACACAGAGTAATGTGGCTCCTTCAGTTTTCTCTGCAAAAATGACGAGATGCAGGCCTGCTGGTCCCCCACTGCTTGCTCTGGTGAAATGATATTCCCATCACAACTCCCACTGTAATCACTTCTACTAATCTTGCTCTCTCTCCTTCCCACATAGATTCTCCAGATCATTACACAGGTTAGCTCTCCCCCACCTGCCCACCAGTCACAGGTTACAAACAACGAGCCTCAAATTATGCTGAGAATAAATGGAGGTAAACAGCAAACCCAAGGAGACAAATAAGACAAACACTTTGAAAAGGAACCAGTAAGAGAAATGGGATGTGACAGGCTCAGGAAGATGAGAGGGAATGATTTCCTGGAATGCAGCAGCAATTTCGTGCCAGCAGCGATGCGCCGGCTGTACTTGACCTTCAGTAACCTTTATCCCCATCTCCTACTGCTGCTCCTACAGCTTCTCAGCCTGCTTCTCCTCCTTCACTGCTGCTCTTGCAGTTTCCCTGGTCAGATACTTTATCTAACTGGTACAAACGCTGCGTTTTCTGAAATTGGGCTCTTCCTGTGAAGGTGCTGCAATCTGTGTGTTTCCCCATGCCTTCCTGGAGTGGGATGCAGCCTGGGGGCTCTGCGGTGCCATGTGGAGGGAAGTCCTCTGTGTATCTTCTTGACAGCTTTGACCTGACATTGTCACACATGGAAATTTAATGTCCAACATTAAGAGAACAATCCCTCTGGGAAAAACGCTCAGAACTTTTTCTTGAGACCTTCCAGAGGGGTGCTCTTTGTTGGGTTTGGCTGGGAATTTTCTGGCAAAATGGATTTTTCCCTGGAAGGTGTCAGTTTCTCAAAATTAAAGCAGTTAATAGGAATGATTAAATGCCAGTAACTTCTTGGAAGATGCTTCCTGGGGTTTAAGCTTTCTGATTTGATAGGTCTGAAGCGAGACAGAAATCACTTACCTAGTTTGAAATATCTGGTGAATAGAATTACAAACCATGTATTTTAAAAACAGAAATAAAAATGAAATATTTTGAAATTATCAAAGTGTAGAGTTTCTGCTGACATGATTTGGTTTGGTGTGCATGACTCTTTGTGCCCTTTTTTTCAGTTTTGCCTCTTTGTCTCAGGTCGGGGTGGAGGCAGGGGGGAAATCTTGAAAATATTGACAGGACATGGCTTTGGGTAACCATCCCCACCCTGGTCTTGTTCTTTCTCATTTGAAGGGAAATAGTCAAAAGCAAAGGCTTTGCCTTGTTATATGAAGCTATTGTCAAACAAAACTAGCAGAGACTACCAGCAGCCTTGGAAGGAAGTGAGTATCCCCAGTCCAACGATGTTCAAAATATTTTGAGAAAGAAGGTTGCTTTTGTGTTTAAGCTGTGTATCAGGATATCAGTTCCTTTTGGCAATGCATAGAGGCCAATGGCAATAACATCAAATATTTGTGTGAGTACTTCATTACATATTTGATTCAGTGCAGTACATCTCCTAATCCTGTTCCTGACATACTGTAACTGTGTTGTTTGGTCTCAGTATGCTCTTGTGTGCCCTCATGCAGTGTAATATCAAAACACTTTCTGTTAGTAAGAGCAGTGTGTGTGTGTGTGAATGCATCTTCGTGTATGAAGCACTCCCCTCTGTCTCTTCTCAGTCTGTCGGGAAAAGAGTTTGATTATTTTATAGGATTTTCCTTTGTTTGAAGAAATTATTGAGGGATGTTCAGCTGGAAAGATGAGGTTTGCACTGAAGTTTGCAAGTGAGTTTATTTTTCTCTCCTCAGGGAAGAAGGTCTGTAGTCCACATCCAGCTCCTCCAAAAGTCGTCTCCTTCTCTCAGGAGCATCTTGCCTGTTTGCTGGCAGATTCACTCTTCGGAGAAACGTGGCTGTCATGGGAGATCGTGGTCAGAGAAGGGGAAGGAGGTCTCACTGGTAGGTGGGGCCAGTCCTGCAGCGGACTTCAAATTTCAGGGTAGCAACCTTGAACTCATCTCCACTCTGCAGGGAGCCCACATGGTAAGTCAGAGCACTGGGGTGAAGTGTTTGCTGTGACCTGCGTTGCTGACCAGATGAACTGTTATGTATAGCAACACTTGGTATTTTTTTCAGGATCTGTAACTTCACTCCTAGATCTGAGTTGAAGTGACGTAAATGCCACGCAGTTCACTATTTCGTCAGACCTATTCATTTACTGAAGGTATTGTGTGGCTTTTTTTTTTCCTAATTTCTTTTACCTTCATTAAGTACAAGAAATTTTTGTGTGGCCTGTAATGGATGAATTTCTTACAGCTGGTGGAAAATAGTTCATTTATACCAGTTAAGTCCAAAATACTTTTTTAAAGTGTCTTGGAGTAATGTAGTACAGTAAACCTATATGCTAGGGAAATGTAATATTCGGAGTATACCAGTAGCTGTCTCTCTTAAGATGAAATTATTTTAGAAATATGAATGGTGTGAGACTTCTTTTCTGGTTTTCTTGTGAAACTCCAGTTTGCTCTCTCTATCCATGGAGTATTCTTTATTGTTTTGAGTTCAGGTGAGGCCGTGCTTCAGTGATACAGTTAGCTTAATGGCTCCTGCCAAAGGTCCCCCAAACCCTGCAGCCTCATGATGCAAAGTGCTGATCTGATACAAGCTCATTCTGCTAGTTCCACTTCCTTCAAGTATCATTGGTGGGTTAACTTTACATTGGCAAGTTTTAGGCGGGAACAGATACCATCTTTTCTCTCCCAGCTGATGTCAGCTCAAAAACGTGTCACCAACTCTGTATTGCAGGCTTTGGTGAGCTGCACAAAAAAGTTACTTACCTGCCGTAGTCTGGCTTGAATTTTTCCTGCTGCGGGGTGCGGTAGAGCAGCGATGTGACATTGATGACCAAGGATGGAACCACAGCCTAGGTACTCTTAAAAGACTCACCAGCTGTGATTCTGTGGCTTGCTGTACAATATCAGCATTTTCCTTAAACCTTCAGCTGCAGGAGAATGTCCAAATTCAGCTTTTTGCTTAAAAATTATAAAATAGTGTGTTTACCCCATGAAGCTATGGGCTTAGATTGAGAAGAAATATTTCTAATCCTTAGGAGGGTAAAAAGCCAAAGATCACTTGCATAGTATTTTGTGATATCTTAAATAACCACTTCCTGAATTTTGGATGCTTGGCTTGTAATTTTTGAACTCCTGGGATTAGAGGTAGTAGGATAGACAGTGAACAGAAATCAACACTAACTTGCAAAATCCCATAAAAACCTACCAGAGTCACACTTTCACTGATGCCGAATAAATTGTATAAAACATTTTCACAGGGAGTCAGCAACTAATTATTTTGCATTTGTGTATGTTGCTGTAGAATTCAATGAGACCTCAACTTTTAAAATTAAATATTAAAAAAATAACTATTGCAGAGAGCTCATCAACAGCAGAGAAGTTATTTGCAGTATTCTTTGCATAGAATATATGTATATTATCTTCACCTACTGTGGCATATCTTCTGCCATGCTTGTTATGTGGCTCTAGACTCCCATTAACTGAATCCCTGGTGGAAAGCCGTTTCCCTACATTATATTGTAATGCTCTTGTTAATGATAAATTGATGAAGAGCTGCTTTTTTAGATTAGGTGAGTGGTCCTTTGATAATGGGGTTGGAATCAGGCCAGAGGTTTTATACTACTTTGCCTGGAGGGTGAGAACCAAGTAAAATACTCCTTTCTTGTGTTCTGCTAGAAAATGAGACAGTCAAAGAATTTCAGCTTTTAATTTTAAGAGAGCAGTTCAACACTAGTTTGCGTGGTGGGTATTTTTAGACTTTGTCTTTATCTTGCCCCATATTTCTAATAAATTATTAAAGAAAGGTACTTCTCACGTAATTAGAGAGCCAAGCACCTTTTAAACAAGATCAACTTCTGTATGTTTGAATTGACTGGTTTTATTTTCTATGGCAAAAGATCATAAGGAAAATACTTTTGCATGTTTCAAAGTTAAGATCAATTGTTATCCTTTTCCAGTTTCAAATGCACTAGATTAGTACTTTTGCTGTAGCAGAAAACTGTTAGAATATTTATGGTTTTTATTTTTACATAAAAGCAGACGTTTCTTGTTATTTGTTTCTATGGGCAAGGAATGTGCAATGCATTCTTACATCCATGGATATTTTTTGCTATTAGCATTAATAAAATTGAACTCAAGTGAACGTAAAATACATTTTTAAATTGACACATATTTTTAAAGTTTCCAGTCTTGGCTCCAGTGGTCTTTCTCAGCTCCATACCTTGCCCTTTGGGAAAAAACATGGAGTGTGCATGCTCATCTCTTCTGATCATGATTTGACAAGGTCATGCCTTGGTAGGATTGGGCTGCCTATTATTATTTTGATGTTGCTTTAAAATTTAGTGGTATATGGAAGAAAAGAGAGGGGACAGTAGAATTTTAATACACCCAATAGATGTAGGAATCTCTTTGCTTATTGCGGACTGGAGGTGGCTCCATCTCGCTTAATAAAGGACAATGCCGAATGGAGATACAGTACATTTAAGTGTGAACTTGATTAACGGAGAAGAGAATCTTAAAATGTAATTACAGTAAAGCAGTTTCAGGTTAAGGTGACAAAATTGGAATCTGGATTTTGAGTCTGTCATGTTCAAATTTAGGTGTTTGGTTTAGTCCTCTATGAAAAACAAAGATACAAAAAAAAAACAACCCAACCCACCCTAAAAAGAAAGAAGTGTAGCTGATTTTAGAATTAAGTTTGACACTTCTATTACCCAGAGTTTCGATCACAAGAAAATGAGAATTCTTTCCTGTTGAAGAATTTCTTCAGCCTTTTAGATGGAGTAGACCTAATGTCACTGTAGGACAGCAGACTTAATCTCACCATAGGAGAGATTCATAAATCCCTTATTTGCCTTCTGCTTTCCAACAAGCATTTGTTGTCGTCATCAGAAGGAAAATTCTGGTCTACATTAAAATTTCTGTCCCTCAGCGAGGTCTGTGTTCTGCCTTCAGTTCATACCCTTGCTAATTCATCGATGTTTATTGTCAAATCTTCCATGCAGACTTTCATTTCCAGATCAGAGGAAACTGCCTGGGATCCTAGCACCACCTGGTAAATCCCAGCACCACCTGGTATATGGGATTAATTTGCTCAGGTGTCCCCATGTAAAGACAAAGAGTGTATGAGGCTCCAGCCCTAATCAGGAGACAGTCACAATAGAATTATGTCATGGCAGCTCTGTGGAGGGTAGGAATAAAAGGTGAAGGTTTTGAGGCTGTTGCATTTTTTTTCCAAGGATTCGGAAAATTCTCTGTGGTCACTAGCATGGAAGGCTGCCTCTTGAGACCATTGTATCCCATGGCAAGTAGGAGATATGTTGGTAAAAGAGGGATCTACATGTTTAAATTGTGCCACCTTTGTTCAGTTTGCCTCTTTTAGGCAGGCTTTGGGTACAGCTTTCACTAAATTGTTTTGTCAAGGACATGATCTCTGTATTGCAACTGGGGAGGTAAAAGGCAAAAGATATGTCTTCAGTTTAAAAAAAAAAAATCCTATTTGGAATTCATGAGTGTGCAGTGTCTGAATATATAAAGGCTTTCCTCACCTGAGAGTTTGCCTTATAGGACAAACATTATCCCCAGTGCCCCTGCCCCTGCAGGGGAAAGGGTGCAGAAATCTAAATATTTTGTTTAAAATGATCCTGGTTATAAAGAGCTAGAGCCAAAATACCTAAAAGACAGCTTTTGTAAGTTGATATTTGTTTCAACCTGTGAAAAGAACAGTGGCTGAGTGCTTGTTAAAGGTATATTTTCTTTTAAGTTATATGGGGAGAGATGTCAACTATTTACCATAAATATATTTATACATTTGAATATATAAATGATACTGTTACTTACCTTTAGTAGGTTTCCCACTGACAGGTATGCTCAGAAAACATCTTTCACTAAACCTGAAATGTTGATATAAATATCTGAAGAAAAATACTAATCACAGAATACATTGAACAGACTTACTGATCTTGTATACCTGGAAAAAGATTTTCAAACAGATTTTGTCAGCTCAGCCTTGGCATTCCTTGTCAAACAAAAGCATGCCTAAAGACACATTTCAAAAGCAGACAATGCAGCACTTGCTAACCTGCAGAAAATCGAAAAGGATCAGGGAGGCAGAGAACAAACAGAATAGGTAAGCAATAAGAAATGGAACACAGTTCTAAAGAGCTGTTTCAGAGAGCCAAATATGTTTAAAGAAGCCTACATCAATAATTAAACATCAGTAAGTAAAATTCCAGTATACTTTTTTGCCAGTATTTTTTTAAGATTTGTAATATAGAAATGAAATTATTGATTCAGTATCAGTAAGAAAACATAACTAGTGTTAGGGGAGGAAGAAGCGGGTGGGGGAAGAGAATGAGACAGGAGTATTTTTAGCACAGAGATGCTAGTCTGGAATGTTAACTTTTCATAATAGAAAGTCCACACTTCAGTATTCGTCCACTTCCGTCAGCTGAAAATTTGGGTCAGGCAGCTGTTATCTGAATTGACAGCAGCTATCTGATTAAAAGTAAAATGGTCTTTAAAAAAAAAGAAAAGAGAAAGAGAGAGGAAAAAAGGCTGTGCTGTGTCACATTCACGCCACTCATGTTGCTTACGTTGTGTCACACTGTACAGTGATTTGATGCCACATAACACAACATGACATGAGTCACAGTTCACTGCTATCCACATTACACTCAGGTAGTTTGGCACAGCTCTAACTTTTGCTTTACTCTCATTTCCTATTCAGTGCACTCCACTTAGACTGGTTGGTTAATGCAGACAATTGCTATACACTCAAAACTAGAGTTCCCTACCCAAATACATTTTTCATTGGATATTAAAGTGGAAACTTCAGTGGATATCTTTTGCACATCCATATGAAGCTCCTTTGCTCAACATAGGAAGAGCATTAATGGCAACTTACACCTGAAAGGGAGGAGTTAAGGGGAATTTCCCATAGGAAATACAGCTGGTGTCCGTGGCAATGACTTTCTGAGTTGGAGAAATACTCTCTAAATGGAAAATAATTTGACTTTTTTCTGCCACCAGAGACGTTCCCAAACCAAAACCTCCTATTAACCTCCCAGCCTCCCCTTCAGTTTCAATTTGAATTGCATACCTTTCTGTTTCAGAAGGACGTGAAGTATAATTCCAGATCTGAATTTATAAGCAGTCTTGTAGCAGGCTGAACCAAAACTCCACATCTCCAAATGCTTAGGACATGGGCAATTCAACACCTTTTCAGAGCTTTGCACTTTGGGTCTAGCTGTCTTAATTGGATGTTTCCCAAAAATAATAGTCTATTTTCTTCATGGTCACCCACCTCGGACAACAAGCATCAGCCCTGGAGCACAGTTAAATTGCACTATTGCTTCCTGTAACGAACTCTTGCCTGCCTGTTATAGCATCTTGTACATCTTACCTTTGTTCTAAACAGAAGTAGAGAGAGGAGCGCAAATTAATAGCCATCTTTGATGAGTTTCTTACATTTTCATTGACAGCATCCTGAAGTTCTAGATCCACTTAGCACCTCCAAAGAAGCGGTAAGTGATTTAGCTTTTTGGTGACAAATTGGTTCTATTAACTCTGAGTGCCAAATTTACCAAAAATAACTCATTAGCTGTGCGTTATGATTCACTAGAGTGCTCTGCCCTTGGCTGGATCCCAAAAACCACATTTGTGTACAAATGTTCCTATTAAGGGGTGTGAGACTTATTAATGGTATACCATATGCACCAGTGCATTTTTCTCTTTCTAACAAAGCAGTTTTCCTACCACAGATAAGAATTGACCAGATTTTGAAGGGTTAAACCTATTCTAATGTGATAAAACCTAAGAGACCACAGCAATCAAACTATCATTCAGTCTCAGCTACTCACTTTCCCCTTTCCTGTGGCTACTACTTGAACCTAATATTCCTACCTCTACATTTAAGAAGCAAACAAGGGAGCCAGCGGAAAAATTTAGTTATGGACTTGGTTTCTGCTGCTAAGTTTAAGTTTGCTGGAGAACAAAAGTGCTCACTCCATTCCCTTTTGAAAAAGCTGTAATTCACAAACTGCTTCTGCCCCACAACTTGATTCTCACACTTTGATGGATTATCCAATCTTCATGACTGAGGAAAAGTGATGTCTGATACTGTGATGAATGTGACTTACTTTCCTGTGTATTTAAGAGGTATTGGTGTAGTTACACACAGATCCAAAAGAAAAGCAATGGGTGATGTGAAAAATGCTGGAGGTTTTTTCTGTCTTCTCATCTCTTGCTGGTAAAGGCAAGGCCGTCATTTTCCTTCTAAGCTGCTGTTCTGAATACTGTTTGTACCTTCTGCCTACAAAGCAGAGACAGAGCAACCCCTAAGAAGCGCACTCAGTCACAAAGGGTCCTTATGCTAATGGCACTGAGCAATCAGGAAAGTGTGTCTGCAAGCGAAGATAAAACACCCTTTCCATAATCCAAGGCGCAGGCAGGCAAACCCTCCTTCTGATCTACCTAGGGAGGCAGTGAGGGTGATGACTGTGCCAGTGGGGTGGCTGGGACACTGACAATCTTGTCCCTGCTCCACTACAGGCTTCCTGTGTGGCCTTTGGATCATTTTGGGCCCACCTGCAATGGCACAGTGTGGTTCAAGTCATTCCCGAGTCCTGCACCTCATTTATTATCCCTTATTGTTCACCGACCTCCCTGTGCAAGCATTCTTCCTGCTGTGGACTGAGGGGGAACTCTTCCCATTTCCTCTTCGATATTTCTGATGCTCTGTGTCAAAAGGCTTTTACTTCTGCTTCTTAACTCGGTAACTGGAGTTTTGCCTCCATGCTTCCCCTTCCCTATTCTCTAAGCACTTTGGCTATTAATTGAGTTTTCTAGTGTAGTAAGCTGAAGTTTTTCACCACATAAATGATTCATCCCAATAAAGTGAAGTTATTGAGCAAAAGTTAAATTGGGCTTTAATTTGCCTCAGGTCTCTTTTGAGCCATCTCCTTGGTTGCTCCTTATTGTGGAATTGTTTCCCTCTTTGAATGAGATTTTCTTGAAAACACTATTTGCAAGAAAATGAAAGAGAACAAATTTTATTGTTTGGTTGTCCAGGCAGCTGGTGCCAGGTTCAGGAGATGTCTGTCTTCTGAGGAAGTTAGTTGCTCCATGAATGTCCCTTCTATCTTTATTCAGGTCTGATGGCTGAAGGGAAACATGGGAAGAGTCTGGGTGAACAGCTGTGGCAAATTCCTTCATTTTCTCCAGTACCCCTACTACAGTCCTGTGGCCAAAGGAATGGACAGGGTCCCTTCCATTTTGCAGATAATTGTGCTTTTAATGGTTTTGTCACGGGCTTTCCAAAAGGGCAGGTGTCCTTTAGCCTATCCTCTAAATCCTAGCTAAACTTGCAAGTGAGGACCCTCTAGGTGTAAGTATGAAATGTGCTGCAAAATGAGATGCAATATTGAGAGGAAAATTTTGACGGGCTTGTGTGAGCAAAGGCTGTTTCAATATCGTGAGGCAGCTGCTTCTCATGGTGTGGCGTGTCATTCCAGAGATTCACACAGACTGATGCTTCAATAGCATGTCACCTTTGCTTGAAAAATAAGGTCGTGTTATATGCAAGATAATACTGTATTCATCACTTAATATTTTATACAATTAAAATATTTAGCTAAGTAACAGTGTGTTGGGGTGGGTGTGTTTGTGTATGTGTGGGTATAAATAAGTATAAATAAACAAGTATTAGTGGTGCAATAGCACTGAATAATTTACACAGACCAAATGAATTATTTTCAGCCTCTTAGTCTTGAAAATTTCAAACTTAATTCTTCAAGTTCATTTACAGTGTTCTTTTTTTAATAGGCATATTGCAGTAATAGTAGCTGTGGTGTCTCAGGGTGTCATAGCTGGCTTAAGGATACGATGGCTGGAGAGCTTGCCCATTTTCACCACTTAGATCAGCTAGTCTAATGAAAGATTGTACTTCTGTCTGCAAAACTTGCTTCTTTTCTAATCAATAAATTTAGTTTGTATAGGTCCTAATTTCTGATGGAAGTGGTACAAATGTTTAAGAGCAAATTAATACAGAGCCCAGAGGATCAGCGAATACTAATAAACCCCCCAAGTGTCAAAGTGAGACCAAGTGGAAAAGGGAGGATGGACTGATCAGAGACAAACTGATGTGAGTAGCAATAATAGTAGCAATATAAAATGACTTAGAATGTCACTGCACAAGATTTGCCCAAGACACTGCAGTAGCACCAGAGCACAGATACGAGCTTGCAGTATATATAGTTTGCCTGTGCAGTGTCACTATAATCAGAGATTCCCATCAAGGCATAGTAACCCTTTGATTTTGATTCACCCCTTTGCTTCAGTGCTTGCCTTGGGCCACACCAGATCCATCTGGCTACCTGTCTTGCCTTTGCCACCCCTGTCATAAGGACTTCTGCCAACTGCTTGTCTCTCAACATGCTGCGTTTACTACCCCTGAAAGCAGTGCCTTCTGCTAGTCAGGGAAGGAGAGCACTGAGGAGCAGTGAACTGGCAGATTGACAAATAAGCTGAGACTGACCCAGGGCTGGCACCCTCCAGAACTTGCTTATATTTTTGTGTTGGGCATGATCATCTCTAAGTGTGGCCCTGATTCCAGCTGTCATTTTAGGTCAGATGCATAATATCAGTTTACAGAACAAGTGTAGTTAAAGGACCCTCATCCATCATAGCCAGATGGAGGAAAAAAACCTGCAAACAAACAAAACAGGTATCAGCAATGCTTGGGACTTACTATGACTCTGGCATTCCTTCAGCATGGGAAGCTGGGCAGTGGCACCAATTAAGATGGTTACCTAAGCTACAACAGTAATCTGTGAAACCGCTGCATGCTGGAGAGATTAATCTGAATACCTTGTCAGCACAAAGATAGAGAAATTATCTTCACTTGTACAACTTGTGATATATTTGCAAGGTAAATAATAGAACCCAAAGTAACTGTACCAAAAGACAAAACATCACACTGAGCAAACTTTCTGTACAGGCTGTTTAAGAGCCTTCTCTTTATCAGGAATTAGCACTGATCTTGTAAACAAGATGTCCTTTCTGTGAGGACACTGATGCTAGACAAGGCAAGAACTAAATCGTTTATTCCTTTTTGACATCACCTTACAATAGGTTGAAATTACTTTCTTTACAAAGGAAGCAGAAACTATTCTTTTTCCTCCTCCATGTATCTTTCATCCACTTTTTTGTTTTTGTAGAACTTCCCCGGAACAGTGGACTCATGCTGGACAGGTCTGTGCTTCCCTGGCAAAAGGAAATGGATGTTACAGCTTCTCTGCTTGGACCAGTCCCGCTTTTCCCAGCTTTTTTGACTGTCACTGACCACACACTTCTGGAGTACTCTTCAAATGCATCCTGCCCCACTCATCTGGCAAATGCTCCACTTACACTCTGAGATACTCTGAGATAGCTTCTGCTGGACCTTTCATGAATGAGGACACAGAGAGGTAAGATAACTCACTTTACCTCTCCAGTGCAACATGGATTCTCACTAGGAAACTGGATGGAGCTTTGGTCTGTGGCTGCACAGTTCCTTCATACGGGCTTGTGTCTTCTGCAGTCAGCTGTGTGTCTGGGTCTCTCAGGCTAGAATTACGTGGTGGTTACTTATCTCACTCCTTATGACTGTACTTCTTGTCATATTTAGTCAATACTGAATAGTTAAATCCTGAGAAAACAGAATCACAGAATGGTTTGGGTTGGAAGGGACCTTAAAGATCATCTAGTTCCACTCCCCTGCCATGGGCAGGGACACCTTCCACTAGACCAGGTTGCTCAAAGCCCCATCCAACCTGGCCTTGAACACTTGCAGGGATGGGGCACCCACAGCCTCTCTGGGCAACCTGTTCCAGTGCCTCACTGCCCTCACAGTGAAGAACTTCTTCCTTACGCCTAATCTAAATCTACCCTCTTTCAGTTTAAAGCCATTACTCCTTGTCCTATCACTACATGCCCTTGCAAAGAGTCCCTCTCTGGCTTTCTTGTAGGCCCCCTTTAGGTACTGGAAGGCTGCTATAAGGTGTCTCCGGAGCCTTCTCTTCTCCAGCCTGAACAACTCTAGCTCTCATTCTGTCTTCATAGGAGAGGTGCTCCAGCCCTCTGATCATCTTTGTGGCCCTCCTCTGGGCTTGCACCAACAGGTCCATGTCCTTCTTAAGCTGGGGGCCCCAGAGCTGAATGCAGTACTCCAGGTGGGGTCTTACGAGAGCAGAGTAGAGGGGGAGAATCACCTGCCTTGACCTGCTGGTCACACTTCTTTTGATGCAGCCCAGGATACAGTCGGCTTTCTGAGCTGCGACTGCACGTTGCTGGCTCATGCTGGGCTTCTCGTCAACCAACACCCCCAAGTCCTTCTCTGCAGGGCAGCTCTCAATCCACTCATTGCCCAGACTATGTTTGTGCTTGGGATTGCCCCGACCCATGTGCAGGACCTTGCACTTGGCCTTTTTGAACTTCTTGACATTTGCATGGGTCCACCTCTCAAGCCTGTCAAGGTCCCTCTGGATGGCATCCCTTCCCTCCAGCGTATTGACCGCACCACACAGCTCGGTGTCGTCAGCAAACTTGCTGAGGGTGCACTCAGTCCCACTGTCCATGTTGCTGACAAAGATGGTAAACAGCCCCGGTCCCAATACTGACCCCTGAGGAACACCACTCATCACTGGTCTCCACTCGGACATTGAGCCGTTGACCGCAACTCTTTGAGTGCAACCATCCAGCCAATTTCTTATCCACCGAGTGGTCCATCCATCAAATCCGTGTCTCTCCAATTTAGAGACTAGGGTGTCATGCGGGATAGTGTCAAATGCTTTGAACAAGTCCAGGTAGATGATGTCATTTGCTCTTCCCTTATACACCAACACTGTAATCCTGTTGTAGAAGGCTACCAGATTTGTCAGGCACGATTTGCCCTTAGTGAAGACATGTTGGCTGTCACCAATCACTTACTTATTTTTCAT
>JAVKLA010000090.1:18473253-18486058 GCA_034782735.1 Sagittarius serpentarius
TTATCAACATTCTTCTCATACTAACCCAAAACACAGCGCTGTACCAGCTACTAGGAAGACAATTAACTCTATCCCAGTCAAAACCAAGACATGAAGTCATGTTGGCTGTCACTAATCACTTCCTTATTTTTCATGTGCCTTAGCATAGTTTTCAGGAGGATCTGCTCCGTGATCTTATGGGCACAGAGGTGAGACTGACTGGCCTGTAGTTCCCTGAGTCTTCCTTTTTTCCCCTTTTTAAAAATGGGGGTTATGTTTCCCCTTTTCCAGTTAGCGGGAACTTCAAGACTGCCATGACTTCTCAAACATGATGGATGGTGGCTTAGCCACTTCATCCACCAGTTCCCTCAGGACCTGCAGATGCATCTCATCAGGTCCTATGGACTTATGCACCTTCAGGTTCCTTACACGGTCTCAAACCTGACCTTCTCCTACAGTGGGCAGGTCTTCACTCTCCCAGTCCCTGCCTTTGCCTTCTGCGTCTTGGGCAGTGTGGCTGGAGCACTTGCCAGTGAAGACTGAGGCAAAAAAGTCGTTGACTTCTCCATGTCCTAGATAACCAGGTCTCCCGTTTCCTTCTGGAGAGGGCCCACATTTTCCCTAGTCTTCCTTTTATCACTGATGTACCTACAGAAGCTTTTCTTGTTGCCCTTGACATTCCTGGCCAGATTTAATTCTACCAGGGCTTTAGCTTTCCTAACCTGCTCCCTGGCTGCTTGGACAATTTCTCTGTATTCCTCCTCCCAGGCTACCTGTCCTTGCTTTCACCCTCTGTAGGCTTCCTTTTTGTGTTTGAGTTTGTCCAGGAGCTCCTTGTTCATCCATGCAGGCCTCTTAGCATTTTTGCCTGACATCCTCTTTGTTGGGATGCATGGCCCCTGAGCTTGAAGGAGGTGACCCTTGAATATTAACCAGCTTTCTTGGGCCCCTCTTCCCTCCAGGGCTTTATCCTGTGGTACTCTACAAGCAGACCCCTGAAGAGGCCAAAGTTTGCTGTCCTGAAGTCCAGGGTACCGAGCTTGCTGTGCGCCCTCCTCGCTGCCCTAAGAGTCTTGGACTCCACCGTTTCATGGTTACTGCAGCCAAGGCTGCCCTTGAGCTTCACATTCCCCACCAGCCCCTCCTTGTTGCCGAGAACAAGGTGCAGCATAGCATCTCTCCTCGTTGGCTCCTCTGTTACTTGGAGAAGGAAGTTACCATCAACACATTCCAGGAACCTCCTGGATTGCTTATGCCCTGCCGTGTTGTCCCTCCAACAGATATCAGGGTGGTTGAAGTACCCCATGAGGACCAGGGCTTGTGAACGTGAGGCTGCTCCTGTCTGTCTATGGAGGGCCTCATCTGCTCGGTCTTCCTGGTCAGGTGGCCTGTAGCAGATGCCCACTACAATGCCACCTGTCCCTGCCCTCCCTTTAATCCTGACCCATAAGCTCTCGGTTGGTTCCTCATCCATCCCCAGGCGGAGCTCCACGCATTCCAGCTGGTCATTGACAGAGAAGGTGACACTCCCTCCTCGTCTCCCCTGCCTGTGCTTCCTAAAGAGCCTGTATCCTTCATTCCAACACTCCAGTCGTAGGAGCCATCCCACCACGGCTCCGTGATGCCAATAAGATCATAGCCCTGCAAGCATGCGCACGTCTCTAACTTCTTTTGTTTATTCCCCATGCTATGCTTTTGCGTAGAGGCATTTAAGTTTGGCCCCCGATGAAGCTGACTTACTGGCTGGAGCGGCTGGAATTCCTTTGTGCTGCTCTTCAGGTGCTCTCCTGCTGACCTGTGATCCCTTTCCAGGCTCTGGGCATCTATTGCTGGCACTGGCATCAAACTGGTAGGAGTGGGATGGATTGAGGTTCCCCTCCCCTGAGTTTAAAGCCCTCTTCACTAGCTTGGCAAGCCTATGACTGAAGATGCTCTTCCCCTTCTCTGACAGGTGGACCCCATCAGCCCCCAGTAGACCAGATTTCTCAAAGTGAGTCCCACAGTCTAAATAGCCAAACCCCTGGCTGTGGCACCAGTCCCATAACCATTTGTTGATTTGCCAGATTCAACTGGCCCTCTCATAACCCGTGCTTTTGACCGGGAGGATTGATGAAAAAACTACCTGCGCTCCAGAGTCCCTTACCGCCACTCCCAGGTTTCTGTAATCCTTCTTGATACTCCTCAGACTGCTCCCAGCTGTATCACTGGTGCCCACGAGAAACAACAGCAGTGGATAATAGTCAGTGGACTGTACAAGACAGTAATTACATATTTGTTCTAAGGCTCATAAGGATTGGTTCCTGCCCTTGGGTTTTGCATGAGAAGTTTTAGACCATTCTCCTGCTGTCTTTTCTCTTCTCCTCAGGAAGCTATTTCAATGCCTGCAGCTCTGCTACGGTCAGGTAGTGATTAGAATATATTGTCAAATCTTTTAGCTTTTTTTTTATTGTTGTGTCATACAGCTCACCTGCCAACTTGTTTCTTGTTAATTCAACTCTTCTCATCTGCTTCTGTTTCTACACTTACTTGTGGGGAGATAAGATGACTGGGATTGAATAGGAGATAGCAGCAGTAGTTGAAGCAAGATGAAAATGAATGATATTTTCAAATCCTAAGCAGGGCTGCAGAGGCTAATAATTACATTAAAAAGGCCCTCTGCAGGTAGGTGCAAATAGGCTAGTCTAAACAAGTGCCACTATTTTAATGTGGGCTGTTCAAGACGATGTCATTACCTGACTAGACTGCCACCTTTCACCTCCAGCCATTGTGCTCTGTTAGATCTCACTAACAGGGAGAGTGAGGAACTTGTTTGCAGGGGATTTGTTGTCTCACGCTCCGAGGCAGCTGAGAGACTTGCCAAATGACAGGAAGACGCTTATATTCACAAGGTGTGATTGCCTAAGTGTTTGACTGTGTCTAATTAGTTTGCCTTTGCTGGTTGGTAGCTCCACAGTCAGAAGCAGATTGACTCTGCAGGCTTTAAGCAAAGAGGTCTGATTGGTGTTATTATCATTTGTTTATTTAACCCTCCCACTAGCCACGAAATATTCCCTACAGTATGGCCTTTTCCTCTGTCTTTAAAAAAGGCATTATTATGATGAATAATATTTTCTCCCATCATCTCTCCACAACTTCTAGTTATATTGTAATTAGTTTTCTTTTAAACATTTTCAAAACAGGCATTAGTATTAACTTCTTGAGCTCTGAAATATGAACAGTATCTGATTTACTTTCAGAAGCAGGTGATGTTAGCTTATTTTTATAAATAACAGAGATTCTGTCTACCTCTGTGTGTGAGTACCTGTTTGGCCAAGCTTCTCTGGGGATAAAGAATCAAAATGCTAATCTTTTTCCTTAGCAAGTTACTCCTATAATGAGAAGAGACAGAGAAAAATTAAAAATAGCCTTGAAAATCCGTATAAAATAATAGATAGCCCACATTTAAAATCAAGAAGGGTTCTCTGAGTGAACACAAAAGCACCTTTCTTTCTGAGTGCTATTCTGCTTGGCTGTACCTCAGGGATGCAATTCTACTGTGCAGGTTCTAAGGAATTCCCCATCCTATGGTTTTCAGATTTATGGGGCATGAGACCTAATTCTCAGCAAAAAAAACCTCCAAGAGGTGATTCCTGGAGGAGAAATGAGTTTTCTCTGTAGGAGAATTCCTTTGCCTTCTTCCTGGAGTGTACTTACAGGCAACTTTTTAAGTGGGCCCAAAAAACCTCTGGGTTTGGAAGGGTTTGGTGCTCTTGTCAGATGTTTCCCCCAAAGATTGTTTCCAATCCTGATCTGAAAAGGAAAGAAAAGACTGATATCCAGAGTCTCTGGGGTTGCCTTAGCTGACTTTGGCTAATGCCTGTTCTGTTTCGGTGCTTTGAATGTTACCACTTTGAGATGTGCAAACCTTGAAGGTACCAACGTATGTCTCCTCGTTTGAAGGGCACCTTACATTTCTGGCTATTCTGCTTGTTCCTTTTTGAATTCTGTTCAGGCTCCATAGTGAGGATTTCCACACTGCCTAGGAACTTGCTTTGGTTTTGAGTACCATTTTTTTCCTTCTAACTGTTGAATAGACTGGCTCCTTTGGCATTTCCTAAAGGCAACTTAAATTATCGTCAGGACTGTGTCAAATTATAGAAGCAATCCAAAGTATATAACTGGAAGAATAGGTCATTATCCTATCAGTGAATGGATAATCAGATTAAATATGCCTATCTAGGTATATCTTTCTCTACTCCATTATTCTAAAAAGTTCCAAGTAATAAACCCCATCTTAGCATCTCACTATATGATGAAAATTTTATAAACAACTGACAATATTATATCCACAGACATTGTTCTGAATCAGTTAAAACACAGAGGAGGACAGAATAAGAATTCTGTCTCGGATCTGTAGACCGCATTTCAGGGCAGCCCCTCTCTGGCTTATGCAGCCCTTTTGCCTTGGTGAATGCGAGATGCAAAAGGAAGCTGCATCTCTGGGGGATGGTGTGTGGGTTTGTGATTCAGCTGAGCGAGATGTGTTATCACATCTCTAGCTAGATGCTCTCAGTTGGCTGATGATCTCAGCAGGTCCAAATGAACACTGTGTTGCATCAAAGTTCAGGTAACTTATTTACCCTAATATTAGGGGTAAATGATTTAGGAAAACTAAGAACAGTCTTAAATCTTCATTTTAATCAGAAAGTTAAAGATTTTATTTTTCTGTAAGCTGGACAAGTCCTCTTTCTTAAGCAGGCCTTCCCTCAGACCTCTGCCAACTTCTGCCTGCTCCAGCCATCCTTAAAATCTTCTGAGTTTCAGAACTACTTTGCAGCGATAGGGACCAGTTTTAATTTCTGGTTCAGGACACCTCTTGAGCTTGCATGATCTGGGGCAGGAGGGCGCAGAAAAGAAGCCAGCCACTGTCCTCAGTTTTGCTGTTGCCATGGAATGGCTTTCAGCTAGCTCGTTCTGTGAAACAGAAATCACAAAGTTGCCTCTTGAATTTCCATGTGATGACACAGCATGTTGCTGTGTACCACCGGGCCAGACTTGACTAAACTTGTATAATTGTAGTACCATGTGGCATATCCTAAGTCTTGAAAGATTTCTCAACAGTGGAGAGGCTAAGATCTCTAAACCACTATTAATAAGACAGCAGCAGAAGAAAATACAACCTATCAAGTTACCAGATTAAAAATAAAACAAACTGCTATTTTCTAGAGCTTTTACTAATTGTCACTTCTGTGCAATGTTACACAACTCCCATGTGCGAATGGACTTACTGGCAAGTTTCTGTGTACATACCAGCGCCCTGGCTCTACTAAACCCCCTTGTCTTAGCTTCACTAATTTGCCATGTCAAATTAGTGTGATGAAACAAATTCTAATTACACTGAAAGATCACTTAGAGCATTAGCACTGCTGCTGTGGTCTGTTCTTGTGCTGTCTTATTTGCATACTAATCCAGTGTGCCTAGGTAGATGACAAAATGAAATGTCTTCTAACATGTTTCTGAGTTTTTCCTGGGAAGGTGCTGACTTAGCCTTGACAGATGCTCCCATAGGCAGAAAGCTGGAAGGAGGAAATACGAATCACATTGCTCAACCTAAGGGAGGATGTTATTTTTCTCCTTTGACTTCCCAGCTTGTTTGTTTGATCCATTGGGAAAACAGAAATAATTTTTTCATTTTAAAGATAAGCCAAATAATGACATCAAGAATCAAATAATACAATCATGACTCCTGTTTGATATTTAAGTTTATAGCATCAAAACACCAAAAACATAGAAAAAAGTACAATTTAAAAGGTAGAATGAAAAAAAAATAATCTTTAAATATGTCCTGCAAAACAACAGTTGAGCAGAATTGCTAATGGTAGGAGTTACGGAATAAAGTGTGGGTAAGAGCATTTGTAACTTCTTCCTTCGGTCTCGGTGTGTTTGATGAGTTTATGCTTATAAATTAATAAGTCATTGTCGTTTGTTTTCTTCCTGACCAAAAATACTGATTTGTAAGTATGCCTGGGCTGCAGAATTCATCTGCATCTAGCTGCTCTAAATGTGTATTTACTCACTGAGGAAGAAAAAGAAAAAAACTATTGCAAAATTTAGGCTCAGAATATGGAACAACCCAAAAACATGACTCTCGGAATTTGATTTCCCACCGGCATTACAACTGCTATTCCATTGGAAACACAAAGCCCATGTTAATAGATTTTGCTTCACATTTTAAAGCCATGGGATTGAGACATAGAATGCTGAAAAGAAGGGAAAGGCAATGTCTTACCATTTGTGGGTGGGCCTGCTAAAATAATTTTCCCACTCGTCTTCACATGTGCATGATATCTTGCCCTTTTTTATCACACCACCATGCACAGGCCTTGTCTGGAGATTTTCATGGGAGTTAGCAGGGCTAATCATTGCTCTGTTCCTAATCGTGATGGGCAAATTCATAGAGAATTCTTGGCTTAGGTGAGAGCTTCAGCATCTTGTTACAAAAGAAACAAGCTGAGATTCTTGTTCCACCAAGGTTCATGGCAGAAACCTGGATATTCAAATGCAGTCAGGTTTAGTGTGGAGTACAGCCGAAATGGGTGGAGATCACTGCCTATCTTGGTCACCCTGGAAAGCACTGAGAATGAAATGAGCTGACTAGGAGGTAAAAATGTTTGATGTCATAAATAGGTGTAGATTTACTTAGTGTACTGTACAGAGTCTGCAGTGTGCATGCTTAATAACCTAGGCTTATAGCTTTTTCCATATGAATATTTATTGGAATAGAACAGGCAAGAGTTGCTTGAATTTGTACCTGCAGAGAAGCCATTATTTATTTGTGTGTAAGCATGTCACATAACATACACAGAAAAAGAAACACTTCACAGTAGAAAAGTCATGGCATTTATTACAATTCAATAAAAAATATCACAGAAATATTCATACACCAGAAAATTAACCCAGTGCCACAGTGCTCTGGTAGAAGAAGGGCACTTTTACTATCATAATGCCACAGAGGACATTGGTCATAGGTGAGTAGTTGAGTCTGCAGATAACTGAGAGAATTTTTGATGTGATTATGAGGTAGACATACAGAAGATGACCTGTGTGTTAGATCACACGATGCACTAGCAAACTGGGACACATAAAATAGAAATTGTATTATATTTTCATTCTAGTTTTTCAAATTTTTCATGAAATGCTAATTTTGCTACAGATCCATTATTTATGAAACTGAAAGGCTTTTTTCCCCCCCTCAATGCTAGAGGGATTTTACATGTGTAAGCCCCATTTAGTGTTAATGGCAGATACCAGTATACAAGCTCCATTCACTGGGAGGAAAATAGTCTAGCGCACCTAATTAAATAATACTGAATCACTCTCATAGATAATATTTCCTGTACACTGGGGTTTAGTATTCTAGTTAAAAGCACAGTCCAGCAAACAGACTCCAAGATAGCATATCTAGCTGAAATATTCCATAAGAAAATAAACTTTATTTTATTGTTTAAATGTACTTTGTTGGTTTCGTTTCTTCAAGAACAGCATAGCTTGTATGGTTCAACATCTTAGACCTGTTTGTCTGTTGCATTTTCACAGCAAAGCAGCAGCTCAGACCTGGCACCCTGTTGCTCTACAGGCAAGGTCCAGGGTCCATGCCTCGGCTTTCAGGAAGCAGGAGAGAGCAGCCCCTCGATGGACTAGTGTCAGAATCTCTCCATAGCCCTCACTGAGCATTGGAAATGGCTTTATGTCCTAATTGCTGCTCTGAAGACTGTAAAAATCTACCTGTATTCATGAAAAGTATGGCTCTTATTGCCATCAGCTTCTAAATTAGCGCTATATTTTACCGCTAAAGAATAGTTAGGTACCTACAGCAATGTTGTACTTTTCTATTAAATCCTGTAAGCTTTTCTCTTGGGGATTAAGACACAGCCTTGCTTTCTTTTCTTTAAAGCATCTTCCCTGATACCATATCTATTTTTAACTCTTTCTGAGGGCTAGATACTATCCTAGTCAAAAGCGGGCTAGCTGAAGAGCTGTCACTGTAGCTACAGCACTGTAGGTCAGCCAGAGAAATAGCTGGCTTCAAACACAGTGACAGAAGACAGTTCAGTTGTGGAACCAGGACAACATTCAACTTCCCTTTGCCCAGACTGTGCTCTCTGCAGAACACTGTAACAGGGGATGCAGACTTTCCTTATTGGGGTAAAGAAAATTATGCAATAGCTACTAAAGTGTGAAAGTGGGTAGATGAGGATCTCCTTTTCACCCATAAAGTGGATAAGAAAGAAAAAAAGAAGTGCAAGGTGTTTAAGTTTGTTACATTAAAAATGTAATGTGCTTATTTCCAAGGCACTAAGTGTCCCAGGATACTAGATATAGGCTTGTATAAGAGAGCAAATTGAAATCTTTTTGAACTTTACTTGAAGTTTGGGCTACTACAAAACTTCTTGGCTCAGTCCTCTCTCTCAATAGATTTACAATATCAGAGTTATGCTGTAATTGGTACTACACTGACACATAATGTAAAGTGTTACCTACATTTAAAACTTGAAAATAGTATTTGAATTCCATATTCACAGGTAATAAAAGTTCATCTTCATGGTGGGGAAAGTGACTTTCAGAATGACAGCTCCTAACCTGGATTTTTTTTTTTTCCCCAGTTCAGTTCATGTGGTTTTTCTCAACACAGGCATTATTCTGCAGTCCTTATTCAGGCAAAATCCTCCCTGAAGTTGTGAATATCAACACAGTGATAGCCGTTCAGAAAGGCTTATTGTTATAAATATATGTTTGTCTTTTAGTCTCCACATTTCCAGTGCAAGCTTTATCAAAAATGCTGCAATAGTCCACACTAATACCAGCTTCATTATGATACATCTGTAGTTCTATGTAAAACATTTAATTTAAAAATAACAATAATTGGCATGTTGACCTTCTCCTTCCCAAGGATTTCGGAGCACTTCCCAAAAGTTAGTTTATTAATTGTAACAGTAGCAAGTATCTGTCAAGACAAGTATATCTGGACAAGATCCAAAGCCCCTTTGGAGAACTCTCTGTCATAGTACCATTGTGCTTTTGCCTAAGAAAAACCTACACATTCCAATTTCTTCAGTGAATTTACAACAAAAAGTTCCACAGACCCCTAAAAACCAGACTTTTTTTTCAGCCAGCTTTTCTCTTTACCCTTAGGTCATGTTATCTCTGAGCAACATGGTAAATCACAGGAATTTGCTTTTGCAGTATCTTGATTTGACATTTAAATTATTCTCCTGATTCAGATCTTCTGACAATCTGGCAATAAGGTTGACAGTTGAGTCCAAATTTGCTTATTCTGTGGCATTTGTGACAATCCCTGTGTGAGTTCTGCTCTTTTAAAAACCAGATTTCCTCATGATCCTAGCCTGGCAGTCTGTATGGTGGAGATCTGTTTAAAGCTGGAGAAAGCTCCCAGCAGAGGAGTGGGCAATCTTTCCACAGTGCCTGCAGTGAAGCTTGGAAAGCTAACCACATGTATTCCCTCATGCTTTAGTCTTTCCTTAGAAACAAGCACCTAAAGATGATGGACCACAATCTGATGTCTGTGGACAGAGAGAGAAGGGGGAGACATAGCTCTGATCATCCTTGTGCTAGAGATGTGGGAAAGTATCAGTTTAGTCTGCATCTTCACAGATTATGTGGCTTCCGAAGATGTGAAAAGGTCGCTGCTGGGGGAGAGCAGAGATGAGAAATTTTCTTCCCTTCCTTCCCCTTGAGAGTTACCATTCTGGGCAGCTGGCAAGCAGCTGAACTGTGTCCCTTCACAATTAGCCCCTCAGGCCTGGTAAGTATCTGACAGTCTCACCTTCTTCGTCATTGCATGAGTGAGTGATTAATGAATGAATGGTTTTTTTGCAGAGTAATTCAAAGCTACGGTATAATCACTTTGATAAGATTAAGATCCTGTTTGACATTTTAATAACACAAGCATTTGCTTGCTAGGGCATGATCAGGAAATACTGTGGTTGCAGATAAATCAATACATAATATAAGTTGCTCTTTAGAAACTTTAGAAAATGTTACTTGTATTTGAAATACCACGTACTTTATGTCTGTGATCTGTCTTTGGCAGTTATATTGCAGGGCATTCTATCTCTTTCCAAGGGTTGAAGAAAGACAAGAGAACGTAAAAAGCTGTGCACAGAGCTAAGATTCACAGAAAAGCCCTCAGAAGAACTCCCACTAAAGCCACTGGCTGCATGTTATTGCTTCGGGAGCATTGTGTCTTTTACTTGTTAAGGACCAAATGAAACATCATCAGCTAACCGGAAAAGGTACACTGTTCCTTTTGAGTGATGCAGTTTAGACTACTGTCTTATAGCGAGTGATTATGTATTTTTCACAAACTGTATTGTTGACAAAAATGAGTTGGATGTAACTGGGGAAAAATGCTTTAATTAAATTCACATTAACTAAAACTGACATTTGGCATAAAAAATGGCATTTAAAGAAATTACATAGCGTTGTTTTTGTGATCGTTCAACTTCTGTCGTTCTCAGATTCAGCGCTTACCTCTCTCCTACCAGTGAACATTGGCTGATGACAAGGAAGGGTCTGGGCTGCAAATTCTTAAAGAGTTCAGCTTAGAAATGCTTGCTTCAATTAAAAAATATTTTATATAACAGGATGAGGAGGTTGTGGATGTGCCATCACAGATTTGCTGCTTGTTCTTATACGCATTTATTTTCTAGGAGTACTAATAATGTGAGCCTTTGGACTTCCCTTGCTAATTATGGATGGGAAAGTAACCTGATGGCTGCCAAAAAGCACTGAAAGGCCGGTGTTCATGTCCGCTATCAAGCCAGATGATTTAATCAATCTAAATGCCTGAACTTTCACAAAAAATGACATCTCCCTGTCTTGAGATAATTGTTATAGCAGGATGGACCCAGGTGTACTGCAATGAGTGATTTTTAACTAGATCCTCCATTCCTCCATCCATGAATGTCTGTGCGTGAAAGGGCAATTGGTTTCAAAGCACTCCTGCACATTTGTTAATGTTAAATCAAATATTATTTACAAAAGCTGTGGGGAAGGTATTTCCATAGACTGTCCCAGCACCCCAAATGACACTTGTGTCTGTGGCAACAGAAGTGAGAGTAAAGATGAGTAATTATTTGATCTAAATAGGGACACAGCTGTATTTCTAATGGGATTCAGGGTTTTGAATGGCCAGCTTCTTTCAGTGTGTCTTAGAGGAGCTGTGAACTTATCATTCAGGCATGTGCACTTAAATACAGCAGCTGCCATTGCTGATGGCTTTGAAGCATTTTGCAGTCAACTGCTGGAGCTGGTGGCTCCATGCCAAATCATGATGTGATTCTGATCCTGAGAGATTTTCATGCAAGACTGGGGATGAAGGTCATGGATCAAATGTAATGGGCTGACATGTATTAAGAAAGATTAATGAGTCTGGGCACAAATTAATTGTGTTCTTATCAGATAATCAGCAGGTTTCACTAATGCCTACTTTCAATGTTATAAAAGAAGAATATGGGCTGGGATCTCTCCTGGTCAGCTATAAGGAAACGGAGTTTTTGTCATTATTTAAATGAGACAAAATACCAGTTTTGTCTGGTATAAAATCTTAACAAGGGGTTATTCCAGTTCAGGTCAAGGCTATTTTTCCAAGTTCCACATAAACCGGGAAAGGAGCTACAACTGTCTAGATGTATTATAGTGTCAGGAAGAAAACCAGGGTAGAGCAGAAATAAGCCAAAGATTGTTGTTTGCAACTGTGATCTGAGAAAAGTGAAGCAGCATAAGAGTAGTGGTAGGGTACAATAGATGTTGCGAAGCAAATAGTGTTATGACCCACTAACTAGAAAAGATTTTATATTTTCATTCATTTAAATGCTACTGAAATGTGAATCCAAAGAGGGATTCTGTTCTGTAGGATAGTTTCCTTTCAACAAACAATCGGAACTTCTTGGATGCTCGCTTCTTCCCCAAAACCCAAGAGCTGGGAGTCCAAAGGCAGCACAGAAGTTAGGTTGCAAGGTAAGTTACAGGACAGCTTCCCTAAAACCTTCCGCATTTTGGTGGTAGATGGTTCCCTTCAGTGAGCATTTGCCCATTGGGTGTGGCACTTGTGAAAAATTCAGCTCTGACTGTTTCTTGCAAACGTTTTCATTGTCCTGAGGAATCTGAATTTGTGGAGGGACTCAGGAAATGTATGTGCATTTGTCATACCTGTTTCTCCTTTGCTTTTTGTCTTGTCTGGGATTTTTTGGTTTTGTTTTTTTTTTTTAATGAGTTATATACTGAAGCATTCAGGTTGCTGACTTAAGCAGTTGCAAGTCAGGAGATAATAAAAGCAGCAGGTTGTTGTGTTTAAAATTTGTATCAAAGAGCCTGCAAGTAGACAATTAATGTGTAGATTTCAATGAGGGTATTTTCTCTTTTTTCAATGCTTTTTGTATGGAAACAGTCCATAGCCTGGGATGAGTGGGCTCAAAATCTTGTGTCAAATTGCATAAATCTGGGAGAATTTCAGTATAGTCCATGAGGTTACTTTGGGTTTACTGAATCAGACTGGAACATTTTGGCCATACTTGGTATATTTTCAGGTTTTTATGCAGCCATTTGTGGGAAGTGTTTCATCAAATATTCCAAATTCAAGCTATTTACAAACCAAAGCTTTCACAAACCAAAGCTGGATGTTCTAAGTATATAAATGACAGTGGCAACAAGCAAAGACATATGAAGGTAGATATGCATAATAGCAAACTTTCCAGTCACCTCAGCTACTAATATAAATGGGTTCAAAGGCCTCCCTAGACTCCCCCCCCCCCCCCCCCCGCCCGGG
>JAVKLA010000090.1:18486158-18558658 GCA_034782735.1 Sagittarius serpentarius
CCCCCCCCCACACCCCTCCCTGGAGCACCTGAACACCACAGGCTTTAGGATAATTCAATGAGAAAAGAACCAGGCCAATCCCCAATCCTTCCTGTGGGAATACTCCCAGGAGTGTCAAGAACTCCTCCAAGAGAAGAATATGAATAGCATTCACAATAAAACTTGGGAAGATAGTGGACATAATTGTCCTTATTTTGCACCTGAGTTTAAGTCACTTGTCAAGGAAAAAGCTATTTTTCTCTCTCCCTTAGGTTTCTCAGAGAATGCTTTACATGTAGCGAAAAGGCAATCAGTCCTTACTGAAAGAAATCCCATATATTTGAGCTTGAGCATCACTTGGCTGAAGTGAATGAAGGTGTATCTCTTTACCTGACAGAGCAATGACATTAAGATACTCAGTGTTCAATGCCAGTAATTTTTTGGTGCCTCTGTTTTAAAAAAAAAAAAAAAAAAAAAAAAAAAGCAGCAAGCTGGAATAGTGAAATTTTTCAAGTATAATTTAACCAAGTGCTCCCTAATCAATACAGAGCTTCCCTTTCTCCTTCTCAGGCTTAGAGAAGAAAGTTATACCTCTGCAGTTTCTTAACCCAATGAGTGGGATTTGGAGGGACCAGTCCTATGTCTGGGTGTTAGTGTTTAGCACCATTGTTCTGGAGTCTTAGCTAAAAGGTGTGATAAAATGGCAAGTCCTAGGGTGATTCGTTCCCTCTCAGAGCCTGGCATAATGAACAACTCATATAGTATCTGGCAGATAGGAATTTGTGGAGGAATATAGGAAATTGCAGAAAAATGAGTGAATACAACAGAACAGAGTAAACCAAGTATTACTTGACCAGTGAAACATCTGTGTCACAGACTCTGATTTCTGTTTTTCCCAATTATTCTATTTCTCTTTTCTACCTGCAGAAATCCACTAACTAGAATGAGAACACAAAGACTGCATGGCAATTATAAGTTGACACACTGTCACTGGAGCCAATAAAGCCTGGCTACTTTACACTGGTTGAGGATCTGGCTCATTTTGTTTCAGTTCTCATTGCATACCATGTGAACCATGATTTAAATATAAGGGGAATTTCTTCAGTTGTAATGAGCCCTTGTTTTTACAATACATGTAGTACAGTGCATGGAAGTATTTTACCAACCTATCTTCACTTCAAGAGAATGACACTATATGGGTTTGATACAGTCAATAAGTTTGGTTTTTTGTTTTGTAACATTGCCCACTTTGGGGTTTCATCACATTCACAGCAATGTTTTGAATTTTTATTCATAACCACATGTAAGACCTTAGCTTTTTGCTGCTGCTTGTTAGTGTACATTTTGGACAATGTTAACATCATCTCAGATATTCAGGACAAGTGAGGAACTCGGTTTAAGTCCTTAGGAGAAGCTAAAAAGACTATTAACAAGCCGAGTCCATAAAAAACATCTGTTCCAGTCATGCTGCTGATTTTTTATTAGTCCTTCAAATCCATAGCAAAGATCTCTAGAGCAAGAAAAATGCTCTAGTGTGGAGTGCAATTTCCAATTTCTTAGCTAACCTGATTTTGTTGATTCATACATATGCATGATTCAGTGCTGTTCCTGAATACAAACAAAAAAAAAACCCCTTTTGGGTTGTACTTTATTTATTTTCCTTGAAATGCCCTTGAAATTTCATTTGCTCAGTGAAACCAAACAAATAATTGCATACTAAAAGGAAAATGAAGAGTAGCAAGCTAAATAATTTGTAACATCAAATATTCCTCTGCTGTGGTTAACATTCTCAGTGAGGGGAAACAGTCAGCAATAAACAGCCCAATGTATCTTAAATGCAATAACTAATATCAATGTCAAATGCATGAAGTGAAAATACCTTAGGATATGCTTTCACAGTTCTGCTATATCGCTGCTAAATGGAATATGCTATATAACTATAATAGCAGTCATACTTGTCATATTTCTCCTGATCTCTAAGGAAAAATACCCATGTAGCCATTATGCAGCTTACATCTTTTTCTAGTCAAAGTCATATTTTTATGGGGGTCTTTATGGTGGTTTTTAAAAGTTTACACTCTGAAAGCAAACTTGTCACAATTTGTATATCATACAGACTATACCAAGTCACATTCCTGATAATTAGGGACATGCCAGTACTCTGTTGTGCACATCACTGCTTGCTCACTGTGTAGTAAATAACAAAAGATTACTTCTGATTTGGTCTATGTAATGCTCATCTGTATGAAAAAAAGCAAATAAGTAAGTTCTTTTAAGCAGGATTTTTAACAATGACACCATTAACCACACTGGATAAGATTTATCACTGGTGTAACTCAAACAATACCATTGGAGTAACAGCAGGGATGAATGTGACCCATTTTAGCTAAAATTGCACTCATTCCCCTCAACGTCCCAGACAGAGACTTCATATGGTGATGAGCACTTTTCAAGTGTGAAATGTTGCTGAACATAAAATTTGTAAATTAAAATTGGCATTTTTGAGTTAGTAGTTGTCAGTGAACATCCTGCTGAGAAAATGGTATCATTTGTGATTCCAGCACTTGTGTGGAAACCCCTTGCCATAGGAGACTGTAAGTCAGATCCCTTTTCTGGTGGAAATGTCATCTTTTGGGAGGAGAAGACTGAGTCTTTGGATGCTGTCGCTAGAGACTGTGCAGTGCCGTACTCTGGTCCCGAGGAACATCCCTAGCAGAAGACAGGGTACCAATTTCATCACAGCCTGTCCTTCTCTTGGCCTCTGCTTTGGTCTCAGCACTAAAATAGCAGCTGCTGCTCTTTTCTTTACCCTTTTGTACACTGTGGTGGTGATTTCTGCTCTTTTAAAAGGTGAAGAATTGCCTTGGTGGACAATGTGTTTTAATGGAGTTCTGCAAGGAGAGGGGACATCCTGATAGGTAGCAAACAGCTTGACTTCATAATTTTCCTTCCACCTTTCAAAAAAGCTGTGGCAGGCATGGGTCAGAATGTGACTCCCACATATTTAGTGATGTAAATTATTCTCCCTGTGCTTGCTATGCTCATTTCTAATTTTTTTTTCCTTACAGAAAGTCTCCTCTAACACTCTTGAAAAACTGCTTCTGTGCAGAGATGTGGGAGCAAACACTTGTAAATTATTTTCTATGATGGTTACAAGGAGGGCCAAGAAGTTGTAGAGTAGTTGTATACACAGGTGCAGGTAGCATGTTTGGTTTTCCCCTTAAGTATGTTTAAAAATGCTAGTCTATTAATTTGTGCACCATATGATTCAGATAATGATGAGGAGAACTGTATTTAGAAATGCTGCCTGAACAACATAAGTAAGTTAAGAAGAGAAGCCGATGTGGGAAATACAAAGAATGATGACTTGTAGCTATAGATGTCTGTAAAACACAGGGTATTGACTCAATTATTCAAAACAATGGTGGAGGATAAACTGACATTTATGTGTCATTAGACATGAACGACAGTGAAATATTCTTCCAGAAGAAAATGCTGCATGTTCTGCCTTGTTGGAACTGGCTGAAGGATGCTCTGGTGAACATTTCTATTGGCTACTTATGTGGTGGGGATGGTTTGGAAGGTAGCTGGGAAAGGAGGTCACCAAGGACTATGTCAGAAGTTATTTAGGCTAATGAAATGTTTGAGAGATAACGAAGACCTTTGGATAGCTTGCTTTCTCTTCCTGGAAAGGTAAGGTTGGGAAAGAACATGACAACCCATTCTAGTCAACTTTGCAATTGAGAGTTTCTGTGACTTTTTTTTTTTTCTTTTTTTTTCCCCAGCCCTCCAGTCCATGTAAGCTCCCTGCACACCATGACTGTATGGAAGGGTGTATAAAGAGGACTCTGGTGAACAATGTAATAATATACTGGTAACCTCTCTTTTTCAGCTAAGGCTACCTATTTATGCCTCACTGAGGAGTATGCTCCATTTTCTGCCTAGCACTACTGTTCTTGTAAGCCCACTTGATGTAGTTCAATATAACGTTTGTTACATCTGGCTAAAGTGTGCCCAATAGACCCAACTGTTTTTCCTGCTGGAGGTCTGTGAACTGCTTCCTGGTGGTGGTGTCAGCCTATGGAGTCCTTACACAGAGCATGGAAGCATCTGGAGAAATCACATTTTCATAATGTAGCAGCAATAAGTCATCATTTGTTCCACTTATATCAGATCCACTCTGCAAATCTGATAGGAAGATTTCTCCCTAGGGATCTCATCTTTCTTCCTTTACTTGTTCACTGAAGATCATGAGAACCACACAAGTGGGGTGAGCACTGTTTGACCCTTGGTAATTAAGATCACTTACCTTAATATGTTTGCTAGTTTGAACAGAAGAACTAAGCACAATGACTTAGGACATTTACAGGGTTGGTTTACTTCATGCATGAAATATTGGAAGACAATATGAAACAACCTTTTAACGATGATTCTGCTCTCAAGCCCTTCCCGTTTCTTTATTAACAAATGACTGTTTTTCTGTTCTCCAAGGTGCTCTTTGGGAAGCAGACGTAGCAGACGGGGAGATGAATTGGTAAACTAGTACCAGCTTTGGAATACCTCTGTAAAGAGATAATGAGGCACCACCAACATCATTACGCTTGGGTCCTACGTAAATGAAGTAAGTTGTATCCAAAACAGTAACCAATCATTAGTTCCTAAAAATAAATACAAAGTTCAGGAAAAGCTAATATATATGTCAATCTGAACTCTAAATTCTTGTGGAAAAACACTTGGCCTCAGAGTTTCAGAAAATAAATATTTTCTCCACGTGGCAATGGTTGTGAAGTAAATATGTCCCGCTGCTCTGATCTTACATCCTGTCACATTAATGTTTCAGAGCACTCAATATAAATATTAAAACTAATAGCTTCGCTCTTCAGCTATTACTCCATCATTCCCTGAAATCATCATAAAACATTCAAAGCCTTTTAGAACATTTACACACTTGAATCTGATGGTGGGGAAAGGAGACTAACAGAGCACAGCTCACAAGCTTAAATAATAGTGGAAAGCTGTTTATGGAGTATGCTTTATTTATTCATCATTTCAAGTAAAGTTTCAGTTTTGATGGAGAGGAAAAAAATCAAAGTATAGCTGTCAAGGGAGAAGGCTGAAGTATTGCTTTTCTATACTGTGGACCTGTGTAAAAAAAATATGGAAAAAAAGTTTCTAAAAAAAAAAAAAGCAGAGTCCATGAGAATCTCAGTCCAAGGTCAATCAATCTTAGGACTGTGGGTACGTAAACAGCTAATGGATTGTAAAGACACATACCAGTGTTATGAATTTTTAACGAGCAACTCTTCAGCACAGACCCCTATAAATCAATGATGACTTATTGGCTGGATCAATTATGCAAACTTTAAAACATTTAATGACAGGTAATGAACAAGTCTCTGGAGTCCACCAGTCAACAGTGTTTTGCAGTTGTACTTACAACTACTTAAGTGAAAAGTCTGCAGGAAGCCTTTCCTCAGAAATGATTTAAAGCTAAACTCTAAGGTTGTGGTAAGGTGAAAGAGCATGGTTGCGTTTCTCTTTGTATGTAACCTTAAACAGGTTGGCAAGTGGGCACAGTTGTGAATGTACTCATAGGCATGTATATTATTATTTTAACCAATGGTATGTTGTGACCTTGGGAAACCTGCGTTCCCAAACTTTGTACTTCAGGTTTCCTGCAAGGTACTGTAGTTATAAATGGTACAATTTTCAAAGGAAAAAAAGGTGGTGCTTGTGTTAGTAGACTAAATAGTTCTTTCTTATAATGCTTTATTTAGGAAAGTTAAGATAGCTGTCAAAAAAGGATTAGATGAGGAGAATGATAGACTCTATTACAGTTAACCAGCACAAAAGGACTGAAAGATGACTGTAGGCTGCATAATACAAGAGAAGTCTTACAGAATAACTAGTGGCATTATGGTGGTTTAATTTCTTATTAAAATTATTATCCAATGAAAGAGGAAGGATTTTTTTGTGGATTTTTGAATTTAATAGTTATTTTAAATTTTAAACATTAACCTTTCTAATGGGCAATTTAAGATAATTCTGCAGATTACAGGGAAGTTGTGAATTAAACATACCATTCAAGAACAGGTGTATAAGCCCCTGATACAAACGCCACATTTCTCTGTTAACTTAGTTAAGGCTTTACTCAGATTGACTGAGGCCTCCTGGCTGAATCAGTGAATTAAGTAAGCGCTCTTTATTACCATTTGCTTTACCTTCCTAAAGATAACAAATATAAATGAAAGTTTGGAGAGAGTTTAATCTTTGGTCTGAAGAACCAAAGTTTAAGTGTTTTGTAAAAGTGGTAGAATTATTTTATGTGAAAATAAAAATTACGCTATCTGTATTCTTTATAAGGAAGCTGTGGTCAGAGAGCCTCCCAGTGTCCTATGATGATATATCTGAATCCTAGCTGTTGAAACGCACCAATAAGGTCCTAACTCTTTCACACTTGCTGCCAGCAGTGATTCGTGAGAGCTCCAGCACCCCCGACTTGGGCTGAATAGCACCTCACTCTGAAAGTTGCTCTGGCAGTTGCAAGTGAGGTTTGAGGTGAATAGGTGGGTGCTAGACCCAGCAGGAAGAGCAAGTTTGTTTTTTTTCATGTCATGCTCAAAGTTTGGGATGTGAGACATACAAGGAAAGTGCAGTCATGAGAGACTGTAGATATACTGAAGAGCCATACAGGGATCTGTAGTAGTTAAAAACACCTGCTATTTTTCATTTGTTGATCTGAACACAAATGAGCATTGCTCAGTATTTATACTGTTTCACTTGTGCTGGTGAATGAAGTACAGATGTGCCACTGCCAGAATTGAAAAGTTGTCTCATTTCACCAAGTTCCCCGAATGCTTCTGTGTCCTTACATGAAAATATTTTTTGGAACAGTAAGATCAGTACATGATGACAAATAAAGTTTCCTTCTTTCTCCAACCCAAGAGAAAATGCACAACAACAAAGCTTTGCTAAAATGTTCTTTCTATACCGACAGGGATGAAACTAGCTTTTTAAGCACAGGATCTAATTAGGTGGTGACAGGAAATATTAATAAAACTCCAGAGACTTCTGGTGAAATGAAGAGTGGCCCAGATGTTATCACTTCCTTTTCCAAGTGGGAAATGGAGAGATTGCTCCTGGTGGTTAAGGAGCTCGGTAGAACTACTGGGAAATACATTTGCTGTGGTCAACCTTTTATTCTGTCGTCTAACATGCTGGCAAAACAGGGCATTTAAACAACAGCAGGTGTCTTGAAATTCATGCTTTTATTTCTTTAGACTTTTTAGCTTCTTATTGAGACTGACATTACACTGCTGTCACAAGTTATATCAATATCTCCAGCAGCTTCAACATACCCTGTATGGAAGTTCTCTATTTTTATCTGTCAAAACTATCAGTCATTCTCCATTTTCCATATTTAGGGTCTTTCATTGGCTGTAAGCATCGTTTGTACCTGTGCTGCAGGTACGATGCCAGCTGACACTAGGAGGAAAAGATTTAAATGTTAGTATCAGTGAAACTGAGGGCAGATCATATTTATTTCAAGGATGAGCTTACTGCAGAGGAATGATACACCTTTTAAATGTAGATATCTTGGCTGGATGGCTTTTTTAGGAGCATGCTTAGTGGAAAGAAGTAGGAGTTAGGTTGACAAGTGAGATGCTTGCTGCTGAAAGGAGTAAATACTTCCTACTGTGTCCGAGAGAAGTAAGTTACCCTTCTGATGCTATTTTACTTCATTGGTTTCTACATGCGAAGAAGCAGTGGACACAGTTACCCACAGAAACTGGTGGGTTTCTGGAAAGAGTCAACAGTGATTTTTTTTTTTTTTTTACTTGTCAAATTAGAGCCACCAGTTTAGAGGAAGAGCTGCAGCAGGTGATGGGGAAAAAAAAAAAAGCTAACTTGATGTGTTGATCCTTCTAGTTGCTTTCATTTGACTTTGCCTGATACAACTTCTGAGTTTTTATCGGGTCTCTTTATATTGTTTTCTTCCTGACTGACACTCTCAGGTTATTCTAAAACCTTGGATCAAGTAAGGTAGCTAAGATATAGTAAGCGGATTCTTTCATGTTGGAAATTAATTGTCAGATTTGCTACATAAAACATCTCCTCATTTCACAGAAGAAATAACACCATCTCTTTCAACATCTTGTTTTAGGCTTCTCAGTGTATTTCCTAGAAGACTGATCGACAAGCTAATTTGACTGACACCAACCCAGTTTTTCCTGACATCCCACACACATGCAAAATCTGACAGCTGCTTTCCAAACATTTCTATGCCTCTGAAGTTCCAGTACATGCTTCTTCTGGGCCCATCTATTCAGTGTGTTGCACCAGTGGTGGCCAAAACCCACAGAGCTGGCATTCCCTCTCTGAAAGTGTGAGTTTTATCTTTTGTAATATAGCCATGGCTGAGTTACTGGAAGTAAGAGGCACAGAAAACTCCGCAGGTGACACATCTGTGTGTGTCATATGTCTGTCCGCTAATTGCAGAGATGTTTTCCATTGGACCATGTGGTAAAATAACCAAAATGGCTTAGTTTTATATTTCTGTAGCACTTTTGAGAGTCTCTGTCTCCGCTATGGTCTACGAAGCGAAATACTGATGATGTGAGAAACAAATGAATTGACAGAAAAGTCAGTATCATTATGAGGACAAAACTAGCTCCCATGACAAAAAAGCAAGTGGCAGCTACCTGTCAGTTGCTTAGGCAGTACCAAGCTTGTGTATGTATATTTCAGTTATTCACTCATTTTGTTTGGACTTGTCAAAGTAGCCTGTTTAATCATGGAAGGTTTTCTAGAATAAATGTAAATATGGACAGATAAAGTTGCATAACATTGGGCTTACAGTCAAAACATAAACCAAATTCCAATCCAAATCTGGTTGGAGAAACTGGGGTTTAGTTTTTAAGTTAAAAAAGTTAATGATTTTTACTTGTGTTTTTTTACAATACCCACACCTTGTGATTTCAGCTGAGATGGGAAAGAGTAAGTGAAAAAAAAGTGTGCATGGGAGTCCTCTCTGGCAATATTTTTTGCCCAGCTCAATCAAAGAATTGGAAATCTTACCAGAGAAAGATGGAAAGCAAATGTTCTCGAGTGATTTGCAGCTTGATTTTCAAAGCAGTGAGCTATGGATAAGACTATTTTGCTTGCAGTCAGATGTTTACCTGAACGGAAGTGGAATGCTCTGCCAATATAAAGATGTTTATTTGCATATGCTTCTTCCCCCCCCAAGTTTTCTCTGGGAGTTCATTTCTGAAGTTACTGACTTCCTGGTAAATTGCATTCTTTCCTTGCACTAAGCTAGGAAGCAATCAAGTCTCCAGTGCTCAGTTTGGCAATGTGTTTATTTTGCCTTTTTGAAAACACATCTTTGTACTTTTTTTATCTTCTTCAAAAGTAAGTACATTAAAGAAAGGGTCAGGAGATGATGACTGTACTTCACAAAAGAAACAGTCATGTAGAGTTGCAAGAATTTATTGAGGTCAATGCTGATGAGAAATTGATAGAGTAGGTCGAACAATCTACTGATTTTTCACTATATTTTTTCCAGTGCTCTAATGAAATTACTGTCACCCTTTTCTGAATATGTGCTCTGTATCTTTCTATGTGTACTCTCTTATCTTTCTTTTCATCAGGACACTGTTAATCTCACTTCTTCCCTCATCTAGCAGGTTCCAAATGCACTAACTAGGCAATTCATCAGTTTTTTTGCCTTTGACACAACCTTCTGCTGATACGCGCATGTATCTCCTGATCTCACTGTATATTGCCAAATTAAAAAATTGAGGAAACAAAGCTGAGAGAGGAAAAAATTGCAACAGCAGAAGTTGTTTTCCCTAACTTTTCCCCTAAGATTGCATGGTTTTTTTGGACATGGATGTTACAATTAAATGAATTTAACACAGAAAGTTCCTAGTACACAAGACTTACATTAGAAAACTCAGGTGTTTTGGTATCACCTTGCTAATAGGTGCGCCTTCTTTCATTTGCAGCAGTCTTAGCCTTGTAGACGACTTCCCTCCCACTCCCTTCACAGTGCCAAGGGTTGCAAGTCTCATTTTTAGATATCATGAAGTTTCTGCACTTCTTCTCTAGTCCATATCAGTCTTTCTGTCATTTCTCCTCTCTGTTGGAATCGGCTCTGGAGTGTCTGTGAGCTAACTACTTGCTTGCAGCCTTACATGGCTTTTCTGTCAACTCCCCAGAGCAGCTTTACCACTTGGGGGAACTGATGCTTCCGAACTAGCAGTTCTCCAGCCGGCACAGGGACATGTGTTGAAGAAGAGCTTCTCTGTGAACTCCTTAGAGCATTACAAGGGTTCACAGACTTTCAGTCCTATAGTCAGGCAGTGATCTGCAATGTTCTTTTGCTGTTAGCAGCATATGCACAGGTGTGTTGGCCATTGCAAGACGTGGCCCTCACTTTCAGTGCCTACTTCCTAAGCACTGTCGATCATTAGAAAGACTACATCCCTTCTTGATTTAATAATGGACAAAGCACCCATTCCTGCACATTACTAGGATTCCATGGTCTCATTCAGTTGGGACTGGCTTGCTCATTGTTGCCTTGCTGGGTTTCAGGCCTAGCATGTTCCTGGTTGTCTGTATACAAAAACCTTCAGTTCTGAACTTGAGTCCTGGAGTCAGAGTTCAATCACTCCGGTGAGGTTCCATTGTGAGGGCATCCTGGAGCACAAGGTGTTTGAGACCTTAGTGCTGTTCCTGTTCTCCTTCAAGGCATCAGCATTTTAGCCAGTATAAAACTTTGGGAGTTTGGCCTCGTGCAGCTCAGTAGACCATCCAGGGTATCCCCATTCCCCAGCATGCCTTGTGTATCACTGCATCCCCACAAACACATCTGCAGGTCTTTGGGAGGTGACCACATGGTATATGAGATGAAAAATGTGTTATGCTTGCTGTTACTGTGGTGCTAGGACTGTTAGCTCTTCATGTGGTGCATGGTAAATACATGGCTGCTAGTTCTGGGTGATTTTGGTATTCATATTAATGGTGACTCCTGTGTTTTGACTGGAATTTCATATCTGCATAAACATGCGAGTCAGGAGCCATGTAGGACACTCATAAGGACAGCCTGGTCCTAGCTTGGGAGAGGGTTAAAAGGGAAGAATAATGTCATGGAAAAGGCAGGACTGGGAAAAGGATGTGTAAAAACACATTTGTCATAAGGTCAAACATAATCTTCTGCAGATGAAACTTCAATCCTTTTATTACTCAAGGTGGGATTTTGGCTGTCTTTCTTGGATTGTGTAATTTATTGTGTTTCATTAAACAACTTAAATCAGGAAAACTAATCCTTGAATAACTTAGTGTCTGAGTAATCACAAACAATGATTTATTTTCAAACACCTCCGTGAAGTGAATAGATAGTGTAAACCTCATCTCATGCTCTAGTGCTAAGACATTATGCTCAAAAGTTTCTACAAAATTTTTTGGTGCCCAGCAATGCCTTGACTCACTGTACCTGAGAGACTGTCTGATCTTGAGACAGAGCTGTAATGACCAACCAGTCTAGTCACAAAAGGTGACAATGTGGTCTGGCCCTTTCCCAGCAAAACAGCCATTACAGTCAATCTATGCAAAGATCAGCTGTAGTCTGAATGCATAGTGGACACAGAGTTTCTCAGGATACCTGGTGTATCTGTGCATAGCACAAGGGCGTAAATAAGTCCATCCCTGGAGAAAGAAGGCCACCAAAATGAGTTGTGGGTTGGAGGCATTGTTCTAATGAATTATCTTGCTGAGCTACCCCTCTGTTAGCACAGATGTTGAAAAAAAGGATCCAGTTTTGACAAAAAAATGACTCATGACAAAGAAATCTCAACACAACACCATGGTAAACTAATGTTCTTCACTGTTTAAAATATGCATCTTTTTTCAAACCGGAATTCATCTATCTTTTTCTGGATATTAGGCTCTGTTATAACTTCTTCCATCAGAGAGCTGATTTCAAATATATATATTTTTTCTAGATCATTAGTAGCACCTGATGCATTTTTAATAACTATGCATAAACACAGTATGATCCAGAAGTGTGTCAATTGAAACTGTATTTTCCTCCTTTAAGGAAGGAGGAAAGTGTCCAGCTTTTTGATATCCTTGTTGAAAAGTAGTCACCAGAACTAGGCAGTGCATATGACCAGTGATTTCATCAAAGCCATAGACACTTTTGAGCATAATTAAATCATTCCTTATCCCTTAAGACTTTTACAGTCAGAGTAACTGTAACAGAAACACACCATTGAAACATAGCAGGGAAATGAACCTCACAGAGAAATGGGCTGGAGCATTTTAATGACCTGTGCTCCCATTAGTCTCTTCCATACACAGTATATACCAAGCCTGGAGTCCTCCCAGTGCAGGTGACTAGATAAAAATGCCTTCTCAGAAGACAGTTCCAGGTGGGAGTAAAGGTGGTCCTCACTTCTTGTATAGCAGTCCAGGGAGATGGCAGTGGCCACCCCCTTGAAGGTGAGTCTGCTGAGTTGCAAGAATAGAAGAGACATGGAGACAGAAGGAGAGCAAGCAAAGGAGTATGACTACCTCAGAAGTTAGGCTATTTAGTGAGACGAGGAAGAAAACAGGACGGTAAAAGAATTCCACAGTTAAACTCTGGATTAAGTTTTGCTGTTCTGAAAATGTGCCTGAAGTAGTAATTGAAATTTCCCATCTCATAACCAAGGATGCAGTAGTTTCACTGGAACAGGTTATATGCTGGAGTTGTGCCGTCTGAGCTTTGCATGATGGTCTATTGCTGCCATTCCTGCAAAGCAGAAGTGAGAAAAACATTGTTCATTTAGGCTTTCTGGGCTATGGCTTTTAGTTCCAAAGCATTGAATTAGAAGGATACTTGTTAAAGAAATGTTGATACATATGTTCAATTAACAACCTGGTAAGACAAAGCATGAAGCCTTTCTTCATGTTTATTCTTCTTAATGCATGAAACCATCAGGAAGCAAAGTGCCTGAGGAAGAAGGCAGAGTCTGCTCTGAGGGGCTTGCAGTGCTGAGACCTGTTCCTGCAGTAGTCCATGTTTAGGCATCAAATGGGGAAGCACTCCGTGTCAGAGCTATTAACTGCATTAGTCATCAGTACATGCAGTAAGTGTACAGTCAGGCCATCAGTAGAGGATCTCAACTGGAGATTTGAGGGACAGCTACTTTCTTTACATTGGCTCTGTGAGATGCTTTACATTGGCTCTGTGAGGTGAGTGTTAACTTCCTCTGAATTCAAATTTAACACTGATGATAATCTGATCTCTAGTAATATGCTGACTTCGGTCTCATTTTGGTTTGTGTTTTATTTTTCTCTTCTGTACATCAGCTCAGTGATGACAATACAGCTTTATTTCTCATTCCACTGACTCGCTGACTCATTCCTACCAACAATATCAGCTTTCAGGGGGTGTTTCGTTAGCATCTAAGGTCAGGCAGATCTGGGTACTTTCAGACTAGCATGGATGAAGATTTTGATGGGAATTAGTTTAGGAAAAAAAGACAGAGCAGAGCAAAATACAGATTTGAGATACACTAAGTATGCAATGTTCTTTCACAGGACTCAGAAACTGTAGAATACAACACAAAGGATTACTGGTAATTTCTGCAGGAAGGGTTTGCACAGCAAAACGTCCTTCTGTGCAGAGAACCACCAGCTGGCTCTGAATGACTTGCTGCAGGTCTAGTGTCTCTGAATGGCTCTTGCTTTGCCCAGCCTAATGAGGCTGCCCCCGATCAACTGAGAGACTTACCTGGCACCATCCCAGTCCTGGGTCAGTGCTCTTTTGGTATCTATCTACAGCCTGTACTGTGCTGTGTAGACATACTCCTGGTGATCCAGCTGTCAGTGCTGATGCTGATTTAGGGACAAGGGATCAACTCTTGCATATTAAGCCCAGAGGCTCACATCTACCTTTGTGGCTGTGACTTACTCACATGAACCTGACTGAGTTACTCATGCTTTGCCCACGGAAACTGGTCTGATCCTATCTAGGTTAAAATGTCCTTTCTTCTTTTTAAATTGGTATTCTTCACCATATTGCCAGGTTTGGTCACTCTTGCAGCAGGCAATTTATGCATTTCAGAGAGATTTTTTTTTTTAATCTGTGGTGAATCTAAATTTTCTAAAAAAAACCTTCACTCGAGGTCGAATGAAAAATTCTGTCTGACTTAAAACAAGATATTTCTCCCCTTTGTTTTATAAAGTTTGAAACATTTTTTCCTTTTTAGTATAATTGAACTACATCCTATAATAGTATGATTTATTTTTAGGACTGGTTCTTTTTGTAGACTTTTCCCCCCAGAAAATAATTCACTGAAAAAAGATTGGTTTTCACTATAATTTTGTAATACTGTAGGCAAGTCACTTTCATCACTTAGTTCCTCCGTATGCCAAATAAGGGTAATATTCTGCAGCTGAAAAATATGATGAGCCTTAATTCATTGATAGCTGTAGCATGTTTCAGAAATGTGTCATATTCCCAGGAATATTCTCAATTGCATAGATCTGCAGGGGAATATTCAGAGTTAACACTAAAGGACTCTAAAGAAGAGTGTAATTTTGTGTTGACAATAAAGGCTAAGTGCATGGCACTCTCTGTCGATGCTTTAATTTCACAAATCCTTGTCTGGAGACCTTTCTAGTTCTAAATTTCTGAAGGATGACTAGGATTTTAGCTGACTGACTTCTATGTGACTTTAATGGGAGATCTGCATTTTAAAACATCATGCAATATTTTGAAAAGTTCCTCGTAATGTCCAGACTAGCATTATTTTAAATCTGTCCTTGGCAATGGCAAATGATGTTATTAATATTCAGTTGTTGCAAGCTGGATTCAAACAAGGGGGGCTGGGGGATGTTCTTTGGCATGGTTCTTGGTTGTTAAGAAAGTAATAAACCTTCCTTGTCTCTGATTTTATAACGGACAATAACCATTAACTGATCAACAGAAGAAATGTCAGGTGTGGAATCAATGCTGATAGAAAAATATTTCATCTGTTTACATTTACGAAGGATCACTGATAAAACCTTTGATCCCATTAAGGATATAAACTCTTCACATATAGTCGATGACAAGTCTGATGAGCTAGCTGAGCTCCACCAGCCTCGTTGTGCTTAGTGAATGTTCAGCTAAAAAGGGATCAAATTGACTCACGAATTTCAAGATTCCTAGGAAATTACCATTGTGAGGTGACCCAGTTTTTTGATTAGTGTCATGAAAAGACAGGTCTCACTGAGAAATAAACGTAATAATGTCAACCATGTGCTTAAGTTCTTCTCTCCGTTATACACATTCGCTTTCAAATTGTTTTGTCATTTTAGCATAAACTGTATCACTTGCTTTCATCTGAGAAACACAAGCTTAGCATAGTTCTGCACAGAAATCAAAGATGAGCATGGAAAAAAGGCCCCTCTTTGCCTATTGAATCATTGATCAGACAAGCACAGAAGATATTTGCATGGATCCTTAGTAGTTAGGTCTCGGTAGCTGCCTTAGATAATTGTTGGAAGGGAAAGAAGAAAAGAGCAGCAAACTTAGATATTCCATCCGTTTTTCCCAGTAATTGCAGACCTTCTTATAGGTTGCCCTCTCACATCTATCCTTCCTCAAGCACAGGGGGGGTCACCAATTGATACTGTTATTGATACTGTTATCCTTTTGGAACCATCTAGTTTAAACCAGGAGCAAGAAATCATGAAATGAACTGCCTTCCCTTGTTAACAAATGAGCATGTTGAGGGGGGAGTTGGCTGGCTGGGCCAGGAGGAGATTGAAGAGAAGGAATAGCAAAACAAAGGTTCAGAAGTGCCATCAAATCTGAATAGCAGTGGGACTGATTTCACACTGTATTATTCTCTTCTCAGAAAGCTATTTGACTGATTTGGAAAATACACATGCAAATACTCTAAAAGATTTAGGAAGTCTTCACAGTGACCAGGCTATGGTCAGTCACTGGTGGTTAGTTGGAGCCATAGTATTCCTACCTTCCTATGTCAATGAGGGCTCATCAGCCCCATTCAATTGTTGGGATGCAACCATCCCTACCTCCATTTCCTACCCCATGTCTGTGACATTTTTTGGTCATCTCTTTCGGTGTTTTCAGCTCTTCCAGCTCTCGTCTCTGTACCTGTTTCCCCGTACAGATGCAGAGAACTTTCTGTGCTGCAAAGAGGCCCACAGCACAATCGGAGGATGTGAAGAAAACTGCCTCTACAAGGAGAACATCAGTTCTTTTGCCTTGCCATTGAACATCTTGTGTACTCCCCTCAGGACTCATGACAGCTCAGTGGAGAAGAGCCAGTAAGTATGGCCAGATAAAGCAAAGGAGATTTGCCTTAGTAAGAGCAATGTGGGAAAGTCATCCTTGGCTCATGGACTTATGATCATCACAAATAGCTTTACTGCAAAAACAGAAGCAACACAATTTTGTATTTTTCTGTTAAGACAACTTAAAAGTCAGATGAATTGAAAAAAGGGGAAGAAAATCTCTCTAGGTTCAGTAAGTGAAAACAAAAGGAGGGAATATAATAATGTACAATCACAGCTCTTCCTCAGTGTGGCAGCAGCATCTGTTAAAAAAGGCAGGACACTTAAAACTGGCAACGAGCTCTGAGACCCTGGTTGAGCTGCAAAAGCGGACTATATCAGAGAGATGATGTCTTCAGTCTGTTGGGATAAAGTTTCCCATTAAGTGCTGAAGTACCAGTGCCTGTGGACTCTGGATTCTTCCCGTTCTCCCTTTCGTCTTCCTTTTCTTCAGTGCTTGCCAGTCATGTTAAAAACTAATGCTTGGTTCTGTGAGGTACCCATTGACTTTGACCGGTGTTACAAGCCACCTGGTGATGGGCTGTAGTAGAAAAAGAGTTGCCACTGGAGATGAACACAAGGTGAGATAAAAACTGAACAAAAATATGGCATTGTTTTTTTTAAACTGCAAATTCAAGTCCAAGGTGTGATCAGCATAACCTTCAAATAATAAACGTGCAGATATCTTTTGGATGCACTGAGCATGCTATTTTGGAAGACACAACCGCAAGCTGCGTGAGTTAGATGTAGTGATTGCATAGATGTAGGCTGCCCCAGGTACATGTCTTTTCAAAACCAAAGCAGATCATTTAATGAAGAGCACTGTTATCTCTTCACTGCCTAAGTTAATTTTGCTTTCTGAGGCTCTCCCATGTCTCGGCTCAGGAAGAATTTTCAGTTCTTCCTATGGCACATGCTTTTGGTGGAGATTTTCTTTTTTTCTCTTACAGAAATTAAGCAGCTCATATCTGTATGGTGTAGTCTGGGTGGCAGAGGTCGAGGTGGGAGGCAAGGAACTCCGAAGGAAATAGCACCCCTCTTCATAATAACCATTAGCCAAACAGGCTCAGCTACCGCTAGTACAAAGAAACTCAACTGGTTAAACTGCATGCATTTCTCTCCTAAGTTAACAGTAGAATAGCCAAGTAGAAATCGTTCCCCAGATGTTACAAGTGCTCTGAAATCTGTTTGAAACTATCAAAATACTTAACACTTCTTATAAATTCATATCTTGATCCCAGAAGAGGATCTAGTATGCTCACCATGGATTAAGAAACATTTAGAAAAGTTAAATTACTTAGACATATTTAAGTATCATACAAATATTTGTAAAGTGTAGACACTCCCCAGCATAAAACCCAATCTGCAAAGGTCTTTGTCTATTTAATTGCATTTTGGTTCACCCATTTAATAAAGAGGATTGGTTTTTAACCTCTACAGTTCCAAACAGAACTTCAGATTCTATTGTAACAGAGTGGAGGAAGAGAAATCTTAAACCAGGGGCATCTAGTCACCTGCAGAATAAGAGAGATTGAAAAGTAAAATGGGTTTACTGCCTTCTAGATCAGTTTGTAGACAATTTATGCTTGAATTCCTCTTAAATCAATTACTGCATAATAGTGGTCTGAAATGACACAAAATAGTATCAGAAACCAGCCTCCTTTTGCAGCACAGAGAAATCCTCTCCCTGTGTCCTTGTTATTCTTTAAGTCATCTGTTTTCCCTTCATTTATTCTTTCATGTTGTGCTTTGCCTTCTGATGAGTGAAACATGAAGAGGAAGTGGGAAGGAGCAAGCTTTGTCTCTCTACTGCCAGTGTGCTTCATGCAGTTGTGAAGAAGCAGACCCACATCATAAAATCAACTGAAAGGCACGGAAGTACCTCTCTAAAAAATGTAATGGACTGTACTGAAAGCCTAACTTTGACTGATGTGAGGTTTGGGACTTTATCCAGGTAAGAATTCATGCAGCAATGAGCACAGATAAGGCAGATGACCCAGAGTAGGGCCAAACTGTTTACCAGCAGATGTGTTTTTGAAAATCTTCCTTAACTGGTCATGGCAGCGGAAAATACCCTGCTGTTAAACGCATCTGCAATCCACTGCGCTCCCAATCCACCTACAAAAATTCTGACCTTTAAAGAAATGATGGAGAAGCTGGTGATTTTTTCCATGGCATTGAAGCTCAGTCTATTTTAGGCTCCAAGGCAATTGCAGCCCTTTTTGCTCCCTATTTCACATCACTTTTAAGTCTTGTTCTGGCCACTATGAACCCTTCAGCACTTCTCCCTGTGCAATCACTCGAGTCAAGATCTGTGATTTGTGATTTGCAGATGACATGTACATTTCTTGGCTGATGGCTGTTAAAGCAGTTTGCAAACCTAAGGCAATAAACTGCAGGGATGCAGTTGGAGCTCTCTATTGCCACACTAAATTGCCATTCTCATGCAAATGAATAAAAAGTTTCTGTTTATTAAGACTGAAAATAAGATATACATTTCTGATGTTGTACATTTCCGATGTTGTGAGTTTCTGCATTAATATTTTAATGAAATAATTTTGTCAGTTTCCATTATATACCTTCTGTAGGTGGGAATATCATGTTTAACTAGTCTGTGTCAAAAATGGTGATACAACTCACTGTATAGGAAAAAGAAAAAACTGAACAGTTGTGCATTCACCAAATGTAAGTCCTTTAATCCCTTCAGTATGGAAATCTATTACTGAGCTGTAGAACACAGTAACAGTTCCTAAAGTGTTAACAATTAGTTATACATTTCTGATCATCTTTCATTTAAATATTTATAAAATACATACTGGGAAGTATGTACCTTTTAGAAAACCCAGTTTCTATGTCATTTTCTTAAAATATTCACTTCTGTTCCTCTTGAAAGATACCTAAAAAGAAAACCTGCTGGATTTTGTTTTAAGTGACACTATAAATGTACAAACAAAATGTAATCTTAAACAGAAAATAGTATGATTACCATCAGAAGGATTACTGTGGTTCATTGTTCAGAGAGCAGGAAACACAAAATGATTGTTTCAAATACTCAGTCTTAGCTTGCAAAAAAACAAATGTATTGAAGTGCTTCAGTCTTAATGTGCAGCCTAAAGTCTATATATTGTATAAATTCCTAATCCTGTCAAAATGCAAGTCTGAAGATTAGTGGAATGTATAATAAATGTGTCTATGTCATTACACATAAAAATAGTATTGCTAAATCAAGTGTGGCCCTTTATAAATGTAAAAAAGCCCAACTTAAGCAGATTTGCACTTTATAATTCTACAGCTCTGAGGAGAAAAAAGCAAGATTGACTAAAACAGATTCCCCGTTTCTCTGATATAAATCACTTTGTGCACACACACAAAAGACATTGGCATAGATTTCTTTAGCAAATAATATTTATCGATATTTCTTGTACATTTAATTATTAATGTCAGCAGTGTTACAGTATTTCTGTGAGGTTGCTATTACTGACCCTGTACCTGTTGGGTTTTTCCCCCTCATATTATTTCCTCTACAACCATGAAAGCATAACACTTACCAATTATTTTGTGCGACAGAGTCAAAAAGACTTATGGTTTCATTGTCTGTCACTAGATCTCTTATTTGTGAGCATTTCAGGGCTTGACTGACTGTCATCCTACAAAATAATGTTTAGTTTAATCATTTTATAGTTAGTGCATTTGATACATTAATGATAAACATATACAGAACTACCATTTCTTTATGTATTAAAATGAATCTTGTAGAAAAGTTCAGTGAAGCCAGAAGAAATTATATACCATGTATACAGTTCTTTGTTCAGCAGTAGATATAAGCTAGACACAGTAGTGCTACCCTTATAAGGTGTGGTGATTGGACTGTTAAGGTAGAATATTACAGGTACCTTCCTATACAAAGGATTTTTTTAATTATATTAATCCTTTCCCCTTAATGAGACAGAATAACTAGGATAACAGAGAAAGGTCAAATTACAAACCTGCTTTGTTGTATATATTATAAATATGAAGAATGTTAAGAATAACATATGAACCTGCACCTTTTACTGAGTTGTGACACTTCTGCATGATCTAAATGGAAAATAAGTCAATAATCATCTTGTTAGTGGAAAAATTGTTTTCAGATGGTCTTTTTCCTCCAACACCTTTTAAATAAACCAGCCAACCAGAGAATGCAGAATGACTGAAGTCAGTAGAAAGCTGCAAGATGCAGCACTATTGAAATCGGTAGTAAAACTCTCACTGACTTCAATAGAGGCAAATTTCTCCCCAACATTTTCAAAGGTGCCTGGTGTGCGTCACCAACTTAAGGAATTTTAAGGAAGTATTTCACACTGCTTGAAAATCCCATCTATCAGACATGTCTTATCCAGATGCTGAGATGTAAAAATAGCTGGTATAACAAGCATTAAAATAGGGCAGCTCCTGTTCCTTAATGATGAAAATAGCTGTGATCCACCTTTTGTGATCAGCTGGCACATTGTGCCAGTTTTGCACGTTCTTAAGTGTACTGATCCAGATTCTGAAGGTCTTATATTCACAGCAACCCTCCAGTCATTGAGGACAGCAGGAGCTCTGCTAGAGCCAAGCCCTCAGGACTAGGCATAGAATTTCCTCTTAGGCTCATTGTTTCTTTCACTTGAAGAACTGAAAATGACCGAAAGAACTAACTGTATCATTTATAGCAGGAAATGAAAAGTCCTGGTAATCTAAGTCTTCAACTAAATCAGGAACATCTTGAGCATTGAGTATCTTGGACAGGGACTGTTAACACATTTATTGGGCAGGACGGACACATAGAGGCACTGCGAGAGGAAGTCCTGAAGACTGAGTTTAAAAGCACAGCACTGTAACCTCTGTCATTATTTTCTCATTATAAATTCACTAGGAGACTCTCAAGAGTCAGGTCTCTCCCTTTGTGCATGCCAAGGAGCTTCTTCCTAATGCTAGTCGTTTGCAGAAGGAACACATCTGCCTCTCATCTGGGAACAGAGGCACTACCCAGATCAACACCCTGCCTTACACACACCTCTCCGAAGATCCCCAGACCCTCCATGCACAGAGCAGCACTACTCCAGCAATTCAGTGGACAAAAGGTGGGGAATCCTTAACTTGTAGAGATCCATTTTCAGCCCTTCTTCCACCCCACTGCTATACCAGAGAGGCAGTGGGTACTATACCACTCTAGTTCTTGGAAGCAAAGTGGCGTAGATTGTCTCCTATAGTGCAGAAGGAGGCAAAGAGTAAGTAGGGTGTAGGACTGGTGCGGCAGGTAGCACAATACTACTTCATAATTTGTTATCCCAAGAATTCCTTGTGTTTCAAGTTGCAGTGTGGCTGTGGGAGCTGTATGGTGCTCATGAACAGGTGTTCAGCAAGAGAAGAAAGCCACGTTCATATCAACCTATACTCTGGGTCAGCTTCAGGCAGTTCTTTCTTTTTGTGCCTCCAGCGAACAAGCTGTCAGGGTGCTTAAATGACCTTATGAGAGAGATCCAGATCTTAAGGCAAATGTATCACCTATGCTCTGCCAGGGAAATAGGCAGGACATTCACCAGCCCTTCAGTTTCTGTTCCTTTAAGGGAGCCAGCCGCTTTGGAAGAGGGTCTGAAGGCATGCTGAGGTCTGTACTAAATCAGGGCAGACAGGTTTTTTGCCCATACAATTTCTTTGGCAAATGGCAGCCAAACTGGAGTCTCCTATGGGAAAGGAAGAATGTGGATGAGTTTTCAACTTGGGTAAGCGTAATAATCAAAAAGTTTTATTCCAATATTCTCGAAACTAAAAATTCCAGTGTTGGAAAGCTTTTTTTTTTTCCTAATTTTTAAATACAGGCTTTTTAATATTAACTTAAAAAAAACCCTGAAAACAAAAGAAAATACTAGAAACATCTCAGAAAGAACTGTTCTAGTTAATTTAACAGAAATTTTGTTGGTCTGGATAAATCTACTTGTCCATTCCTTAAGTATTTTGGGTTTTTGCAGAATAGGAACCAAACAATCCCTAAATAACATTGCCTGTTCAAAACAAATCCTCACAAGCCACTAAAAGTTCGACCAGTGCCAGTGACCCTATACTTACCAGCATAGGATTCAGGACTTTGACATAAGAATAAATGTATATAAGAAAAAAAAACAGTTAAATCATTAAAAGGTGACAAATACTTTGGCTTTTCTACAGTCCAAGTGTCTTTTTTAATGACCACTGAAGCCAACAAAAATATTCCCTCTTTGGGTAAGTTTTGGATATGACTTCGTACATTTTTCTTTTGCTACAGGAAATGCTGCCATGTCACTAGTACCTCTGACGAGCAGGGTATAATAAACAATAGATTCACTGGGAAAATACTTCCTATCTGTTAGAAAAAGTTGACAGTTTTCAAATAGATGATGCATGATTTAGGTTTCATGGTGAGTTATGTACACTGGGTTTCGCATTAAATCTATCACTGAATACACATTTATCATGGTAACAAGAGAACATCATTTAACAGAGCTCCTAATATTCCCTCTCAGGTTATATAGTGGTAAACATACTTGGGGTTTTTTTTTTAAGATCTACAGTGCACCTTTAAGTGTGTTGTATTCATTACAATATTCATTAAATAAGGAAATGAATAGCAATCAGAGAAAGCATGATGGATGAAGAAGTAGCTGTAGCACTGAAGAATGATCTGGGGAATAGCTCTGATACGGTGATTGTTTTCTTCCAGTGTGCTCTTTAGTGTTGCCTTTTACCCCAGAAAAGCTTTCAGATTGCAGCTGCTTCTGTATTGATGAGTATGAGGAACGGGACAAACTCTAGCTGTGAATGTTCGATCAGTCTTTATATAGGTAAAATTGCCACTCTCCAGCTGATTTATGTAACGATTTTAGTTTGTGCCAGAAAGGCCGTAACAGAAATCCAGTCCTGTGCAATTAATTGTTTAAATCAAATACTCATCCTTGCTGCACAGGATACTTGTGCCTAAATTTTGTAGGAGACAAGACTGTATACTTCTTGAATAAATGATGCAGAAACTGGTTGAAGTTTACTTTCTGTTATCCAGGGGCTGTAGCTGCTTCTTGCCTTCTTCAAATGTGGTCTATTTAATCTCCTGTAGTGTGGGAAATTATGTTCAAAATCTCTGTGATCCTCTGTCCCTAGTAAGTTATGCAAGTAGTGACAAGTATACACCATAAGGTCTTGAGATTATATCTGTAATATGTGGCTACAGACTGTTGATCAAGAGAGCCTGGAAGAAAAACATTATTTTCAGGTGTGAAAAACCGTCACCTTTATCAAATAATTTCTCTTGCGTCTCTCCCAAGGCATTGTAGCCTATTTAAACTTGGGAGGTTAAGTTTGTAGCATTCATTATGACTGAAAATTTAGTTCACACAATCATGATGTTCTCTTTATTAAGTGTTACTGTTAAACAATATTAAAATAAACACAATGTGGTTGGCCTTTTGAAAGGTTCACAGGATATTTATTTCTTTGCCTTGTCTCTTAATTGTGTCTGTTTTTTAAGATTCTGATATGCAAGCTAATGCTGCTATACACCTTATTTGCCCCATATTATCTGATTTATCTATGTATATCTTACAATTTACAGTTCTGTCTGGTGCATATAATTGAAATGCTTAGGGGTAATGTAAATGTCTTTTGACAGAGCTATGGCTTGAATCTTTGGTTGGTAGGTTTTCTTGAACCTCAAAACAAATCAGAAATAAATTCTGGCAGATAGCCTGGCAGTTTTACTGTACCTAGCAAAAAAACATTCTGTAAGCCTCTTCACCCATGTCATTATATGAGTTATTAGATAGAATAACAAGTTTCAGAAACTCTAGCAAGAGAGAATCCTGTATCAAAATACCCATACTAAAAATGGCTGCCTCACCCACTAGCCCTCTCCCAATTGGATCTCATTTATTTAGTACCTTCAGCCCCAGTTCATCACTACCCTGTGACAAATACATAGTCTCCATCCTTTAGAGTAACTGTTCTTTTGTAATAACTTGCAACATCCACTGTCATGACATATAAAACACTGGACAGGGTATTGATCCAGCCATGCTTGCTGCTAGCAGTGGATTAGGAGTCCTAAAGGGGCCCTTCAGTTAACCTTTGGGGAGACTACTCATGTAATCCCAATTGCAGGAGTCTCCGGGCATATGGGATATACATGCAATATGGGAAGACTTTCCTACTACCTGTGGCCACAGAGTGAACAGCACTTCAGAACTTCAGAAGGTGCCTTCTGAAGGCAGGTTCCTGCTGTGCATCCATGCAACCTTGCAGACCAGCAGAGCTGGCAGATACATGAAAAAAATTCTCTCTGCATCCCTCCAAAATGGGTAATGCTGAACATGTGTTCAGAAGTGTTTTCCCATTCTATTGCTAGGGGGAGAATTGGCTCCATACTGCCTTTCAGTGCGGGCTGCACTTACTGGGCCCAATGCAGTCCTGAATTATCATCAGATGAACAATTGTTACTGGTGCAAGGTCATTTACTTGCACTGAAAAAACTTCAGAAAGCACCATGTTCATTGTGCAAATTCCATTCTTCCCTCCAACCACCCAGGAAATAAGTTGGGCAGGAGCTAGCCAGCGGTTCAAGCAGGCACCATGACTCCACTTTTGGGTGATAGTTGCTATGTTTAGAAGGCAGTTCATTAATCATTATTCCTTTCCTGTCTGCATACAGGTCCTTTTCAAGGCACTGAGATATCAAGGCTCAGATTTTTAGAGGCCCTATTTCAGCAAGAGCTGCACTTCTGAAGATCAAGCCACAGACTCGTTACAACAGACTAATCCAAGGGAAAAAAAAACCCAAACCTGCAGGATGTGGGAGTCAGATCTTTCTGTGGAAAAGATGAAGAGGTCTGTGTCATTTGCTCCTCCACTCCATTGGTCACAAAGCCTATTCTGGATAGAGAGATGGAGGTATTGCTGACTTTTTAGCAGAAGTGGGAGATGGATTAGAAACCTGAGCATTGAAAGGGTTGTTTTGGTTTTCTTTTTAAGAATGTCAAGGGCTTGAGGGAGAAGCAGACGGTCAGCAACATCAAAACCTGATGTGATTCTCCTGAAAGGCACTCTGATGCACTGAAAATGCCACATCTCCACTCCTGGGACCCAGTGCAATTATCTGGGGAAAACAGAATAATTTCCAAACTATTGACTTGCCAGTAGGGCTAGGTCAATGTGGCTTGATGGTTTTCAGCAAAAGGCTTCCAGTAGTCTTTAAAAAATTGACAAGTCATAGAGCTGTTTGTTGCTGCTTGTGAGCCAGGAGGGTATGGGACATCAGCCACCATGGAAGAAAGGGTTGTAGGTGACGTGAAAGTGAGTGGAAGTAGACTTTCCTTTGTTAGCAGGGCTTCTCTGCTGAGGTATGACAGCTATGGCAAAACCATTTACTGCCATCAAGAGGCAGCTATGAGAGAAGAATATGAAATATGCCGTTCCTTATCCAGGAAACGTACAGTGTTTCCCAATGACCGATTTATTATTTTCACCCAGTTCAGCAATACGGAAGGGTGCATCAGGGATCTGTCTTTCTTCACTCTGAATAACTTAAGTCGGGCTGCAACATGTGAAATAATTGAGCTGACCAGAATTTACAGCTCTAGGTGGAGTTTCTTCTTTCTGTTGGGTCTGTGAGTCATGACAATAAGTTACCACATGAGCATGATGCAAAATGCACATGCTCATTTCTTTCTCATTTTTCATTTTCATACTGTTTTATGACTCAGTTCAGCTCTAGCATGGTCCAGCTCTCTTTGGCAAGAGTCTTTACAATGATTAGGTATCATCTTTAGAAATTAGAGCAACAGACAGATCATGCGAGGCTTGCTCTTTCATTTTTTCACTCTGATCTTCACAGAGTAAGTCCCGCATGGCTTTCGGAGGCCTGTCTTGTTTCATGTGGACTTTGTTGGGCTGTAATTTATTTTACTTAATTATTTATGGCTACATTATGTATATTAGCTGCACTTGTCTAAATAACAAGGGTTGCAGTGGAAGACTGCCTGTTCAGCTGATTAATTCCTGTTACTTTCTGCATTTCTTAAGGTGATTCTGTGATGAGTTTAGATTGCTGTTTATTGTTCCTGGGCTTGTGTCTAGCAGGAACACTCCGGGACAACAATAAGAATAGGCACAGGCAGAAGTTAAATAAATGGACACATAATATTTGATCCGTTTTGCACTTGAGGATGGTTTCAGAAGGATAGGGGAATGTTCTAGAACTGAATGAATGAAAGATCGCTCCAAGCTAATTTTTAGTAAAAAGTACATTTAAATCAAGAGCTCCTTTTATTCCTTACCGTCACAATTTTGAGACTCTTGCCATTTTTTGGATTCTATTTTTCATTCATAAAAATAAGACAATGTATAACATAGTAAATGGAAACCTACCCAGAAAAGAGAAATAGATTGGAAGATTGGTTTCTTGTCTGACACATCCTTTTGTCTGCTTCTTGCTGCTTGCTAACAGCTTGGAACTATGGCAGGTAGCTATCAGACCAAGTGCGCGTTAACCATTTTAATATTTATTGGTAGGGAAAATACCCTGAGCACACTTTTAATGTGGGTTCCTTGGACATAAGGGCGGCAATGACTCTATAAAATGTAAATACATTCTTAATTACCTCAAGTGCCCCTCCTGCCCAAGTGGCTCTTTTATGTGAAACACATCTCACTGGTAACGAGCACAAATATTGCTAATAGACTGTGAAGGACATATTGTGTAATCTTTTTTTTTTCCTGGGTCCCACACTGGCAATGTGTAGGGTTCACTTCAGGAAAGTTCTCAGGTGTTTTTTTTCCCAGCAAGGGAGGTCTTCCCAAATGAGGACCACCACAGTCTTATTCTGACTGTTCCTGTGTTTCTTGCAGTCTGTCTTGGGCTCTCCATGTCAGTAAGAGAAGACTTTGAAATGTGTTACAGCTTCCATTTTTTCCCAAAGGAAGTATTTTCCAGAAGGTCCTTTCCTTTTCCTGCTCCCCAGTTCTGTCTAGGGAACAAACTCCATTCCTGCTCTTCAGCCTCTCCTGGGAGTACCATCTCACACTTTGCCATGAGAGTCTGAGCTTGTTCATTCTGTTCTCACACTGAGGTGGATGTTACATCTTGAAAACCTCTAGCAGAAGAAGCCCAAACTCTGAGATACTAGGGAGGAAATTGCTGGATTTGGAACAGAGCCTGAAAGAGGCCCATGGTGGGGTTATTACCATGAAAAGAGCTGTAATGTGTGAGAAATGGAGTTTGCAGATTTTTTCCAGAGCAATGGTAGGCTGCTTAGAGGCTGCAGAGTGAAAGACGTATTATTCAATGGACAGGGAAAAGAAAAGGGCCACAGTGCCTGTTTTGAGAGTCATAGATGGAGAGAAATTGGAAAAAAGAAATTCTCTACTTCACACTGCTACACACTGACGTAGAAAGTGTGTGCTGACATTTTAGAGTTGTGTGTGACATTCTTGAAAACCTGCATGAGGGCAGACGATGATAAACTCTGAAACCTGCTGCTTCTTGAGAGGCCAAAATCTAGGCCTGGCTCTGCTGCATTGCTGCCTGCAAAAATAGACCATATAATTTGAAGCCTTGTTGCCTTAGACTAAATAAAGCATGAACAAACATGGGCTTGGAATGGGAAGGGTGCATCTGTCTGAGCAGCAGTGTTGGCTCTGGAACAGCATCCAGTTGGGGTAGTGAGGGCAAGCACAGTTAATATGTTTAAGGTGCAGCTTCAGTTCGAGTGGGGTTGTATGATGACTGCAATGGAGAGCAATTTACTCACTCAGAAGGGTCTTTGTAGCCTTCTGTTTATTTGTAAAATAGGTGTACTGCTACTACCAGTAATTGTGGGAAGGTGCACTCACTAGCTGTGAAACCTGCAAATGGTGCAACCGCAAGTAGCATGGAAATGTCTGTGTAGGTGAAAATTACGCATGCTGTTACCAAGAGTTTGAGGGGAGTTGGAGATGTGAAGGTGTCTGAGCCTCTTTCATTGCTGCTGACATACCTTAATGTCCTCCATACACTTTTGTGCTTTATTAGAAAAATGCGGCTTCTGATAAAATGGTGCCCCTTTCTCCATTTTCATTCCTTGCTCAAAAATCAAAGAACTGTCTGGAAAGCTGGCAGAGCAGGAGGGAGAAATGAATGAATCACAGAGCGAGTTGGTGAAGACTTTCTAAGCAGTTCTTCTGAGGCTTTCTCTCAGCCTCAAGAAGAGGAATATCATGGTAGAAATAACTTTACTCTATCATAGCCTTACAGTGACCCTTTTTATAGAGAGGATTATGTCACCCTGTAGACTATGTTACCCTGGACAGTGACCTTGTCTCCCCTGTTACAGTCTCTTTTGCCTGTGGCAGCGATGCTGTGGTTTGAAGTTCTGCAGTGCTTCTCCTGGGGTGTCTTGGGTGTCACTAGGTCATGCTGCTGCAGCCACAGCACTGACTGCGGTGAGATGACTGTGACAGTAGAAAAGAGCCAAGGCAAAGAAAAGGCAACTGATCTAGAGAACTTGCTGAGGCCTTTGGTGCAGATTGCATCCAGTGCTGGAGAACATAAAGTGTTTCAGAGAGGAAGCAGATTTACTCTTTCTGCTCCTGTGCTGTAATCAGATATGTATCTCATTTACTCTTCCCTCTTCTTCCCCTCTCTGCAGATACATAAACTTGGTAGTAGGAAGTTCATCATGCTCCACAAAATTAGCACATCTGTAATTTATATGCCTTTCAACTCCTAGTTACATTTCATAACAGAAGAGCTGAGGGTCCCAGCAAATCATTTATGGTACCAGAAAGCTGTGGGAGAAGATTGCTTACTTCCTAATTCAGTGTGACCCAAAGAAGTGAGAGAAATAACTCAGGGCTAAGTCGTTTCCTCTGGAGTGTTTTATACTGGAGTGGCCCACAGCAGTAAGTGCTTAAGTGGCATAAGGGAATAGAGGAAGAGTATATAACCAGAGATGATATCTTTTCTAATAGCATTTTTAAGAATTAAAGAATATGACTTAGAAAATAGGATAACTGAAGCACAATGAGCTAGAAAAGGACCTTTCTCATTAGGGGACAGACTAATGAAAGACTGAAGTTATCGGCCGTGAGTTTTACTTAGGAGTGATTTTTTTTTTTTTTCCCCCTCAAACCCTTTTTTGGAGATTCACCAGTCCCTTCCATGCTTCCCATAAGCTCAAAAACAGTCATCTTGTCACGTTTGACATGAATATATACTACTCTGAGGGTTTTTTTTTTTAAAAAGAAAGTATAGCATGTAATGCATATCTAGCAAAACCATATGGGGCAATTATCACCCCTTGGATTTTGAATCTTGAGAAAGCATAAAGCAGTTCTTCAAGGCTTTCTGTATCTGGAGGTATCATATAAAATACCTGAAGGAACATTTGTGTCGTTACACAAATTCATTTTTCTAAACATAGAGAAATTTCTATAACAGTTTTGAAAATGTGCATTAGCACATAAAATCATTGTTGTAGGAAAACTTGATCTGTTGATTTTACTTCCATACTGGACTCTTTACAGTCTCTATCATTTCCACTCCACTTCACTGATGGTGGAAAAGCTTTTTTCATGGTTTATTTAGCAGAAAGTCATTTTGATTAGCAAGATGAGTAATACTTTACAGCTGTTTGCAATTACTGCATCTGTTCTATCAGTGGATTCAAATATTAGAGGCTATATTGACAGAAACGTGAAATGCAATAGAAATGGGTACAAGAGGGGACACACAGACACACACATGCACGCTTCATGGATCTAGTCATGTTAAGAGAAATCAAACAGCATGTTAGTCTCAAATCTGTGCCACAAACTCAGAGCTGGATTTAATAAATTTTAAAAGCAGAATTTCCTGTTTGCAGGTGTAGAGGTTTTGTCCCAGACAGCTTGTTGTAAAAGCTACGTGCTAATTCTGCTCTGCTAAAATATAGTAAAAGTTTTGCCATTCACTCCACAGGAGATAAAAACTGGACCCTACACAGGTGGGAAAGCAAAACGAAGTATCTGAGAACATCTGGAGACTATGCACAGTCTATATACACAAAACTTCATGCCTGGAAGCATAAAATAAGGGACAGGGTTTTTAATGCTTCTGACTTTATTCCTCCAAATACACAGATCTCTTCTATATTCTGTCTTCTAAAGAAGGGCTTTGTTTATTTCAAAACTTCTCGTAAATTCTTGCCTTATACTTTCCCAAGGAAATCACTTTGCCATTCCATTATTCCACATTAGTAGGAGTTTCATGCAGGGTAGAAGCAAAAGAGATATCAGGGAAGCTGGGTGAAATAAATACCCCTGTCACGGTCTACCACAGCTTGGCATGTCCTTCATTTAGTTGAAAAGGGGAAATGTTTTTACGTCTGGGTCACACTATGATTATAACTAAGCTCAGTAATTCTTACAGAAATAATAATTTAATGGCAAACTAGTATTCCCACCTCATGATTTTCTCATGGGCAGCATAACATTTCTTCCCTGATTTTAATGTTTCTATTTCTTTGTATTCCACAGGCTACTTTAAACAAGTCCTCTTAGTCTAAGACTCTTCCAACTGTTCTTTGTATGCGAACATCTCAGAGCAGAATCTAAGCTTCTTGGCTGTGTGAAATATCTGTGCTCTTAGTGATGGAGGTGAGTAGGTGATCTGGTCTAATAGTTTTGTTACCATCTTTCAGGATGAGTTTTGGAGTCCTTTGGATTTATCCATGCTCAGGGAATTCTCAGAAGCCTGGTGACTCGAGTGAGTTCATGCTCTGTAGCACAGTGTACCTCTAGAGTACTGATTTCACTGCATCATTCCCCATGATTTGGTCCTTCTTTCCAGACCTCATGGTTATTTGTGTTGTCATTTGATTTAACGTCAATTTCTCTGGTTCTGAAGTATTCAGAGTCAACAATGTCTCTGCCCATTTGGATCTGTTTGGTACTTCTTCAATAACTAAACAGAAATGAGGCATTGCTAGGTGTTCTGAACTGATGTTTTATTTATTGGGATAAATAAGGGCCATGAGACAAAATCAGAGCTCCATTGGAGAATGTGAGGTTTGCCACTGGCTGTGGGGTGGGGGCTTTGCCCTGGGTACAGCTGAGGTGCTCCCACAGCAGCACTGGAATCCAGCTCTGGGAACAAGCTCTGCTCACCACCCCAAGCCCTGAGAGACACTGCTCACGGGCAGCTCCCTCTCAGGTCAGCTGTCATCCCAAATTGTCTTCCTTTTTCTTTAGATTGCCAACACACTCTCTCATGCCAAATACTAGTTGGGTGTATAAATGATGAATGTATTTCCTTTAGGGATCCTGGAAAAAAGGGTGTTTATAAGAGTTTTGAGTCCCCACTGAAATTGGGTTGGGATGGCTCTTCTGTGTTATTATGCACACATACTGTCTCCATCCTTGGATATGGTAATAATATTTTTGTCTCAGCCTTGCCTTTAGAAAGATTGATGTTGTTTACAGTGCTTTCTATGGGTTTGTATTGTATCAGAGTCCTGACATTCATCAGTGAAATTTATGTGATGTATTAGCCTGTCCGTTTCTTTAGGTTAGAGAGAAATGAACTGGGCAGATTTTGATGTATTTCTATTCATAAGACATCTTAATGCCACATTTCTTTCACCCATTACAAACTACTGAAAATAAGTATGTTCTTATAGCAAGGATTAACACCAGTCCCTGTAAGGGATCTTACTGAAATTTGGTCTTTCCCATTTATAGGGAGAGCTGTCTTTCTAGAATATTCTTCCCACATCTGAAGCAGCAGGTATAACCTACAGAGGAATGAGTCTGCGTTGTTTACAAAGTGGAAAACTGTACATGAGTGGTCACTGTAGTTCTCCCAACTACTTTGTGAAATTATTAATGTGTCAGGACTTTGTGTCAGTGTCTCATTGCGTATTTACAAATGAGGAAGGAAACTTGTTCTTGTCACAGAATGAGGCCCAAAGTCACCTGAAGAGATAAACTAAACCACCTTACTTCTCCCAAACAGGATGAACTCTACTTGTTGTATTCCAGCATTTATTGTATAGCTGTAATTGCTTGAGTGTTTTGAAAGCCACATAAAGGACAGTAGATAGAGAAAATATGATGATTCATGATTATCAAATGAAATAGAAGTACTGTCTGGGAGAACCAGGCTTACTAATTTACAGAAATGAGAAGAAAGGACTAAATTATGAGATTTTATTTAGAGTAGATTGTAATATGACAAACAATTCTAAAAATCTGGCTGAAAATAAAAGCCTTTTGCCGATATATATATGAGAGAGAGAGAGAGAGAGAGATCACTATAGCTGCAAAATTTAGATTCAGGTGCATTCTCAATCACAAACAGCAGCACCTACCCTGTACTGTTAAAGAGTCTTTTCCAGCTCAGCTTGATGGGCATGTTGATGCAAGTTTGACAAAGAAAACATAATTCATTTTTGCCAGTGATGGAGATTTTAACACTTGCTTGAAATAACTGATAATCTGGCACAAGAGAGTTAAAGGATTACTGCACAGTATTTTATTTGAATAATAACAAAAGCTGTTTAAAAACTCTGTGAGAAACATGTTTGGAGTACAGTGAAGAAGCATTGTTTTAATGAATTTTGCAACAACTATAATAATTGTTTTTTCACTTATACCATACTATTTTCTGTTCTCCACAAAGAAAAACAGGAAAAATGACCAGATAATTCATTTGTCCTCGCTAATACTGTTCACACACAGGATGGGGGACAGGTGGTGAGAAGGACCTGCATATAGCCAGGAAGGCCGTACCAGAGATGATCAGAAATCTTCCATGGAGGTAGGTCCAAGAATGTCTAGATAGAATCCAGGGCAATACTTTTTCTTTCATACCCCTCAAGATGTTCTTTACATCTACTCATGTTCCTTTCTTGCTGATTTGTGACAGTAAAGGGATATAACTGCCCTTTACCCATAATCTCGTGTCATGTAGCACATACCACCCTGCTTAGGAGCAAACGTCATGTAGGAGCACCGTCCAGCACATTTTCCTGTGCAGCCTCCAGTATTTTAGCTGCCTTTGCAGTGCCAGGGTCAAACAGAAAAGAGGACTCAGAGGTCCCTAGGAGGGTGCAGTCGTTTTCTGCTGCAGAAAGGATGTGGGATGTTAAAACTCTCTGAGCTCAGGCTGCCCTTAGGGTTCAGTAGGGATGCCAGGGCTGTCCCACCAGAGCTGTATACAGGCAGCCACGGAGCACATTGGAAGGGCTTTTTGCAACATATATGGCCTCCTCAGCTGAGGTAATGTTCTTGGAGGAGTTGCACCTTTTGTCTGTCAAGACTCAAACCAGGTCACAGGCTGACACTAAGATGTGTTACCAGTACAATTTCTACTGGTGGTACCTACTACTGTTGCAAGTACTCAGTAAACTGCCCCTGTGGTTTCAGCTGCCCCAGCAATTTCAGCCACTTTGCCCAGCTGTGGAGAATAAGAGCAAGCCATCCCTGTGCTCCTCAGATGACTGGCAGTGCAAGAATTTGCAAATGAGCACTGGCCTTCAGCAGCAGCCGAAAAGAGATGGGGACTGCTCAGGTGGTGAAGCAAAGGGGCCGCACACAGTCTTGGTCTCAGCATGCCAGTTGCACGGTGGAGAATCCCTTAATGTCATATGTTCCTGAGGGAATGTGAATATATCTAGGAAGGTGAAATGCAAGGGAACCTAACCTGCACTCAACATCCTTCCTTTCGGAATTCGGCATTGCAGCTGAAGGCTGAGGCTCTGTGTTAGGAAGGGGGCAGAAAGGGCCTCACACTTGCCCTGTCTAGTTGCATGCATAGGGTGGGAACAGACCTCATGCAAGATGAAATTCCCCTGCCCAGGATTAAGAAGCAGCATCTCATGTTTCATCTAGATTTTCACCCTCTGCTTTCTGCTTTGATTTTTATTTTCTTTCCTGCTGTTCTTGTAGATCTGGATGTCTGTGAAATAATATTCTAGCTAGTTTGGGGAGCTGTAAATGTTGGCTAATTAGTTCATAGATTGTGCTCTGAAAATGACAAAGTTTTATCAGTGTCAGGCAATGTGATTTTTACCATTTTGGAGATAGGGAAGTCATATCTATCTGCTCTGCTAGACAGCTTTTGTGCCATGTTGAACAGCTACAAAGGCACACGTTTTTACTAGAACTGTGATACTAGATTATGATGAAAACTGAAACACATCAGGAATCATCAGATTTTGTTACATAAATATTAAATAGGATTTTTTTTAAAATAACCAAACCAGTCACATCTTAAGTGCTTAAAATGGGACATGTGATTTCAAAGTGCTGAATGTTGATTAAAAAAAGAAAGAGGAAAACATTTTTACACTGAAAAGTGGATTGTGTGCTCTCTCCAACATTAATTTTCAATTTTACATGCAAGGCAGATTAATATTTATTTATGAGTGGGATCTGCCTGTATCATGCAAGTTCTTTGTGCAGTTTTGAGGTCATTTTTGTAGTTCAATATTTTCCATTCTGTCACACATTCATTCTTTTCATTTCTTGGTTTTTTTCTTACCAGTACATAAGTGAACGCTTCTGAGCTGCACACCACAGGGGACATACAATCCCAAAAAGGGCAGAGACAGATGGAAAAGTGGAGTGTCAACCTTTACAGATGAGAATGTGTGTCCATTTAATAATAATAAAAAAAAAAAAAAACTCAAAAATATTTTCAGAAAATTGAAGTCTCAACAATAGCTCACAGGAGCTATGGGCGACAGAGAATTATTCTATGACCAGCAACAAAAGTAATGGCCCAAGAACCTGTACTGCCACTTGACAGCTGCATACACAAAAAGGGCAAGGCTTAGGTTTCTTTGACCTGCTTCTTTACGATAAGAGAAATCACTGCTTAATGGTAAAAAACTATGAAATTGAATAAAACAAAGAAAAGGGTGAAAGGGAACAAGAAGGGAAAAAGAAAGGCTAGGGAGATTAGGAAAGTTAACTGTCTCTTCCACAAGAAAAATGTTTGGACAAATAAAGATGACATTTCTACTGTCCCACTTACCCATTTGCATTTCTCCCCTCCCTTCGCACAGTAAATATATACCTGAAGAGACATGCCCTAACTTTGGTGTTTATTCCCTTCTCATCCTGGGGACAGCCCTGGGTGAGGCTATATTGTGCCTGCTTTCAGCAGTTAAAAGAGCATTGCCTTGAACTGAATTTGTTAGCTCAGAACGTGAGAAAGATGTGTGAGTGGAAGAAAGGAGTCACTTTTCTCTCAGCCTCTTTGCTATTGCCTCCTCCTGCTTCTCTGTTCCCAGTGGCATGAAAGACTCACCCAGCCTCAGTGACCTCCACTGACAGGCTGCAGACCACAGTGTTTTTCCTGCTGCTGGGGAGTTTTTCAAACCAGTGGCCCTCCAGACACACAGTCCTACTTCAGGAAGATGCAGAATGCTCCCTGCCATCAGCCTCTAGAAGGAGCGCCAACCCTGGAGCCCCAGTGTTTGCTGGGGCTTTACTGTGTCATGTGAATCATTGGAGTGGGTTTGCTGGTCAGGAGCTTCTGCTGCTGTTTCTAGAGAGAGCTGTAAAGATGTCAGAGCTTGGGAGAGAATCAGTACTCCCCTGGCCTGCGCCCTAAGGCCAAACCTTCAGCAAACTGCTACAAATTCACCCACAGAAGATGGGGCACTTCTGGTTTCATGTGTGAGCACAGCTTTTGCATGAGTCAATATCGGTGTGCACGCATCAGGGCGCTGTGAGCCCAGAAATTTTGTGGGAGCAAGTTGAGGTTTTTGTAAGCAGAGGCATCTCTATGGGAACTGCTAGAAGGTTTTGTGTTTGTGTCTAGTTCAGCTACTTTGGATTTCCAGGGAATATGTTTCTTAAGAAGATGGTAGAAAAGTCCCATCCAGAACTATTTCTTGTCCACCACACCAAACGCGTGGATGTATTATGCTCTCCCTTACCGTTTCCCATCTCACTAAATTTTTCCCTTACAGTCTTCTGGTAGATCTCCTTTCTCTCACTGTGGCCTTTCCAGCAAGATCCCTTACAGTTTATCACCTAGAAAATGCCCTTCGTTCCATAAGTCTCAGCTTACTCTTTTGCTTTGCCACAATTCACCTGAACTGTCCTCATTAATGTAAAATAAAAAAGATGTAACTTGCATTACATACTCACAGGAAGTTCTGAAAATTCTATAAAAAATAGAGTTGGAAAAAAGATGGGAAACAAAGAAAAGAATTGAAATGAGTTGCTTAAAAGGTTTGTGAAAGTGTGAAAAGACTTACTCTGGTTGTCCAATATTTGTCATTCATTTAATCAATTAATTTACTTCTCACAGCCAAAACACTGCCATTAAAAAGGCTTACTCAGATGCTTTACCCTGTTCATATTGATTCATTTTCAGTGAAAATATCAATATCCTTGTATAGATCTAGACCTTAAAGTTACTTAATTATTGATTGAGAAACAGTTGCTCAGACCGAACAGGCAGATTTCTGCAGTGTTCAACAATAATAAGAAACCAAGCTTTTGCATGGATAGACATTATGTGTAGGACCATCCTTATTCAGTGTATTATTTGTCAGAGGGGAGCAGAAGTCTACCAAAATGACTCTTCTGTGACCTAGCGTGGTCAACACTTCCCATTTCATTCATCAACTATTGAAAACTAAATTAGAGAACTGTGTACCCTTTTCAGTAATTGTTTCTTACTGTCACTCTGAAGACAGAATGAACTTTCCTGGTGAAAACTGTAATAGTAAATAATACATTCAAATCGTGTTGCTTTTCTGGCAGCCTCCAAGCATATTTTTGAAGCATAAGGACTATTCTATGTTGAGATGTAATTGATTTAAACATTTGGTGGGTTTGGTGACCTGTGAGTTCTGCTAGAACAACTGGTGGTGAAATCTTTGTAATCAGGCATCAGAGATGAACAGGGTTGGAGTTGCATCTCACATTCTGTAGCTAATTTCTTGGTTTGTAAGAAAACTTGGTGTTTTGATATTACCCAGAGAAACAAAAAAAAAAACAGAAGAAAAAAAAAGAAAAAGTTTTCTAATGACCATGATTGTAAGTGAGGAGCACAAAGCTGGACCCTAAGATTTCCTTGCGGTAAGAGGAAAACCTGCTGCTGTGAATGCAAGTGAGGTGGTTCTGTGCAGATCCTGAACAAAGGTGTATCAGGATAACTAGATACAACCTAAGTCACCCAGTGCTTGTGTAGGACTTTCTAAATCTTACCCTCTTACACTTCACAGCCATGGGCTAAATGATGGGTTGGAGACACTATGTGTGACAGCCAGGGCTGGCTCAAGGCTCCTCAGCAACGCTAGCAAACTTGAATGTTGTCACCCCAAGAATGAGGGGTTGGGGCCAAGGTGGAAGCCCAGCCCTGCATCCCATAGGAAGGGGAGGAGGGCAAAGAAGGAGCAGGGCTGAGCTCTGCCCTCCAGCAGTATCTCCAACACCACGCAGCCGAGATTTTTTTCTTTGGTGGCAGGAGCAGCACAATCCTGTATATCCAAATGTCTGCTGTAGGGCAGTTGGATACTGGCAAGAAGTTTTAATGTGTGACCATGGGTTGTCAGTGTGGTGCCACAGGTGGTTGCCATTTCTGTCCATGCCTGGAGGTGAGCTTGTGGCCAAAGCCTTAGAAATACAGAAACAATCATCCTACATCAGCTACGTCTTATCTCTGACCTGGGGCAAAAGCAGATGTTTCAAAAGAGGTAAGAGATGATAGCACAAACAATACAGAAGAGTCTGCCCATCATAATTAGAGTGGGAAATAAAAATCTGCGATTTGCAAGTACTAAATGTCAGCTCTGGAACTATTTTGATGTGAATTAGTATGAAGTACTCTCTGGTTTTTTAATTTTTTAATTTTCCAAATAATTTATAAAAGATCACAATTGATTGACTCAAAATGCACAAACATGGTTAATGGTAATGATGCTAAATTTACGAAATACTATATCTGACATTAATCAGACTTTACTGTCTGTCTGTCAAGGTATTATTTGTAGTAGTTCTCTAGGTGGGATGGACCGGTTTGAAAATGCTCGAAGCTCTACAAGACTTTACTGCATCCAGGACAAACAGCAATGGAAAGGGGCTGGAAGAATGCTGTGATTTGAACTGGGTATCAGTTGTATGGGTGATGACAATGTCAAGGTCAGTCTGTCTATCAAGATCCTCTGAGTCAACTGGATAACCCAGTCACTGGTAAGTAAAGGCCATATCAGCCTTATATGTTTTAGATCCTCGATTCTGCAAAAAAATAAATGGGGTAATAAATAGAAGGCCCTTCATCTCACAAGTAAACAAGAGCTGTGCAGTGTACAACTGGGTCAGATGAAGTCCTGAGCTGATGATGTTTCCAGAAGGAAAAAATACCACCATCAGCATGGCTTTTCCCTGGATGTTCTGCAGTTTTAGAGGTTTGGCATCGCATTCAGAGGCATCACAATATGAATTTAGCTAAGAAAAATGTAGTTTAACAATGTTTTAAATAATTTGTTTGCCCTGCAGCGTATATAACTACTAAAGATAGTAACATATCAAAATTAGAAAAATATGAGAATAGGAGATTTATTCTGCTTTTGCATATTCTACATCTCTTTATAAAAAACAGGATATTTAAAATGGAAAAGTTGCAGAATTCTGAGGCTTATTGTATTCACTTGACCTGATTTTGCATAAAATTATGGTGTTTGCTGTTCAGTTGTTAGGATGCTAATAAAGACTAAATTCCACTATGATAAAGTAAAGGCATCTGTGTAAAACTGGCATGTGATCAGAGTCAGGCCAGGTTATTCTATACTGCAAATCAGCCAAGAAAGTAGTAGATCATCCCTTTCCATATGTAAGGAATGATAATTGGGCTACATTAAGAGAGATTGCTTAAGACATACCCAGTATATATGAGTTCATTTACAGTGTATCTTCGGAGCAAATCCTCCATTTCAAATGCCAGAATGAGAAACAGAGATTAAATTTGTGCTTTAATTTGTTTTGGTTTTGTAATGTCGATTTTCTATTGATTTTGATTACATGTCATTGAATTCTGGGTTGCAAATTGCTCTCTCTGTTCTATGTATGTGTGAAGGGCGCAGAGCATTCTTTTAGAAAGATCATATTCTTACCTGACTCTGTTCTCCATATTCACTTTTGCCTGCACATGTCTCTCTTCGCCATGGAGTTTATATGCAGAATGATGTGGTACTCTGGCTATCCTGTGTTCAGCAAAAACTTTACAAATACGACCCATACAATGACATCTACATGGGTTTGGGGCAAATGCAAATGTCTTTGACAAGGCACACATAGGAGTTTCTTTTTAATCATGCCAGGGAACAACACTTATTTTAATGAAGACCGTGCACTTTATTTTACCCTATGCTATGCATCAAAGAGGAAGTCTTCATGAGCATGTAGAGCACAGGAAGTAATTGGTTTTAGAACAGTGTGAGGAAACTACCTCAGACTTCTTTCTGTTGCTGATGTCTCTGGAGAGTACATAATTTCCTATCTTTGCATGCAAAGGTGAGAAAAACTGATTGGGGTCTTTAAAAGGAGGAACTAACTGCTAATGCTTGTATTGAATGAACTCTCAGTTACTCAGAGCTGGGAGGTAGATCGAGAGCACAAAGACAACTTCCTGCACAGACCATTTTTTCCATAATACTCCAGGAGGAGCAGACCCGAGATGAATGGAAAGTTTAAATCAACTTACGTTTTTCAACATTGACCAATTTGACAAAGATGGCCTGTTTCTGAAAGGAAACTGGTTTCTTTATCATAAGCTTAAAAATCAGCTCAGTGTCTCCTTCTAGTGTAACATCCATGTACTCTGTTGACTCCCTGGGTTACTTGAAGAATAGTTTGTTAAGGAAAACCTATTCAGGGAACAATCAGTTCAATGTACTTATTTTTGCTTGGTCTTCATTTTGAAAATTCACAGAAGTTATTAAATTCCCATATGGTTCTCTTCCTTTCACTGTCAGTATGTTGATGACCCTGTGTCTTTGTTGGCTCTGTTCAACAGGTGGATCAGCAGCATCCATATCAGGACATTCTTTCAGCACTGATCCAGAAGTGAGAAAGCCCTGCATGAATCACTATACTCTCCTAAAATCCTGCAGCAAGTTGAGTATATAAAAGATCACAGGTGTCTAAACACAGATTTCACATATAATGAAATGGCAGGGCTATCTTCCATATATCCGGAAGGCAGTGTCTGCTTGGAAGCAGGATATTCTTAGGACCTGATTTCCAGGTAACCTATACATGGAAAATGTGAGTCTATTGAGCATCTAACTTTTGTGTGACTTAGAATGATTATTTGTGTGTGCAGGTACCTTACTTTGCACTTGACAGCATTCTAAGACTGTGTATAAGTTGGGATCAAAGTTAGGCATCTGTACATAAGCCTTTAATATGGTTACTATTCATTTCTATGATGAAAATGTTTCGTCTAACATGATTGGTTTTGCCTCAAATATCCTTGTTATTGTTTTGGATATTTTAAAGCTCATTATTAAATCTTAAAGGCCCAATAACTGAGCCAAGTAAAATAGCACATCTCTCTGACTTCAATAGAGCGAGCCTGATTTATACCAGCTGAAAATCTGATTGTCGCTTTTCAGCTATCGTAATTGCTTAAGTGAAACAGCCAAAGTAATTGGTGCAAACTAATACAACTGATGGAAAAAGATTCGGTGTTTGTCAATACCAAGTATGCTATGGAGAACCTAATCAATGAATTAGTCTATCAATTAATTAGCCTAGGCAGAAAATGACTCCCTGTACCATTAGTCCATGAAAAGATCAATAAAGTCAAATGTCTAGTTTAATGTTTCTCACGTAATGATTATATTATGAGAAGAATAATAAGAACAATGTTTATACTGTTTCAATTACAATTTTCAAGTGTTCAGTTAACAAAAGATACCCAGATAGTCCTGTTAGAAAGATAAGCACAAATTTCAGGATTTTAATGCTGTAAAATTATTTGTCCTCCTGTCTGTTTAAGCTGCGTCTTCAAGGGACTGATGTTCCTACACAGAAATGATAGCATGGTGTAAAGATTCATGTACGCTGAGCCACCATTTTGTCGGTTCTTCTGTGTGGGAAATTGTGGCAAGAACGTCTGGCTTTTAGGCCAAATCCTTCATTTTGGCAGGGCTAGAGTGAGCCACCTCTCTGGGATGACTTTGGCAGTTCACAGCTGTTGTTGTGTCAGCATCAGAAACACACTGGGCAGAAAACTGAGAACTCAACCTTTTTCTGTTTTAATTGGCTGTAGTCTTATTATTTCTGCTAAGTGTGGCCTGGTCACCCACACTTTGAATTTTGCATATTTATAATTGACTTTACAGCAAAAATAAGCAAACACATCTTCTGTTACAGTCTGGTAAAGTCCCTAATTATGAAGCCTTTAAAGTCTGTCTGTTTGCCCTGTAGTATGAAAGAGAAACAGCTATTCTTGCTTTTATGCACACACACATTTAGTGGTTATGAATTTTAAAAGTATGCATTGCACTACGGAAAAAAAAAGGAGGTTTGGATATCACCTGTATAAAATGCAAGAAGTGAAAATCATGTGGAAACCAAAGTCACTGGCAATTAGGCTTGGAGGCCGATGAAAGCACATTTTGCAAAGGGGGATGAAAAAAACGTCCAGATTACCTGAAAATAAGATTTTACTGAAAAGAAAAATTTGTTGCAGTAATCCTGCGATAATCTGCTGTAATGAATACTAAACATACCCTTATTTTGATATTTGCCATATCTACAGTCAGGGAATAATTATTGCTTTGAGATGATCTAGGCTTTGGTGAACATGTGGATTGCTTTTTATATTGGACATAACCTTTTATGTTTTTCAGTCCATTTCCAGACTACAATACTATCTTTAAAAGCTTAGTCTTTTGCAGAACAATAATGTGTTACTTCATGTTTCATATTCCAGTATCAATTTTTCTATTAAAAATAGATTAAATTTTAAGTAACTAGTGATGATATGTTCAAGAAGAGCTAGCTGGATGAAAAATTAATGTCTGCAGTCCTCCTGTTTTGCAGGGATTAACTGAACTAGCTAGAATAAAATTTAAATGTGCCTGCTTTTCTTGGTTTCAGCACATTCTACCTGAAACATGCTTTAAGGTATCAAAAAAAAAAATAATGGCTCACTGTGGTGTAGAGGATGGTCCCTTCCAAGCTGTTGCACAGGGAATCATAGGAGATACATGCCCACATCACTTTGTGTCCTCCAGAATATACCTAGTTTTGAAGCAGAGGATCCCACCCATACTGCCACTGTGCTAACATCGCGGTTGTGTTACCTCCTTGCAGGAGGTGTCAGGAACCTGCAGAAGAGCCTCCCAGCAGATAATAATTGGTGATAGTGGGAGTAGATGTATTTAACCTATTTTTCATATGGACAACCTTTCTGGGACAGAGAAGGTAAACATCAAACAGACCATCCTTTCTTCCAAAATTCACAACATAATGCTAATGTCATGTTCTTAAAATACAACCTTGTCTCAAGGATTTACTGAGTCAGAATAAGACAATAAACTTCTCCTGCTTACCCGGCTTACTTCCCAGGATGAATGTCCCTAAAAGGGCTCTTTTCAATCCAAACCCAACAGAGCATGGCATGGGTTTCCTGCCAGTGAATATCTGCAGGTTAAGAAAAAGCCTTGAATGGTTTTAGGTAGCCTCAATACCCCACAAGAGTTCTGTAAGAATATATTAAGGCTGGAACTTTTCTGGGGTGTGAAGGAATTGGCTCCTTCAAGGAAAAATTTGCACAACACTGTCAGCAGGACAATTTTAATGCAGGTGTGGAAGATGTAAAGATCTAGGGATCAGTCTCTCATAATGGTCCTCTATGAGAGTAACCAGTATTCATCGCTGCCAGATCCTTAATTCACAGTGTTACTAATCCTGATGTGGATTATCTGGATAAACTTTTAACTGGGTATTAAACTCCCTGATGAGGGCTCTACATTTTCTTAACAACCAGTATGTTCTAATGAAGCTAAAGACAGATGAAGTAAAGGTACAGCTGTACTAACCGTTTCTGCAGCTGGCGGTAAGTGACACCAGTCCTTCTACAGACACTTCTGGAGACACCAGCTTGCATGCCTAAAGATAAGAGGCTATTTAAAAAAAAAAAAATTATCAACAATCAAGTCAGAGATTTTTCTTCCAGGGTGTGAATCAGAGTAAGAAACTAACCAAGAGTAAGAAACCAACAAATATGCTTTAAAGCCAGCCAGGAAGGCAGGCAATCTGGCTGCAATCTCTGATCACCCCCAGCACGTACACACATCTATTTGGCTTTTCAGAAGAGAGAGAGACTTCTCTATGGGTAAAGAGGTATCTTGAGAACTCATGCAGCACATGAGCAGAAATCTAGTTTTCTCTGTTAATGGTATTTTGCTTGGGTGGGGGACTTCCACTGCATAAAACAACAGAGTGCTGCTCCACCAGATCTGAGCAATTGTGGAGATGGCTTAAGTAGCAGTGCAAAGGAGTTCAGCTTATGCAGGCTTTTGCATTTAAAGTCAGCCTGCAGCAGCTACAGTGTTGGCAGTTGCAGGCAGATGTATGTGATGCAAACATCACCATCAGAAAACATTTGCCCAACTTATTACCTTGTTCAGCATGACTCACTGATGTCAATGTGATGTGATGTGATTGCACTGGAAGAGACAAGGATCCCACACTTTGTTCACCAAACATTTCCAATCACTCTTCATGTTAACAGAACATTCATGTCCCATTTATGGACAGGGACCAACTTGTGCTTGGCACTGAGCATGAGACTGTGCCCCAAAGAGTTTACACCTATCTGCCACCACATGGAGAGGGCAAGGAAACATGCTTAGCTCTGATGGGACAAGAGAGAACCTGATAGCCTGTAGTCTTAAGCATGCCACCTCTTTAAACATGTCTTTTTTTTTTTTTTTCTTTTTTTAAATAGGCAAAGGAGAGTTTTCTAACAAGGAAATTGAATATCAGTGAAGTAACTTTGCTGCTATTTGCAGAGAACCTTTCTGCAGCCTGAGCTACTAGCTGGGAGAAACCATGGAAGTGCTTGTTTAAAGATACCACAGTGAGTAATAATACTACAGATACCATAGATGAGTAATTTCCTTGGAATTTATGATATTTTATTGGGGGGGGTGTTATGCTTCTTATGCTTGTTTAAATTTTAAAGCATTTAGAGAGTACAAAAATCAACAGGCACAATGCCATGTTCTTTCCCTTTAAATAACTTGTTCATTCAAACTAAACGTGGGGACAAACACTTGGTGCTGTTAGCCAATCTCATGTAACATTGTTATAATAAAGAACTGGAAAAAAATAAGGATGACAAAAGCTCAACATAGCCAGGCTATGGAGTCATGTTAATTTTGGAGTCCGGGACCTTTTTGAAAAATGCGTGGTGAACTTTCAGTCCCCATGTGGTTTACCCCGGGTGGCACCAAACCCCATGGACTCTGCAGCCAGGTCCCCACCGGTGGGGGATCTGCATGCATTCGAGTCCACCTGGAAGCTGGCGAGGAGGCAGAGACGGCTGCTGTGCGGGTAGCTGCCCTGCTGCCTGCCTGGCTGTGTGGTTAGCCACGTCTGGCCCAGCAGGAGCAGGGAGTGAATGTTGCTCTCCAGATCCAACTGGGAGCAAACAGGGCTAGTGCATACCAGCTGATAGGCTGGCATGGCTTTTCTCACTAGTGTTGAGTAAATCCCCAAAGGCCGCGGATGCCAATAAGCGACTAAAAGTTCTAGTGCTTGTCAGAGTCGTATTATCCCAATGATCCGCATCTGTTGGTTCAGCAAAATGGAGGCTAGAAATGTCATGAGAAGAGGATCTCTCCACAGAGCCCTGTAATTCTGCTTCCAGTCCCCTGGGGCAGCAGCAAGAACCAAGGTGAATAAAAATGGGAAATAGTATTCACAGGGGGAGAAATTTCTCTCTGTAATCACAGAAGCTTTGCATAGACTCATTCTTGACTTTGAACCTGCAAAACATCTGCCTTACATTTGCCTTGGTTCTGGTTTGTATTTTGGACTGAGACATACATCAGCTCTTTTTCCCACTGTAGTTCTTTCAAACATAACAAGCTCTAAAGCTTGTCCAGTGTGCTTCAGCAAACCAAGCAGTAACATTCACAGCGCTGGACCATGACCATATGTACATGCAGGGCTGTCTTTTTCTTTTCCATTTCTATGTTCAGACAGTGTCACAATGTCTTTGATACAAATTATTTCATTGACTTAATAGTTGATTGTATACCACGGAAGTTTGCAATAGCCTCAGAGGTCATTTTTAATACCGCTGTTTTGCAGAGCCCAGCCAGCGCCTTCAACATCTGCAGCTATCCATGTGCTTTCAGCTGTACTGCGATCCTCTGTGGGCCCTAGATAGCCCCATAGCCTGCTAAGTGGGAGAAGCTTCACGAGGGAGTGCCCACGCAACTGCGCTGAAGGCAGGGATCTTTCAGGCAGGACAGTGGGTACCTTTGCCTTGCTTTATGCCACTGGAGTTGGTGGACTTTTCATATATTGTATTTCATCTTTTTCCTCGCTCCTAATGCCCAGATAAAGGAAGAAGGATCTAACAGCTGCCGCAGAAGCAATCCTCATGACCTACCTAGATAGGCAAAGAGGTGAACGCACTTTGTCCAGAGGCCTACATATTCCAAACCTGATGTCTAATCTACTAAATCAGCTCCTTGGGCAGCCTATTGCTGTAGGAAAAGATGATTTAATTGCTGATTTTTCATGTATTTCCCAAATTTAACTCTGTCTAGAACTTGACAGTGCTCATTGGGGAGACATTTCTCTACGCTGGAGAAGTTTGCTTATAACTGGTATAAAAATAGTCTGGTTAAAACTGTGTTTAGTGACTCATGCAAAAGAGTCTTGAAGAGTCAATTAGACATGCACAAACTAACGAACTGCAAAAAAAGGCTTTCCCTCCATTAAATGCCTCTCTATAATCATCAATATTCTTAAAAAAGTGTAATGATTTCTTATTAGTGCTTGAATGAACCGTAAAACTACCTTTTAAATATTGACATTTCCGCAGTTTTGAACACAAGAATGTTTTCCCTTCTATATAGAAGCTGACGGGCCATTGTCTTGCAGTATATTTTATTCCTGCTGGAGAACATACTGTATAATGCAAATAAGTACTCAGTAGCCTGCATTTTTCCCCTAACAGGTCGTATGAGGCTCCTTTGTTTCACAAGCTTTAGCTTTTGAATTTAGGCTTAATCAAGGCATTCTGTGACTGGCGTGTTTTGTATGAATATGAGAGATAGCTATCTTGGTCTTTGAAATTGAAAGCAGAAACATTTCACAAATGGTTTATGCTCACATTTGTGGGCATGCTTTATCAACATCAGATCTAAGGGATGAGCTTCATCTGGGCAAATCATGGTAGCTCAGTTAATGTCAATGAACTGCAGTGATTTACATAGTCAAATGTCTGGCCTGTGACACTCAATATCACAAAGGAAATGATCATAAAAATAGAGTAAGCTATAGATAAAAACTGTGGTATGTATGTTATACTGATTATAAGCATGGTTTATTCCAGAACTAATACTTACAGCTAAATATCTACTGCTGAAGTCAGAGGAACAGTTTTTCCATCAGAAGATGCACTTCCATCATACCTGAAACTCTGCAGAATGCCAGACTGACTTCCCCAACATCCCATATCAGTCACAAAGAAATATGGGGGTGGCAGAAACTCATGATTTGCCAGGCAGATTGATATTTATGAAACAGAGTATTACAATTTTTGCTTTTGAAAATACTCGTGTGGTTTATTTAATACTGTATTGTATTCTAGATGACAAGACAATTTAAAAATGTAAAATGTTGAAGGAAAGCATTTGAAGTGACTTGAGACTTCTTTTTTTGCCCCCCAAATTTACTTTCATTTTGGAAGAAAAGTAGATTTTGAAGACTCCAAGTCCTCTCTGCAGTAGATTTTTCCCTCTCCAGTCTGCTCTGCTAATGACACTAAGTTGGCTCCCTGCGTGTTTTGTTTTTTATTAAGGAAGAAGGCATAAGTAACAGACCTCCATTGAATAAAAGTCCCTAATGAAGCAAAGGAATTGATGGTCTGTGCAAAGAGCCGTCCATCCCTGGTGTCTCACGGTGGTTCCCTGTGAGTGCCAGGGCACTAGCAGTTTCCTGCTGCCGTTGTTGCGTGTTCCTGCCCCTGGGCCATGGTCCCTGGGCCCCTGGAAGGTGCCCCTGCAGCTGTCTGTGGAGCCATCTTGTAAACTGAGTAACTGAAATGATTGGGTTTAAAGGCACCTTTTCTTTTGTGTCCTAGCACAGACAACGTTGTACCTCACTCTATAGTTAGAGTCCCTCGGGGCTACAGTAGTTTCTGGTGTTGCCACCTTTGCTGGACTTGCCCTAATATTAAAAACATTTTTGAGGAAAAAAGCTGGTGCAGACACATCTCTCTTTCTTCTCCCAGTCTGGACTGAGGAAATCTGCCAGTTACCTAGAATACTCATTTAATTGTAGACATACCTTTTTCTCTAGTCTGCCTATAACTACATGACAGGAAAATGCAAATCCTTCACTGTGCTACAATTTAGCAGCAGGACTCACCGAAGCCTTACAATATTTATTAGGTCTTTTATTTATTGTCAGTTGCCTCCTTTTAAATATGGCACGGACACACACCAACACCTATGCTGTATTTTACTTATAACAGTAGGTGTGTATCATTTTCCTAAACTAGTAAAAAGGATTTTAAAAGGTGCCTGTCAGCTGCAAAGCTTTTTATTATCCAGTGTCAGCTACTGGAAATTATGTACAAACTAAAGTCAATGGAACAAAAGTTAATTATCTAGTACAGCTATTGTTATTATGTAGAGGAGCCAGCTCTTATTGATTAATGAGTCAGTGCTATGTTTGCTCACAGGAATATTAATATCTTGTGCACAAGAGAAGTCATTAAAATGAGCAAGGAAGACCTTGACTTTAAACTTAAAGTGCACATTGCTCTAGTTATCTGAATGATTTTGTCAGCTATAGCATCATAGTTATAAATTATTGAAACAAGTAGTTATTGTAAAGATAGTTCACATAGCCTTTTTTAAATTAAACAAGTCGATACACTTTTCCCATTATGTTCTGCAGTGTTACAATTAGGAGACTTTAGGTGGGCAGAAAAAGAGTTAGGAGATAGGGTAAGACTCTGGTGCGTGAGCCTTTGCCTCACCTAACCCCTCACAGCATGAAAAAACTGAGAATAACACCGTGTCCATGCTGAGCTGATGGGAAGTGTGGGTGTAGCAGACAAATGCAGGATGGGTCAAGAGAGATCTCATAAACTGACTGCGTAGCATTGCAGATGGCCTGATAATAATTAGCAAGTAGGTATTGCGGCATATTTCAGAATCCAGGTCCAACACATTACCTGTTCTAATATTCCCAAAGCCACCAAATTATGCACTGAAAAACCTACATTACTATTTTATGAAAATGTGTGTTACAGCATTATGAATGTAATAACACTTTACTGGAAATACAATTACACCTGCTTTTAGATCATGCTAAGACCTGAAACTTGGAAAATCAATGTGGATCTACAAAGTTGAGGTCCAGCATACATTTACACTAATGTTTTATTGCATCACTCTGACAGAGTAGAGGGACATCTAAGTGGGAGTATATTTTATTGCATCTAATTTACATACCATTACTGATCAAGAGCAAGCCAAAAGCAGTCCTGGTATAAATGAGAATCAGGTGGCATGTAACTTAACAGGAGAAAATATCAAAAGGGAATATAATTTAATTATATTAAAGTATAAGTAGAAGTAGAACTAGGAAAAAAAGTTAAGACTTTAAATTATTGGAAATACTAAGCAGTATTTGGGGGATTTTTTTGTTTGGTTTTTTTTTTGGATATATTGTAGGTAGTGCCTGTTCCTGTAAAGATTCAGATGTAAGCTTGAAACTACACATTGTGTCTCCTTAACTTTAATTAATTATTCCTGTATTTCATGGTGAGCATATGTTTTGGGTTCTTGCCAGAGAATATTGATCCTTCCAGAATTAAACCCCATGCTTGGTAATATGGATCTTTGGGACCAAACCTGTATCATCTTTCCTGTGAGCCTTTGCCGACCTCAATGAACAGTAAACCTCTCTCTTTCATCAACATAACTCTTCCAGGACCAACTGTTACCTTATTTGGCTTGTTGTGATGGCAGAATAAGAGGCAAATCTCCAGAAGAGGCTGATCAATTAGAAACTGTCCAGAGGATCACAACAGAAACAGCCAGTGATCTGGAAAACATAATCTACTAGGGAAGATTGATTGAGTGTCATAATTTCACCTGGAAAAAGAGGGACTGAGGGGGTGTAACAGACTTCAACAAATATGAAAAAATTACGGCAAGGAAGGAGGAAATAATCTGTGCTTTGTGTTCAGTTCATACAAATAATCTGCTCCCAAGGGTAATCAGTTTAAATTGTAGCATGGAAGATGTCAATTAAGAATAATTGGAGGTGGACTGCATGGCAAGGTCGAGGGGATTCATCCGATTTTTCCTTTTGTGTTCCATTGTTTTGAAGCTTTTTCCTCATGCTGGTCCTGCAACAGAGGATGTGAATGGGTTGCAGGAGGAATATAGTCTGTCTAGAGAGTTGCAAGGTGGAGGGAATTTGGCCTCTTCATCCCACTTCTCTCTCTGTTCCAGCAACCTCTTTAGCGGGGCCGGGGGCGATGTATGATATTGCTGCTGCTGTGCCACAACTCTGGATGTGGCTGACCCAGAGAGCCTTGCAGGATACAAGAATTCAGCAGTGGGACATGCAGGTGAGAGCAGGAATGATTTTTTTTTTTTTTTTAACCATTTGGAGTCTCAGGCAAATGTCGACAGAATTTTGGGTAAGGCAGCAAAGCTGCTTCTGGCCAAGAGAATACCTCTCTAGTGCAAGAAAACTCCCAGCTGCAATCAGTGGAAAGATGAAAACACATCAAAGTAGAAATTACAGAAATCTTCTCTAACGGAGCCTAAATCCAGAGTACTTGTATTCCTTCTGTTCTGGACTGTGCTGGCACAGAGAGGTAGCACTTCATCATGGGTCTAGGATGTGTGAGCACATGTGTGTGTACACAGCACCCAGGAGAACCCCGCTCCTCCTGGACCCTGGAGCACTACATTGGTACAGGCTGGGCTGGCACTGAGTTCACTAAATGAGACAGTAGTCTCAAGGGGCAAATTCTGCTCTTAATTAGCCTGGCCCACCTTATTGATGTCAATTTGTTCTAGCATTTCCCTGGCTGTTGATGAGCTGCCATCCAAAGAATTGCAAAACAAGTGTTTCAATGCCAGTCACAATGCCATAAAAAATGACAGCTTCTCAGAGGACACCTTTAATGTTCTTGAACTGCATTACACATACGATTTTGATAATCAGATGAATAAATATTTTGGGTTGAATTTAGTCTATTTCTAGCTCTTTTAGTCATGGGTGGGTTTTTGTTCCCACGCTGCTAACTTGCAAGTAGAAAAAGAAATCAAGACAGACCTAATGATTTCAATTAAGCATCTTACATTTTTGCATTTTTTTAAAAATCCGTTAAATTTGCACTGAAATGTTTTAAGGTTAATAGATTACCTCTGAACCCCAAGGAAATCAAGCTTCCTGTGCCTGCCTGTCATTTACTGGAGTGGTTACTTATCTGTCAATATTTCTTCCTTTTTTTCAAGTCCCAGGCCTACTTGATCTTGTCCATTTGGCACTGCTGGAGGAATAACAAGTTTCTTCCCGTCATGCACCATTCTGGGATACATCATGACAGAGAAATCTCAAAGCCCAGGTCAATTATAACAGAAGATGTGTAGCACCTCTGCCCCCACAGCGTCTTCTGGGGATCCACTTGGCAAAATGATATAAAACTATTTCTGAAGACTCCCCATGATCTGGTGCTACTTAGAACTAAGTCACCGGCAAAATGTAAGGAAATACGCATATGCACCGCTGCTTGCCTTACCCCTTGTTTGCCAAAGAGTTAACTAACGTTATGTGTGTGGGGAGGGGGCTGGGGCTGGGGCTGGCAGATTCCTCACCGTACAGTAATTACTTTTTAATTAGAATTCATTGAATACAGATGGATACCTTCCGTACTTTCTCCCACTGATGAATTTAATATTCCCCTGTCAGGTATTACGAGGCAGTAGCTGACAGTGAGTTACATGAAGTAATCCTGTAGCTAGTAGAGACTTACATAAAGTAACCAACTTAACCATTTGTCATAGATAAAATATGATCTCCATCCTCACTTCTTTCTGTGGAGTCTGTCACTGGCGTGTTGATGTAGTGTTTGTTTACTCTCGTTCCTGCAGGAGGAAATATCATAGTTCATGTATCAAATTACTGTAACTGACTGGAGCATTTTTATTTAAAATAATGTACAGTGATATATTTTCATAGTGTCGTTGATGTATTTTCAGGACTTCTAATTTTTACAAGTATCTAATCTGAATATCATTTATCTGAGTGTGCAGTTGTAAAATCTATGGTAATATCTGATCTCATTATAAAAATCAGCACTTAAGAATGGAGTAGAGTAACTAAATCTGAAACTGACTGGATATTTGCGGTATTTTGATAGAAATAAGAAAGAATTTCAGTTTTTTTCTTTTTGCTGCAGGGCCTCTAAACACAATCTGACATGTGATGTATTTTTGAAGTCAAAGTTAATAATTCTCTTTACATAAAAAATAAATACCCCCTATTGAATACACACTCTAAAATTAGAATTGCATATTTCTAAGTAATATACCTAAGGAAAATGATTTATTCTAATGCAATAATGGCATAGATTTACAAAGCTTGAGTGATACAATGTTTCTCGTTATGGTTGTAAAATATTTGTTGCCACTATGGGATTTTCTAGATCATTATTTTAAAAAAGGAAAAACCCACTTTGACAGATGAACTGGGGCCATTCTGAGCAAATCACAGATACTTCATATAACAAGGCCTCCAAAGAGGGGAGCACAGACTTATTACTATGGCAACCCAGATCAAAACACTATTTTAGTGGAGAGTTTCCAGTTTTACAATGCAATGATGATTGTTTATAGTACCATTGAAACCAGATCCAGCAAAGGTTCAAGAAATGAGCTGACAAGAGGAAAATCATTATAGATAAACTGGGGATACTTGAATGACATATTGTGGAATCTGCTATTATTTGATCAAATGATGAAATTGTTACACAAACATAGATAAATAATGATAGATGATACAGTCTGATGGACCATATTTTGTTAGTTGTGTTATATTGTGTATCTGGAAGATAATTATTGGTTCAAAGTTGCAAAACACAAAAGCAGATTTAGTAATAGAAATTACTTAACTTTGAGAAAACTCTGTCTATTAATCCTCCCTAATAATTTATAAGATTTAAATTTTACAAATGCTTTCCTTCCCAAATCATTTAGTAACACCTACATAATAACAAACATCACCTACACCTGGCATTTAGACAGCATCTCTGGTGGGGTGCTTTTTTTCTGAAAGTGCATCAGATGGCACATGGGCTGGATAATACATGCTTAATCCCATAACAACTTTGATATCAGCTAATCAGTGCTTAAAGACTGTTAATCCTGCAGCAATGAACCTCTTCAAACCTCTGTCATATCTGCAGTGGCAGGACAAGGGGATTTTTTTGTGGCAATAGCCTAGGAGCAGCTCTGGGCTCCCTCCAGCCGTTTTCTGCCTCGTATCTGCTGGCCCAGGGAAGACAGTTGTTTATTAACCTCCTTCCTTGCTGTAATGGTCGTACTGGTTTCAGTGTAGGAGCCACAGGAGTCTGGGGACACTGATCTGTTTTCTGCTTAGGATTATTTCTCCGCGCAAGAGCCATGGATGAAGTCACTTGTTCTGGCTTCCTGCCAAGTTTGTGCCATTCTTCACCTCAAGATCTTGAGCAAATCATGACCATTCCCCTTGCTGACCTTCTCACTAGCCCCACTTCTTCTCAACTTTGTCATGTTAATGCTTAAAAACCTGAGCTCACCTGTCCATGTAAACGGGTCAGTGTGGTAAAAGCCTCTGTTCCCACAGCATGAACAGAGAAAGCTCCTGGTGACTTCTCCAGAGGCTATAGAAGCAGTGCCTGTGCAGGCGGAGAAGAGACAAAAAAGTTCCCAGTCTGAGAAGCAAAGCTGGAAAGAAGAAAGGTGGATGAAGACTGACCCCAGCAAATTTCCTATACCTGGAAAAAGTCTGATCACGCCTGAGCACACCCCAGGCACAAAAGTTTCCTTTGATGTTTCTCTCGGAGGGACTGGCTGATGGGATGGCAGCAGGGCCCCAGGACCACCTGGGACATGGTCTTACCTCTCCATCCCCAAAACAGTTTTCTTTGTGGGATCCTCAAGGTGAAAGTGTCTGTGAGTGCAGAGCAGTTTTATTCCCTGAAAGAAGTAAGAGATTTACTTACAGAAGCCTTTAAACATTGGACTGAAAGTACAAAGTGGATGAAATGTTTTCAGAAGGGTGATTTACTATGTCATTTGTGTATTATTGTGGGTGGAGAGAATTTGGCTCTTCATGGAAGCCTGAAGCAAAATTTTGCCTTACATTTGGTATTTCAGATGATGCAGGGAAAGCATTTTCTGGTGTAGTCATACTTGGACCAGAATACAAAACACATCCTTTAGTAAACTGTGAAGCTTTAACTTGTTCAAATGACACTTAACCAACAAATCATTTTGAACTTGGAAGCATTAGAGAGGTCACATTTTTACACAGCTGATCTGCTACTGAACAATCTTTTTTTAGACATTAAGAACACCCGGGCTTTTTTCAACACTAGGTATCATGCCTCATCCTTGAATTACATTTTCCTGAGTTTATTATGACCATTTCAAGGAAAATTAAGCCACTCCATTAACATCTGAGACAGGAGCACCCTTCAAAAATCCAATCCAGTAGAGCAGTTGATGGTATTTATTGCTCTTCCCTAATGCACTTGTATTTTCTCTGCCATGCGACGACTATTCAGACACCATCATGCAAGTATCAGGAGTGTGTTCCTTGTCTCAACTCCTAAGAGATGACACTGGCACATACTTAATCATGGAGTAATTATAATCTAAAAGACTTCCCAGAATACAGATTGAGTCCCCACATAAGAATAAGGAAGCGGCAAGTGTTTTCAGCTGACTCCAGTATGTCCATACACTCTTGCCTTTTCTATCTAACCTCACAAACATCTGTCTTCAGCCAAGAAACAGCAACGAAGATGTCAACATCTGTTCTGTTCAGCCAAGTACAGTGCTGATGTTAAAGTTTTCCAAGATCACTGATGTCCTACATTATTAATCAAGGGCCTCAGAAGTAATTCTTCTGCTGACAGACTGTTTATAAAATAGGTCTCCTGTCTTCAAAGGATGGTCAGTGCCCAGTCATATAGCATGGAGCATGGATGAAGGCTACTGGGCTGAGATTCAGCTGGTGAGGACTGTGCTAGTCACTTGGAGGTCATAAGAAGCATCTGACAGAAATGGCCAAGGTAACTGCTGGTCCCTCATTGACCCTTGTTTCTGGCACGGTTATATTTATTCTTGAATGTTCTCGTTTAACATGAGTCTCCAGGAGTTCATGTAAAAATAATGGCAAAGAACATTTCTTCCCTTTATTCTTCCTTGCTCACCAGTATTTACTTCTTGTTATCTAGCTTACCTGGTTGCCCTGTGTGGTGGATGTCCTGTGTGGCCAATGGTAGGCATCATCTGAAGACTGTGATCACTTGTTTCCTCATTGTTGCTTCTGATAGTGCTTCCCACACCTCTGCTCTACAGAGGTTATGGGTTATACTGAGGTTAGGGATACCAAAGAGATGGTTTCTGTCTTCCTGTGAGAATTCTTGATGGCTGAGATAACCAAGACAGCAAAGATACCAGTCTTCTCATTTAATAAAATTATATACACCAGCACAAACACTTTTTTAGCTTAGGCCCTGCTCAGTCTGACACTTCCATTCTCTTGGTCTTCAAGCTCCCTACCAGATTGCTGTCTGAGGCCTCTGGTGTGTGTAGGATGGTAAAAATTACTTGAGCCTGAATTTTCCCAAATCAGTTTTAAAAATCTGAAAATATTAGGTGAGCTTATCATTTTGATATTAAATAGACAAAATCTTCAAGGAAAAAAAAAGGCATCCAACACTCCAGTGATGACCATTGCATAAAACCCCTCACAGACTGGGCAAAGAAGCAATATCAAGATGTTGAATATGAAAATAAGTATATGAGAGAGAAACAGAACAACCCAACCCTCTGGCTCAGGAATTTCTCTATTCTCCTCTTGGTCATTTTCTTCAGTTCTATCTCAACAACAACTTGTAGCAGTCAGAATGTCTTTAGCATTTTATCTCCAGCCCACAGAACAAGAAAGACCTTTGTTTAACAGCAGCTTCCAGATACAAAACAACTCATAAATTTGAAATGCAAAACAGCTCCTAAATTTCAGAGAGCTGCCAAGTGAAAATGCCTCTGTGAGGCGCGACAGTGGCTCTGGGGAAGACTGTCTCCAAGGAAGAGCAGCACAGAGCCAGGCTTGCGTAGGTTTCTGCTCTCCATCACTCACATACATGTTAAGAAATAATTGCATAACCTGATCATCTCCATGCCTAGAACTCAGTACAGCTTTAGTCCTACCCAGCTCCCCTGCCACAGGATAAATCCTCCCCATCTATCTCATCTATCAGCCTTGTGTAAGTGCTCCATCCAGTTCTCTGTACTGTTTTTATCAACAAGCACTGTCAGGTTAAAAAGTGGATGACTTACTTCCCCAAGCGATCTGAAGAATTCAGCGCCACAGAAACATGTTTAATGCTGGATAACCATCCACCTTTCCCAAGTGAATTTGTAATGGCTGGGGCTGCCTTCCATAGTGCGCCGACCAGAAAGAGCTGTGATTAAGCCCCGCATTCCATGATTTCCATCCAAAATTTTCCGCTCAGCGGTGACAAAATCATATGTAGTTTTCACTAAACTCTCCTCCAGTTTCCCACTGGCTTTTAGTATGTGCAGATAATTCAGAATAAAGCTCCTTGTCACAGTAATATGTATTCTAGCGTAGCACAGAGGAGCTGTTTCACCATGTAAAAGCCATATTGCCAAGCTGTATTATGCTTTACCTGTCACCATGCCAGGAAACATTTAACAAGGAAGGAAAACAAGGAGAGTGCATGTGTTGCGAGCTATTCAATATAGGCCATTTACTATTAAACTGTGGAAAGGTGCTGGAGTTTAAATGCACCCTGGTTTTCTTCTGTTACTGGTAGCAGAAGGCTGAAAGGTTTTGTACCATTGACCTACTGTTCAGTGCTGCTAATTTGGACCTGGACTATCTCACTAGGTCTTTATGGTTCAGCGGTCTTTTCTGAGCCTCAAGGGGTTGGTTTGTTTGTTTTCAAAAGGTTTATACCACCCCAGAAAGTGAGGTTTTGGCCGAGTGACCAGTTTCAGTTTCTGTGAGAAAGGGTGGCCCAGAATGCCCGAGTCCACTGATTGCCTGGGTAAGCGGGGACAGAGCTCAGTCTCATGCAAAAACTAGGCACAACTTCTTAGGTACAAGCATCTTGCCATTGCAATGCCTTCATCACCCTGCCAGCCCAAAGCCATGAGGTTCCTACTGGTCCTCCCCATGCAACGAATGGTGCCTTTGAACAGTACAAACACTCAACACCAGAGAAATGCTGGAAAATAAGGGGTAGTCTAACTCTTCCCTTCTGGGGGATGCCCGATAGTGTCACCCTTCTGTTCTGCTTCCTGCCGCAGGGGCTGTCTCTGCAGTTCACGTGAAGCACTAGCTAGGTGATAGCTGTGGAGCCGGGACTGTAGGACATGTCCTCCCTTTAGGTAAGTGTTAAAAACAGAAGGCTGCAGTGTACACAGGCCTGGCATTTGGTGAATTAAACTTTGTCTTCCTTTCTAGAAAGTGGATTGGCTTTGGTGGAAAGGATCAGACATGTCATCTGCGCAGTCCTGCTCCGGACAGCCTGTGGTCTGCAGAAGGGCAGAGCTCTGCCTCCGAGTTCCCATAGGCAGAAGAAGGGACAGACTCACAATTCCTGCCTTTCAGCAAGAAGATCTGCTGTAAAGCACCACCCAATAAGTCTTACTAAGTAGCTGTGTAGTTAAGCTGTGACATTATGGGTGTTTTTAGTTTGTATGACTCAATATTTTTCTTGCTTTAATTGTTTAGTTTCTATATGGTTGCTTTGGGTTGTTGTTGGATGCTGGCATGTACTGTTACAGGGTGCTTTTGAAGTAAAAATTCAGATCGTGGATGCAGAGTAGTGACGGAGTAGCTCATAGAGAGGGCCTCTGCCAGGCTTTGTCTTCCTGAAGCGTGGAGCTGTGTGCCTCACTTCAAAATGTCCTGTAGTCTGATTTAAGTACTGCACTGAAACCCAGAGAGACCAATGATTGTTGCAAAAATGAGGTTGATGAGTGTTTTGCGACAGCCTTGTTATAACGTGATCTACTGTGATCAGGTGTGTTATTCTGTCACTTGAGTACGTGTCAGCGTAATACAGTTTGAATCCAGGGCACGAGGGGATAGAGGTGCCCTCCATTTACAGTTGTTTCCATGTAGGAACCTTGAGCTACAGGGAGGAAAACCTGAGCTAGGCAAGGTATTATACTCTGAATGAGACCCCATGAGGACCTAATAGTGCTTAAAACGTGGGTGAACGTTGCAAAGCGTGGCTAAGCAGCAATTCTGGGCCTATCTACAGGGGCTTTGTTGGGGATCAGGGGAGAATAAGGCTGCTCTGAACCACGCTATGAGGGAAGATGGCAAAGCTGGTGCTGATGGCTGATCCTGGGCTCTCCCTTCCCCTGCTGCTCCTGTAAGGACACCTCAAGCCACAGATTTGACAGGTCCTTCCTTCCTCTTTAAGTGCTTTGAAAAGACTGTTTGAAAGTGGCAACAAAGGGCACAAATAGATAGAAGCAGCAGGCCCATCTCTCCTTCCTCCACTCAAATGGTGCTGTCTCGCTGACCCTGGCAGTCATGTTATTGGTCCCCTCTTGACTGGCCTCTAAGTCTCCCCACCTGGTGCTCCAGTGCTAATTGGTACAATTAGCCTCTCCCTCTCTGGGCTAATTGCTAATGACTGTCTCACCATCCTCATGGGGACCAGAGGAAACTTGCAGAAGGGGGAGGGCTGCAACCACAGAGACACTGAGGGAGAAGTGGGGAGCTGGGATGGCCTGGTTTGCTGCTCTCCATTCCTCTCACATTCACTCACACAATGCACGTAACTCTTTCTCTGAACAACATACAACATTTCTCTGGATCATACTACCAATAAAGTAACAGGGCTTTTCAGCACCAGGCAGCCAGTGGTAGGATCTGTAGGGCCCTTCATGGCATTCGAGCACTTGGGCTGCTAATATGCACAAGGTAAAACTCCTTAGCTGTCTGCCAAGGTCTTTGTAAGACACATTTTATGCAAACACCTGTCTGGAGAATATTGCTGGAAGTTGCTCAGAGGCTTGTGGTAGTAAAAAAGTTAATATCCAGATTGTTTAAAAGGAGCCAGGAACAAAAGCCCTGTTGGCTCTTCAAAAGAATAGTGTGATCTCTGTACAAAAAATACATACTTTTGAAACTGCTATGTGTTTAATATTAATACAAGTATTTGTTTGTGACTGTATTTGAAATGGCTTCAGATGGCAGTTTGTCCTCTGTTGTCCTCAGCAGATAGGGAGCCTTGGTGAGAAGAATCTGATTAGAATTAGAGAATAGATTTATAAAAGAAAATATTGAAACTGTCTTTTCATACCTGACAGTATTTAACAGTACCTTTGCTTTTCTTAAAATACATTAATTGGATGTATAAATTACACTGCTGCTTATAAATAGCCTTCTCATCACTAGCACTGATGTAACTGGGATAAGCATCTGATAGCTGACTGAAGCTGACCACCAGACCTGCAACAACATGTGCAGCATCCCCAGCTCTCAGCAGTGGGCTCGGGGCTGTAAACTGAACTCTTGGGACACAGGCGAGATCTGCACACTGGTGCCAAGGTAGCTGTGGGGGTTTTGTCACTGTGTGCTTTGCTTGCGTAGAGGTAGTTGTTGGGACCTTATGAGGTACAGTGAACTGCCTCCAAACAGTGCTCGTTGCACCTGTGGGTGCAAGGTGACTATATACGAGCAGACCTGCCAACAGCAGAGCTCAGTTATTTTCTCCCCAGTGTAAGTAACATTTATGCAGTGCAGCGTCAGAGTCCAGATTTAAAGGGCAGCTCTATGGCCAGACTCAGGGGGAAGAAAAGGAGTAGATAACAGTCATCTTCCTATGGGTAAATCATGGATTAGCTAACCCAACTGAAATCAGTGGGTGAGGATTGAGGGGGTGTGCTCAGGGATATGGCTTTCCAAATACATGGATCCAGATGAGGGCTGGGGAGCTTTCCTCTGTGTGTGTCTGTAACTCTTGCCATGTTGACAAGTGAACCCAGCTGAGCAGAAGAGTCAGCTCAGTGAAAGATCAAGCTAAACTCGAGTGGCACCAGAGCCGGTCTCATGTACTCAAAGAGCTTTGCTTGCATGGAAATGATTTTGTGTTGGTTTGACCTACAGTATTAACACCCTGCCCCACGGCTTAGCCAGGGAAAGGGAGGAGTAGAGAGGGAGTCCCTGACAGTTAAAACTTGTCAACCTGGAGATCAAACCTCTGTAGACGATGGCATGCAGGACTGTAAATAGGTACTCCGTTACTGTGTAGATACTTGGCGTATCACTTGGCAGGCAAATGGAGAGCTGTTCAGGGCAGAAATAGTGGGTTTGTTGGTTTAAATTCTCAAAAAATACTGCTGAATGTAAACTCTTTATGTTCAGGTAAAAAAAGCATTGGGAATTAGAAAAGAGATCGCTGTGAAGTTGATTTTATGGACTGAGCCTGAAAGAAAGAATACCTGCGGATGAGGGCAGCATGAAAGTATTTGCTGTTGTTGAGACCACATATGTGAATGGGCAGAAGCGAAGCCTCTGTCAAGCCTGATACGTGGCTAGTGTTTTCCAAGAGTTATTGCATTTTCCTAATGAAATGACCTCTTTGAGATGAGGCAGTGTTTATTTCAAGCTATATAATGTCTTGCACTATCTCAGCTTCTTCAACCTTCTTCAGGTTTGAGCTCAGTTTTTCTAAGCTGTGTTCATCTCGTAAAGCTATTCATATATCCAGGCATGGGGTATACATCAAGATATAATTTGTGGATAGACACTGACATTTAGAAAAAACACATCAGACCAGGAAAACATCTGCCATGAACAAAGGTTTAAAGAACTATTCTTATCTCATGAAGTAGATGGATGGATGGTGCAGGGCACTTCACTGGCTTTGCTGTGAACTTTACACTGTGTGGCTTGTGTGGGGAAGGCTATGCAGTGAGGGGGGCAGAGGTTGGCACAAACAACCTGAAGCAAGAAGGAGGTAGGTTGGGCCACTGAAGCACTCAGTGCCCTTGAGTAAGTGGCTTGACTTGCTCATTCCTTAGGGTGACCTTGGACGAGGCTCTTAAATTCCTTTTCCTCAGTCAACCCAGCTGGCAAATTCGTTTGGGGGTGAAGAAACACCGAAATGACAATGAAAAGCAAGCTGTTCCCCTGCATTGCCCTTTCCAGGGTAAACAAATCATACCCCAACATCCCCCCCAGCCCGCCATGGGGGGTTTTCAGTGTGTCCTTTGTGGAGCCCCGTGGAAAAGCCTGGATGCAACATGAACTGCACAAATGGTACAGTTGCATATTGAGATATAGTGCAATCTTTGTTCATCTCTCAAAACGTGTACAGTACTGATCACTGTATTATCTGTGTGCTTTCTGCTAATTAGCAATGCAAATATAGAAAGATTCTTCTTCCCTCCTTTTCCATAAGCAGCCAAAAATGCGTTACTGTTTTCCTCCGTTACCTTTTCCATGATAAAAAACAAAAAATATGCTAGACATAATAAACCCGTGTATTCAGCATCTAGTGGAAAGATAATATTATAAGTGTGAAAGATGGTTTTCCTGAAAAAGGACAGTTTTATTCATCGGCTAACAGAAAGCATTAGTTTTACAGTTCAGGCTAGAAACTGCCATAATTCTGGTCGTATTGTTTCTTCTGGCAGGGAATAAACTCTCTCTCTCTTTTTATATACCTAGAGGTGAGTTTTTACTCTTTCTCTTTGAATTACACTGGTGGTCATCAGAGTGGTGGTGGAACAAGAGTGTGATGTTCCTGGAGTACTTCAGATGTAGTTGCTCAAAGCACTGCCACTATAATTCAAAGTGAAGAGAGTAAAACTTACAGCAGGCACTCCAAAATGGAGGACACCGAGGTCTTTGTTTACTGTCCTCGTCCTCCTTCCCTTTGGGCAAGAGCCAGCATCTGACATCTGTGTTGCTAGGTACATAGAGTTACCCAGGCAATTACGCACCGCTGCAACATGCGAGCTGGCTGCACACGCAGGACGAGCACGGGGGAATGCGGAGGAGAGGACCTGGCAAAAAGAGGTGCCCCTGGTGCCATCTGGGGACATGCAGAGTCACTGGCCAGTGCAGGGTGCAGGGACTGCTCCCTGCTAACGATAGCTCTCGTCAAGACCAGTGGACTCATTTAGGAAATAAAAAAGATTTGAAGGCACCTGGTATGGACAAAGAGTTGCACAGCTGTAGTTGGCGGTGCTTCGCTACCAAAAAGATAGTTGAGGTGAAAAGAAGAAGTAAGTTTGTTTCCATGCTTTTTTCACCCCTAACCTCAAGTTTTCCACCTTCTGCAAAATATTTAAGCAGATTTATCTTTTTATAAACCTTACCATAAGTCACAAAATTGTACTATGCCCATATTCCTAGCATGATAGATATTTATATATGGTGGATCTGGGTCAAAATCAGGGATATCAAAACGCAAAGCTTTTTGACGAAATTTGACCATTTGCGATGCTGTCATTTGCAGCTCCCCTGTGTGTTTGCTTCTAGAAGGGATCCTGTGGAGAGTCATATGATTTGTTGTGACCATTCCCAAATACATCATTATTCCAGAAAATTACTCAGTCCTTTTTCTTTATCCACCAGATAAAGTGTGGTTGTTCTCCCTGTGGAGCTGAATGTGTGCACTTACAGATATATCCCAACATGTAAAAATAGTGACCTGATCATGCACAGAGCTCTTTTAAACAGCTGAGCACTGAACCCCGTTTTACTGATTTTCTTGAAATGAAACCAGATCTGATCGCTGCCCTAAGGCGTGCTGTGGGACACCTGAGTGGAGACAGGGAAAGTGTTCCTCTACCTTACACTTCACATGGCTCCTGTCTGAGCAGTGAACAACACCAATTCTGTCCTCAGTGATACCTCTGTAGGAAAGTCTCTTCCTAACTTAAGAGAATTACCTCTCTGGACACATATTAATATAACGGTCTTTAGCAGCATATCACTGACAGAGTGCGTGCATATGCAGAACTTTCTTCCAGTCAGACGTTCCCCTGGGTTTTTTTAAAGGCACTTTTTAAGGAAGAAAAACCCCAAACTTTTCTTTAAGGATTACCTGAATCTCTCTGTAATTTATGGCAGCCCCTTGACACTGGAAGAAATTGCATCACATCCATGTGAAAAAAAACAACCAAGTGGAAAGAGTGAGATGAGACATAAACTTGCAAGCTCTGTTTATAATGTGGAGCAACAATACATGAACATGCTGTTCTCCTGCTGCTACTCTGGAGAAAGAATGAGGGTAAAACGTGTGAGAGAGCCACAGTTAAATTACTCACTATTAGCCCCTACAGTGTGCTTCCAACCTGCGTTGATATATATATACAGAGAGAGCAAGAATGTCACAGTTAAATTTTTTTTACTAGTATAATGAGGAAAGAGACCAACAGAAGAAGTTCCCTTGGCTAATTTTCTAGCCAGCAGCCACTGCAATGTTCCCACTAGGAGAGACTGAAAAAGTGAGAGAGTGATATAATAAATAATGACTGGCTCTGCTGGTAAGGAGAAATTATCACTGTGCTTGGGGGATCTAAGTATGTGCTCACCCAAGATATGGGGAGGGGGAGGGGGCCGGGAGCGCTCTGTCATGTCTTAAGAAGAACATTCAGCGATGTTTGAATTAAAAAGGATTTCAGCCACCACTTTGTCTGCTAAACCGGGGATGGGAAAGGCTGGATGGAGTGCTTCTGGGTGAGATGCATGAAAAGTTTCCAATCTAAGCTCTTTGGTTTAAATCTGGTCACTAAAATGGAGGTGTAAAGCAAAGGTGGGCTCACAGCCGGGCCCAAGGGTGTGACGTCCCACCGACTTCTCCAGGGAGCGCACTCGTGTGCCATGGGCACAGCCTGTGGTAGGTCCTGCCCTTGACAGGCTGCTCACCCTCTGGCACAGGGCTGAGCAGGCTCAGGCCGTGGAGAAGTCACCTCTTGCCTCTTGGAGGAGGTCCGAGCAAAGGCCGAGGAGGCTGTGTTTAGCTTGGGATCTCACTGCGGCCAGGGTTAAGGCTGCGGCCGCTGGGATCTGTGAGCTGTTCTTGCGGGAAATAATACTGAAATGGTTCAACTCTGGCTGTAATGTCTCCTCAGGCATAAAAATTAGCTACATTTTTAAAAATCTGAAAGGCTTTTTTTCTTTAGCATAGATTAAAAGGGAGAGCAAACCAAGATAAAGCCACATCAGTACAGCTGAGCACTATGTGCATGTGCCTGTGTGTTTCTATTCAAAGCCCTGTCTTGCAACGTGGCACTTGCCCCTGCAGGCAGGCATAGTCCTTAGAAACAGAAAGGTGCAGTTCAGAGAAAAGGTCTCGTACAGGAAAGAAAATAAGTGTTATGGCTTAGCCAAACACAAGTTATTAGGCTTGGTGCAGGGCGGCTGGGTAAGATGCAATGGTCTGTGATGCAGAACATGTCAGTTCAGATGGTCAAATGGTTCTGACTGCCCTTAGGTTCTATTAATTAAACTACATGGAAAAAGTCATAGGAGTTGTGTTTGCTAAAATCTCTTGACCTTCAATGGTGAAAGAGTGAGATCAGCTATTCTTGTGAGATTTGTGTTATTGTAGCAAAAAAATCTCCTTAGAAAGGCTTGGAGAGTTTTGGAGCAGCCATCTAACCTGAATTAGATTCCTGGCTCAGGCTTGAATTGCAGACACTAGTTTAAACCCCATAGCTTAACAGGGCCTCCTTTCCCGTTTCCAAAAATACTATGCTACTTTCTACATTTTGCCACACCTGCTGTTTCGTATACAGAAATAAATAATCTGGGTTTTAGTATGATTTAGTTCATTTAAATGAAAGAACTTTTACATAAAGGGTTGAATATTCTGCTTCCTAGAGTACATTTCAAGCTTTTTTGCAAATGAAAAGCAGCACCCTTTTTTTTGTGCTCCAGCATCATGAAAATTTGCATGGTGAGATGCATTTCTCACCACATGCCGACTGCAAATTGTATTTGAAATGGAAAGTATCAATTAAATAAGCCTTTCTGAACTGCCTGGTGACAGCTGCCATGCTGCTGAGTGTTGATGACACTTGTAATATCAACAGATTTGGGCGCTTGCACTGGAGATTATAAAACACTTTCTAGCCGTTTAAATGCTGGTTTAAAAAGCAGATTAAGATCATAATTTCAATCATTAAAGACAGAAACGTTCACTGGGGAAGGCTTTTCTCCATGAGCACACCCAGTAGCATCTACACCGGTGCTGGTTCACCAACGGTTCAATCAATGGTTTCAAAACCCCACGCAAGCTAATGGAGAGGCAAAATGAAATTGCCACGCTAGGTCAGTGGGAGGCTGGGCTGACTGCTCAGACAGGCAAAATCACCCTGGGAATCCAGGGACGGCTTGAGGGTCCGAAGAGTGAGGAGGATTCCCCTGGAGAAGCCCCTCCACCAGTCTAGCCAGGGGGCTTGCCCTGGCTGGGGGGGACAGGGCTGCTCCCCACCAGCTGAGCCCCAGCACAACGGGCATCGGGAGGCAAGGCTGGACATGTGGAGAATTGGAATGTCTTTTAAAACTAAGCCAGTTTTCTTTACAAAACACCCATTTCCTTAAGCTAGTTTTTCTTTTGAATGAATGTGGCGGGTTTGAGTGAAGCTGCCTTTTTTTCCAGGTTGCAGTTCCTGGACCGAAGAAAAAGACCGCAGACATGTCAGGGGAGAGAATTCAACTGGGACCCTCAGCATCCCTGGTAGACAGTGTGCCTGTGGAGCTGCTGGCTATTGTGTGGTAGGGTTTTTGCCCGATGGGTTTCTTTTTTTTGCTAAGTTTACAAAATTTTGTATTTAGTCCAAATTAAAAGATTATTTTTTTTTTATCCTTTAAAATCTTCCAAAAGCAGGTAGAGGCATCCTTGTTTCCAGAGAAGCTGCAACCCACAGTGAACGGGAGGTGGTGTTAGAGTGTATGGTACACAGAAAAAGAAGTAATTTAGCAAAACCAAAAATTCCTCCACTAACAACTGAACTATTACCTTAACAACACCCCCATTTCTGTAGCACGAACTTTCATTTTCCATGTGCCTTTGCCATCCTTGCATGAATAAAATCCCATGTAGACGTGAGGCACCGTCTGGTGTGCCTATGCCAACACACAGAATGTGTGCAATCCAGCTCCTGCAAAGTCTCGGGGAAAACATGACCCGGGTATTGCTTTTATGAATAGCAGATGCACTGCATTTTTAATACGAGCAGTGTGCCTGATCATGTCTAGTGTACAAAACTTAGGTTAACAATATAAACTAGACGCTGAGAAATACAGCTATTGTAATCCTTTCATTATTTATCCATTTTAATCTCTCTCTATTAGGAGACTATGTATAATTTATTTTTTATTTCTGCAATGAATAATATAACTAAGATCTCTTTATATTTTTTATTTGAAAATTCTGTTTTAAAGCACTCTGTTGGATAGCACTAGCTATATTTTTCTTTTTTTGATAATAAAAGTGAAAATAATATGCTAAGCTTTTGTACGGGAATGCATATTAGAATGCCGTTAATGCAGTGGTGTGCCTGGCACTCCAGAGACTCAAGAACTGCTTCAGCTGTGCACTGAGACCTTGGAGTTGTGTGGCCCAGCACCAGAGACCTGAATACTCTTGCTAAATTGTTGGATTTCTGTGCTTTTAAAATCCTGTTTTAAATTTCTTCTCCTCTTCGATCCTATCCAGATTGTGCCCCTTAAAACCGTTGTTGCTGTCATCAGAGCTGCTCATTTTGCCAGCAGAGTTTAAATGACGACTGGGCACGGACCTTAACACTGCAACCTGGAATAGGCAAAATCCCAGGTGGGGAAGGGATGAATGAGAGATGTTCTGGTCAGAGAAATGTGATCCAGGAACCATGGCTTCTGCAAGCATCTCCCTCGGTAGTCTTGAGCCCCTATCTCAAGCTGTGGAGAGCTTCCAAAAATGTCCAGTGTTCGGGGGTTTGCTCCCCAGCAAGGGTGAAAGTGTCTGGATGCAGATGGCCTTCAAAATGAAACCTCCTCTTGAAAGATGCACATTGCTGAATATTAATAATCCTAGTCTCAGGGTCTCCTAAAACAAAATTTCATGGAATGACAGATGAAAATAAAAAAGACACTCCATCAGTTTGTTTCTTAAAGGGAAGCGGGTTGCAGAAAGACAAGGACAGAAAAATGTCATCCAAGTTTCAGTCCTGAGACATACCCCGTCAGCGGCCTCCTTCTGGCAGGCCTGCCCAAAAATCCTGGCTGCCGTGGAGGAGACGGGTCCCTGCGCTGCCCACTGCGCTGAGCTGCCATCAGCCCGCACTGTCTAGGAGAGCTCCACTCTGGTTTTAGGGGGCCTATCACAACTCCCCACAAGAGGTGGCAAGCAGAAATTCTGTTCCAAATCTTGTCCTTCAGAGTTCCTCCTCTCTGTCAATGGTTGCCATCACTCCCACAGGTATTTATCCCTCTGGAAAAACAGGGCTGAGTAAAAGAAATGGGACAATTCTGGTCCCATGGGATTTATTTTCTGAATTAAAGCATTGGTGCAACCCATTAAATATGAGTCTTGTTGGTCTGGAGACACATGATCGCCAAATGAATTTGGTGTACAGTGAGGTTAGCTCCCTGCCTCTCAAAATTCCCTGCACGACCATGAAGAGCCAGCGTTAGTCCATCTTAATTCAGGATTAAAATTCTTCAGGAGGTACCAGTTTAACTCCGCTGTGGTCTCCCTGCTGCCCTCCCTCCCTTGCAGTTCACAGGAGCAACAGCATCGACAGTAATGGAGAACAGCTGTATAGTTTAAGCAAAAGCCAAGAGGTCTGGACACCAAGAAAGCAACCCTCCCCACTCACAGCCTCGTGGAAGGGAGACATTGTGCCCATGGCTGTAGGACCCTAGGGTGGTTTTAAGTTAGCTGAAGACTCTACTTCTGTGTGAAGTTCGGCTGCAAGAACAGTGTGGTAAAACACATATTACCACTTTCCTACATTATAGTTAATCACTATTTTCTAGAATAGTTAAACTGCCATCCCCTCCCAGAGAATAATTACTGCTATTTAATTGTATTTATAATTTAGTATACACCTGAAAAATATGCTATAAAATATCAGGGGGGTTTCCTTTAATACTGGTGTTCCATTTACAAACTGTCACATTTATAATGCGTCTTTAATCTTCTGTGGTCTGCTAGAATTTTATATTAAAGTCTGCTTTGTGCTTTAAATATTAAAGATTCTGCAGTACTTCAAAAGGTGATAATGCCTGATGCTCTGGTGGTGCTTAAATCTCAACAGCTAAATATATTGAGGAATGTTCGGTGGCCCTGGCTTAATTAAACATGTATGTGTATTTTCAAATGCAATCTTTTTCTGCTTGTTAGGTTTTTGACAAACCTCCAAACAGGTCCAGGTGGAACAAAGCATGTAAACAAGCTTGTGAATGCAAGCTTAAAACACTCAAATTAGCACCTTCTTACAATTAATATGCAAACCCTGGGATCTCTGTTATTGATAATGCCATTTAATATTATTTGCAGCTGAGCCTTATATTCTAGCCTTTTCATTCTTCTAAACCATGTCCACTTTAATTATGTGAAAATGTACTGTTAGAGACTAGGCATCCAATGAGACCCTATTTACTGCAAGAAACTTATTCTACCCTGCGTAACATAGTATAAATTACAAGGCTGTGATAGCATTTCAGTACGCCATTTGCTTTACAGTGTTTAATGGTCTAATCTAGCACATATGGCTAAATCTGGAGGTACGCACATAGGTTAACACATAGTCTTTTTATTGTTTTCATTGCTTGTTCTCCACCCCCCGCGGGTTAATAAATTCACTTATTGCATCTTCTCCTAGATTGGATTGCAAGTGCTATAGGGGAGGTACACTCTCTCTGGTAGGAGCAGGCACGGTACCCGCTGATGGGGCTCTGCTCAGAGCCAGGGCAGGGTGCGAGTCCCTCTCAGCACCCTGCTACCGAGTGATACATTTATCAGGAGCAGACTTTTTTTTTATGTGAGTAAAATTGCTCTGACTGCAGCATCTGCTCTTGTAGGTTTCTAGCAAGAGAAAAATGTTACAGAGGGGTTTTGTTCTTTCCAAAATAACAGGACGGCAAAGCTCAGCAGCCTCAAAACATGCAGAGATTGTGCCCCACAGCTGGTCCACTCATGCAGCCGGTTTCATTGGCAGCCCCACTAATCTGACTACTCTTGCCCAGTTAGAGTAATTGGTGCGGTCGCAGATAGTGTGTGTAATTAAGGTCTCATGTTAATGACATGCTGCTTTTGCTACCTTAAAATTAGTCCATATCCAAATGACCTGACCTGTCATTTCTTTTTAAATCTTGCATTTTAAACTGTAGGTTTTCTGTTAAATTAAGGGGCTTTGGAAGCGCTGCGTGTTTAAAAAAAAAACCAAATGTGTGAACACAGACATATTTGTGCATATGGTATGATACATATATCAATAAACCAAATAGCTCTGCATGTATGTGGGAGCATTGCCTTCCAGTTCTGCATAAATAGAGATTGGCCATAATTTGAACAAGGAAGGAAATATTCCATACATGAAGAGATGTGGGGAATTATTCCATTTGTTTTAGTGCAAATATGCAGCAATTGTCCGAATGCATTTGAAATATGATGAAAATATCTATGAATGCACCTGAGAAATGTTCTTTTATTCTACTGTAATAGGTGAGGTGATGGCAGAAACTGGGGAAGCTGAAATAGAGCTACTGCAGTTTTACAGGTGAGGCAATGTTAGCAGGAAATGACAAGCAGGCTATAGTTATTATAATACCTAGGGCAAAGCAGCAAGCGTGCGCAGTGATAGACAAATCTAAATTAATGATAGCAAGGGTGGTGTGGCATTTTAATGTAAACTTACTCTACGGTAGGGAAACTTGTAAGAATATTGTAAAATAGATGAAATACCAGTCATCATATGTGACTAAAAAAATGTTTTGTATAGAAAATATAAATGCAAGCTGGAATACTGCAACTGCCTATTATTAAGGGAACTAACTTTCTTTTTTATTTTAGCAACACCTTAAAAGCCTAATGATTGCTTTTGGCAAACATAGGATGACTATAATTTTAAATCTGTCAAACAAACACCTTGAGAAACCAAACTCCCCATTTTATCTTGCATTTTAATATTCTCCTGTTCAGACAGAAGGGGACTGGTTAGCTAGCCATCATTAAGTCCTTATGAGTGAAAACTGTTTGTTTCCCTGTTGGATGCAGCATGTTCTCTCAGCCTGTAACCACCACCTACAATTAAAATGTCGTCCTAACAACATCAAGGTGCAGAGAGTAAAAGAGTCAGTTCACCTCTGGAGCTGCATGCTTTATGGAGCACCACAACCCCTCAGAAACGGAAGCTTGGAGAAACTGTCTCTGTGATCTTTAATGGATTTTTAAAGATGACAAGAAAGGAAATGGGAAACTAAAGGCATGGAAGACATAAATTCCCTAAAGGTGCATTCTGAAGTAAATCAGAGCAACTGAAAAAGTGAATTCTTTGAGCCCTGGGATATCTCCCAGGTTTTTCAGCTGGACACTTACGGCTTGTCGGGTCCCTGAACACCTCTGCTCTGGGCATGCTTTGACACAGTGAGTCACAGAAAGATGAACAACATCACCTGAAGTGCTGTTTGAGGGGCAGAAAATTGCTCCCATTGCACACTGTGCTGCCTTTACTCTAAATCACATGACTTATTACAACCTTCCCTTTATAAAAGAAGTGCCATTTAGGTATGTTAACTTCTCCAGCTGTAATAGGCATGTTTCCCTCCTTATTTCCACAACAGCTAAATGCAAAGAAAGAGGTGAAGAACAGGTTTTATAAAATCAAACTGGGATTGTTCTCAGGGCTGCAGCTGCATGGAAGCTAAATAACAATAGGCAAGAACAAGAAGCTTAAAAAAGCTCTGTGTTACTCAATGTGTGTTATTTAGATATGTCTGTTTCTATAAACTGGTAGGGGAAAAAAGAAAATCAGTTTCCCTTCCAAAGTTACCTGACTACAGTTGTGCTTTGTGGTCCTCAGTGAATAATACAGGCTGAGGCTGAATGTAGTCAAACTCTCTGGAAGAAAAAAAGACTTTATTTTTAAGCAGTTTTGTTTATTTATTCAGTTTATGAAATCATGTAATGTATATTCATCTAGTCAAATAGAATTTGGATATAGGGTTTACGGGCAAAATTACAATGTTAGTCTCATGTCTTAATAATAAAAATATTTTAGCATATGCACAAACACACCCACCCCATAATAAGGCGAAGGACTGGACAGTTGCAGGGTATGGGTGGTTAATAAGTCTGGGGATTTCCTTTTTATCTTTGGTGCTGTTTATGGTGTATTTAGGGGGAATGCTGGGTTTTGTGCAGACCCGGTTCGATCTCTTTTCGACATGTGGTGGTCCGATAGCAAATGCACCACCTCCCTTGTTTTGAATACGCTGGTATCCTTGCTACCGTCCCTCTCTGGCTTCTCTTCATGTGGCACCACCTGACCGTATGCTCCTGCCTCACTGAGGACCCAGCCCTGCTCCCGAGGCTTTGCTGGGCACGAAGGACCCAACACACGGCGTTACGTTGGGGAACCAACAGGACCCAGGTCTGTCAGAGCAGCCACTGGTGTCTGCGCAGCTGACACCAGCCTGCTCACATCGTACCGGAGATTTAGGCTGAAACATTGGAGGAATTGCCACATTATAGTACGTAGTTACTTTGGGCTCTTCTGGATGTTCATCCTCACTAAAAAAAAAAAAAAAAATCCATTTTAAAAATTGACCTCTTACCCCCTATTTGTCTGCAATATATTGGTAATCAATTTGATTAAATGTGATTCTTGAGTTCCAAACTAGCTTTGGAGCAACTTTAATTCCTACGTTTTATATTTTTTATGTGCATCATATACAGTGCACTCATCTATCCTCCACAAAAAAAACCCTTATATAGAGTGAAAAGAGGAACGTTGGTAAAGATGGTGGCGAGTATTGCAGAGGGTAGTATTCTGATTATATAATATGTATACCAGAGCAGTAACTTTAGACCACTCTGTTTGGGAAGAGTTATTCTGGCTTTCTTCTCCCATGTGAAAGGGTCCATGGAAAATGTTGCACTTTCCCAGTCTGTCACAATTTTACCCAATAACCATAAATAACACCAGTCAGGTATGAGAAAAAGAAACATTTTCTGTATTTTCCAGCATTGCGAATCATTGATTCTGCTTTCAAATGTGAGATAAAGCATGCAGGGAAGATGACTTGCTCAAAACTATTGGTATTATAAACCTAATATTGTGGTCTGGAAATCAGTTGGAAAGTTCATCTACCAGCATCATTCCCTCTATTTGTATTTCAGTAAAATTTGTTTTGGGAAGGACAAGATAGGGTTTTTAAAGATACGACTTTATTGCCAGCGTGGAGCGCAGCTGTGTAAGAGGTCGGACGAAGTCGCTGAAAGACAGGAATTCAGTGTGTGCTCGGACTGAAGGCAGGACATGTCACTAACTATGCAGCTAAATCCTTTGGCAGCAGGCACAGCAGTTTCCTCCCCCAACAGGTAAAACATGAATGCAAAGGCCACAGTAACTTTGGGTCCAGTGCAATAGAATCTGTCACTGCATAGGTGCAGG